>CM021733.1:41347445-41581573 GCA_011075105.1 Heteronetta atricapilla | reverse complement strand
CCTCCTCCCTCCCGTGCGCCGCGATCGCCGCTAGCGCCGCCTCATCGCCGGCCGGGCGGGTGGCGCGGTGCGGTGCGGGGGGCGCCGGTCGCTGCCCGCCGGCCGCTCGCTGCCCGCTGCGGCCGCCGCCGCCGCCTCCTCCTCCTCCGCCCGCCGCGCCTCCGCCGCTGTGTCGGGGCGAGGAGGAGGCGCCACACTCGCAGCCCGCTCCGCACGTACGCCACTTCCAGCCCCACAGCGCCGCCGGCGCGTCAGGCGGGCGGGGCCGCAGCGAGCGGGCGGGCGGAGCCGGGCCGGGCCGGGCAGGGCAGGGCAGGGCAGGGCAGGGCCGTGGAGGACGAGCCGAGGCGCTCCGAGGGGCGCCCGGCTCGGCCGTGCGCCGGGCGGCCCCCTGAGGAGGGGCAGAGGGGACGGGGGAACGGGGGACGGTGGGGTTTTGTCGCTCCTCCGAGCCCCAAAATGTCCCTGCCGGGTAAATAACGTGACTTGTATTCGACCTGAGCAGGCCGAGGGCAGGCGGCTTAATGAAACGCCGAGAGCAGGAAGAAGGAGCGGGTGATGTGGCCGCTGAAACCTCAGGGAGCGTAGGGCCGGTGCCACGGTGAGCGCGACAAAGCCCCTGACGGGAAAAAGGAAGTGGGTTTGGCAGAACAGCCAGGAACCTCTGGAGACGGAATGGGGAGAGCGGAGAGTGCAGAAGCCACCAAACGAAAGAAGGTCTTAATGCAGTCACGCCAGTTATCAGAAGCCGCGAAAGGACCTCTGAGATGACATACAAGCTCTGATCGATCCAGCTGAACCACAGCCTGCAGTGGGCATCGAGTAAATGTAGCATATTCTGTAATTTCCTGCGCAGCCCGGGGTGACACAGTGTTTCACCCAGCACCTCACAGCCCGGCAGTAAGCTCCCACAAGGATTCCTCTTGGGAAGCAGGGGTTGCCGTGGCCAGCCCTCAGAGCCAGCTGGTGAGCAGACCAGAAGCGATCCTTCCATGGGTTTGCCTGGGCTGGGCCAGTGGGTGAGAGGCAGCAGCCCTCAGCTGGTACACACCGCCTTTCTGGTCAGAAATCCATCCTAAAATTCAAAAAGTGTCAAAGAAATGAGTCAGTACCTAGATTTGGAGGTAGAAAGGTGGAATTAGCCCTCTGGTTGGCAACACAAGATGAGTGGCTTCGGCTTTCTACCTCTACGTTGCCACAGGCTTTCATGTGATTTTGGCCAATTCAGTTTTTCTTCACCTCTAGAACAGAAATACCAACGCTTTCACTCCTCAGAGGCTGTTGTGAGGCCTAAGACTGTCATATAGCCTAGTAAGATGGCTTCATTTATGCCATTGAAATGGATCGTTCTCACCATCTCTATATAGAGAACTAGATTTAAAATTAACTGACACATCAGCAGGACTTGGAGGAATGTTCGGCACTGCGTGTGCTACGTGAAGGATGTCAAAGGAGAAGCAAAGTGTGCCAAGGCTACAAATGCCTGCGGTACGTACACAGAAAAAGGGAAGGAAAACCAGGGTGAATTATGAGGAAGGCGAAAGGAGGGACTGAGAGGACAAGGTCATGTCATGTCCATGAAATCTCCTGAATGTGATCAGCAAGTGCCAAGGCTGAATTAAAAAAAAAAAAAAAAAAAAAAAAGGCTGAAAGAAGTGAAAACAGAGTCACAGGTTAGTAATTTCTTTGTTCACGGCTCTTGAAGGAAGGAAAGTATAATGGTAGAGGCAGAAGGAAGTGGTTTAAAAACACGTTCTAAGTCCAGAGCATAAAGGGAACAGATTTGACAGATTTTTAATCTAGGCTTAATGGGAGTTGTTCTTTGACTATAGCAACATGAGGCATGTCAGAAATACTAGGCATTCCTCTGGCGTGCCTTAAGCTGAGATTAATACAGCTGAATTCTTTGGTTTCAGAGCATCGTTAAACCAGGCTAAATGAGAAAAGAGTCAAGCCTGTTATTTTCAAAAACTTCAGAAATGCAAACAATGCCAGGGAGAAACTGAAGAGTTAAAGACGTTTTGCATTTGTTGTGTGCTCCTTCGGCAAACATAATGGAGATGAAAGTCACAGCCTCAGAACTCAGTAGTCCAACCATGAAACAAATAAGAAAAGGACCAGGGTACAAATATGGTGTCTGGCTAGAACCAAATGGTAATTATTAATTCGTGGGCTAATTTGGCTTCAAAACTCCTTTGTTCTTTCCCTCTTTCCCACATGTCTTTTGGGATGCAATTAAAGGTCTTGGTCTTAATTTTTACGGTTACTAATGTGCTGAACTACTTCGGGTTGTCGTGATGCACTACTGTGTTCCCAGTGTGGTCAACAGACAAACAAGATCAACAAAATCCATCTTCAAATACACAAAGCAGTTGCCATATTTTATGGTTATAGCACTTCACCAGGGGCACAAAACAATTCCATAGAGGTTGTGCTCCAGTGACAAAACTGAAGAAAAGAGCGGTGGTAGGGGAATTCTGAAAACAATGACTATTTATATCACAATTGTGTCTACAACGTGCTAGAAATGTTTTCCAAGCATATAAAGACTCTATTCATTGCCAGAGAGCTTGTTCCTTAAAAGACAGCATAAGGGCAAAGCATGACAGAAAGGAACATACAGTATACAAAGCAAAATGACCAACACGATGGTTGCCAAAGCGGAGGGGGAGGGTACTGCCTCCTCTCCTTCCTGTGAGTTGCTCTCCACTAGCTCCCTAGCTTGGCATTTCCAAGAGAGCTACTTTCTTGTGTGTGCCACTGGATGCTGGAAAAGAGCTAGAAGGGTGACCGGGCGGTGATGAGACATAATCGATTCGCAGAGAATGCAGATAAAAAAGTCTCTAAAGTTGTACCAGTCATGAGGAGGAGGATGTGGGATAAGCTTACTGCAAGGTCAGAGGGTTTTGGTTTTTTTTATCACCACTTAGATATAGATCTGATATGTTTATTAGAAATGCCTAAAAAAATAGGTTGGTCAATGAATAACTTTCCTGTTTTCGTTAAGTAGTAATAATAGGTGCATTTATCTATCCTCACATGGGCTTTATATAGTTCAAGTGCTGCAGTGGTAAGGTTGTACAAGCACTGAAAGAGAATCTTTGAAGCCCAGGGGAAGAGGGGAAGGCAGAACAGCAAGATTACAGGTGTTGAATTCACAGAACAAAATCAGCTTAGAAATAAAGTTAAATACATCCCATTTTCAGGTAGCTTTGCCATGACGGTGTCACAGTTTGTACTTAGGACCGGTGGGCCTGTAGCATTTGGTCTTTCCTCCCCCCCCCTCCCCAGATCGCTCCACTGTGTTCTTCAGCCTGGCTGCCCTTATTCCACGTAAGCCATTATTCATTGATCTCGACAGTGGCATTTTTGAAGCTAGCTTTCATACTAGCAAGTGAACTGTAACAGGTTTGCAGCTTTTCCAAATAAAACCAGAGAACTGTTTGTCTCAGTCGGATTCTCTGCTAAGCTCACTTCCTTTCTAATCAGGACACGCTGTACAAAGCACAGCCACGAGGCTATGCAGGTGCTCCTCTGCTGAATGCACACTCTTTTTTCCGAGGCACTCAAAGGGTTAGCGTGGTTCATTCACCTCTCAGATATTACCCCTGTTTCTGCAGAGCCGGGAAAGGGTTCATCCAGTTGTGTTGGTGCGGATCACATAGGGTGCTGCCTGCCTCTGACCCCTGCAGAAGACCTGGTTTCCTTCTGGGACAGCTGGGACGCTTCAGGGCGCTCGTTCAGCCCAGGCTCTGATACACCAAGGGCTCGATGCTCTGCTCTTGCAGGTACCGTCTCCTACAAGCAGAGTACCAGGTGCTCCTGCGCTGTCCTGCACCGTACGCACGCTGCTCAGCACCATGTAAGGTGGCACACAGCCCTTGGGATAACACAGGGTCGGGCTCGCAGCCCTGGGAATAATTCCCAGTCCTCTGGGCCACGTTGCACCCCGCCTTTTGCTTGTTGACACCATTGCAGAGTCTCCCTAAAAGCTTTTTGCTGAAATTAATGAAATAATTTGGTTGTTTATCACTGAATATCATAATGTTGTAATGTTGAAAGGAAAAAAAAAAGCTTTCATTATAATCTGAGATTATAAGGGTTGGGCTAAATTATAAGGAGAAGTATTCTCAATTACTTTGTGTAAACTTGAATAGCTCAGTGTTTAATACTGCGGGATTCCTCCAGGCTCTGCAACTAAAATTGTTTTTGCTGTCCCTGAATCTGTCTGAAATGATATGTGTTTGCTTCTCTGGGAATGTAGCCTGTTTTATTACACCAGAAATACAGTTGGGGTTGATCAAGAGAGATTTATGCAGATTAAAATGTTAGACTGCTTTAATAATTGTATTCATATTTAAAGAAAAGCGAGTTACAGTAGTGAGTTACAGTATTAGACAATGTTATTTTTTTTTCTTCTAAAGATGCTGCTACAAGACATCTATTTTTGTAAAGCTACGGCAGTGCAGCAGGGCTTAGAAAAAGCTCAAGACTGACTTATTCCAGTCTTGTCTTCGTTTTAAAATTTGTACCATGAGAAGTTCAAAAGCTTTTTCCACATTGTTTGTGAGGTTTCTCCAGAGGGAGTATTTCTGGCTCTGGTTAGAAAAGAACTCCCTGTCTTGCTAAAGATTGACAATTATGTACATTTTTGGCCTCTAACTTAAGCAAGCCAGCAGGCCCTCGGGGTGCTTCAAGCCCTGTTATGGACAGAAAGTTACTTTTAAAGAACATTTTTAAACGCTATTTGAAATCTATGCTCTGATACAGCGATAAGCAGTTTGGAAAACAGGATTCACGTTGGTCATATTTATCTGAAGTGCTCCACAAGTTGTTCTCTATTTTGACACAGACACGTCTAGCTTTGGAACAAGGGACTTGGAGGTAAAGGAAGTCTCTTCGGTGTTTCAGAGGGCCATTACATGACCTTTTTACTGTGCATCTGATACGTGCTTCCTCGCCCCGTGTCGTCACGGTTCAGCATCATGACATGCTGAAAGATCATCACGGTGGAAACAATGCAGAGCAGCATTAGGATGGTGTGGCGGCCTGCCCTGGTTATTTTCTGTGTACCTGATTTATTGCACATCATATTTTCTCTTTCCTCCTCTTCCAGCTGCCAGGCACGTAGTTCTCTCTTCTGCCAGTGCCTTGCCTTGTACTTGGAAAAGGGAACAGGGACGCCCTGGGGTGTGGGCAAGAAGGGCAGTTTGCCTTGTGCAGCTGGGGAGACCCAGGGAACCTCAGCTCACGGGTTACGATATATCCTACTATTACAGTCTCCATATTTTTCTCCAGATTGCCTAGAAACTATTATCCAGAGCACAACAGAGGACCTCAAGAACTGTTTCTGGAGCCACAAAGTTGTGTTTTATTAAAAGACTGGATCTTCTATCTCTGGGTGGAGATGCAGTTTCTTTTCCCTTTCTGCAGCTGGCTAGCTCAGTTTTCGATATCCTCAATGTCTTTTTCTTGTGAAGGTAATTGTACTAGTGAGAGAGATTCCAAGAAAAAGCTTAGGACACTTGCTGCTGCGAGAAGAGAAACCTGCCTTGGCAATTTAAGAGAGGAAGGAAAAGACAATAGAGAGGGAGTTTCTGGACTGATAACACCGACTATTGAGGTGTTATTCCTCAATAGACTTTGGGTTTTGATTTTTTTTTTGGATGAGGCAATTTCTTGAGAAGAACGGGGGTAAGCTTCATTTTTATTCGTTTTCTAAGTGAACAATGGTGTCCTCCCTCCCCCTTTTCCTGAACAATGGGAATATGATATAATGGTTGATGTTTTGTTCAAACTATCAGGCTTGCACATCTGTCCTGAAGAGCTCACCTTTGCCAGGGCTGCCTACATACGTGTTCACGTGCATGAGCATTCTGAGCCTGAACCCTAAAGAATCATCCCAATTTAGGTGAATTCAGCACAGCTCAGGACTTTGTTCTCCTGCACTCTGTTTCCCTTTGTCCCAGGACTGCCTGGGACCTCTCTGACGCATTGTCAGGATGTCCTATTGCTCTCCTACATTGTCCTCCTCGCCGTCCCCCCTATTCCCAGGGCTTTCTGATGCCTTTTCTTGCTTTCCGCCCTTCCTAAAAACAGACTTTTATTCCTTGCCATTCCGTGTGCTCTCAGTGCTCCTCCTATGCCCTCCTGCAACATTTTCTTTAGTTTGGGCAAATTTAAGTCATGGTGTTGAGCTGCTGCCCACCAAAAGAAGCTGCTTCCAGCAGCATCTTCCTTCACCCTGCCTTACTTTAGCACCACGCTTGTCTAGCCCTTTGGTGACTCAGTTCAAGAGAATAGTTTTCTGTTGGATTAACAAGTTGGATCGGCTTACCGTGTGGTTTGATGTGGTGCAAGAGAGGGTGTGGGCCAGCAGGGCCAGGAGTCAGGGAGGGAAAAGCAGGACCACCCAAGTCAGAACAGTAAGCTGACTCAGTCATGTCATGAAACTTCACCCTTATTTACTTCGTGTTATATAACTTGACCCATTTCTACTCTGTAACAGAGAGAAATCTTTCCAAGTGACCTGTTAAAATTGCATGGAGGCAATCAGCAGGTCCAAAGTGCAGGATATCGTGATATAGCAGGACATGGTAATGGCTGGCATCGGCCGATTCGTCTATCGGAGGATGTAGGGAGAGGTGCTTTGTGCTTTTGGCTCTGTGAACAGCATGCCAAGGACTTTTACAGGTTATTTTACAGGTTATCTTTCAGATTTTAGCAGTTGAAAGGTTCTGTCTGCTGATTAAAATAGTTCTTAAGATTTCAGAACTGAATAAATATGGTATTAAAAATTGTGATCCTGATAAATGCTCGGTATGTTGGTGCTTCTACATCTCCTTGTCTCCTGTGCTAACAAGCACGACCCTCTGTGCAAATACTCCAAGTCCAATATCAAGGTAGGAAATTTCAACATGTTTTAAAGTATTTCCTGAGCAACTTAACTGATACCAAGAGCAGATATTTACTAAAACAAGAGTACAGCGGATGTGTAGTAATTTAAATTCATATATTTCTATGAAAAATTGTTGCTTTCCCCCTGTGTGATCTAAATTGACACTATTCATTTAATCTGTCTCAAGGGACATGGTGCTGTTAGTGACTAGTAAAACATAACATTGATATTGTGTGCATTTATACAAAGTGGTACCTAAACACCAGGTCCCGGAACATTAAACTTAACAGGAGTTCCTGCAAACACACAGCTGAATATGAATTATTAACATTCTTGGTTTTCTCTCGGAGCAGTAGTATGTGTTACAGAGCTGTAATTAGGGCTGGGTTGCATCTGACTCTTCCTATCACGCTGCATTGTTTTGTCACTGCCAGAAGTATTACCCCTGAACCTGTTCCTTGCTCACCCAGCTAGCTAATTAGTGACCTGGAGATAAGGTGGCATTTATTGGTAGTAGAAGAAATGGCCTTTCATTTTTATGCAGAAGCACAAAACAGGTCAGCAAGCAATTTGCACATTCTTCATCCACCCACAGTGCAATGGAAGACGATAATGCTTATCTTTGCAGGGGGCAGGTTTCACTTTTTTCCTTACTGTTTTATTAGGCCTACGTTTTCTCCCTGGCATTATACTTTCTTTTGGTTGTTGTTGGGTCGGTTGATTTTTTTATGTTTGTTTTACTTTGTTTTTAATTTCAGGCTATGTCCAGTGCTAGGGCCTCGTTCAGGAGTTTTCATTAAAAGAGATTCCTAGAAGGGTTCCTCTGATTACCGTTTCCTCACTCCGGGATGTAGATGGAGATTCGACTGGAGGGAATAGGCAGAGAATAGATAGCGACCATCCTCACCTATCTACCAAATTGGAAGCATTGTCAAAATTTGGGTGGGAGGCAAAGCTCCTCCCTTGTGCAAACAGAGCCTCCAATAAAAGCCCCGTGCTGTGGGCAGAAGTAGTTAAGGGCTTTCATTTTCATTTTTTCTTTTAAACAAACAGCAACTTATCAATGTGGGAGGCCAAACGTGGCCAGCTCATATACACACAAAGGTTCCTGTGTCTGCGGATATGCCTGCTCTGCACATCCAGCCTGCTCCTTACCTTGTTTTAGCTAGGGTGACCATTTCTCCCCTATTTTAAGCAATATTCCACATTTCATATGTCACGACTAAAAGAAACGGTGAATCATATCTTTGTAGAGCACCATTTGGCTTTTTAATTGAACCTTGCATTTGATTTAAAAATGTCGGCCTCAAGAGACAATCTTTTTAAGAAAAATCTACAGCATGAAGCTAAAAATTCTCACTCTATGTTATCTTAGGATAGCACTGAATCACAGACCTAGAATAAAAATTAATTGTGAATGTGGGCTCATCTTAGAGGGTCTGATTTTGCATTTGTGATCCAGATATGGAAGAGGCACGTAAGGAAGAAAACGTCTTTGGAGGTTCATACATGCCAGTGCATAGCACTGAATGCTTGCCTCGTGCACCGAATATTTTACTGCAGAAGTCCAGTGAGCACTCTTTGCAGGGCAAAGCTGTGAAGCAAGGTAGCAAACTAGTTTCCCTTGGTCAGCCTTCGGCACAGCCACATGGGAGCCCTTCCAGAACGCTCTCTGGAAACACTCATCTAGCCTCATCAGTGGTCTATAAATAGAGGAGGTCTTCATCCCCAAGGAGCTTTTGCAACGCCGTGCCGCAGCTCGGTGCTGTGCTCCCATGGAGGCAGCAGGAGGGGTGTTACAGAGCCGTGTGGTGGAACCAGCGCCGGGAGCGGGCCCTCTTCGTATCAAAGATGAGGTCTGCTGGTAAGTGGGGAGGAGAATTGGGATGGAAGGCTCTTCCCAAAAGCCTCCCAAATAAAGGGAGAAATTCCCTTAGGTCCTACACAGAAATTGCTGCCTGCAGAGTGACAAATCCAGCCACCGTGACCTTCAGCTGCAAGTGACAAAGAAGGACACCTGAGAAAGGGCAGTAGAAGTAGCTTCCCTTTCTGAAAGGTATTTTATTTCTCGTGAAACAATACTTTATGTTAGAGAGAACACTTAAGGAAGAAGGAGCAACTTGGAAATACAAAAAGGTGGGAGTTGGAAATACAGCAACCTAAAACAGCTGCACCAATGATTTCCCCCTGTGAGAACCTTCTTGGTACTGAAGGCAATTTTACACCATGGGCATAGGTAGGGCAACACTGGCTGCACGGGGCATGGTGTCAGTGCCCTGCTCACCCCATGCAGAGGGAATCCAGAGCCAGCCACTCCTCTCCTGTATCGATCCTGCAGTCAAGAAGCACTTCTGAAGAGAAGACATCTTTCACTGTCCAGAATGAACAGAGAAATAGTTTCACTGGCATCAGTGAAAATAGCAATAAATGCTGTAAGAATTATGTAGCATTCCCTACTGCATTAACTACCACACAGAATTTTTTTAATTGCTCATGGACTGTCACGTGTGAGATAATTCACCGGCAGGGTAACCACAAATGTAACTCTAAAATGAGTTCTAAGAACAAAACACTTGAAGCTTTGTGTCTAAAAAATATGTAAATTTCAAAAGCTACCAGCTGACTGCTACAAATCAAAGAAAAAAAAAAAAGGAAAAAGGTCCTACCCATTTTCATCAACAAAGGTTTCTTTACTGGCACAGCAGATTAAAAAGTGTTGCTTTACAAAAGTTGGTTACACTATGTCTTCCAAGATTTATCTGCAGTTTCAGTGGGGACAAAAATTTGTTGGGTCAAGCTTTCATGTAGCATTTTCAAAACAAGTAACTTTAAAAATGTGATTGAAAAATAAAATTTGAGTCTGACTTCTGGCACCTCAGCATCACGGAAATATCAATATCTCTGTTATGCATTTGAAAGAGTATTATCTGTTTCACTATTTGGGGGAGAAATATGAAAATACAGGGAAGAGGCTTGATTTTGACAAAAAGCCATGTTTTGGAACCAACATAGCTAATGTGGGAGACAACATTCTGACTGAATGAAAAATGAAAAACAAATCATTTGCCTGCTCACAGACTGCATATCGAACAAACTGGGCTGTAAGTAAGTTAGTATTTGAGCTCAAAAACCTTTGATCCACAATTTTTATACTCTTCTTCTTCCTGCCAGGAGAGTTTCAGCATTAAGAGAGATCTTTATTCTGTTGGTACAAACATGAAATTGTAGTGTAGGAGCACTGAGCCATTGCCCTGCAAGATTGTCATCCTTCTGCCTTCCTCAAAGCATCATCCAGATGGAGTTTCTTTACAGGCATGGGAGATGTGCTGTCCGTGTCAGAACAGTACTTCTCTCAGTGTGCTGAGGTTTTATGGTAGAGTTTTGCGATCAGAACAATCTGATCCTACATGTGCTGGAGTGTATGATATGTACTAATTAAATGGTAAATTACAAAGGGAAAAAAACAACTGCTCACAGAAAACTTGGTCATCTTTGTGGCTTTTAAACACACCATGACAGAACATTAAAAAATGGAAAGGGATTTCATGCAGTAGCATACATGAGCTCCAAAACCATTCCCTTTTTCCAGCGAGCAGAATGACCCTAGCCTGCTTACCTGAAACTAGGCTGATTTTTCTGGAAATACGTGGCACTGCTGAAGGCCTACGTCTTAACAAACATCTGGATTATGCACACTGAGGGATTCAGGAGAGCCCACGCGTCTTGTGAGAGGAGGTGTTCTAGGACACAGCCTTTGAGTCCTGGTTTTCTGCCTTTCTCAAGATGTGTGGTTCCTTGTCTACTGTGATCTCAAATGCCAGAGTGGGAAGAGTTTATGTAAACAAACCTGCTTACATGCACAGAAGGGTAGTCACCCTCAGGTTGGTGTAATCCCTCTGAGCAGCTTCACAGAAACCTTGAGGCTGTACTTTTTAAGTGGTGCACACGTAGCTGCGATGTGTACCGTGTGTGGTTTTCAGAATATCTTGTTACTGTTTTGCTAAGTGCTGCAACGCGCTGCTCAGAAGTTTGTCTGGCTGCACACTCTGTCGTCGGGAGAGTGCCTGAGAAGGAAGGGAGCGGCCAGGACTTGCTTCCAAGTGGTTTATTGACTATTAAACTCTTATGGCCAGATAAAAGCAACAGCAAATAACCTGATACGTGTGTTACAGCAGCGCACCGTCTCACCGTCTCCCTCCCTGCATCGTATTTCCTATCTAGGTCACCGTGCAGCGTGAGGCTGTTGGTTCACCAGATAATGTTTCCTCACGGCGACCCAGACACAGCCACGACAGGCACATTTTCGGTCTGTTTATGCAAACTGCCGGTGTCCTGAGCCTGTTCCTGGCACGTATTTCACCTTCTTCCTTGCTGGTTCAGTGCCTGGTACAGCTTGCCCAGCCTTACGGATGGAGCTGGCTACACTGACATCTAAACAGCTCTGCCATCTTTGCCTGTCAAACAGAAATTCCATCACTGTCCTGCAACTGCTGTGTAATTAAATCTTCTCCTGCTAAGCATACTCTGGTTTAACGAGTTTAATGAGTCATGGCAGCAAAGGGAAAGGAGAGTCCCCAAAAACAAGAATGGGCACAAACAGCCCCTTGATAATCATCTTATTTGGAGAGAATAAGGTTCCTGCCTGTCCAAAGAGGTGAACACCAGATTCCCTCAGATCCCTCGTCAGTGCACTAACGCTGCTGTGCACCAAGGTACCTGGAGAAAGTGATTCTGCACATCTGAATTTCATAAGCTGTTATAGTGTAGATGCTCGCAAGGAAGCGGTTTGGTTTGAGTGTGTTGCATTCTGGTTTGAGAGTGCTTCAGAAGGAAGGAAGAGGTGAGAACTTGCCAATTCAGATGTTTGCTCTCATTAACTCAAACCCAAACCAGTATCTACCACAGGACACTACTACGTGAGTGAAGAGAGGATTTCTCCTTTCCATTGCCAACGCCTGGCAGTCAACATCCCAGCATTTAAAGCAGCATCGAAACAACTCCTTCCTAGCTGCTAGAAACCACGTGCATGAAAATGGCTGATGCGAGGAGGTCGCAGCACCACTCCCTCACCCTTGCTGAGGCAGAAGAGTGCACACTCTGCATCGCCAGGACCACGTGCACCCTGCCCAGCCAAATTTTGCTTCATCAGGGAGGGACTGTGCCCCTGGCATTGTGCAGCAGGCGGTGTGGTGTTGCCCACAGCAATAGAGGCAAGGAGCACGGGTGCACTCTGGCATTCACCCCCCCAACTGCAGCTGGAAGAAGACTTGGATCTCTGGCCTGGCCATGGCCATGAGGCCAGGTGCAGGATATGGCAGCCCAAGCAGGGCTTTCCGCAGGGCTGTTCCCCCTCTTCCTTTGAGATGCTGCCCCAGGAGGTGCTGCAGCTGCCCCAGCAGCCAACCTGCTCCTCCTGCGGCTGCCCTGTGTCTCTGAGGCATCTCCAAGAGCCAAACACTGCATCCTCCATGCTGAGCCAGCTCATGTCCAGTGCTTATATTGATGCTCAGCACCAATACAGGGCTCTGCCATCCCCCAGAAGGGACGAGGACCGGCCTCTGCTGCAGCTCCTCTGCGTACCTTGTCCTTTCACCTTAAGCTCTTCACCTCTCTGGGTCCCGTTGCAAATGACGAATTAAACCCTTAATACCCCTGAGCAGGGATGCAGGGTTAAATCAGATGAAAGATTAGAGCACCTGAGCAGGACTTACGCTGAACTAAGGGTCCTGAGTCTACAACCAGGGTCCCAAATGCCCCCCAACAGCTAGTCACACCGCTGGTGGTGCCAAGCCATGCCACCAGTCTTGGCACAAGCTGCTCACATCTCGTTTGAGATGATGGCACCAGCCGTTTTCTCACTGCTCACCTCACTTGCTGAGCATCTGAACCCATTGACAGGACAAAGTGGCACACGAAATGCTTCGCAAAGCCCCACAAACCTGAGGCAGGTATGTGACCTGCAGAAAGCAGCGGGATTCACACACAGCCTGCTCCTCCGGACACAGCTGGCTGCTTTCTTCTCCCCTTTTCAGTCCTAGGGGTGCTTTCTGAGGTAGCTGTGAAAGCAGGTGCTTGAGGTGCTGGCAGACAAGAGAGGCCTGTGCGAGCAGGAAGCACGGTTCGTACATGAGAAGGCCGGGAGTACAGAGCCTTCAGTTCGCACATCCCAGGAAAAACAAAAAAAAAAACAGTAAATAAAACTGTGCTTGTTTTGGCTCGAGTGCCTGGAGGTTGTGATGGGGCAGTAGGATTTAGTGTAATTCACTTATTTCTCTTTTATGAGCTGCGAAGCTCAGGCTGATTTTCTCTAACTCATGACTTTCTCATTCTTCAGAGGCCTGAGCCCTGATCCCTTTTTAAGCCTTGACATCCATGCTATTTTTAGTCTGGCAGACTATTTTCGGACATCATCTACAAGACACGGTCTTTTTTCTGGCTAGCTCCACAAGCCAAACTGTGCTGTGCTCTCCCCGTCTCATACCTCGGTTGCTGCAGCATCCTTCCTCTGGCTGTGAGAGGCATGCACGTTTGGCTGGCTGACATTTTCTCACAGGGCTGCTCTTTCCCCCGACACCCTTATCTCAGTAGAAGCTCCCAGCCCACGTATGCTGTGATGAACATAGGCAAGCAGGTTGACTTCTTGCACGCCCAGAGCAGGCCGGGTGGTTTTGCTGCCCTGCAGGTTGCTGCAGGAAGGAGCATGGCCCTCAGGAGAGTGAAGGAGCCGCGGGCCATTGAATTGCTGACGGGGCTGTTTGTCACCAGCTCCACCTTTCGCTGTCCCATGTCCTGTGGCTGTCCCGTGGAGGATGTGCACCACTCCCAGGAGGGAGCAGGGAGCCCTGGGGAAAGGCGGCCGCAGGGTGCCAGAAGAGCCTGCCAGCCCTCATTAAACTCCTCCAGCCTGCGGCCTAATTGCTGTGAGCTCCAAGTCGCCTCAGGAAGCAGGTTGGCCGGGGGAGGCTCGGGGCCAAATGACCTGATTCTCACTGGTGTAATCCATGACTGGCTACTCAGAAGCAACCTGCACATTCAGGTAGCTCCAAGGCCTTCTACCCTGATAGCACCTGCCCAGAGCATACAGAGACCCCTTCTCCTTCTGCAGTGCTCCTGTATCTGCTGTGATGCTGTGCGACTTATCATGGGGCTTATTTTAAGCAACAGTACAGCACCTACAGATCTGTAGTTTTCACAAGGTACATGCTGTACATACAGAAATACCGTAAAGCTGCTCTCAGCAAGCACAGATTGGGTTTCCCCTAATTTTAAACCATCAGACACAACTGCTTGGCTTTGCTTCCCCAAGCCTTCAGAGCCCATCTCCATTCCCTCACCGACAAAACGCAAGGTGAAGTCTCACCTTTGAGGAGATATTGACACGAACCCCTGCACCTCCTTTGATTTTATCCCTGCAACTTCATGCTCTCTGGCATACTGAGATGCTCACAGTGAGCATCCTCTTTCCAAAACTTCTTTAGCCTGTCCACAGTCAAATTGACATTGGCATTGCCCCTTGGGCTGCCCAGGCGGTGACAACAGTGACAGTGCTATAACAATAAATACCACAGTGATGTATTGCCAAACGGGTGTGACACCAAGCAGTATCACATACAGAATACCACGCAATTTCTCTGCATGCTGATAACAAGATTAGCTCAGATCTCAGAAGTTAAAATAGAAATACATGGGCTCTGGCTTCATGCAGCTGGCTATACTCAGAGCTTATGAAATAAGGATTCCAAACCTGGTAGAAATAGTGAGAAAATATGAGACTTTTTGTGCCTGATGTTTTATTGACATCATGCAGAATTTGCCTTGCAGGCTAACCTAGGGTGTCAATCTTTTCTATTTTTTTTAAAGATAGTAGTTTCTTTCTTCCTCAGAACATGTTCTAGTGTCAGTGTTGTACAAAATATAGCAATCATTTAGATGTTTTATCTTGCCTGTGGTAGAAAATGGTACTGTTGTGACAATGCATAAGTGGCCATCTCCACCTATTGTGCAGACAGCATAAAGCCGTTTTATAATAGAAGAGCAACTCCCAAATAAGAACTGAAAGAAATTTGACAGCGTAAGTCACCTCTATCATCCAAAGCAGGGCTTTTGCCAGTATAAACTAGTTTGGTTACAAAACATCACAGCTACTGCAATTATTATACTAGGAAAACTAGTAGATCCAGACTGCCTACAAAAACATGACTGCAGCAGCCACCGATATCCTGAGGACTTGTTGTGCCAAAGCCAGTGCAGTTGTAACTCCTGATTTCATTGAAAGTTATTCCAAGAATGAGTTTGTCCCACTAGACTGGAATCCCTTTCAAAACAAGAGTGTAAAACGCGCGTCAAGTAAAATTGCATATGCCGGGAAATATGTAAAAAGTAGAACTTTGTGTTTTTCCTTGTACAGCTGGGGGAGGGGTTGCAGGATGAAAATGAGTCATTTATGAACCATAGGAATTCTGCCACTCTACCCAGTACCCAGCCTCCCATGAGCGCGCTACCCTCAGTATTATTTTGCAGCTCCAGGTGGCCTCTTTTTTCCTCCCAGATAGTGCAGCCGGGCCTTAGAGCCAATAAAACAGCTAAACAGAACTTTTTTTAGCTTGATAAATATATCTGCTGTGAAGGTATTGCGCAGTGTGTGTGGATCCAAGTGGGGCTGAGGTGTGGGCTAGGCACTGAGCAGCTCAGGACTTAGACAGTCACATGCTCGGCAGGAGGAACTCGCTCCCTCCGAGCACGTAAGCAGTGGAAACTTACAGCACGTAGGGCACAGCAGCTCTAATCCCTCTCAGCTACACAAGTTCCCAGCCCCGTGCTTTGGTTTCCACAAGTACTCAGGTGGCCTCGCGAGGGGCGTGCAAGGTGACCTGCCAGTGGACAGGTTGGTGGCACGGTGGGTGCCCAGCCCCAGGCTCAGCCCCACCAGTGCCCCCTTTGTGGGTCTTACCTCAGCTATGGGTGGATCTGCTCTGCTGTGGATCTGCTCTGCCGTGCTGTGGATTTGCTAAGCTTGGTGGAAAAATGAAAGTGCTGTCTTCATTTCATGAGGAAGAATGGAGCTGCTTCTGGGCACTGAGATGCCAAGGCACAGGGAGTGTTACCACGAGTCAAGTTTGGCTCTCATCGTCGGCGAAGGAAGCAGCTGAAAAACGATGATGGCTTTGCTACAGATTGTAGCTACACCAGAGCTTGGGAAGCAGGCTGGGTAGCAGTGCTGCAAGAGAGAGGCTGGGATGGGAGGGTACCAGCGGCTGTCCCTGCTCCCACCCCTCCTCCGATGGTGGTGGGACAGCATGCCTGATGTCCCAAGGTCTTCTTCCAGCTCCCTGCTTCCCCTCAGCCATTTGTGTTTTCCCATGAGTGGCGTAAGCCAGCCTCAGCCCTGACCTTTTATCCTTGGAGTGCCAAAAGTCAGCCAGAGGAGGAAGTGAAGCGCAGAGCCCCCGCTGCTGCAGGACTCGACCTGTGTGCATGGGTTAAGCTCCTTCGCCTGCTTTTCTACAACACTGCAAGGGTTATGCGTTTCGGAATCTGCCCTATGCACACATTAGTCATTTGTCAAAAGCCTGCCAGATACTCATTTTCCTTCTTTATCTGTTGCACCAAACTGATGTTTAGCTTAATTTGGCATTTGGAAAAATCTTGTCACCCAAATCACATTAGCAGAAGGTGAAAGTAAGCACAGAGGAAACAAGGACAACTGCATTTATTCCATGTGGGCAGATTACTTGTTCTTTTCCGGTGGAACAACTGTGAATGTTTTTCTTAGTAAAAACAAAAGAAAAGAAAACCAAAAAGCCTCTGGCTAACTACCAGCTTCAGCTGTACCAGATCTGCCCAGCTGTGTGCGTGCAGCTGAATGATGCCCCACAGAGAGGACATGTTCCTATTACTTGGCTCTTTGGGATTAACTGTCCCTTTCATCAAGTTGGCTTGGACTAATGCTGCTGCTGATCAGGTAATGCAAATCTTCCTGAGAAAGACTCTTAGGCTATTGATTACAAAAGATAGCCATTTCAACAGCCATTGCACAACACAATTCAACCCCTAGATGTTGCAGGCAGTTGCTCTAATAGTTGGGAACTGTTTATTGATCACAGCCAGATATGAAAACATGCATCCTTTACCCTAAGTGATGCTGAATATCTAGTGTAGTGAGATGAAAGTCGTTGTTTATGCCAGCTGGGGAAGGAGCTCTGCCAGCACGTGGGAGGACGTACATTATCTAACATCCTACCTAGCACGTAATGGCTGAGAGCGACAGGCAGGAGGAGAACGTGCAGTGCTTCTGCTTGTGAAATGCAGTGCCTGAGAAGCAGAAGGGCATGGACTTACTCCCACCTCATGTCAGGTGTCTAAATAAGAGGGGTAAGTTGCGTTCTGCAGGCACCTCCCTCCCTCTCTACTGCAGCAGAAGAGCAGCCTCCAGGGATGAGTCCAGCTGCAGAGAGGGAGGCAGAGGGAAGATACAGAGGGGACGAGGGACACCCTGAATGCTGAGCTCAGGATTCCTCTGGGGTACAGCCGCAGCCAGCAGAAGTCAGCATGCAGAGGAGATCCTGTTGTCCCCGGCCGAGGTGCATTCAGGAGGAAGGTTGTGCTGGGACAGTCCCTGTGAGATAAGAACCTCCTGTGATGCCAACCCCGAAGCTATGCTGATTAACACTGGGATGAAAATAGCCCTCGGAGGTTTTACGCTAGTGAAAGGTCAGCCAGACTAGGACATCAGGACTAACATCTAAAGGAGTGTGACAAATAGCACCTTTTCTCCCTGCGTGCTGGACTTCTGCTCTAAAAATAGATTTCTGAGCTATTTATTGGCACAATTGTGTGTCCCCTCTGCCCAGAAACAGGTTTACCTCTGAGTGCCATCACCATATATATGGGTATCAGAATGATTTGAGGAGGCCCAGGCTCAGGGTAGGATTGTACTCTGCCAACAGAGAATTTAAAATACAGCCCTGCCCCATATCTCCTTGCTCTCAGTCTGTCCCTTGTGAATGCTCCCCGTGAAGACACACCAGATCTCAAAGCCCACAGAGCGAGCCAGGCCCAGGGCCTCCTCCACACCTCCTCCACACCGGCAGAGCTTACGTCCAAGCAAGCTGCAGACGAAAAAATTCAGCCCAGCTCCTTGAAGCAAAGGTGTGCTTTTACTTTCCTGGCAGTGGCCGCTCTCAGCGGGGCGGGGGAATGCCCTGCAGCTGCCCACTCCTTCCACTGACCACAGGAAGGGGCAGCCAAGGAGCAGGGAGAGCGAAGGGGGTGGCTTCAGAGAGGCTTTGGAGACACTCCAGCTGCTGCAAGGCCAGAACTGCGCTGAAGGAAAACAGTGGACAGCTCAGTAACCTGGCATGGCAGGCAGTGCCAAGGTGACACGGGGTGTTTTTCTGGCAGCCCTCCTCAAGCTCAGGGGGGACAGCTGCGTGTCGGAGTGGTGGAGGTGGAAGAGCACACCTCTGCTAGCACGGGGACAAAGCTGTCCCTCAGGAGGTGACGGATGCCTTTGGAGGTTTGAGGTCCTCTGACTGTCTGGGCATGATTGGCAGCTGCTCACAGTCCTGTGACAGGAGCCATGCTCTTCCCGGCCCCTTCTTCCAAGCACAGGCTTTGGGGTTCATAAATATGGAAGAGTGCTCTGTGATGTGTATTAGCACCTGGCTGCCCACCATGGCCAACGTATTATTTTTAAAGTAGCCAGGTGTGGAAATGACTGTACATTGAACTGTTCAAAATACACATTCCTTTCTCATGGTGGTGACGGGCCCACCATGAATGTGTAGCCACAGAATGTATAACCAGTGGTAGTTGTACTCCTCCCCCTGTCCCTGTCCCTGTGAGTCTGCCTGCATTTTCCTGGCAAAAGCACCAGGTGTGTTTCAGCCAGGCCTGCTGCTTGCTGTGTCCCCAGAACCCTTGTGCCACTGCAGCTGGGAGCGTGGCCCGGTTTTTCCCTCCTGCTTGGCAGGGGACGCACCTGGGCTGGAGAATTGAGCCATTTAACTGCCGCTGAAGATCAAAATGAAGAGCGGCTTTGGAAAACTGGCAAGTGTTAAGCAATGCCCGGGGCAGCAGGAGAAACAGAAGAGAGTTGTGTGTTTTGCACGGCATTGTGAGAAAAGGGAGCGACCTTCCTCGAGGGCTGGGAGACAGCGGTTCAAAGATTTGCCTCATCGTCTGTGCAACCCGTGAGGCACCTGCTTGTGTAAGATCAAAGTCCAGGAACGCCTCACCTCACTGGGACACCCTCCGTGGCCGCTCTGAGGACAGGAGTGGGACACAGAGGTGGGAGTGGAACCCTCGAACCTCTGAGCCTGGTGGCCCTCAGTCACTTCAGGCAGCCGTGCGGTACGGCCGCCTCAGGATCTAGCTGCGCCTCATACTGAGGATCGGTAACATTTTTGTGCTGCTGTCTTCCTGTGTGCGAAACCTGTTTCTTCATGCCTCGGATAACTAGGAACTTTCCTCAAATTTCAGGACTCTGTCTGTTGATGGCCAGTTGTTACTCAGGTGTTCTGTGTCAGACTGTTCTTTGAGTTGAATAGCTTGTCATTCCTCCCGCCCTGCCTCCGCAAGGTATTTATGAAGAGAAATCATAAGCTCTCTCATCCTCTGCTTTCCTGAAATTCTTCCAGTCCATGCAATTTTCCTGGACATCTCTTCACAGTTCCTTCTCCAGACTGAGGGTTTTCTGCAAACCTGAAAATATAGCTAACTGGAATTGCTTACAGTGTTCCAGATGAAGTATCTCCAGTGCCTTTTTTTAATTAATTAATTTATTTTTTTTATGGCAGTGTTACTCTGCAAGCTCACAGTCATCATGCTATCATCAGCTTATCTTCTGGATTCAAATTCAGCTCTTCAATCATTTCAAGTCCTGTTTGTTGCACAAATTCTTGTTCTTAGTTCTCTCATATATGATTTTTACTACAGCATTTCACTCTATTTGCATAACTTCAGCATTCAGGGATCTCTTCCCGTGATATCCATAACTTCTTGAGTACTGGCAACAACCTCCAGCTTTCTGCTGTTGACAGATTTCATCACACATCAGTCAGGTTTCACAACACTTCTGGTTGATTTATTTCTTTTTATATTGATTTATTTGTATTGAAATCATCAGTAAAAATATGAAAATCCCTAAGACTGGTCTTAGTGGAACCCCCTGATTCCAGCACGGGACCTTTCCAACATTACTTATCTTCTTCCCTTCAGGCAGTTCCTCACCACTTCATGATTTGCCTACTATCCTCCAGCTTCTCCAGTTCGCCTTTTAATTAGGTAAGTAGTGGCACTGAATCAAATGCTTTACCGAATCCCAATAGGTGAGATCTACTATGCTTCCTTTGCCAAAGAGATTGGCTTATCACATCTAAGAAAGACTGCTTAGTTTGGCATCATCTGGTTTTGAAAGACCCATCTTGCATCTTATCCTGTTTCCCAGCTACTCGTAACATGCAATTTGTAATTACTCATTCCTCTGCATTGCTGTAAAGGTCTCGATATGCAGTTGGCAGGTATCTTGTGAGGACGTGTTCCGTACACTTTCTCATAAATCACATACAGAATTTTTGTGTGACAGATCTAAATAATATGCTGTGCCTTCTTGTGCTTTCATTAGCTTTTAACAAGGTCTATTTTTAACGCTTAATGTATCAGTTAGGTGAGTTCTTGCCCCTGAAGGTGTAAGTGGATTCACTGACCTTATTCAGGACCTTCTGTACAGCCTTTATATGTCCTTTATGTGCGTATTTTATACTTTAGTTCCCAGGTTGTGCACTGTGTGAATGCCTTATGCCCTCAGGGTCTGGGAAGAACGGGTTGTAAAATTTGCAAAGAGTTTCTTGGCTGACTGTCGAATATAAAAGTAGTGTTTGCAGGAGGGGAGCAAAACAGCCAGGGTAGAAACAGTATTTTTCCTTCAAGTCACGCAGGTTCTTTGAGAGCTGCAGTGCTGCAGTGTCAGGGGAACATAAGAGTTAGTTTTCCTCAGAGGGATGCTCTTCCTGCCAAGCCAGCAGCAGCTGTTTGGGTGAAGCTTCAACAGGGAAGCTCTTTTACAGTCCCTGTGCTAGATGGGGAATCCCCCACCAGTGACTAAGACAGAATAGTGACCTTCCTCCTGATTCATTTCCCTCTTCACTCTGCCATCTTTTTCTATTTTAGGGAACTCTTCTTATTTCTGAACTACAGTGATGTTCTTCACAGAGATCTCCACAATCCTCCAAACATCTCTCCTTTATTCCCTAGCAAGCAAGAAGCTACATGGCAGTGAACCTGTATCCCTGAGGATTTGCACATTGCAAGGGCAGAATTTATAAGGTGAGAAGAACAATTACTGTGTAATGTTCAGTTTTCCAGCTTAGCAAATATAAGGTTTTCTTCAGTCCTCACGATGTCTCCCACTACTATTTTTAGGATCGTTTCCACAGCCAGCTCTGCGTTACGGGAGGTTCTGCAGTAAGCTTATTTCTAGCTTTCATCCTGCATCAGGCCTCTGCGGTTTATGGGTCTAGCATCCAGTGGTCTCTCTACCAGGTAGCTGATAAACAGTATTTCTTCCAGCATGGGGGGAGGGATTACCTGTGGTTAAGCATCTAACTTAACAACCCCAGTGGGGCTCAGCCCAAGATAAGAGAAGGGATGTGGATGAGGCCAGCCTAGTGATGGTGTTTGCACTTTTGCAAGTGATCCTGGTGTTGGAGGGTGTGTGCCCCTGTCATGTGAGCAAACAGCAAAGGAAACATCTATTTGTAAGGGTGAAGGGGAGGTCAGAGACATGAGCATTGCAGTTATTTGCTAAATGGGGCCTCACAGCGTTCTCTCCACACTAGGACATAGGCACAAATCTGGAAAGCTGGGAAAGGACATCCATGGCCTTGCGGATTTAGAAATAAACTAAAACAGTCTCTGCCTGTTAAATGCTGTCTCAAATTCCCTGTAAACAGGCTGAACTTTCACTGCCACGGCTATTTATGGGACTGTTAAAGCATAATAATTTGTGTTTAGAAGGATGCTTGTACCTAAGATATTGTGGTTATATACCCAGTCTAATCCACCCCTAGCACTGCCAGGTACATAAGCCATCAGTTCTATCCCAGACCAGTCCTTCAAAGGTGTTCATGTTGCTGACTTGCAGTTTTGCTGCTTTAGTCATTACCGTGTTTCCTGGCCTTCCTCAGGGTCACTGTCTCTTCTTTCCTCTTCATGTTGAAACAGGGCTTGTTTAAGGACCTGGTTATCTGCCACTCTCAAAAACATGGCCAAGGTCAATCTGTTTTCTCCACTGTACTGTTTGTACAGCTGTGGGTAATCATACAGGCTCTGAAATCTCTGCATTCCTTAAGCTCTCTGGCTGCTTTATGATCGCTGTCCCCTGCAGGCATCCCCACAGAAAGCACTTTGGTTTCTGGGGTCTAGGCATGTTCTTCTAAGAATTCAACATGTAAAGGTGTATGTGTAATGTATTTTTAATGACGGTGGCTCAAACATGCTTACAGGGAAGCTTTGCATTGATGCTGATGACTTCCATATGGGCTTGTGATGGTACCCCTGCTCCTGATGCCTGGTAATATGGGAAGCAGAACCAATGCTATTTTATAAAGCAAAAAAGCCATTATCTACATATGGGCTGATCACATATCACCTGCCTTCCTTCCCCCTCTTCAGCACCGTGAAAAGCAAATTTGCCCACCAGTGCTGTGAAAGCTCCTGGCACAGAATGACTGGGATGGTCTAACCCCCATCACGAAGTAGGGAAGAGAAACAGCACATGAGATATTGCCAGTAAAATCAAAGCATCTGCAAGTCCCAAGCAGGACTTGGATAAGAACTGCTGCTGGATGGCAAAGCCTGTGATCCCCTTGTGGTCAGAGGGACCTCTGCTGTTGCCTGCTTTCTTGGAGGACTGAGTGACTGACCTGTGTGCTTCTATGTGCATTCTGAGTCTAGATCATGATTATTGCTTTGCACGCTGATTGTTAAGAATTTGACGTGATCTGCAGAGGGTCCAGGTGATGAAAAACCCTAGGTAAAAATAAAGCTACACTGAGTGCTAAAAATTCTAGATAACAATAAGCTACACTGATCGCTAAAAATTCCATGTGATACCAAAGCTCTAATTATAGCCATAACTTGGTGGTGTCCTCATTCTACCCAGGATCCCTAAAGAACCTGCCTGTCCCCATAGTGTCGGGTGACAGGGAAGTGTTATTTTTATGGAAACAGAAGAAAGATTCCACACATTTCAATCTCATACCTTTAGAGCAGTGAATAGAGATATGTATGTCATGTATACGTATCCTGAAAAGCCCCCTGCTCCAGCCTCACTTAGTGTTGTGTACTGCCACAGCTCACAGTGAAGTTAGAAACTATTAATAAAGGCATTTAGCATCAGAAAGATGTTAGGATTCATGTTTCACTTACTGCAGTTTTCTAAAAAAATACTGATTCTCCTGGATATATTTATGTAAGTAAATTTTCCTGGAGGACAGGAAAATAAAACCTTCATGCTGTCATTTTAAAGATGGGTCTGTAAACACACATATCAAACCTTTGTTAGTTTACTGTTTGCAGCCTTTGCACTGTGACAGAATAATAATATGTTCAGTCTTGTAATGAACACAATTTAATTACCATTCCAGTTATCAGGTTGGAGCTGACCACGTGGCACAGTGGTCAGGGAAAACAGAGAAATTTTGGAGACGTGGTCAAGTAACAGGCTATGACCAGGTCACAGCATTGGCATGTGTGTGGTAGCTTCAGTAAGGAGGTTTTCGGTCTTACCATCCTCAGGATTTTCAGGGTCATCACCCATGACATCAAGTTACATTCTGAGACTAATACTTCTTGACTAAGTCCTCTCCGGCTCATTTTCAGTTGAGCGCTACCATATTTCATCTGCTTGCCTTTAATTCTTTGTCTCGATGCAGCTCTGTATGGAAAGAGAAGTCACTGTCCCCTGAGGCCCAACAAAAAGATTCTGGTTTCTGCGCCTGGACCAACACGTCCCTCAGAGCATGAGAAGGCTCATAAGCCCTCTGTGGAACAGAGGCTGCAAATAAAGTCTGCTGGTGTGATACCAAGACATTGTTTCTAGAGCATGTGGGTACAAAAAGGCAGAACTAACTGTATTACCATTTGAACAGTGAAGTGAAACTTGGCCAGCACTAGTCATCATGACCCTATGGAGCAGAAGAAACTTAGATGAAAGTCATGGCTAGGTGCAGGAAGAAATAAAGTTGTATGGGAGGGTAGATGGAAGACCACCAGCACACTGAGGAACAAAGGTGTGCACACAAGACTTCTTCAGTGCAAACTCCATTAGCATAAAAATTCTCTGGCCCCAGCTGCGAATAAATCATCCAGAAGAAGTCCAATACACATAGCTGGTGCAGATGCAGCTACTTTTTTTGCCGCAAGGCAACCAGATTTACTTCAGTGTAAACATATCAAGTATCTCATCCTCTAACCTAATAAAAAGCAACAGATGATTCTTCATCTCTGCCTTGGGGAACAGGTCTACTAAGTGGAGTGGTGAATCAGATATGGAGAAAAGAGCCTGACAAAGTCCATGAAGGCCCTTGAGACCAGCGGTACCAGCAGAGTGCATGCTCAGGGGGTACTTGTTAATACCCAGTTTTCTCCCCAAATTGCCATAGCCACTAGAAATGCACCATCCACTAATGTGAGTGCTGCAGAAGCCGGAGGGTTTTGCACTGCGTGTGTAGGAGGGATGGGTATTTCGTTTGTTTCTTTATCCCGCAGAACAAGGGAAGCTTCTTGTTGGGGTTTGGAGTCTGTCACAGGGAGTGGTTAATACGAGGCGTGCACAGTAACTTATGGGAAGAAGGTTCCCCTAACCTGTCATTTCTTGTGTGGGTGTGTTTTGCCCTGCAGCAACCTTAACTGCTTTTTAACAGAATATTTTGGTGGGAATTGTTAGGAAAGCATTTCTCTAACTACCTGAGCCTCGCCATGCTTTTTTGCCCTACCTATACCGCAGCATAAAATATTCTGTACATTGGGAATTCTCAAGACCTGATAGTCATCTCAGTGGTACCCAATTTAGACAGAATTATTTCTGATTTACATTGGCATGAAAGAGGGTTTTCCATATGTAATGTAATATTTTGCCTCTCTCAGATGTAGACACAAACACCATTCTCAGCCTCCTTTGTATGGAGGGTTAACTGCAGATGGACCAGATTAGCTCTTTTACTAAGAACCATTACCTCAAACCTCCAGCACTGGAGAGAACCAAGAGAATGAGGGAGAATATGTATTTCGTACTGCTTAACTGAGGGGTACTGAGGATACTGAAAAGCATCTGAAGCTCCTCAAGATGGGTAAGGCTCAGATCAGAGACTGGCGCCTAATGCTGTGGGGACAGACAGGTTCTTTTAGGGTTGCTGGTTAGAATGGGGACTGGCCACAGGGCTATGGCTATAATTAGAGCTCTATTGTCACAGAAAAAAAATAGCAAACAGTGTTGCTTATTGTTGTTGAGAATCTTTAGCAGGCAGGGAAACTTCTTGTGACACAGAATTTTTAGTAATTAGCACAGTTTTCTTATCTAGAATTTTTAGTCACCTAGACTTTTCAATCACTGGGGCCCTCTGCGGTTTGGGTCAAATTCTTAATAATCAACACACAATACAATAATCATGATCTAGGCCTGGCGTATACCTAAAAGCATTATCAATCACTCAGCCCTCTGAGGAAGGCGATGACGGTGGAGGCATCCCCAGCCAGCAGGGGAACACGGGTTTTGTCAGCCAGCAGCAGTTCTGGTCCAAGTCCCACGCTGGACTTTCAGCTGCCTGATTTTTTGGGCAATATCTGGTGTGCTGTTAGGCTTCCCTGTCCCATAACACATCCTGGTGACCCAGTGCCTGGGCTTTCACAAGGCTGGTGGGCAACCTTCCTTATCACAATACTGACAAGAGGCTTTCCTGTTCTATAACGGGTGTCACCACATCCTGGTGACAATACTGGTGGGCAAATGTTCTTGTCACAATGCCAAAAAGGCAGGGAGACAAAGGGAGTGATCTATGTGATCACTGTGCTAACAGATAATGGCCAGTCACTTCATAAAATCCCAGTGGTTATGCTAGCCATATTACTGGGAGTCAGGAGCAGGGGGTGCCGGTCATAGAGACCTAGGCAGATGCAAAATAGCATTCAAATTTTGCTGTGATGTGATTGGGTTTGCTGTTTCTGATGAGGATTGCACCTTCAGATTTCTTGCTTAGGTGACCTCCATTTTGTGACTCCCAGAGCTGAAGGCAGCTGTTTTGTTTTTCTTTTGTTCGCACTCTTACTCCATCAGCATCTTCTCCTAAACTACAACAAACCTGTGCTTTGGCCCACACATTTTTTTTGTGTCCTGTCACTGCAGTAGAAAAACCCAGAGTCTCATCGAGTTGTCAGTTCCCCTGCCTAACTGAAGCAGCTAGAGATGTAAAGGATCGTATCACCTCGGCTGCAATTTGCAGGGAGCTCATGCACAGAGAGGGGAATGGGAGAGATGGGAGAGAAAGGTTAGTCTCTGTGCTTCACTTTTACTGCATTAAGGGTGTTGGTGTTGATGTAGATGCAGGATAAAGATAGTCTCACCTCGAATTCCTCCAAAGCAATTCTTTCATGTGGCTGCCTCAGTAGAATGAAATCTTTATGAAATCGTCAGCACACCCACCCAGACATAAGCCAGGCACTAACTGCTCATGTTTAGAAACAAACTTTCCCCATAGGTACATTATTCATAGCCCGTCACTTGCCAGTTTTCCCTTGGAAGACATAAACTAAACATTAGGATGAAAGGCAGTGCACAGTCGGGTCTCTCTCTGTTTACCAGCTGAATGGTGCAGCAGACCTGTAGGCTCTCCCAGCCCTCTCTGTCACACACATCTACCCACCAGCTGCCTCTGCGCTGCCTTCCCAGAATCTGCTGCTCCGCTCACAGGCTGCACGGTGCTCTGTTAGCACTCGGCAGGGTCCTGCGGCTTCCAAGAGAATTTCCCAAATCCAGCCGAGTGAGAAGCATTTGCTGTTCTCAAACGTTATTCCAGGAAAAGAGGAAATCATCCTCCCGATCCATCCTGCCAAAAGACTGCGGGCATCTCTGTTGCCTAAGAAACATAGCAGGTTGTTGTTATAACAACTGCAGACCAGCTGACCTCCCGCTTCCTTTCGTCAGCCAGCTGCAAACATCCTCGGTCATGTAACAGTCTCCGACCGAACATCTGACCCCAGTTTATGCAATTCCCCCGTGACAGTTTCGTAAGCTCTTTGTCACTTCGCTTCACTCAATTGTTTGCTGAAAGCGCTCACGGTTAGATCGCCTGGCGCGAACAGTTCAGTATGACAGCGATATGGCTAAGCCCTCCATCCCCAAGGCAACCCCACGACCTTGCTCTAAGGGTACGCCGTGTCATGAGGTAAAAACAAAGGGATACACGGAGATAATTCCAGCTCGGACTGTCCGTAGTGGTACTGCTTTGGCTCTGGCTGGTTATTTAAATGTGGGAGGGCATCACAAAGATAGCCTTTCTCTAAAGCTGTGCAGACCCTCCGCTGGCTGTGTCCACCCTGCACAGAGCTGGTATCAGACCTGGGCTTTCCTAGAGGAGGACGGATGCATTCTCCTTTCGTTCCGGCATCGTTTCCAGGTGGCCTCTGATGACAGGACTGCGGCAGAGCAAGAGCCTCACTGCAGGATCTCGGGTGGGACTGGCGGTAATGCAGGACCCTGCCCAGAGCAGCACACCTCAGGGGAAGAGTGAATGAAGAAGTTCCTGTTTTTTATTTATTTATTTACTTACTTACTTACTTATTTATTTTTTCCCCATATGAAATCTGTTATTGACCCATGGATCTGGAGCACAGCCGTATGCAGCCCTTATGCGACATCTCAGCGTAACCCTAGGTGTCTGGGAAAACCTTGTTGGTTTGTCCTGAGGTTTTTGTTTTTTTCACAGTTTTTCTTTTTCTTCTTCTCTTTTTTTTTTTTTTTCTTCCCTGCCCTACCTCCTCACTCCTGCTTTCCCTTACCCTTTACTCCCCCACCACGTCGCTCCGGGGCAGGCCGCGCCCCGCCGCCCCGGGCTCCCCCAACCCAGCACTACAACTCCCATCGTGCCCGGGCGCGGGCGGCCTTTCTCGCTCTGCAGTGTGGCTGCCCCACGGCAGCCTGATCAAAAACACGCCCCAGGAGGACGCCAGCCAGCGAGCTCCGGGATGGCGACTTTCCATCAGGCTCCGGCCCGGACGCCTCCCCCCCGGGCCTAGCGGGGCACAGGAGCGGGGTCGCCGGGTGGCGCGGCCTGCGCGGCGGCAGGAGCGGGATGAGCGGCAAGGAAGGTAACGGCGGGGCGGGGGGGACACGACACACTTTGTAACTTTTAAGGGGCTTCCTTTTGGTTTCCTTCGAGGGAAATAGGGAGAACTCCGCGTATTAAAAGAGGTGTGACGGCATGCAGGAGTTCGCCGGGTTTTGGCCGCTGCCGGGTGACGGCTGTCACGGTTATAAGGAGGGAGGAACGGCTAAAACGCGGGTGGCTCGGTGCTAGGCCGAGGAACGGCGGAAGGAGGAAAGGGCAAAAAGCGCCCGTCAGCAGTCGAGGGCGATCCCCTAGAGGCGGGTTTTGAGTGAGGGGTTGAAAAGGGAGCCTGAGGCAGGCGTGCGAAAGGCCGGTCAAAGGGAACAGCTGCAGCAGTGGGGGAAGAGAAGAAGCTTTCAAGTGGGCAGGGTGTAAGGACCTAAAATGCTGCTGCGCAGGAGATAAAAGCCTGTTGTCTGCATAACGGTAGTCTACCTCATGTATTCCTTACATGCTCTGCTGCCTACTGAAGACCAATAACATAAGCTACAGTTAGTTATTGTACAATAAATGACTGCTACCTGTAGTGATTTTAATGACTTCTGTTAAGCTCTGTATCTAAAATATTTTTTTAAAAAAGAGATGTAATCCTGTACGCCCTTGTTCACACAAGCATTTCCATGCAGCAGTTTCCTTACAGAAAGGAAACATGAAAGGCTATGAATGCTGTATGAAAAAGGAGTTAGAATCCTGGTGTGCTCATCCACCAAAATTGGTATTAGTTTTTCTAGTTTTCACTACAAATGTGGTGGAACAAGTAGCATGGTAATGTGAAGGTGACATCAGCTGGTAATAGAGGGTTACCTCATTTAGCTGTAAAATACGGATAGAATCATAAATGCTCTGAAGACAGCATTCTGAGGTTATTTATGTTCTGGCAAAACTATTTAAATTCCTTTTTTTTTTTTCTTCTATTAATAGGATCGGGTGGGTTCAGAAAACGAAAGCATGACAATTTCCCTCATGGTCAAAAAAAGGAGGAAAAAGAGAATGTTAATCCGTCTTCGCCTTTGATGACATCTTTTAAGTGTAAGTAATAATTTGGAAAGCCAGTTTGTCAAAATGCGTGTTGTGGAATTTGCTGTGGATTACCTATTTAGTATTGGAATAAGCCAACTTTCTCAGTGTGGGGGGTGGAGATTTGAAACTAGTTGGACTCCTGCTTCGTTCATTTAGAGCTTGGTGTTTTGGTTTCTATGCAATTAAGTCTCAAGAGTGGGATTTGGCATGGCTGCACCTGACTCATGACTTGCTTCCTTTTTCATCTTACCTCCTGTTTCCCCTGCCTGCACTGCTTATGCTGAACTTGATATGAAGTAAACTGCAGAAGTGTCCAGGCAGACAAAAGGTGCCTGGGTGCTTTGGTGGAAGATGATTAATTTTGACCCCTGAATTTTTATCTTGAATAATGTACATACACTTGCACTCTAAATTGAGCACAGCACTTTAAACTTTAATTTTTCACCCTCAAATGTAACAATTTTTCTTGAAGTGCTATTAATTTGAATACAAAACAACCCTTGTTTTCCTTCTCTCCCATGAGATCCCGTCAGTGGTGGTTGGTTAATTTCACAACAGAGTAAGGGGCACAGTTTATCCTGACTTTTCAAAGATCCACACTATGTATTCCTCTAGTGCTTATAAGCCCTGGAGTGATGGAATATTTCTTGATGATAATTCAGTGGTGGACTTAACTCTCAGAATTTGGTGGAGACGCACCAGTCAAGCATATGAAAGATTTAAAGATCAGTAGGAACATTTATGGCTCCTCTTAGTGTTCTAGAAGAAGATGGGGGAGAGAAACAACAACAAAAAAAGAGAATCCAGTTTTTTGTCAAGGCAATGAGAAGTACAGGCTTTTAGCTTCATCTAAACTTTGCTTGTCTGTGAACTGCTACATTTTTCTAAAGGATAGTCACTTGATAGACCCTTTAAAAAAAATAACTTCAGTGTATTTTCTACCATCTTATGTCTGAGGTGTGAAAAGTGTCTGTGCAAGCTATGCAGGTTATGTTTAAATTCTTTTAAGTATCTATTAACAGTTTGTTTAGTGGAATAATAGCCTATAAAATGTTAATGTTACATGTGAAACATAATTATTCATTCATAGTTTTCAATAAGAAAAGTAGATATGCATGCTCTCTTCTTTCTCTGTCTTCATTCTAGTTAGGCAGAGAGAATTTACAGCAGTAAGTTACAAATCTTTTTAATAATGTAAATATCTCGCTTTGCTACTACTAGTTCTTAGGGATATTAAAATAGCTGGCTTTCGGCCAAATCTAGTTTTGATATAAAATACAAGCTTTCTCTTTACTATTCTGTGCATTTTTAATAGTGTATGTGATTTTGTGTGTGTTTTTTGCTCTTTAGAAAACAGTGAGTCTTGTTTTCTAATGATTGTGGGGTTTTATTTCTGAATTTTCTTCTTGTATTTGGGTGAAAATCTATGTCAGTTTTCTGAACGGCACTATTGCAGAATAGATTTTACTAGATTTCACTAGTTAAAACAAGTATTTTTACTCATAATGTTTGGGCTTCTTAAAGCATGATCACAGTTGGTGTGTATTTAAACTTAACTTATTAAACAGAAGTAGTGCTACTGATGAATTTTGCTATTCAAAACTGAAGTTTCATAGACATTTAGTCGTCTAAAGATACGGGTCGATCCCTCAAAGAGACTTTGAAGAGCCAGAAATCAGAGCTAGGCTCTTGCATGCTTATGAGTGTTCTGTTGGGCACATTCCTGCACGATGGGACTTGCTGTATTTTGTTCAGAAATGATTTTGTGCCTTTGCTGTGTGGTGAGCTGCCCGAGATGTGCAGGCAGCTGTCGCACAGCAGCTCCGGCAGGCAGGGGGCAATGGTGGTCTCCACAGCACTGCCCACGCTGCGAAAAGGGCTGTTGGGGCTGAGGCCCCCCGCAGTTACTGTGGCACAGGATCTCTGCTTTTTCCCCTACGCTGCATGCTGTGCTAACCATGCTTGTTTCTGTAATCGTTGACTCCGCAGCGTTTCAGCTGGAGCTTGACACCAGGCATGATAAATACGAACGGCTTGTGAAGCTCAGTCGTGATATAACTATTGAAAGCAAAAGAACGATATTTCTGCTCCACAGGTTTACCAGGTGAGTCACACAGAGTGAAGGTGTTCACAGAAACCAAAAGCTGCCTTTCATTGTCTTCTCTGTATTTGTCATGAATAGCTGCTGTGTTTCCTTGAGAAAGATATAATTAATTTCCCATAAACATCCTTTAGGGTGGATACGAGGTAACGAACACACACTTCAGCTAGAGAATTAATAGATGCTGCTTCAGGTTTTGTAGTTGGTTTTACTGAAGTATTAAACAGGATCAAAGTAGTAGAGGAAAACAGCAGATGAGAGCTTTCCAGCTTCCAGCAAGCTGGGAGAGAAGAGTGTGCACCCTCCCTTCAGGTTAGTTGCCTCTGCTGCTACTTCCCTATTTTCATTTTTGCAACCCCAGCCTAGGTTGTCAATGCAAAGAGGAGGCAGCCTGGGTTTTTTACTTGACTACATTCTATAACCTAAGAGGCTTGTGTGTGAGGTTTTGAGCTTCTGTGTATTTTGTGTCCTCATGAACCTTCAAGCAATTGAGAGCCACGGAGAAAATAGAAAACAGGAAAATGTGGAGCTTTGCATAGCCTGTTGTATAGAATGTTTACTTGTCCTACGTGTAGGTGCTATCGCAGATCTCCCTGTTCCTTCTCCTGGATTTATTTTTTCTTTCTTAACAGCACACTTCTGCTGTAGTAGCAGCTATTTATAGGTGCTGTAGTAGTAACAGTTATAAATAGGGATTAGGAAGTTGCTCCCTTTCTAACTTGGTCTTCTGCAAAGAGTTATTATGATAATTCTAGTAACTGCTACAGCCTTGATTGTAAATAGCCCCACTGCAGGGGCCAGGTATGCTGGGAACTGGTACAAAAAGAACAACAGAATTCCCTTTTACTCTGAATTTTAGATACCTGTTTAAGATATTTGTGTTCTGAGGAGAGTGGAAATTTCCCATGCTGCTATTTTTATTTCCCATTCCTTTGCTTTTAGCCATTAATGTGGCTTTACTTTCAGAAATCTGTTTGCTTTTAAACGTTTCCTTGAGACCTTATTTGGGGTTTGGGGAGAGGTGATTTAAAAAGAAATCAGATAAACTAAACTTACCTGCCAAGTACATATTGTTTGTAAATCAGATATTTCAGTTGTTTCATAATAACGTAGGTCATAATTACTTTTTAAAACTTCATACGTATGTCACGTGTGCTCTGTAATATATTACAAAATGCTGATGTTTTTTAGAGAGGTTAATGAACTTCTGCAAATGCTGCTCACTTTCTGGAATCCTTTTTTGAAGCCTTTGTGAGTGTTTCTTACTGTTCTCTCTTCAACAATTATTACAGTTATTATCTGGAATAAATATTATGCTACCAGAACTAGGTTTGGCTGGTCAATTATTTTCACAATAACAATCTGCAACACCTTTCTTTAGGAATCTACAATAGATGTTAAACTGCTGCTTATTCCACTACATTTTTTTTTTTCTTGAAGTCACTGAATATGCATTAGTAAATGGAAAATCTGTAACTTCTTTTTAACTGTTTGGTCATATTCTGAAAGCTGCTCTTTCAGTTTCTGCTTTATGATTGCAGTGCTCCCAATGGGGAAGAAATACTAAATGAATCTGAAGTCAAGTTAGATGCTGTCAGACGAAAGATTAAGCAGGTTGCACAAGAACTGATTGGAGAAGACATGTATCAGTTCCACAGAGCTATCTCTCCAGGTAAATTACTTTAAAATAGGGAAAATGTTCTATTTTATATTAAACTCAGTTTCTTACCTAACAGTGGTTCCTCTTCATGCTGCAGGTTTGAATTTAGCATATGTCTATAGTTACATTTCAGGACTCAGATTCGTCTTCGCAGCTAGCTCTGGTACTGGGGAGGCTGTTGTCCTACAGTCCTGTTAGCATTGCGGTTAAACAAGAATTTGTTGCAGCTGGAAAACTTTGGACCTTGACCTAAACTAAAGCTGGGAGCAGTTCTAACAAATGTACTGGCTGGTCCTCTGTGACTTAGAGGAGTATGTGCAACATGCTCGTTTACCTGAGCTGAAAAGGGTGTAACTTGGGGGGATGGGGTGTGCGTGTGTGACTAACCTGTGAGATTACTCCATTGTGAATTGATAAAGTTAAAAACTTAAAATCCCTAATTAGCATTTTTCTCTTCTGGAGACTTGGAATATGGCTCTGTCTAGGTGCTACAAGCATTAAATGACAGTTTGTACTGTCTTTACTAGCATCCTTGAGATACTAAGTACGAGTGCTTTCATCACTTTTGCTGACAAGTGACATTTCTTTGCTACTGAATCTGATTCTAAAATTCTTTTGCCTTGTTTGTGGCAACATAAGAGTAAAATCTGTGACTGCTTCTTTGATGTCTTGATCATGCTATAAAACTATCTTGCATTTACCTATCTTATTATAGACATTTTGGAATCCTATGTATCTTGTTCAGGCAAGACTTTGTCAGTTGAGGAGAACTGAAGATACGCCCTGATTTAATTGTTTAAAAATTGTTTACTTCTATAAACCAGAGGAAATACATCTATGGAGAGAGAGAGAAGTATTTTACAAGACAAATAGTGCCCAAGTTAACTTTTACTTATCTATGTGAACTTAAGTTCATGTAAGAGTGAGTCAGCTCTTAGTGAACATTCAGTTTGGCACTTCAGATACAGAACAAGTTTGCTCTGCTAGTTTTCAATGACTCTAATTCACTTCCACAGCTGCTTGTGGTGCGTTGGGTTGTTGGGATTAAATATGAGTAATTACTCTTAAAAGAGTCACTTACAACCTGTGTGGATCTTGTTGCTATTTATTGCTTAGTACTGTAAATAAATAGATGATTCAAAACTCTGACAGTACAAGTGACCTCAAATGGTGATTAATGCTAGTTCAAGTGCTTGAATTTTCATTTTAAGTTCTGTTTATAAAAGCTGAGAATCCTTTCACTCAGTTTTATGAAGACAATTTTTGAAAGCTTTTTTAAGACCTGTAAAGTTGCCTGAAAAACCAGTGAAGATCGTAGTCCCATGTGACTTATATATTATTCTTGGCTATCTATATAATGGCAACATTTGAGGTGTGCTGCTTCACAGATCTTTGTAAGACCTCATGATACAAGCTATCACCATATGGGCAGAATTATGGGGTAACCAGTTACCATGCTCAGTTGCTTCACATGAGTTTCTTAGTATAGGGCTTCCCATGGGTAAATTCAGAGATAACACCTACCTTTGTTTTTACTGAGGGGAAGCTTGCCTGGAATTAGCTGTCATTAATCTCAATCTAATTGAGGATACATAAAGAGCAGACATATAGAAACTTCTCTTTTGTTAACTTCTACATGTACTCATGTCCTATAATGTAAGGGAACAAGCCTTACTTCCAGATTTCTCTTCTGATTAAAACAAAATTGGTTTTAGTTATTAAAAAATACATCCTTGCCAACCTGAAATGTTAGCTTTATATGAAAGGTATGTAAACTTAAGCCAGAAATAACTTGGGGCGGGAGAGGGGGGGAAGAAGTTAACAAGAAGTTTCTGTTCAAGTTTGCTTTGTTTAGTAAATACTCATATACAGTTAGCTACACTAATTTTCCTTCATAATTGATTTCTGACTTACATAAATCTGTTAATATCAAAATGGAATGGAATAAGCTCTTCACAAAACAACTGAAGATATACTATCAGGCACAAATCAGCATTTCTAAAACTTCTCACCAATGTTTTAAATATGAGCTCTTAATATGTTGCATGTTTCTTAAAATGGTAAAGATATATCTGACCACTGTAGAGTGGGCCAAATTATGATAGACCTCTGCTTCACGTGTATAATGTCTCAGTGCCTCAATGGCTGCAAAGCTTTTATATATTCAGTGCATCCCCAACACTTGCATACGACTTGTAGAGGAGTGAGATTGTCATTGCATTAAAGAATTTTCTTTTTACAGTCTTAAGACATTGACAGAGAATGAGTCTGACTGAGTTCTCTAGTTTTAAAAAAAAGGGGGGGACAAGAGGTATTGGTATACTAAATAATAAGGTGGAGTAGAAGTAGGCTTTGCTGTCCGCCTTTCCTTTTGATTAGGTGTGCGAACAAATGCCTGAACTTCACAATTCTGTGGTCTGAACTAAAAATCATAAATATGCAGCCCTGCATTGCATTTCTCCAGCCACTGTAGGTTGTTATTGGTTGGAGTGGGATTGCTTGGAGTGAGAAATGGAAATAGCTGTACTTTCACCTTTCTCCTCTCTTTAGGTAACATGAGCCAGTGGCCTGTCTGTGGAATCTCCTCAGGTGTATAATACCGCCCGGCTCAGAGATCTCCCAGTTGTTTCTGCAATTAGGTAGTTCTTGCCTCATTAAGAAGGCTACATAAAATCTGACTGAAATATAGTGGTCTCCATTTACTTTCTGTAAGACATCCACAGTGTCTCCTTAATTTCCAGCTCTCCTACATGATGATCCAGTGTGAGGGGAGTTTATGCTGGCTGGTGTCCATCATGCATGCTTTATAAGGGAGAATGTTAAAATATGTGTGTGCCACTGAGAAGGCAGGGAATGCTTTAGGCATCATTTAAATGAGCTCATGTGCATGACAGGTATGCAATGCAATCTTTTAGCTTGAGCTTCACACTCACCTTGTTCGTTGAATCCTCCACTCTTGGGTTAGTCGTATGGAAGAAAAAAAAGGGACGTGCAGGCTTAAAGACTTCTAGATCTTGACAGAGCTGATGCTAGGATCAAGGAGGTGACAGAGATGTGAAGATGCTCGCTGTCTGGATTATGAAGCTGAGATAGAAAACCTAGAGACATGAAGAATAAAGGGACAGTTAGATAAAGAAAAACAGTGAGAGCAAATGCTTATGATCTGTATGATCTGTAACTGGGAGGGAAAACAATGATAAGAATTAAGAATGCTGCTTTTAGTTTTGTTTTTAAGTCTAATGTGTAAATTGTTGCCTTTGCTTTTTTCACAGTGGAAACAGTTTGCATGCCTTTCTGAATACAAAGCTAGGAAAGGTGCTAGATCTTTTGTCCTCATGCATTTCCGAGAGCTGTAAATCTTGGCTTTCACCTAGTTTTCTACTCTGATTTTTGTGTTTTAAAGAAATTCTGGAGAACTAGTTAAAAGTTAAACTGTTTTTTCTTCAAAACAGAATAAAGAAACGCCTACGTCCCATATCTCAAAAGCAGCATGTCCAATTAACCTCAAACTTCCTAAAAATATTCTCCTTTGTCTTGAAACCAAACATGAAACATCCTCCTGTTCCCCACCCTACATCTCTCAGAAAGAGTAAAAGGGATCAAAACTGGGCTTGTAATGGAAACTGCTGTAGCAGCCTGAACTGGGGAGTCGTAAGTGTCTGCATAATAAAGCTGCCTAATACATATTTTATTCAGTATAATAAGTGCTAGCCTATAAATAGAACAGTACTATGAGTATAATGCTTGGGAATATTGTTTGCCACTTGTAATTGTTGAATGCTTTTTTTGGGGTTACTCCAAGCAGTTGTTCTTTTGACTTGAAGATAAAACAATTCTGGCAGAGCACTAAAGGAGTTTCATGCTTTCCCTCATTAAGAATAGTGCTAATGGCACGCAGGACGTTTCCCCAAAGGACACTTGCATGAGCTCAAACACTGAGTATAGCACTAATTGAACAACAACAAAAACTGATGACTGTTTTCTACACGTTTCTTAACAGTACAGATTGTCCCAGGGGATGATTAAACAAGCAAACAAAGAGATACTGAAATAATGAAGTCTTTTTTTAATGCGGAGCTCTTCATTTGTTCTGGTAGAAATGTTCGGCTTTGTTGATATTTTTAAAGCTTTATTATTTGTAATATAGAATTCCTGCTCCTTTGCCCCACTTCGCAGTGTATACCTTATATATCCTGTGAGGAAACATGTACTGTTGCTTTAAAATTCTTGTGGGGTGCTGTGCAAGAAAAGGGCTGAGAATGTTTTTTATGAATTTATGAAGTGAAGGGAGGAAACTTTTCAGGATTATATATATAAACTCTAAAATATTCACGTAAAATGTCAGTAGGAGACAGGAAAAAAGAAGTATAAGCCTTAAAGACAAGGAAGAGTATGCCCTGTGACATTTTAGGGTTTATGCAATTATTCTAAGTGCTAACAAACTAAATTTGTTCTGTATAAATGCAGAGCTTGCCTAAAGCAGAGGGGAGTGAAGAGATGTGCAAAAGTTGGTGTGTGGGGATGAATGGGGCATCCTTCTAACATGGTTTGTTAAACAGTCTCCAGCTGTTTGAAGCTTTACATATTTTTTTGTCCGTTAACAATATGGGATATGGTGTGTGTGTGAGAATAATAAGGCTGCTGAGGCATTAAACTGTTTTCTGTATGGCAATTAGACTGAGAAAGCTTTTAACAGTGATAATTTATGCTGCACGTTGCTGTTTATGCAATGAGGTCATTAGATCCTGCTAGGAGCAAGCATAGGTGTGGTGTTTGTTATCTGCACAGCTGGTAGCAGTGCATAAAACCTGGTGTGGAACGAGAAACCCATATTTCTTTGGGGCTTCCTCACTAACGCAGCGTAGGGTGGTGGTAATGTGTAACGAGAACGTTGCTGGCCAACCTTGCTGTTTGCTGTGTGTCTGTGCTAGCAGGAATCGTGGATGTGGTGGTTTGCACAGAGCAGCTCATTAGCTCTTTATCGTGTCTGCTCTTGCTCCGAATAGGATTAGATGATGAGGCTGTAAAATGTCAGCACCTTGTCAAAGCTATTGCTCCGTGACTGCTTCTGCCCATGATGGTGCGGGAAATTCTGTGCAAAAGTTCAGCATTGATGCAGTCTGGCTCATAATTTATCTTGCGCAGGCACTGTTGGTGTTTTGAGAGAATGATATAATGTCGCTATTTTTGTCTCCTGTCTTGTCCCATCTAGAGTCACTTCAGGAGTCTAATCACACAGCGACGAATTGCGTTGTTGGATTGGACAAAGTCGGTTTAGTCTGCATGGATGAAAAGGAAATAGTTTAGTTGTGCTAGAGGACCATATTTTAATTTCATTATGTAGTACCGCCAGACATGATGCTGTAAGAAATAATATGGAGATGGGCGAGGCCTGTCCAAGTAGGCCAGATTTAGATGTCCTAATCACTTGTTTAAGTACTATTGTTCTTTTGGTATTGTAAAAGGGATTCCGCTTAGAACACAAACTAAACGAACAATCCACGTGATGATTTCTGTGTTGCCTATTTTGTTCTTACCTGTTTCACTCACAAGATAGAAAGAACATCTTGTACTTGAGCTATGCTAGCTACCTTTTCCTATATATGTGTTTCTAAAATAAAATCAAGGTTAAGAACAGTTCTGCGCATCAGAAACAGTTGAACTCTTTTTGCTCTTACAGTTTAAAAACTGTGATAAAATGGGAGATGTACAAAGGAAAAGCTTTACTGCATCAAGAAGGGTGTCGTGTATTGGAAATATGTCACCCAGGAAAAAAACCTTAAATACACCTAAAACATGAAAGGAAAACTGTCCATGAAGGAAGCAATCAGCTTTCTGCAAGATGGTGGGAAAACATAATAACACAGGAACAGGATGTAGCTGAAGAATTAAAGTTCATCTCTTTGCTGTTGTGGGTGAGAGGTAAAATGCCAGAAATGGAAACAAAGTTTCCTGATTATACTGAAAAATTAACGGAATTTGCGGTGAAGAAGCCAATATTTATCACATATAATTTTGTTAATTCTGTTTGCTTTCTTTCTTTCGCCCTTTCTCTGATGTTCTTGCACTGCCAAGTGTGCCAACAAACTGTCAGACTGATTTTCTTCACCCTGCAAGTTGCTTATTTGAAACTTGCTATCTTCGTATTGTTACATTTTACTGCCCTTTGTTTATTTCTGTCTCATGCCTTTCTTCTAGGTTCTTTCAAGGAAAGTAAACACTCAGCAATTGCAGAGCCTCTCGTTTTTATGTTCTGCTGCAGGATTTGTATGTCCATTCACAAAAACTTAAACCTGCGAAAATGAATGTGGGTTGAGACACGACCAAACACGGCATGCTCTGTGTGAGCACTGATGAGCAGCTGGTCCCCGGAGGAGCTGTTGGGTTCAGCATACTCCTTAAATTCAGCAGCGGTCACTGAGGGCAGCATAACAGCAGCTGTATACATTCTCCTAAAGATGTATGCTGTGGATTGGGTCAGATTGTCACTTCCTAGTTCTAACATAAGATCGAAGTGTCCTGAAGTTCTGCAGCACTATTACAGGAAATACTGCTGTTGTTCACATGACAGTCTGAAACCAGTGACATTGTCCTTCAATTTAGTTTCATAGTTAGCAAATGGAGGAGTCCTTGTGTTCTGACTCAGGAGTTCTTTTAGACACTTCCAGCTGTTAACATCAGTCACTCACAGATCAGAGCTCTCCAGCTTTTACAGGAACTGAGTGCTGGTGGAGAATTAGGGAGGATTAGAGAAAAATGCATGCCCCTTTTTATGTTTAAAATCACAGAAGAATGTGCCGTAGAGAAGCTCCATGACAGGAAACAGCTAGTAGAGCACATCATGATTAGGTTTCTGTTTTACAGTCACATGATGAGAAATAGGGGTTGGTGGGTCATGATGTGCCTTTTTTGTCATCTGCACTCATCTTTATTGATGAGAATATGTGGCTACCAATAGTACTTCTGATCAGGTTAGGTTAGTTGGGACTTGCACACAGAAAAAGTGTTGTCTTGAGGAGGACTTTTCACTGGGTTTGAACTGAGAAAGCTGTGTAGGTAGGTGCTCTTTGATCATTGAGCATACTGGGTGACTCAGAGCTTCGTTTCTTTGGTATCTGAACAGTTGCCCTCAAGGCTGTTGCTAGTGTTAAATTTGCCATCCAACTGAATGACTTTAAAAACTGGGTATCAGTTCTCAGAGGAACCGGAGGTAGTCAAAGATCAGGAAGACTACTTGTCACAGGAATTTATATATATTTAAGAATTCATGTAGAGCATTGGCTCATCTCCAGATTTTTTCACTTTTTCTTTTTTTTTTTTTTTTTTTTAAAAAAAACCAACAAACTAACCAACCAAAAAACCCCTAAAGAACAAAACGTTCTGTTAAAAAGTAACCATGGTACATCCCTTGGTTCTTCAAGTAGAATCAAAATACAAGGTTGTGAACTTTTCATCCACAATGAGTCATCTACGAGAAAACCAGCATTTATCATATGTACACATGTTTCTAATAACAATAACAAAAAAAGACTCAAATTGTTCTCTGCAATGAGAGAATAAAATATTCTCTGCAGGGTATTTGTGCCTGCTTGAGAAATGATTTAACTCACAGGCACCCGTGCCTATTTAACAGTCAGCATGTATTTGTTTATTCAGTTACTTGGGGGAAAAAAATGAATCTTGGGTTTTCTTTTCCCTAACTTTGGTGCATATTCAACTTTAAGCAAAGTACAAACAGTCCTAACACTTAGGCATCTGAAATGCAACACTTCAGTGCATGTGGATAGAAGGGAACAGACCCTCAGGGTGGTCATGGATGTGTCAAGTAACAAGTGACTAATCAATAAAACATAGGGCTTAGTGAGAGAAATTTGCATCGATTTAGTTATCGATTTAAAAGTAAACCAGTTTAGGCAGAACACTGCCAGGTTTAACGTATATTCTTACTTTAGTTACATTCTATTAGTAATCAACTTAAGGTAGTACAAAATATATTTCTCCATCAAACTTTCCCATCTCTGTTTGCACTGATTTCCAAAGTGATTTCAAAACTGGCTTGTTAAAATGGAGCAGTTTGTTTATGCCAATAAGGATTTAACTGTGTTTTGCTCTTTCCCAGATCCTTTTAAAATTCAAGGACTGTGTGTAGGTCTACCTGTCATAGTGACTCAGGTTTTCAAGTATTACTCAGTGAATAGAAATAGCAGAATTATTATTAAAATTTGTAACTTCTATGGACATTTGCTCTTGTGCTTTTATTTGTATTTGTTAGTTATTCCCATTGTATAAAATCTGTTCCCGAGTGGAATTATAATGCTTCTAAGCCTTTTTCACAACAGGATGTCTATGTCGTGAGCCTCTCAGAGGATAGCTGGCTTCATACTCTTTCTGTATGCTGTTATAAAATTAACCTTTGACTTCACACTCAAAATCAACTAAGCAGCTGTTAGATTGTTTCACAGCCACAGTTTTAGTTTAATTACTTCAGTTTTTACCACTTGTGCGTGGAAAGAGAACTGTGAATCCAGGGAATTGTTGCCAAAGCTGCAGACAAATTGAAATGACTGAGGTGTGAATTATCACTTTCATCTTAATAGGATGCTAACTTTAAAGCATAATGATTTAATTTGTGTATTAATACTTTTAAACTTATTGCTTGTACTTATTGATATACTTGGTTGATTGTTTACTTATTTTACCAGTTCTCCTATTAATTGATCAACAGGCTTGTAGCAGTGGGTTCTTTAAATCTACCATCTTCCCCATGGTCTGCAGAGTTGAGTAACGAAGGCTTTCAGTTTAACTTTTTTTCTCAGTTTGGGATTTCCACAAGAATGTCACTTCTTTTTTCCTTTTTTTCCTTTTTTCCTTTCCTTTTTAAGAAAGGGTAACCTGGCAGCTTAAATGTGATAAGGTAGAATTTGTGACTGTTTTGATTTTTGAATGAATTTGCAATTAGGTAATTTCATGTGACTCTCCTCATAAATAACGTACCTCACCCATCATACTGTGATGCCGAAAGAAAATAGTTGTAACTAACTGTATGTTTTCCTGCCATCTTTCTTCTGGCTGCTTTTGGCCCGTGATTCATGCATGGTTTAGTGGAGGAGCAGCGGAAGATAACACAGGCTATCATCTGCTTGTTTCCTATCCATCAGCAGAGACTGCCAGTATGAATAAAAATTGTTAACTTCAAGAACTGAGAGGCATGAAATCCATTTTAACCAATTTTTAACTGTTGAACTGACGCTTAAATGAGAATCACAAAATCGTTGAGGTTGAAAGGGACTTCCAGAGATCATCTAGTCCAACCCCATGCTCAAGCACGGTCACCTCGAGCATGTTGTACAGGATGGCATCCAGGTGGGCTTTGGATATCTCCAAGGAAGGAGACTCCACAACCTCTCTGGGCAGCTTCTTTGGTGCTCTGTCACCCGAACTGTAAAGTTCTTTTTCATATGGTGACGATACCTCCTGTGGTTCAATTTATACCCATTACCCCTTGTCCTATCACTGGCCACCACTGAGAGCTTGGCCCCATCCACTTTACATTGTCTCTTTAGGTATTCATAGAGGTTGGTAACATCCTCTCTCAATCTCCTCTACTCTAGACTAAACAGGTCCAGCTCGCTTAGTCTTTCCTCATAGGACAGATGCTCTAATCCCTTAATCATCTCAAGGAAAAATGAGTAAGTTGAATGTTAGGAGGAAACTCTCACCTCTTGTTTGACCTGTCATTCTAAGTTAAAATTTCACTGCATACAGGCATATATCTCAGGTGGAATTAGATTCTGTTTACCCTTACCTCACTCCTCCAGTTATGGAATTCGTTACCCATTTTTAAAGTAGAACTATATTTTCCTACCCCTTACACATTAATTTGACTCTTGGATTGAGTGATCTGATGACTTGAGTTTTTGAAAGAATCCTGATTTCTTGCTAGTATAGTACTGAGTTTCTTAGGGAGATTACTTAACTGGTCTTTCCCAGAGTTTGTATATGCAGACAAGGGTAAATAGCTTTCATATCAGATGATTCAGATGGAAAAAAATGCACAAATTTTTAGGCACAAAATCTGCTCCATTATAGGTAGGTAGCTCAGAAGATACCTCAATGTCACTTTCTGATTCTCATGTAGAAAATACAATTTCAAAATATGGAGGAGATATTGTGTGACTGCAGTTTATCACTAGTACAAGCTATTCATGTAAATGTAATAAAATACCAAAATATTGAATTGTTCTGTTACCTTACATTTGTAATATTAAGAAAAGCGAGTGGGAATAATACATAACTTTTCATTTTTGTGTGTGTGTGTATACTAGAAAAAAATGCATAGAAGTAGCCTTACAAACTATTCTATTACTGGCAACTCAATCTGTAAAGAAGCCAACTTTGGAATAAATCCAAAAGGAGCACAAGGGGAAGGTATTGTTGGATGGTGTAGTGAAGTGGGATGGGGTTTTTCACCTTGGGGATTATTTGCTGAAATTAGCGGATGTCCTTCCGCTAAGCTAAAACATACTGTGTTTAAACATCCTTCTACCTGCACATGAAAACACCTTATTTCAAGGTCTGGGGTCATTAGGAAGTTACGTTGTAGCTATGTCTGGAAGAAGGGCTTAAAATACTCATATTTTTTCAGGGAAGTTGTTACCAGTCTGTAACAGTAACAATGTCAAATAAAGTTTTGTAAGGCTCCCTTATAAATACTGGGAGGTAGATCTGCTAATTGTGAAAGGTGAAAGCAAGTGACAAACCATAATGCATGCGTAAGTTTCATATGGTGGCATTAGACAGGAGCGAGGAGAATAGTGGATCAAGGCAGATTGGATGGGAAGAGAGAAGGCAAAAAATGCAGGTATATGTATGTCTATATGAATATATAAGAAATGAAATGAAAAGGAGGAGCCAAACACCCTGGAAAAAGACAAAATATGTGTGGAGGAGTTAAAGTGGAATGAGTTAAAGATGGGAGTTAGCACTGCTTGAAAACATATATCATAAAGTTTGAGAGCAGATTTGATCTCTTTGAGAACTTGGGTAAATGCAAAGATGATTCTCCATAGCTGATAATCTTCTCCACGGGTGGCAGAGAGATTCTCACAGATGTTGTCATGGTAAGTGCTGCAGTATCTGGTAGCTTACAGCCTATTCACAGGAAAAGCCAAAATATCAGAATGAATTACTGGTCGTGTTATATCAGCAGGGTAAGTCAGGAGAAGAATGGGTGATGAATCTTCCTCTCTGCAACTTCTGAAGTTACTAATTTTAGAATAACTGATACTGAATAGCTTTTCTCCAGTATTCTTCTATGACTTGTGCTCAGAATGCTTGTCCTGAATTCAGCTGATTAAATTACTGCATCTATTTGCCCTTACAGCTCCCTGTGTACAAGAAATGGTTGTAGTAGGATGCTCTCATTTGGGAACAGCAGTGTTGAGTGTGGCTCTGGTTGGTAGTTCTGCTTGTCCCACTGCTGCTGTACAGAAGCATAAAGGGAGTATACTGAATTGCATCTACTCACATATTTAAAAAGAAAAAATGCAGGTCATTCAGCATGCTTTTGTGATGGTAATGTGAAGGGCCTACAATCACACTTTCCCTTGAGGTCTCCTCCAGTTTTCCTGGGCGTTTCCACTTTCTTCTTTTATTCAAATTGATGTTCCCTTCTTTTTGATTTAGACTTTTTCTTTGATCCAGATGAAGAATAAATTATCTGCTTCCTGATTATCTCCGTAGGCTGAGATCCTGGCCCTGTAGCAGTCAGCTGGGCTTTTTATTGTTATTCTAATAGAACCAGGATTCTACTTCTGGTACCCTTGGGTACCTCCAAATTTTCTCACTTTACATATTGGCAAAGCTATTGTCTAAGCCTAGCCTTCCTGTAGCATGATACAGCAGTGTCACCTCTCTGCTTCTCTCAAAGTGAAACTATTCCCTTAAAATTGTTCACGTTACAGTCTGTTCCTTTAACTTCCTCTTTTGGCTCTCTCTCTGTCCCTAGGTCAGATACACATGTATTGTTTTTGTCTTCAAAACTTTTTAGCTTCATCCTGCCATGGCTGTTTGCTCCAGGTTCATTTCTGCTTTTTTTTTTTTCCACCAACAGTGCCAACATCAATTTTCTGCTCATGAACTTTTCCCGCATGCTTCCCCCAAATCTGCCCTGTGCACATAAGTAAAAATTGTCAGAACCTGTGAAATCACTGTCTGAACATTCGAGCTCTTTTATAGATCTCACCTGTTCTATAATGCATAACTGAAAATCACCATCTGTCAAGTAGGTAGTGAGAGGCAATTGTGACAGGTGGCTGCAGATGGCATATAAAGCTGGTACAAGGTATATTTGTTATCCTATCTTTTATTTCCTTGCCAGTACACCTTTTGTTCCTCCTGCATGCCTTATTTTTAGAGTGTAAGTTCTTCTGGACAGAGCTGTTACTCATCTTGCTGAACATCACAGCCTTTTCTGTTTTTTTTTTTTTTTTTTTTTTTTTTGTCTGGAGTTATTTCTAACAACATATGCTTTGTCCTGAACATGAAGTCTATCCATCCTGCATATTTTAAGGAGCTTGTTCACTAATTCCTACAAAATAAAGAAGTGGGAAATTAAAACAAGTATTCACTGTTGCTAATAACATGAGTTAAAGGAAAATTTTCTTTACATATTTTTCTTGTAAATAAGCTGGCTTGCCTTTGACTTGTAGGCTCTCTGCACTGTGTCCTGTGTCTGTGACCGTGAAACAGTAATTAGCACTTTCCATCATACAAATGCTGTATTTCACAAGCTTCGCTATGGGGAGCTGCTGTTCAGTCTGTTTCTGAGAGTAACATGATGCTTTGTACTGCTATTACAGAAGGATTTGAATGAAAAGTTTACTTGGAGCAAAAACTTGAAGATGTTTATCTGCTGTGCTTTTGGCCTGATGTTTGTACTTCAGAAGTGTGCTATGTTAAATAACGATTCAGTGTTATTTCTGGAGTGTGTTCCCTTTCTGCTAGTAACCTTAAAGTAGTCTTATTTAAAAGATTTCTGAAAAAAAAATAAGGACGGATCATTGCTGTAAAGTTTGAATCATTAATTATACCGTTTTTGCAGGACTTCAAGAGTACGTTGAGGCAGCTTCATTTCAGTATTTTATTAAAACGCGATCTTTAATTAGTGTTGAAGAGATCAATAAACAACTAGTATTTACAGCGGAAGACAAGGAAGAAACAACAAACACGGTAAAAGTTTTTCTTTTCTCACGTGACAAATATCTTTCAGAAATGGTTGATGTGATGACTCGGCTCAGCCACATTTTTGGCATCTGATTAAATAAGGCCAGTGAGTGGAACAGAGTTAGATACACATGAGGGCTTTGACTCGCTTATTCAAAACTTATTTAGTTTAGTAGTAAACTAAATCAGTGGGATACAAGTTTATTCATTTCACATCCCCTTTATTTAGGGCAAATTGAACACCTGGTAGGGAGAACCATCCAGGAGAGCAAAATACTAAAAAACAAGTATAGAAGAGGGATTTTTAATGGCCAAACACAGTGCTTTTTTCCCTTCTTAATTCTCTTAGTAACATATTTGCAAATAGGCAGGGTTTTTAGCTTATGTTTTCTTGTTCATACCAGTAGTGGTACAGTTGTTTTCACAAATTGTGAAGTTGTTAACTTCTGTACACACACTGCAGACCAGATGGGTGATTTTGAGTGGTTGTTACACTGTGGGAGCAGAGGAACAGAAACGTGTGTTATCTCCTATCCACCGCTATTTTGGAAATAAAAAGTGTTGGAAACTTGGAAAACAAACTTGTCACTCTATGATGACTTTTCTTCATGAAATATTTATTTAGATACTTTAATGAATTTGGTTGATATAAAATAAATCTGAGAGAGCTATACCTATCAGCTTCTTCTAGAAAATGTTTTGAAATTCAAGATGCTATTACAAAATGATATGACTTGTTTTTGTAATGCAGACTCTCTTCTTGATTCTTGATTGCTTTGGTAGCTTTGGACAGGCTATTCAATGAAAATTTAAATCTATTAGGCTGAGATCTGAGGGAAAAAAAAAGGCATATGCAAATAAGCATAGGTACAAAGATGCATTTACTTTGCAAATAAAGGTGGTATAAGCGTGGTGTGTTTATCATGCTTGTCAGAATGGAAGTCACATCTCAAGTGGAGAGGATGCTTTCATACCTTACAGCATGCTGGAGTTATAGTAAATGGTACTTCTAAAATCAGACTGAGTGGAAGTAACATACAGTTTAATTTTCCAGAATGTTTGTACTTACCATTGCTTTACAGTTGCATTAGATTAAACTAGTGTATATTTGAACCGTTTTACACTGCTTTTTGCCTACTTGTCTTTACTGGACTTTGCTCTGATCTCTCCTCAGACCTCCAATTCCCAGGATAAGCAACCACACACTTGGAGCCTGAAGGTAACACCCGTAGATTACCTGCTGGGAGTGGCTGATCTAACTGGAGAGCTGATGCGACTGTGCATCAGCAGTGTTGGAAATGGTGACATTGACACACCTTTTGAACTGAGCCAGTTCTTACGTCAGATCTATGATGGTTTTACTTTTATTGGCAACACTGGACCTTATGAAGTATCGAAGAAGCTGTATACCTTGAAACAAAGTCTGGCAAAAGTAGAGAATGCCTGCTACACGTTAAAAGTACGGGGATCTGAAATCCCAAAGCACATGCTGGCTGATGTGTTCTCCTCCAAAACAGAATTGATTGACCAAGAGGAAGGTCTGTCTTAAAATAAGGAGATTGTCGCAGCCCAGAAGGGGAGAGGACTTGCATAGAGAAAGCTTATTAGTTATGGTTTGTGGGGTTTTGACTCCCAAAGCTTTCTAGTTAGAGACATTTTTAGTTTTATCTATGAGAAGGTTGTTTGCAATAGTAATTTGTAACCAAAAATACTTTTTACGATGTGTAAGAGAACAAATGTTTGACTTTGTCCTCTCAGCATGGAATTTCCTGGATTGCTCCATTGTATCTCCTTTCAGAATGACCAAATGTTCCACAGTGGTCTGCACCAGTGGCTGGCAGTTGTGTGAGTCACCTGAAACTGGTGTGGTCGCTGCAATCAGTTTCCAGCAACAGCAGCAGTGAAAAAAATGGTTAGGTACTAGCTATTCAGCATTATCCATAGGTTTCTGCCGAGCCCTGTTTTCTGAGTATTTGATTTCTATCCTCAATATCTAAAACAACACACGTATGCATATGTAAGTTCATCCCTTGACTTGAAGCTGAGGTGGTCTCAGAGGTGCCATGTAACGTAAGTTTTCTCTGATTAATGCTTTTAAGCATGAATCTGAAGCTAAGTGAACTTTTCACTAGTTGGTAATTAAGCTAATTACAACCAGGTAAATATTACCTTGCACTCATTATTCTGTGGCTCTGTTTAAATTGAGCTCTGTTTAAGTTACACAGGTTCTTTAGGTGTTTTGATATGAATTAGAAAATCCATTAAAAATTTATTTATTTACATTTTTTTGTAACAGCTTCTAATGCAGAATCTGGCTCCTTTGTAGACAAAAGCAGAACACCTGCCAAGTAGTCTCAATGTGCATAATCTGGTGTTAGAGCAAGTACTTCTTGGTCAAAACAACTGTGGTGCTGCAAGTCTGTCCTCTGTTGTTTGTGCTGCCCTGAGGACCTCCAGTGGGGTTGAGCTGGTATAAATGAACAAGGGCTAGCCGAGCTTTAAATATCTGTTAGCAGGAACTATATCATGTGCATGTTCCTATGGAAAGGAAATTGCAAACAGAAATAAGGCAGACATTCTGACTTCCACATTTATCTTTGAGGTGGGTATGTCACTATTGGCAAAAAATCAGGGCTTTCTGCCGGTGTCTGAAGTTATGGAAGTCTGATAATGTACGTTATGCTAAAGGAAAGCAGATAAAACAACATGATCTTTAGACTCCAGGAAATAGGCCTCCCAACTGCAATTGAAAATACTGCATGTTTTTTATTTCCACTTCCATATGCTGTGATACTGCCAATATTTTTCCCATGAGCGTGTCCTGAGTAGCTTGGATCATCTGATATGTGGACAGAAATGGGTAAATACATTTCTGTCACACTTTTCCATTGTTTCCATATAAAGCAATATGTGGTGGGTTTAAAAAGGAGTGTTTTTTTCCTATTGTTTATTACGTTTTTTACAATAAATTCTGAAAAGCAGCCACTGCCTGTGTGTTGGTTCTTTTGCCTATCAGTCCTAGTAGTAAATAAAGATGCGAGTTTCCCACTGATGTGTTTTCTAATAACAAATATTTTTTTTTCAGTGAAGTCTAAAAAGTTTGAAATTTGTGTAATCCTCTTGCATTCTATATTACTTTTTTTTTTGAAATTCAAGGGATTCATTTGGCAAAACAAGTTTATCGCTGGAATAAATCTGCAATGGTTCCCACATTTTTTCCTCTTGTTTTTCCTCTTTTTTTTTTTTTTCCTGATGGGAGGAAGGGAAATAAAGGAGAACACCTATTGATAAGGGATGCTTTTTGGTTTTTTGAATGCATCTAGTATTTCAGTTGAAGCAGGTAAGAGAATAGTGCTGTCTTTTAGCACAGCTAGATTTGCTTCAAGTAATTGCATATTAGGAGGGTGTGTGTGAAGTGAAAGCCTATAGTTATTGGAAGTATTGTGTGATATTAAACAGTTCTAGCAGGTATCGGGCAGAAATTGAACTTTTTCATGGCACACCTTGAAAAGGGATGGGGTGAGTGATATTCTAGAGCTTCTGTAGCCATCAAATGAGCAAACAGTGGCCACTGCTTTAGTAAAATAACAATTGCTTTTGTACAGTCATTCATTATTTTAAAAAGACATATATGAAAAGTATTTTTTTCTAGCAGACTTTTAAGTCGAGGGTCCTTCAGAAAGTACTCTTCGATTATAACGATTCTGAAACCTGATTTTTCTGTAAGCCCCAAATAAACTTTTTAATGGCAGACATGATTTCTAAACTTCTTCAGGCTGCCTGTTTGTAATCAAAAGCTGTGAATAACTTCTAATAGGGAGCAAAGTGTATGTGTGGTGTATTAGAACACCAGCACAGATGGGAAATAGCTAATGGCCTGCAAACCTCCTGCTCAAGGAAGTATTTTCCCCCCAAAACAATTACACTGTAGCTATTTGAAAAGTGACAGACATTTATCAGCAAAACAAGCTGCTAAACAAGCAATGGCAGTTTTCCCATTTCTTATCCCATTACTCTGTGGAGCTATTGATATGCTTGGTCTGGGGCCAGAACAGGGCTACGTCATAGCAGATGTTTCATGAGGGCAGCTCTGCGTGCTAAAAATCATCTGCTTTTTTAAAGCCTCCTTTCTCAGAAATGATTTTTCTTTGTGGGTTGACTTTTGTCCTGGCTATTAATTTGCAGTGAGGAAAATCAGCCCAACCACATTTAGCTTTCCAGAACTGCCAGTGAAGTTATGTAAGAGAAACTTCCTGTTGACAGGACACGTGTGTCTGTGTAGTCCTACTTGCTTGGGTTTTCAGTGTGTTTATCCAAAATCAAAAAAAAAAAAAAAAAGAATAGACCCTCTGTAATATATATTATATAACATGATAGGTGCCTTTGGACCAGATTCTGGCACTGCCCTCAAAAAGTTTCTAATTTAAGAGCAGACAAAGGAGTAGCCAAGACAAACAAAAGGAAGATGGTAGAGGGAGATGAAGTGAAAGGGGGAGGATGGGATTTTTACCAGAAGACTGTGTGGGATAGGAACTTGGTTTACCACTTCCCATTCTGGAAAGGGAACTTTTCAAAGCTTCGGGAAGTCTCAAGTGTGACAGTAAAGGGTTAGTTGTGAAGGGCGAAGGCAGTACAGGAGCAAAATGGAAGGAAGTGAGGTAGAGACAAAGGGGGGAAGAGTGGCAAGGAGTGGGAGAGTGTGGAGGAAGAGCAGGATGAGCTGTGGGACAGAGGGTACATATGCGAGTAGGGTGGGACTTGGGGAGGACATGGGACAGGAAGACAGCTCTGCAAGAATTTGGAAACAACGCTTTGAAATGGAGTGACTCAGCTACAAAAGAGACTTGGAGTAGACCATAGGAACTGAATTTTAAATGATCACAAGGTCCCTGAAGCATCTGTCTTCTGGGGTAATAAATAAGGGGAACTTGGTTTTTGAAGCTGCTGAGAACCAACAGGTCCTGCATTGAGCAGGGATTGTGGGCTCTCAGCTGTGCTGCCACTAATCAACCACAAGCTCTTCGTTCCCACACCACCCCATTTCCCACGCGTGTTACCTTCTCTCCCGTATCAGTAGGCACAATCCTTGATGTGTGAACTGCCAGCATATGCAACTGTTGGATTCAAGGTTAGAAATATCCTGTATCATAAAGGAATGCTTACGGTGACCACTGTACCCCTTTGTATGCTGCTTGCATGTCCATTTCGCTGTCGTTGCTGCTTCAACCCCATCTGTTTCTTTCCTATCTTTTCTTATTCTTCTCAGGCTGTACAGTTCTGTGGAGCCATTGCGTGTGTCCATCCCATGGTTCGGTCCTTTTTGCATCTAGCTGGCATCATGAGGTAAACCATCTCCATGCAGGAAGAGGAGTCTGTTGATTTCTTAGGTAGGTTGGTTTACTTGCACCTCCAAATCTGAAAGCAGCGCTCTGCCTGGGAGGGGAGAGAGGCCTGGTACTCGCTGTCAGAAGGCCCGTAGCGCGTGTCCTACGGCAGCCATGGCACTGTGCCTCAGGATGGGTGGGTGGGCAGATCTCATGGTGCCTTTGCAGATGAGCAAACCTTAGTTCTTTTCAGGTCTGCGATCATCACAAGCCATGGTAAATTGTCTACAAACATGAAAGAAGCTTCTCCAGTTCTGAGGAAGGTTGTCTTTGAGGAGTATAATTTCCTACCAATTCTACCTCCCTTTACCTGACTCATTATCCCTTGGAAAGGCCTGTTGGCAGGGTGTCGCAGAAGAGGCTTGCCTATGACTTCTTCTGGAGCCAGTCGGTGCCTCCCTGAGCGCAGGCCAGAGGCACGGTGATGGCTCCTCTCTCGGCTCCTCTCCCGGCTCCTCCCATGGGCCTGCAGCTGGCTCTGGTGTTTCTCCTGAGCTCCCAGCCCCCCTGCTGGATTTCGCAGGCCAGTGACAAGTGGGTTCATCCACTTTTATCCTACTGTTGTTTTCATTCAGATGTTTACTCCTCCCAAAGAAAGGGACTGTTGTGTAGGCTCTGCTCCTCCGCTGCCACATCATGCCGGATGACCTCCTGAGCCCATCAACAGATCCTGCTCCTTGGCTCCTGGTACGGTGCAGGTTTCATGGGATATCACCTATTTTTGGGCACTTCTCCCACAGCTCTGTGCTTTCCTGCAGGTTCGTGAGTCCCTTTTAATCCAGAAGGGTCCTACCACTTCCGTTTAGTTCTTTCTCAAGGTCCTCTCCTGTCATGGCTTTAGGAAAAAATAGCTGACAAAACTGGCCATGCATAAGTGGATCTGGAAATAGCCCAGGTTTTGTTGAAATGAACTTCTGCATGCTTGGGGACAGGAACCAGAGGGGTGAAGGATACCTTTGTGTTTCAGTGCCCTTGGTGTTTCAATGTCACGGGAATGCTGTTAAGCACTGACAGATTTAGAAGTGTTGAGGGGTGTGGGAGGTTCTCTCCTCAAAGCTGGTGGTAGGTAGGTCTTGGTTTGCATGCCTCATGCCTAAAGGGGGATATGACAGACAGGAGATGCCAAAGCTGTGAGAAAAATTGTGTAAGAGGAAGCAGCGTAAGGCCGTACAGCGAATTGGTCAGGAGCCTGGAACTGGGTTCAGCTCTTTCAGCTTCCATCCTATCTCTCACCGCTGCTAATCTGAGCTCTTGCTGCACTCGGAGACAGGCAGCACAAGGCACAGCTCTGGTCCTTTTATGGGACTGAAATGCAAAGGTTGCTTACGTGCGGTTCTGTCATGTGCAAAGCACACACAACGTCCCGCAGGCAGACAACTGCGCCACAAGCACTCACTCCGAACTCACAGCCAGCTTTAATGAACTCCTCTCGTGTGTTATTTTCTTGGTGGAACCTCTTTTCCTAGCAGTTTCCTTGTTTATCAAGCTGCCCCAGCACTTCCAGACCCCGGGCACAGCACCTTGCCTCCTGCTCCTTCCAGCACAAGGGTGAAGCCATGGCTGGGGCCTAGCTCCAGGCCTTGGGCGCCTGCTGACATCTCGTGGTGCAAAGCATTCCCACTTTGCTATTCCTGACCTTTTTTCCAGCATTTTCATCTCAGCGTTTACCTTGGTTTATTAGCTACTTAGACAGGTATACTCTTCCTCTGCAAGAAATGTGGCTTTGCAGGAACAAAGAAATAATGAGCGAACAATTTACTGCCTCATTTCTTAATTGTATCTACCTGTGCAGCTCATTCTACTGATCAGCAGTTACACTGATGTTCCTAAATCACTTGGACACATTTAAGGTCCTTATCTGCATATAAAACTTCTGTCATCTGTTAAATTATGAGGTAGAATTTTCCTGAGTCCTACTTTAAAAATGAGTTATATGGGAAAGGGGGAGCTGTGGGCAGAGAGACACGAGTTTGTGACTAAATCACTAAATTGAAAGTAATGCTCATGGTAAATAACATAAAAGGTTTAAACCCAGTCTTATCAGGGCCTGTGCTCTACAGGAACTGGTCAGGAAAAGTAGACCAGCTGCAAGATTTCAGATTATTTCAAATATATACTTAATTGTAGTTTATCTGGTCCTGCCTTGTTACTAGAAGGATGCATCTTTGTGAATCATATTAGAGAACATATATTTGTTCTGCCACCTAGTGTCTAGCTCTAGAAATAACTGAAACATGCTTTTTTCTTTTTTTTGAGTTAACAAAGTATTTTTTGTTTTCTCTTTAAGTTCTTATAAACACAATTAGTAGTGCAGTGCAAGATTCATTTTTAGGCTTAGGTAGGTCTCTGATCATGATAAATTATACTCAGTCCCTTCTGCTATGTGGATAACATGCTATTCCCTTGTATTCCCCAAATTATTTTGTATCTCAGCATGTGTGTATGGCATTAATAAAAATCCATGAGAAAGTTTGACTAGACATGTACTTGCAGACTTGTGAATTATATAAATACTTTTATTTGAAGTAGTACATTAAGGAGTACTGGTGCTAATAAGGGTTCATAAACTTGAGTCCTAATTCCTTAATATGTATTATAATCATGCTACCCATATAAGAAAATGCAAGTCTCTTTTAGCTGGTATAAAATCAAATGCTTCCGTATGTGTGAATGCAGCTGTTTACTTGCCTATGGTGACCATGTTTGCCACAGAAACCCCTCAGGTACAAAGCACAACCACGAGGCTCTGTGTCTGTAGTGTGAAAGCAGGAGCTGTGCTGCACCCTGTGGACGAACGGGGCTGGGGATGGGCTTTCCAGCCCTGGGACACTGCCCGCTGATGTTACAGGTGAGTGGGAGCTCCTCAGTGTCCTGGCATGGCCCAGCAGCTCTCTCTTGCCCTTTGCTCCTCTGGGATGTCTCTGGCCACCAGGAGAGACCTGGCACACACCATAGCAGGGGGCATCATGAGACAGTGGGCTTTGAAACAGGATAACACAACCCAAGTCGTTATGTGCACTGGGCAAGACTGGTGCGCCTGGGCACGTGGATGCAGACAGCTATTGCTGTCCAGGCACCCTCTGCAATGCACAATCGTCCCTGTTTTATGTTATATTGTCACAGTCATATCTGAGCATCTTTGGCTTAGCTTAGCTGGGGGCCAGATACCCCATTCATGTAAACTGCTTTCTGGATTACAGCCACAGGAGGAAGGAGATGCTAGTTTGTTTTAGAGCAGTTCCTTTGCCTTTGGAAGATCACAGGTTTCAGAGGGATTTCCGTCTTTTTCCACCACAGCTTAACAAAGACAGATCTTGTACGAGCCTCTGAATTTATAGGATGAAACTCACACCATGTGTAAAGGAAGGAGAGAGCTGGAGTCCTCTGAGTCCTTGGATAAAGTCAAGTGAAATTCCAGCTGGTGTCCTCTGTAAAAACATTTTGAAATCCCTGGCTCTGGTGGGAAACTCAGCAGCTACATCCCGTAGCTCTGCCTCAGGTCAAAGCTCTCCCCGAAGTCATCAGGATCTCTCCTCTGAACCTGATGCTGCTGCTGGGCACAGGAAAACCCCGAGACAGGCATTCATGAGGGGTGTCCGCACCTCGGCAGCCTGTCCCTGGCTCATGGGAGGCCCTGCCTCATTGCTGATGCTGGCCTCCTTCGCTTTGGGTAATTACATTTTGCTGTAAAGTGTGACCACCAGGGTTTGCTGATGCAGCACCTGAAATCAGAACAGCTAGGGTGCAGGGATGCATGTTTTGGGCTTATTTCCTGGTCACTTCCCCCTGCTAGGTGCACTCACACTGAGCCTGTCCATAAAGGTGTGGGACAGGAGGTGAGCGGTGAGGTGAGTGAGTTTGTTAACGACAGGATACCCACCGCAGTAAAGACAACAGATGACTGAAAAAATGGAGAAGTGGGTTATGAGTCTGCAGGCAGGAGAGGGAACCAGGCCGAGTGTAGGTAGATGTGACGTGGTACTTGTGGGGAAAAATAGTCTCGGTGTCCCCCCTTCAACACCAACATGCTGGGATTGCTTTCATGGAAATAGCACCTCAGTGCTTGTCAGCAAGCAAAGAAGAGAGCCAAATGTTAGGAATTAAAAAGAAAACACAATGATAGCAAAATGGGACCATGCCTGGGGCACCTCAACACAAAGGTGATTTAGGCACAGCTCTATGGCACGAGTGGGACCACCCCAGCTTCTCCCAGCTTTACCTGAGATTTCCTCTCCCCACAAAACTTGCACTGCTTGAGTCAAGGCAGATTTTGATGTCAATGTCCTTAAATTGTTTGTCTCTGTTTGCAACAGGCTCGTATTGATTTAGGTTAATTTGGTTACCAAAAAAGGGTTGCGCTGATTGCTCTAAATGGATTAAATAGTGATTTCCGTTAAACTGATGGCAGGCTGGTGTGTAGACAGGGCCTGGAGCTTTGTAAGCTAATGACTTGGCAGAAATACAACAAGGCTTTTTTAGACAGCTGAGACCAAGCTGTTGTTTTAAATCTAAGACCGTAAGTGTTACTATTCTGGTAAATCGTCCCCAAACAGGAAAATTTTCCACCAAGTTGGGCTCCTGGCAAAACTCTTTACTAACTCTTACCTTTCTGACAAGAATTTGACAAGTACTCTTAATATAAATGGATTTTGGACTGAATCTAAATGTAAAACATGGGAAAATTCCATTTTTTTTGACAAGGTTCTCTAATTTTTGTTCATCTTCCCAGCCTGCTAATTTTTTCACATTTCTGGCAATGGAAAAAATAAAAATAAAAAAGTTGGTTTTCATTTTTTATAACAATCCAGATAGTTTGAAGAAAAGTGTAACTGAGATCGCCTCCTGCCAACACCAGAGAACCTTTTTCCCAAATGAGACCTGTGAGGAGAACAGGTTCAGGAGCAGCTACTCTTTTCTTCATTGAAGAAAGAGCAAGGGTGAGGTTAGTCCTTGGTCATTAAATCTTTCGTGCCCCGTACCATCTCAATGGGAAGAAAACCCTGTTTCTGCATAAAGTGTCTCCTATCTGCCTCTGAACCAGCTGCCTGAGCTTTTATGCCAAGTAAATCCGCCTTCACAGGTCTTTTCTGTACCAAAGTGCAAATCCCATTTGGCATTAGTGATTCATCTGCTTTCTTTGTTGATGTTTTTGACTCCAGGTTGGGACCGAAATGTGAACAGAACAGGACTCCAGTCCAATGATAACTGCACCTTGGCTATCCTTGAATTGCAGGGAAGCCTACTGAGATACTGAATAAGCCTTTGCTCAGAAAATCCCAGTGCAGCTGGTCAGCTGTGACCCTTTCCTGTTTGAGGCAGAGAATATTATGAAGCATCAAGCAGAAAGCCGGTGGCAAGAATGAGGGGAGACTCCATGCCTCAGAGGAAAGCTGAGGGCTGCCTTTAGGATGCAAATTGCAGACCTGGGATCTGCATTAGGAGTAAGCCTATTTATCCTCCTGGTTTGCCATCAGGTGGTATCTGAGCTCCTTCCAGACCACTTCAAAGCTGTTCAAGGCTCACACCACAAAACCCTGTCCATGAGGGATGGCCTGCCCTAGAACAGAGAATCATGGAATCACAGAACGGTTTGGGTAGGAAGGGACCTTAAGGATCACCCAGTTCCACCCCCTGCCATGGGCAGGGACACCTCCCACCAGACCAGGCTGCCCAAAGCCCCATCCAGCCTGGCCTTGGGGCGTCCACAGCTTCTCTGGGCAGCCTGTGCCAGGGCCTCACCACCCTCACGTGTGCCTCCCTGCGCTTAGAATCATAAAATAAACTCCCGGATCAGAACAGCCAGCTTTGCCACAAGGGGATACAAAGCTCACAATGAGCAAAAGAATATCCCACAAAATCCTCCTTTATACTTCTCTGAGCCTCTTCCATGGAACAATTAGTGGATGCTCTTGTTTTGAACTCCGTGACTCACTCCTGTAATTCAGCTGTGGTTTGTGATCGCCCAATCGCTTAACGCAGCGCAGGGAAACAGGCAATTGTGAGAATTTCCTCTGATTCTGTGGCATGTTACATTGCAGCGCCATGCGCTCGCAGGGTGTGTGTTCGCATCTCACATGTGCTGCCTCACCCTTCAGGCAGTGCTTCTTCATGGTTTTAATGGTCAGGAAGGTCTGCCAGAGAGAAAACGCATTTCACTGTGTTTGCAGGACTTTGCAATCAAGCTTGCACGTACACCACTTTTGTCAATGGTCTGTAGCAGTTACGCTGTGGCTTGGCTCTGCTAGACTTTTATTTCTACCCATGTATCTTCTTTGTGTGCACATCTGTGTGCGTGTGCATACTTGCAAAAGCTCCATTACAGGTAATAGGCTCTATTAAAGTGATTATGCCGGTTAATGTCTCCCACACTCCTTTCTGTTACCCATATTCAGCTTTGCCAGTTAACAGCATATTTACTGTTATGAAGTAGTAAGTGATTTTTAATCGCTTCCCTTATGCAATTGTGTAACTTTCCAAGTACATGGTAGATACGAAGGACGCTTCAGCAATTAAAATAAAAGTGTTTCCAGAGATTCCCAGCACCCACAAGAGTGTGTTTGGAGGCTTCCCCGTGCTTACCTTGCCTTGGTCACACTCTGATAATTTTGGCAGCAGAGCAAGGAAAACGCCCTCAATAATTTGCCAACTTTTTTTTTCATATCTTAAAGAGAACGAAACCATAAAACCGTGGTGTACCACTGGTACCGCACGTCAGAAACCTTGCCCTGTGTCCATCAGACGATGCTGTAATGGTGGAGAGGTTTCACTGGCCCCCAGGGGCTAAGTTCATCCTGTGAACGGGAACAGCAGGAGTTGCCTGGATGGGGTGAGCTGTTGCATCCTTCACAGAGAGCTTCCTCCAGCCCTAGGATGGATGAGCCAGGGGCTCCTGTGGCCATGGGCAGCCACTGCCCCTCTGGGGGAGTTTTGGGGTGAGGGCTTCTCCATGTGATGCCCAGGTTTCTTACTTGTCTGCTTTTGAGTTTCCCTTGCTTGACCTCCCCTCTGTGACACTTTCTCTCATGGTCTCTTTGCTGTTTCCCTTCTGCAGTTGCTTTTGCTCTTACCACTCTTCATTTTGTTCCATTTCTCCCCTTTTTCCTCTTTTGACTTCCCTGTTTCTGTCGCGTTTCCCTCTTGCTGCCCAACCACTCACCACATTTTCCCTTGCAGATCATTTCCCAAGGGCTGAACCACACAGCTCTGTTTGTGTGGCCATTTGCATGACCCAGAGTCATCTTCCACAGCATGAGGTGCTTGGCTGAGGAACGTCATCTTCCCTGGCTCCATCTATGGTCCTTGGGGATGGATGGGAACCTCCAGAAGGTGCCTCAGCCCCTAAGGGTGTTGAAGGAACTTGCAAAGTCTCTGCTCTCCTGACACAGTCTGATGATAACGCAGACAAATTAGGAGTTTGCACCTGCAGAAGAAGGGCAGACTTGCTGGGAATACCTTGTATCGACCTTCCCCCACCCCAAAGCCTCGCCTCTGTGCTACAGATGAGGCATTTGGCCCTACGTTCAGGACCAAATTCAGATGAACATTTTCAGACTTGTTCTGGTTTCGGTCTAAAAATAGGCCTAATGTAAGGAATAAGGAAATAAAAGTGAAAAGGGAAGGACAACCTTGATTCTTACCCAACCGCTTTAAAAAGCAGGCTTCTGCACAGCTTATGTGGCTTTCACTTTACCAGGAGAAGGTCTCCCAGGGGCTGGCTTTGACATTTCAAATGGAGCCGTGTTTACCCTTTTCCTTAGCAAATCGTTCAGGAGCTGTGAACTCCACATACAACCTTATCTCCATCCAGACATTCATTCCCAGAGAGACTTTCTCCATTCACTGCGCTCAGACCAAGAAAATCCATGAGACATTATAACAACCCTCCCAGAGGGTCTGTGCAGGCCCGCTGCTGTATCCCGAAGTTGCAGACAAGCTGCTGTATGGTAAAGGTCTCTTCTGTAGGTGGGAATCTGGTCCCACCACCTGCCCGTGAGATGTTGCCAGGGGCTTTCCAAGGATTTCACCCTGAGTCTGGGTTGCAGTTTTTGTTATCAGCTGGCCCAGCAATGCAAAGATTTGCCCAAGTCCCATACCCCCTTCCCTCCCTGTGCATCTCTGACCTCCCATCCCACTTAAATACGAGAGGGACCACCTGAGAGCATGGGATGATGTCCCTTGTCCCCAGGGCAGGCATGGCTCAGTGGGACCCCTATCTCTTCTCTGCAGGTCACTGCTGGGGGGAAGTCTGGGTCCACATCAACATGTTCCTTGGTGCAGACAGATAGCTCCTGGGAGTATTTTTGGTTAATTTTATTACTGACCGCAGGAAGTGATGTGACACGGCCTCACGTCTGACCAAGGGGGGCTGTTCTGGCATGGATGCCCAGCTCTCCCCCTCCGTCCCCCCATTGCCATCCCGTGTGCAGCTGCCCTGGTGGCTTTGGTAATCAATTTTTTTTATTAGCCTGTTAAGCAAAATGCTGGCACTGAGCCATTGACAAGTTATAAAGCTGGCCAAATAATTGGAATAATAATTCACTCCCATGGAAAGCGGTCCATTTAAAGGTGTTGTGTATTTCCTGAATGGAAATGAATCCCTTTTAAGGGTTTGGTTTAGATTAGTTCGCTGCATGGTTTACTTGAGCCCTATTATTTAACCAGTGATACATAAATTAGGTCCATAAATACAGTGATAGGGCTGGACCTTGGCTGTGCTAGGAGATAGTGCTGTGCATTAATGTATATTATAAATGTAGAGTTTGAAAACCTAACAAGCCCTGCTGGCAGACTTCCACGTATTATCTCACAATAATTGCTTCCAGCCAGTAGACATTTTTTTGTACTGCAGAAGACAGGTTATTTATATTATATATTTAGCCTAAAACTGTAATAACATCCTCTGGCAAAGGTATTATCTGATGGCGTCTGAAATGGAACCAGCTTTCCTATTTCCAGGCATTAACAAATGACAATCTTTGTGTCATCTCATGGCATTTCCTGAATTTGTGGACAAAATGCAGAGGATTTTTTAATTCATATCATTTATTTCTTAAAAAGTAAAGATCTGCTTTCAACAAGCAGGTTTCCCAGAATTGTTACGTGTGGTTTGTACCACCGACCAGAGAAATATTTCCTTTACGATTCTAATCAGGCAGAAACAACAGCATTGCTATCAGGACTGGCTCTTGGTTTAGCCCAGTCAGAAAAATACCTGTGACCAGCAAGGCGCATGGAGGTCACAGAAGAGAATGTGTTTTTTCCTGTTGCCTCAGAAATGCCTGGATGCCTGCTACACCGCCCACAGCACATTCTCAGGCAAGTGCTGCAGTAGTGAGGATGTGAAGTCAGCAGGCAGGGAGAACTAACGGTATTGTTTTAGGGATTTTGGGCTGAGACGAGTCTTAGTGATGGGACGGGCTCATTCCTCGATGTATTTCTTCCATGTGCCGATGAGGACAAGGAATGAGAAAGTAGGAGGATGTTGCATGGGCTTCACGAAGATATCTAAGGTGCTTTCTAGTCCTTTGGTAACTTGGGAAGAGACGTCATGAATATTAAGAGATTGGTTGGCCTGGGTTGCCTGCTGCAGGAGGGTCAGCTTAACCTCTGCCCTGAGCAAAGTCATTAAAAATCATTTAACTACTGGCAAGGAACCCTGTCAGCAGTGAACCAAACATGCTGATGTAACCACTGCTTGCTGGTGTTAATGAAAACAAGCATCTTCAGAGCTGAGTACTCACCTTTGGTGAGAGCACAAGTTTGGTGGGCACAGACCATTATTAATATAAGAGCTTTCTGACAGGTATTTGAAGAAGTATCACACCACTGTCTGATTTTGTTGTTGTTTAAAGAAAAGGTAGCACTACATAAAATCAATATATTCAGTGATATATTCAATCGATGTATTCAGTGAGATCTAGTGAGCTGAAAAAATGCAGATGTCCAAGGAGAGCTATTAAAGAATGAGAGTCTGCACGGTGCAGTGTTAGACTTAGTGCTATTCAACGTTTTTATCGATATCTGAGAGTAAACATAAAATTTTTGCTGAGAAAACGGATAGTGAAAACACTTGCCAGGTAGCAAATAATGATGAGAACAAGAATCACACAGAGTGGCCCGGCCTGCTCGGCAGGGAGCCCATCCAGGCAAGTGATGTCTCAGTGCAGCTCTAAGATCCCTTGCTAAATTAGATACCTGAAGAGAAGGAGTACAGGCTGTACTTACAGGAGCTGACTTTTGGAGGGTAAGCAGTGACTCTGAAACACTTTAGAAAGGTCAGAACAGAGAAGTGACTTGGTAGGAGCTCCCAGTGTGGTGGAAGATAAGGTGTTGACTGTCTTTGGATAGACAATTGGTGAGAAGTAGGTAGGGATCAAAAGCCCTACATGAAACCATTGCTGGAATACGTATCCTGCTGGAGTGTTCCCATTTCAAAAGAGCACTGAGGGATTTTCTGACAGCACATCAAAGACTCACAGAAGTAATTCAAGAACTAGTAAAAAAGGCCTTTCATCAGCAGCTGTAGAGTTCACTTCATTTAGGTGGAAGAAGAAGATACTAGTCTTCATCATCGGGGGTATAAACACTGCTCTTAGGGTAAAATCCCTGGGTGGGATTTGATTTCCTAAACGTGGTCACTTACAGCATGTTAAATGTCAAAATTGTGCCTCCCTTCTCCTCTGAGAAACTGCAAACAAACTGCAGTTATTGCTAACACAGTCACATTCAGTCAGAGGATAACCTGCAGCCTCTGGTGTAAAGATGGCCCCAGTACAGTCATACATGGATCAAGTGCTTCAGCTTGGATTTGAAGCCTGTGCTGTACTCCCATGTCTGCACTTCTAATATCATGTATTTTTGCTTAAATCGTTTAAATGCTCCTACACACATAAGGCATAATGGCATGCGAATGGGAAAAACAAAGGCATCAGGAGCTTGATGACAAAGCTGAAATGTTTATATGCTCTTCGTGGCTGGGTACGTGGGTACCTCAAGGGTACAACCCAGGATGCTCACCCTCCAGTGCCTGCTGTCCCTCCAGGCACAGCAGCTGTGTTGACCAGCTGTGTGCAAGTGGCAGGATCATCGCTCTGTGATACCAGAAGCTCAACTATGGGAGTACTGATCTCCTCAGAAATCCCACCAGCATGCCCAGGTGATTACAGGAGAGTATGTATGCAGCTACCCAGGTGTGAGCACATTGTGGATGCTCCCACACAGTTTTAGCCAGCCGCTGTGCCCTGATGCTAGTACATGCTCCCATGAGAGGAACCTATGCCAGATCCCCCTCTGAACCCTTCCCCTCACCTTCTGCCCAGCTCCTGGCTCCTTCCACCTCTGCTGAGACCCTGATGTCCTGTGCAGCTTTCGGAAACCTTTCTGTGACTGAGTGATAGAGGTGAGGCAGATCGGGTGCCCAGTAAGGAGCTATTCAAAGGGGAATGTATATCTATAAGGTCTATTAAAATGAACGCTACAGTCAAATAATAATAAGTTCAAATCCAACTATACATTACTGCAAAACAAACCCAAACAACCAAAACCAACCAACCAAACATACAAAAAAAAAACCACCAACCACATAACAATGACAGTTCAACAGAAAATAATTGCATATCCAGCTGTAAAAAGGTGAATGCAGCAATGGTTGGTTATTTATTGGCTGTACTGTCCTATGGACATAAGGTCCCTGCAATCCATTTTTAAAGCCTAGAGTACAGCAGTATGAATCCTCATTTTGCTGGCTACTGATCAGATGCCTTTAGGGAAACTAACTCCTTTCTTGTAATAATTTAAGTTTATAGGAAGGCATTTGGTCAAAATAAACAGTCAAAGGCTTAACTCTTTTGATTTGTATATCCACCAGATTAGGGCTTAAAACATTTTTGAGTTATCTGTAATACATGGCTTGTAATCCTATAAATATTTTGAACCGTCTGGTAATGTGCTATCAGCTTTAGTCTTGTTTTGAAGTCTACCCTGACACCAGAAAAAATCCCGTACAGTTGAGTCACTGTCTTTGGAAAAGACTCAGAAAATGATGCCAGTAAAGACAACCAGCTGCTGCTCCCTTACAGCTGTAGATGAACAATGAAAAAGAAGATTTTAGAAACTGAAATGTAATCACCTGTAACAAAAATAACATTAAAGTCCTACCAGTTTCTTTTGGATTTTCTTGGATTGATTTTTAAAAAATATATATATTTTTTATTATTATTATTATTTTTATTTTTTTAACAATGTCCTGGCTTTGCTGAAGTCTCCAGGAGTTCTGTGGTTTAATAACTGGGACTTTCATCTTTTGCATTAAGCACCCTGATTCTATTTATTTATTTATTTATTTGTTATGAAAATGATCTTTATGCAAATCTCATCACAAAGCACCTTCCAGAGTTACTGCAAGTACCTGCAGAGTTAACTAATGCATAATCAAATAGAAAACATCTCATTTGGGGTAGGGCATAACATATCTGAGCTAAACACTGATTAAAGCTGTGCAAAAAATTATGTTTCAGATCAGTGGATGAGCTAAAACTACATATAATTTGAAGTTTATTTCAGATAAGCCCTAAATGCACTTAATTGTACTGGTTTTTGGGGGCAGAAAAAACACCTTTGGTAGTGAACTTCAGCACTGAAAGTGAAATCAGTTCTTCTGGTTTTGGACATGAAAATGAAGCATGGCAGAGTTAGCTTTCCACGTAAAGGATGTTGCTGAGGGGAAAGAAGTGGTGTCAAGCTGAGTCACGAGGGTGCATGGACGTAAAGAAAGCAGCTCGGAGGTTGTGGCTCTGGCAGGACCACGCCATGGAAAGGTATCCATCGGGTTCTGGCTTATGCAGAGGGCAGCAAATGTGCCATCTGTGAACCTAGCTTAAAAAAAATCAAGATGTCTTGATCCTGAAAAATCAAAATAAATAGCTCTAATGTTTCTGGGCTTTTCTCATTTTTTTTCTATGTTGCCTCCCCCTCCCCCGCCCCCCCCTTTTCTTTTCCCCCCTTAATTTGACTTGAATTTGCAAATAGAGCTGGCTTTTCTTCAGCAGCATGTTTTGGTGAATACGTTATTTACCACTGAAATAGAAAACGTCTTTGGTATAGCAGTGATTGGGTGGAGAATAAATAAAAAAAAACAAAGATGAATGCAAGACGAAGAAAAGGAGAGTTTGCAGCTGAGCTATGAGATGAAACAGAGGTCATAAAGGACAGAGCTACAGGAAATCTGTTCATGATGCCAGCAGGTGCAGAGGGGAGTTCTCATACACTGATGTCGATTTGATGCGAATGTACCATATAAAGAAGCAGCCATGTGTAGACGATGAGAATCAGAGAGGCTGAGACAAGGAATAGGAAGCAGGGAGGCAATTCTGAACTGGCACGAGAGCTCAGGAAGTGGTCTGAGAAGGAAAGAGGCGGCAGCACTGCACTCACTACACAGGAGTGATTGTTAAAATTTGTCAGGATTTCTGGTGCAGCATCTAATGCTGTAGTTTCGTAGGCACTTTCAACTGGAGAAGGGCTTTTGGTGGAAAAAAAAGGAGGTTTTAATCCACATCTGTTCCCAGTTTACAGTACAGCTAGACAAATGCTCTTGCCAGCACAAAGCAGACAGTAGCGGGGGGAAGGGAAGGAAGGCACAACTGGAGAAGGGCTAGTGGGGGGAACAGGCAGGACCATTTCTTTGGGCAGCTGTGCCTGTTTCAGCTTAATGAAAATTTGAGGTTAAGAAATAGAGAAACACTCCAGCTCCCTCCTCACTAATCTAAAAAAGAAGACGGCCATGCCATAGCCACTGATACGCTCTTCCGTGCGATTTCTTGCAGCACCCACCTCACTTTAAGCACCTGAGTACCACCTGTAAGCTCAACAGGGCTAAAGCGTAGGTGGGAAGCTTCTTGTGTAAGCTCCGGATGTCTCATGCAGTCATTTGGATCAGACCTTCCCTAAAGGGTGCAATTCAGAGAGCATTAAAAACCAAAATACTGTTCTCTTCTACTAGTATAGGCTTCAGAAATTTATCTGCCTCCTGTACCTTTTTCTCTGGTTATGCTTAAAGTCTCCTGTGGAACCTTCCTGCCACCTCTCTCCAAGCCCTTTCTGATGGCTGGACATTTGAACAGGGGTGTTTGTTGGAAAGCTGCTCATTTTTTAAAATAATACATTGCCTCGTTCACTCTATTAGACAAATACTGGTGATTATCTACCCAGCTAATGAATTACAGGCTGCTTGGTATTCTATTATGGTGTATTTTGTTTATTTAATTGTATGTATTGATATAGGTACACACGAGGTAAGGCAAAGCCACTTCAGGTGAAGTGTTGAAGTTTGGGTTAAACTTTAACTCTCGGAGTAGATTCAGAGTAGCAGCAAAAAAACCACCTCATTAGGAAGGGCTTCTTTCTGAGAACAGATCATGCCATGCTTTTTATGAATATTAACTTGTAGAACAGCTACCTTTTGGTAGCTTTGGACAGATTAGCTCCTCTGGTTCTACATGTGAGCTGCCGAAGCAAGTCTGCCGATGATACCGAGTTATCTGTGGTAGTATGAACAAGGGCTGACTACAAAGAACGGCAGAAGGAACTTATGAGTATAAACTGAATTGGTACCTACTGGTAAGAATAATCCTAGCTTCTTGTATAGGATGAAAAGCTATGAGATGATCACAATCACTGAGAAGGAAATGAGGGAAATTAGTTAAATATCAGAAAATATCAGCTAAGTGTATGGCAAGAGCCAGAAAAAAAATCAAATGTTATGAACTTTTGGCAAAGGAACACAGAATACAACAGGAAATATGAAGATGCCACCACTGTAGAAATCCACGGCTAACCTGCACCCTTATGTACCCCCTCATCCCCCAAAAAGCAGTAATAGAAAAGGTTTAGAGGTGGGCAACAAAGACACTCCAAGGTATGGAGCCGTTTCTGTACAAGGCAGGTCTGGGTAGCTTTGCACCAGCCAGTTTGGAAAACGGATCACACGATGTGACGACACATGAAAAGCATCAGAGGCATGGACACTTTGGGAAAAATCTCTTTCTTCAAGCGTAAAAACCTGGCAGCTGTCAAAGGAAGCTAGCCACAGCCAGGCTCAAAACAAACATCAAGAGCTGGTGCCACGTGCCGTGGGAGGAGAGCTGGGGAAGCCCTCACCGAAGGATGCTGTGACACCAAAACCAAAGCGGGTTCAAAGGAGGTTGGACAAGCAACATGGAGACGGCGAGACCCACTGCAAGTTAGCGACCCAACAAAACGAATCGAGCAGAGGAAACCCCTAGGCTGACATTGCTCAGAGGGTGGGAGAGTCCAAAGGGGAAGCACTGTGTGTGCTTGCCTTGTTCCTTCTCTTGAGGCAGCTGCCTTGGGCTCGAGTTGGAGGCAAGACTGTGCTGGCTGAGCCCTTTGTCTGCACCAGTACAGCTGTTCTCTTCTAACAAATTTATCTCTGAGTGCTGGGAGCTGGGACTGATCTAAGCTGACATCATCTGAATCAGCAGCAGCACGGCAAACTTGAAGAAAGAAGGATGTGTGGCTATTTTTGGCACGTGAGGCGCAGCTGCTCATTATTTTCCCTCACAAGCCAGGAAGGGCACAGACTGGAATATGAGGTCAAATCTCCCTCAGCATGTCCTGGGTTTCTTAATAAATGGACTGAAACCCAAGAACGTCAGTAGGCTGTCAGCTGTTAACTAAACCCCGGCTTTTTTTTGTAGCAACTCTTCTGGATGCTGTGAAAACTTCTCAGTACACGAGATGGTATTTTTAATTTATAATAGCATTTAATGTTTTTGAAAAGGCAAGAGTGTCTTGAAGACTAGGATGGAAGGGCGTCTTGAAAAATGCTGATTCCGTGTACAGGGTTAACACAGAGGATGTGATGATACGTGACTGAAGCAGGCATTATTTTAGCAGACTTGGTGCCAAGCCATAGTCAGTCCTAAGTTTATATAAAGCTAATAGTTACGGTCATTGAAAGAAATAAAACTGTAAGTATAGAAATACTAGTGAGAGCAAAAGATGATGCATGTGTCAACCAGGGAAGAGAAGATACTTCATAACTGATGGAGGACTGAGTTATCTACAACACAGAACTGGGGAAGGGATTTCAGCAGGAATCACAAATCAGGCTCGTGGGCGCGCACACGCTGCCCGAGTGCCCGAGGCCGCGCTCCCAGCGCTTTATTCAGCCCGGTGCAGCTGGGCCGCGGCCTCCCTCCGGCCCTTCCGCCATGCCGGCGGGGACCCGCCGGGCTCCGAGGGCCGGCGCCGGGCCCTCCCCGGCTGCTGCTGGAGGCCGGGCCGGAGGAGGGGCGGCGGCGGGGCCGGGGCTCCCCGGCAGGGGAGTGGCCGTGGCCGCCGCTTTCCGCCCGGCTCGGAGCAAGGCGGGGGGGCCCGGCCGGGGGCGGCATGTGGCGGCCGCAGCCCCGGCCCGGCGGCACCGACAGGCGGCGCCGCGGTGGGAGGGAGGCGGCGAGCCCAGGTGAGCGGGTGGCAAAGCCCCGTGGGGCGCGGCCGGCGGCCGGCAGCTCCCCCTGGGGGGATCCGGGCCCCGAGGGGGCTTGGGCTGGGTTTGGGGTGGGTTATAGGGGTTCCGCGAGCGCCCCGAGCAGTGCCGGCCGGGCTGGGGTCGGGGGGCTGCGTGGGGCAGGGAAGGGCTCAGGGCTGCAGCGTGCGGAGCCTTCGGCTCCCGCTTCTCAGCGCCAAGCCGCTTTTGTGGATTTTTATTTTATTTATTTTTTAAAAAGTTTTGATTTTTGGTCCTTTAGGCCCCAACGATTTTAGCGGTTGTTTCGCGGGGAGGGTCAGCGCAGCGAGTGTTGCCTAGGAAACTTTGTCATAGCGCTGAAGTAACCTTCATTTTTTAAACTCTGAGAACTGCATAATTTCACCTCCGCTGGCGTGGAAGGAGTTATGTTGCTGTAAAAGTATGCGTGTATACATCTGCGTTTGTATGTGTGCATTTTAAATAACTGACTGTAAAGAGGGAAGTAACTGTACTCTCAGAAGGCAGCAGTCACGTCTGTCCAAACTCGTTTTGAAGGACAAAAAGGAAACTGCCATCTTCACAGAGAAACCAACTTCATGCGTCTACGCTTGTGTGAGCAGCCGAGTGTTAAAACAGCGTGATTTCTAGCATAGGTGAGCCGCTCTTCGCCTCCTCCCTCGGAGCAGCAGCCGTCAGGAAGCTGTCAGGCTGAGCGAGTGCTGCCCGCGTTACCCCGCCGGCGCTGGCGAAGGGCTGGAGCCGTGGGGAAATTCTGGAAAAATACAGCTCACCTTTCCCAGGAGAGTTCAGGAAGAAAGGCGGATCGCTCCTGGGGTGTGTCAGCCGCTTTTCTGGTTTTTCGGATGTGCGGTTCTCCCAGCGCTGGTAGCCTAGTGAAACTCTGTGCAAACACTTTGGTTGTCCGTGCCAACGTTTCAGTAGAAGGCAGCTCATTCATGGTTTGGTAATCCACGCTAATCTTTGTGTACGAGTGGTTGAGTAACTTTTTGCTGTGCTGCTGAATAGTGAGTTAAGAGCTCTGCAGAGCTCTTCTGCAGTGAAGTGCCTGTGTTATAAAGGCTTCTGCAGAATATACTACAGAACCTATACCAGCAAGCACTGCTAGTAATTAAAAGTAAATTAGAGTTTTCAAAGAAATGAACAAAGTACCTTGTGATGCTTTATTTCTGTTTTTGTCCTTTTGTGTTTGTTCATTTACTTGCTAATTTGCAAGTGGCCTTACAGTAACTCGAAAATGGGAGAAGTTGTACTTTATTAAATCTTCCATGTTGTTTAAGTGGTAAGTCCCTTTAATTACATTGTGTTGGTGTTCCCCCATCTCATTGCTGAAGTTAAGGTTGCAGTTTCTTCTAGGAAGAGATTAACAGTGGTTTTATAGCTGAAGTTTTAGTAGATTTTTTTCCTGTTGACAGGGTTTTTAGACACTTAAGAAACTGAGAAGGGATGTTTAAATTATGTGGTTTTAGAAAGAAAAATAGGAGAGTTTAGTGGTTTGTGGTCCCCTAAAATGTGGGGTGAGGGAATGTGAACCCCCTGATATTTTGTACATTTGAGATTAAGACTATGTCCATCTGTGTCTTTTTTTTTTTCCTTCCCAGTGCTTATACTATAAAAGTTATGAATTTTCTCTACAGTTCTTTGAGACTGGGCAGTGAAAGTAATAACCTGTTCTTGTACACTATACTGCTAACTTACCCAGCAGCATCAAACTGCGGTCACAGGCAAGTACTATATTGCCACTGGCTTCCTCCCTCTTTAAATTCAGATAAATCAGCCTTTGTTCTCTTCAAGTACAATGAAGTCAAAAAGTTTGGGCCTAAGCTGCTGCTTCTGGAATTGTAGTGGGGTCATGTAAGAAAAGAGGATTTATTAGCACCAGTATACATTAATTGTAAAGAATGGAAAGACAGAAAGCACTGCAAACAATGTTTTGTACTCACTAAAGGAAAGAACCCTAAAGGTTAATTCCGACTTTGTTCACAAATTAGGCACACTTGGATAGTTTTTTTTTGCTCGCCATAACTCGGGCCTCCTACAGCTACTGAACTACCTGACCTTTCAAATGAGATCTACTGGAGTGTGCAGCACCTCCTGAGCGCTCATCAGGAGTTACGATTTTTTCATTTCAGCATTTGGCTTCCTTGAGCAAACGTTCTTCCTAATTGAGTGGCAGACAGTCTGCAGCCTTTCCTGGTTTTGGACGTAATACGTATTAACTACTCGTGTGAAAACAGCTTTTCACACCACCTTTGGAGTATCGGGCTTAAAGGTAAACAGAGAGGAACCTGTGGAGTTGCCATAGTGATTTCCAAGTTCATCCTTAGCATGTTGTGTCTTTTACCAGAGAGCAGCCCTTTCATGCTGTGTCACTTAGATTAGGATTGAGCCCAGGGTATGTTGTAATACTATTCAATATTCTTGAAGGAAAACTGCTGCAAAACCCTTATGTATGAGGGATGAATGTGCCCTTTGTAAATCAGCAGTCACACGAGGAAAAACTTGGCTCTCTGGCACTGAACAAAGGCTACTGCGCCTATGTTAAGTACCGTAGTATCCTTATTTGGAGCTGTTTACTTAATTCTGGGTAATGTTAACTATTTAACACTCCATTTAAGTTTTTTTTCTTCTTCTTTTAGCATATAGCCTAAAAGATCCCATTAACTGCTCACCTGAAATACACTTTTGGGGAAAGATGTTTCTTTTCCAAACCTCCTAGTTATTGCTGCCGTGGAAGCAGAGATCAGCTATTGACATACTTTGTTAAACGCGAGTTTGCTGTATGAAAATTGAATTAGCTATTGATGTGGAGTTATTTCCCTGTTTATTGATGCTGCAAATGTTAAGTGGCTTAATGACTAATCTAAAGTCTGCAGACAGAGCTCATGTGCATGCCTGAAGTATGGTTTCTTTGTTCTTGGTGATTCCTTTGGGGCACGCCGAATTTGGATTCCATCTCCCCTTTGTGTGACGTACCGCATCTGCATACAGTACAGTAGTGCAGTCTTTATGTCAGACCTCCTTCATTTAACAGCCCTGCTTCCTTCCAACATGCACACCTCTTATTATCCCTGTATGACAAATTACTAACAGGGGCCCTGTTGCCTAATGAGTATGATTGGTGGTGCTTTCTTTTCTTTCCCGCTCCCTCCTCCCTTTCCTTCCTTTCTTGCTGTCTTACAAATGTTTGTTGCGTGACCCTGATGTCAGAGTGTAGTTACTCTGCTCTTTTTGCCTTCTCTCAATGTGTTTATTTGTAACAACACCTAGGCACACCAAGTGTGCAAACATTTAGATTTCACATCGAAAAAAGTCAGTATTTACTGCATAAACAGTTGCGTTCTCAGAATTAGGGCTGGAAAGTGGAAAATGCATTTTCTTAATAGTGCTTAGCTAGCTCTTTTTTGAAGGTGTATGCATTACCTGCACTTCTAGATCAGATCAAATACCACGCAAGTCAGAACTGCAAGTGGAACAGTAATTTGCTAAGGAAAGTATGTGTATATATGCTCAGATGATAAAATCCTCATGTGAAAGAACTGCATGGGAGAAGTGGATACTTGAAACTAAGAGCAAAATGAATGGGATGTATATGAAATTCTCTTCCACCTTTCCCTGTTCTCTGCAATGGCAGCAGAATTGGCTGCTTAGAGGGATTTAGCGGGCGCTGGCTGAAAGGCTTCTTTTGCTGGGGTGAGAGGTCAGCAGAGCAGGAAAACATTACAGAGGAAAATCTCTTAGAGCAACTTTGAGGCAACCTGCGGAGTGGAAAAGTCAAGAGGTTGGTGGTGAGTATTGTAAAACTGAATAGGAATGAAAGGCTTAGTATCTATGGACAAGACAGGAAATGGGAGTTGGTGTAATTAGATCTTCTGAACTGTTTTGCAAGCTGGCATAAGAAGGGGCATGTGGCATTGGTGTCGCTTTTAAACGCCTTGCTAAATTCTTTATAATGTTCATGGGTAAGTAGAGTCAACTGGTAGTGATGTTTTCAATGTGCCTGTACATAATGAAGTTTGACAGGGGCTTCGTGGCTTTGCTGATTGATGGGGTGAGCAGAGCAGTCCCTGGCTTAGCTCACCTAGATGGCCCCGCTTTTGAATTTATTGGCAGTCGTGCCTTTGGGTCTGATAAGTGTGTTTTGAGCACTGAAGGAAACCATTCGTAGGGTCTTTTCGTTTTGTTCTTGGAAAGCTGTATGGTCTCCAGAGAGCTTGGGAAGGGGAGAGACTTTTTATTATTATTTTTCCCTCCTAGTAAGCTGCTTCCTTGCTGCTTTAGTGGGATACTGAAATTATTTTATTACCCATCGTAAATGATATGTGGGTAAGTATCCTTTCCACTGGTATATCAGCTTAACTTTATGGATTATCACTACTGCAGATACAGACACCTGGAATGGTGCTGTTGGAGACCACTTACAAAGCCAAATGGTTATAGCCATAGGGTTATTTTTTTCTTAGATTGTAGCTGTCTGCTTTTTATGGTCTGGTTGTTCCCTTTCCTACACACAAATATATTACCTCACTAAAACTTCCAAGGCTCCAAGGAATGATTATCACTCAATCTCTTTGTGGTAAGTCCAAGTGTCTCAGCGCTGTAAAGTACCTGACTTTTCACTGGGAGGGCTCAGATGATGTTATCAGGAGTGGCTTGTTTTCTCATAGGTGTTGGGAAGCATAGCTTTGGGGACAAGAGCCTTCCCTTCTGACAGGGTTTTGGCTATGGACAGTTACTGAGGCAGTGGTGAGATTGAATTTCATGCACTTGATGGAGGCTCAGGTGCTTCCTCTTGCAGAAACCCTGTGGAGACCCAGGTGATGTGGGAGAGGGGGCTGCTGTTCCTCAGCGTGGTTTTGCGTGTCAAACTAGTTAATAATCAACGGGTATTGCGTTTCCTTTCCCTGGGAAATCTGAATGTGGCTGTGGCAAGGCAGCTGCTGTAGTGTTGGCGTGTTTGTGGTCTGAGTCTTGTACAGCTGTGGCCGTGAGAAGGGCTGCTCCACTTAATGGAGCAGTATAAAAGGCTGTTTGTTGGCTTCCTGGGCAAATGAGGACAGGAGGGGAAATAGCGTGCTTGTCGGGTGGCCTCAGGTTGCTCTAAGGTAAGGAAAACCTAGCTCCTGCTTCTCACGTTGTATGCAGTGAGCACTGATTAGTTGGGTATTTCTTTTAGCAGACAGGGAATTTTCCTGATTGCACTACCAGCTCTTGTTGATGGCAGAACTTTCCATGAGATCCTATGCTCCAAGGCCAAGTTAAAAAAACATTTCATATTAGCTGAGAGGTGTGCTCTGCGTGTCTTTAGTACGGTCACAATGCTGAGTTTTTCAGAAGTGTGTTTGTTATTGCTGTTTCCTGTATGTGGTAGGACTGTGGGATAATAAGCAGTGTTACCATTCTGGAAAGGAGGATCTATAGGACTCTTCATCACCCGTTGTGAAAGGAGCTGGCATGCCCTGTTCTTGTCAATGCCTTTTGTTTATCCTATGGAGGATGGCTGGTATGATACTTAATATTTGCTTAGTTGTATAGGCTGTGTATATTGATGCCACTTGCTTTCTGAACTAATTTAATATTTTAAAATAACTCATCTTTATTCTAATTAGTGATAATGCTGTGTAGCAACATTTTTGCTGTGTTTCTGGTGAGCTTGGGGTGGCACCAATGCTCTTGATGAGGGCTTGAACCTTTCAACTGGGTCTGCACACACTTGTTTATGTTACTGTGTTCTGTGCTGCCAGGTCTTAGTAAAGCTCTGTGTGCTGTGTCCAGACATTAGGTTGGAAGTCTGTGGCCATAGCAAATTCAGAGTGGCTGTGGTTTTTAAAAAAAGCCAGTATGAGTGTTCAATGCAAGCCATGTGAGGAGGACGTGGGGTTGCTGTTTGTCTTCCAGGCCTCTGCTTTGGAACAGTTGTGCATTCTGAAAATGGCCTCTAATGACTTGAAAACCATGATATAAAATACCAGAAAAGCTTTAAAAAGGAGGGTTAAAATACAGACAGCAAGTACGGAATAATAATGGTAATAAAAAAAAAAGAGCAAACAGGCCAGGTAAAGACACTACAGAGGATGTCTTAAGGCTGTTCTAAGGAATTTTGTGTAGCAGCCTGTGTATGTGTTGTAAACACCAACACTGAGCAGCAGTGTAAGAAGAAAGAGACCAGCCCCGAAAAACCAAGAAGTAAAGAAAACCAAGAAAAGGAGACATAGAAATATCTGGGTGTTTGTGTGCTCATATAAATATACAAGACATACACACCCATGTCATTGGCTATATCTGCCTAGTACAGGTGCAAGGCACAGTATTCAAGTTTGCCTTCTTCCATGCCCATGTTGTAGTTAGACTTTGTGGGCAGGGTAGGGTAGAGGCGGTGGTCCCTGGGTGATCGTCCTCCTTTTGCCAGGTACTTTGTGTGAGAGGCTCAAAGGGGGCTACCTTTTTTGGTGAAATGCCCTTGGAACCATTTCAGGGATTACGTTTTTCAAAGGCAAGGGTCTTCAGACAGTTGCAGTCTAGCAGATGGTCCCCTCTTGTCCGCCCGTTGGAAAGCAGACTAAGAAAAGGTATCAAAATAATTTTTAATATAGCAAACTGAATGATGCCGTGAGAGATGTGCTTTCAGATGTTTGTACAGCCAATAAAAAAGTCTTGGTAATAAACATTTTGTGAAATAACTGCAGTAGATCAAAGTGACATTTAAGTGATGCTCATGAGCATCATTTAATCACTAGCTAACTACTAAAGGTCTGCTGCTGTGGAACAATAGGAGTTTTTATGTTATGCCATATTGTGTCTGTCTTGCTTAAGGCACTGGCTATCATTGAAGCTTGTGATTTCTGTGTGTGCGTTGAATACTTAAAAGCTGGTTAAGAACCTATTTACTTCAAGTATTGAACTTTTAATTTTGTTTGTAGAAAGCCAGCTGTTTCCGCCTTCCAGGATGTGATGAAGCTGTTGTTTACTAACTTCCTTGCGACTCCCTTGTGAAGTAAAATCAGATGAATTGCTTTCTTCCAGAGTTGTGTGTATTGTCACTGATGATACACTTGAACTGATGCTGTGTGAATAGGTAACACGATGGAATACTGCAAATCCCAAGACTTGTTTTTAAAGCTGGGGTATATCATGGGATCGTTTGGGTTGGAAGGGACTCGGCAGGTCTCTGGTCTACCTCCCTGTTCAAAGCAGGGCTGACTGAGGCCAGAGCAGATTGCTCCAAGCTTTATCCTGAGCCCTGGAAGTCTCCAAGGGCTGTGAACAGCCTCTCTTGGCAGCCTGCTGCACTGCTTGACTGTCCTTGGGGTGAAGTTTTCTTATTGGTAGGTAGCATTTTAGGAATATTGTTGCTAGTAGATGGGAATCAGGTGTCATTTATGATCTAGTTTTAGAGTGGCACGCTTGGCATTCTTTTATTTACTTCCATTCCTGTAGCATAAAACAGCTGCTGTATTTGCTGAAACTTGCTGCAAATATATCTTTAAACCCAAAGAGGGCATTCTAACCTTAAAGATGTCCTTAGTTCAGTCTTCATGATTTTCTCTGATACAGAAGCCCTTGCTTATGACTCAGACTTTGAGGTAATTTAAGTTTAAGACGTTTCATATGTTTTTGCTCAGTAATGCACTGTGACACTTTTATTGTACAGGAATGAAAATCCATGTATCTTCTCAGTATCGCTCTCAGTCTTATTGGCACCTCTTTGTTTTTGTAAGGCTGTTCATGCTGGATGTTCCTGTTCACTGGGGGTTGAAGGATGATTTTTAGGTCGTGGAGCTCTTGCAAGTCACTTCAGAATTCTTTGAGTTGTCCTTTCCCTAGTCAATAGTGGACTTAAGGCTTCTGGCTTAAAAGAAGCCCTGTTTCACTCAGGAATTAAAGGAGCCAGTCAATGAACCTCTTCTTCCAATAAACTATCTTTCTGGGCTTACATCACTCAGATACTTTATAAGTACGCTTTCCTCTGTCAGATCAATGGATTAGTATAGGCTTGTTAAGTTAGGAGTACAAAAATGTGGACAGGCTCAAACTGCATTATAGATAAGTTAAGGAGTCAAATATGATCTTTGGTTATTTTTCTTACGAATTTGTGGTGAAAATTTAACTTAAACCTGAAGTTTCCAATGAAAATTCACTGTGCAGACTTGGCATAAGGTAACATTATTGTCAGGAACTGCCTCAGGGAGACCCAAGACTTCCAGGTTTGGTAGTTGTGAGCGTATTCACATTCTGTCTAAACATAGCGTTTTCAGATCTCCAATCCTTTCGATAAGGACAGGAGTTCCAAAAGAGCAAAGCCCTAGGTGTGTTTTTATGGGGCATGCTCTGTGACTTGGGTAAGTCAGCTAACCTCTCACGTGGTCTCTTTTAACCACAAAGTAATGCTTCAGATTGTGCTGTGCCTCAGGACCGAATTCAGATGTCTCTTGCAGTGCTTTAACTTTCCCCAAAAGGAAGCCATGGCAGCTCTGTCAGCTACTCGTTAATAACAACACTGCCGTGTACAAAAGGGCTGTGTAACAGAAGTACCCTGCCCAAGGCTGAGAGCAGCGGGGGCAGAAATCCCTGCTGTCACAACACTAATGCTACTCCATGGCCTGGCCCTTGCACCTGAAGGGGACAGGCCTCTGCGGGCTACCCTGCTAAGCCCTAGAATTCAGGTTTTCTAAAACCTGTAATAAATTTTCTTGATTTTATTGGAAATAGTTACGTGCATGATCTGTATTAATTCTGGAAGACTACTTGAGTGGCACTCAGAGTTGTTGTTTTCTTCCTGCCAAGCGTTTTGATACCCAAGAAGATCTTTTCAGGTGTGCATGTTTAGTGCCATATGGTACAATCAGCACTTCTTATCCCCTCTAAAATGCTAAGCTGAATTGAGAATAGATTGAACAGATAAATTTCATTAGCTTATTCAAGACAATCTTCCTTCTGTGTAAAGGATATCCTTCAAGGGTCAGCCTGATTTTGGTTGTCGTTCGTATTTACTTCTCATTCTTTAACTTGAAATATTTTACTTAAGACTTTGTTTCACTGCAGTACCATACAGATCCTTTGGTGCCCAAGAAACATCTGCAAGCTATCTCATGAAAGGGCACAATGTCTTTGAAGATAAATACCGTTCTTTAACTTACTTGAATAATAAGAGCGGACAGGTAGGGTTCGGTGAAAGGTAGCAGATCCCGTAGTTAAGTAGGAATACTTAAGGAAGGAATTGCAAATAACATGTGACAGAAAAGATTAAAAAAAAAAAAAGCTTCTGACAAAAATCTATGGTTTTGTTGAATGCTGATGGTGTATGTTAATAAATGCAACCTGTATTATTGGCTAATATGTTATCTCAGGAAGACTGTCAGAGTAAATTGTGGCAAGTAATTGTCTTGATTTCTTAGATGTGAATAGCAGCGATTTACTGTCTCAGGAAAGAAGCTCTTACAATAGTGTCTTCATTGAGATCTCAAAAGGGATGAATGGAGCCAGTGTGCCCTTAAAGTGGGATTTGGTTTAAATGCTCACAGAAAATACACGTGCTGGGACAGAGATAAGGGGAGCCCTTAGGACTGGCTGAAGTCCTCATGGCCAAAAGGAGTGCACCTGGGGGGCAAGCAATGACACCAGTGGACACAGCTGAAGTGGGGTTGGGCTCCTTTTAAATGGACTTGGAGAAGCCTAGAAACTTCTCAGCCATGCTGGTGGGGAATGGGAGTCAGTGAGGATCTTCACCTGGAAAGGAATGGGGTGGTATGGAGGAGCTGGGAGCTCATACAGGGAGGATATATGGAGGTAAGCTGAGAGGTGCTTGTTTGCTGTTGTGAGGGACGTGCTGTTGGGGAGCTTGTGTGTATTGGGGTTGGAACAGAAAGGAGAAACTGGAAAGGACCAAAGAGGTACGGAGGAGCGATGTGGGGGAAGAGTGCTTCTGTGTGGCTCTGAACACTGACTGGGAGCTTTAAGGAGGGTTTTCACCCTGGGCTGTGACCTGTGCAGTTAGGACAGAGATACAGGTTTGGGATGGTTTCTGGTTCGACAGTCTTTTGCACTTAGTATAAGATAAATGAGTAGTTGGTTTGTAAGAAGCTAGTTGGGGACCAAGAAGAGAAATGCACTGGAAGTCAGTGGAAAGGAATGGTGGGTTTGGTGGGAGCAGCAGAAAGGATGTACAGCGTTGGTGTTGGCGGAGTAGGATGGAGGCAAAATAAGTGAAAGAGCCGGAGTAGAGCTGTCAGTGTAGGTTGTGTCTTCCCTCAGCATGGGGTCTGGCTGACTGCCACGACTATGTCCACCGATCCTTGTTTGCTGCTAGCCGTCATGACTTCTGAATTGATGTGAAGACAGGATTTCAGTGCTGCTGAGAATCTTTAGTCTGTGGACGTGGTGCCAAACATCTACATCTGGACTCAGCTGTGGCTTTGTGGCATGGCTGTTGGGTACCACCAAGGAGAGGTTGCTCTCTGCTTGGCTGGGAAATGCTGGCTTAGTGCTAGAAAATGCATGCTGGAGCATGTTTGGCTAAATGAAAGAAGGTCTTGATAACAGACAGCTGTGGTGGTGTCTGAACTTGTCACTGTACAGAGCTTTGACTGCTTTTCATGGTTTTGATGTGGCTTTTTGGTGGCGTACTGCTTTTTTTATCCTTTTTTTTCTCTGTGTTACAACTCGCTTCCTTAAACGCGATCTGCTGTTGGTATCACAGGGGCAGCAACATAGGTCAGCTCTACGTTGTCAGAGGCATCATTTTTTCTGTAATTCAATGCAGTTGCTTTATATATAGAAACAATACTTCTTTTCTGATTTTTTTTTGAGATACGTAACTTAAGGCAGAGTGACTTCTGTCTTGTCTTATTCCGAAGGAGCTGTGATTTCTCAGGCTGTGTGTTGCATGCCTGTGGTTAGTACCCTGTTGCAGGTTCAGCAGTGTTAGCTACAGTACTTCCATGGCACGTTTGTAAACTAATCTCAGAATTGCACCTGAATGATCTAGTTTTCTCCTCATCTTTGAGGAAGAGGATATAGGCACTATCTTCACCCCCTGTGTTCTCAAGCTGAATAAAGTGAGCTTCCAGCTTCCATTCTGTCTGCCTGCAGCCTCAGGTAAGGGCTGTAAAGGTCAAGCAAATCCTTGCAGAAGCCCTCAAAAGGGATATCGCGTGCGTCCTTGCTTCCTGGAGTAGGTCTCTCGGGGAACCCATGCTCGTCCTGCTGGAGCACAGAGGCTGACCCCTTGCTGGCTTCTAACCGAAAACCAATGATGCTGAATAACCTGCTAGCCTTTAGCAAGCTCTTGCATTATCTGTGTAGCTGTGGAGGATAGGAGAGCGGTGTTGCAGTCTGTACTTGGTGGTACACCCAGCAGAGTGGCAATTTGTCAGCTAGAGAAAGCACGGTCTGCGAAATTCTTCTGCAAAGAGGAGGGAATGCTTGGGTACAGGAATTGGGTGGGAGCACGTAGTCACAGGGGTTTGTTTAAAGCCCCAAGATTTTATTTTGGGAGGAGCAGGGAGAGGGTGTAGTGCTGTTGGTATGCCTCCTGCAGGTGGGCCCTGTGTCCCATGCGTTGATATTACTGCAGTCTGCGTACGTGACTCTTGCACTACCTTCTATTTAAGCTGCATCCTGAGCTGCTGTGCTTTCTGTCCAGTGTTGTTGCTCAGCTTTCCTGATGTCTGGAACTTCATTCTGTCTTCATTGTTGTTTAGACAGCACTGACATCGTGCCGTGACAGCCTGGCTGGGGCTGTGAGGTAAACTTCCTACAGCAGACAAAGGAGGAGCGTTTGTCATGGGACTTTGATATGAAATTGTAAAGTTAAAAGCATACTGACTCCTCACCCTTGGCAATATAGGAACTGCCATATTGTTTTATTTTCATTATATGTGATCACTACTGAGCTGTTAAGAGAAAATTACTTTCTATTTCAGTAAACTCAATTCTGCTTTCAGACTGACTGTGCATCAGATGCTTAATTTGGATCCCGCTCTCTTGGTGAAATTAAAAATTCAAATCTCCAAGCTGGAGCACTGAAACTGTGCTTGAATTAGAAATTGACTGCTGTCAATGTGCTCTCACACTTCACTCTTCCCCCTGATGAGTTTTATATTAGAGTCTTGCTGTAGATGATCTGACTGAGCAGAAGTGGTGGGAATCTGCACTGTCACTCAGTAGACAGAGTGATGAAAGAGAAGTGTGGTGTGTTAACTAGACCATTCTTGAAAAGGACTGCTGTGTACTAATTTCATAATTACATACGTGTACGGTGAAATGCTTTCATGGGATATGACTGCAAATCCAGTAAGCATTGCTGACAAATTAATTTAGGGCATAACCAAACTTCAGTTTCTTCTTGTAAGCTTCATGCAAAATCCTTTCTCCCTAATTTTTGCGTACCAGTTGAATGTTTCCAGATCTTGATTGAAGGAACAAGAACATTCTCTCCCTTTGAGACATTTGCATGGGCTGCCTCTACACAACTTTGCACTGAAATTGTGAACAAAAGGTTGTTTTTTTTTTTTTTTTCCCCATCCCCAGGAAGAAAAACAACAACAAGCAACTGTTGAGATAAGCATTGCTCTTCTGTTGTGTTTCTTCTCTGCAGGTTTGCAAATGTTGTGTCCTTCTGCCCTTTTGAAAAGTGGACGCATTAATCATTTAACTATAAGCAAAACGAGTAATGCTGACAGGCTTTAAACCAATTGGGGCTGGCTATTTTGGGGAAGTTTGGTGCCTTCTGTTCCTGATGGTGGTGAAGTACCAGTGCTGGTACCGGCTTGTGTTCCCAGACCCCCCTGTGCCTTCGGCTGTGGTGTGTGGTTGGTTGTACACCAGGGGTCTGCTGCAAGTATCCTGGGGCTGTGCTGGGCTGAGAGGTGACTGTGGAGGCTGGAAGAGAAGCTGTGATGTTGGGCCATTGAGAATGTGAGTTGATTATGTTCTGGTTAGCCTAGGTCGATGGTGGGCGGTTGGATGAAATATGTGAGCAAGCCATGTAAGGAGGCTTGGAGATGGACTGGGCTGAGGCTCTTCCACCAGGTATAAATTTTGGTTGTGAGATGTACTGACAGGCAGAGAGAGCGAGATGTGTGAGGAGTGTCTGTAGTGAGACCATGCTGAAATTTATGGCAAAGGTCTTGGGCTTCCCTGGCTTTCCTTTTTTTTCCTCCTTCTCAGGATTTCTGTAGAAGCAGCTGACCGCATGAAAGCAGAAATGTCACTTAGGAGAAGAGCAGAAATGTAATTTTTCAACACTATTGTGCTATCTAAATGGTCCTGCTTTACTGAGCCAGCCAGGAGTCACCTGCCTGCCCTAGAGTGAATTTGTCCACTTGTTCTACTGACCAACAAAATGAGCTTCCTTGGAAGGCTGCAGTGGTACAGTTAGATGGTGTAATTTACATTCGACTTGGAGGAATGCAATTTTCTATAATAGCCAAGCCTTGGATCTCAGGTTGCCAGCCATAGGGTGTTGATTAGTTATCAAATAGGCCTTCACAGTGCAACTGCATGCTTTCACAGGCTGGGTAGTTATTACCTTTTTAAATTTAAAAAGGTCAGAAATGCATATTTCTGTGCTTTTTCACACCGCGTGCATGGGTCTTGATTCAGCAAGGCGCTTGCTTCAGGACAAAAAGCCTGCTATTGACTACAATACGTTGTAGTCGATCCACTGCTGAATAGTGATGGATGCAGGCATGTGCTTGCATTTTGAAGGTGGCAATATAGAACAAAATTAAGATATGTAATTAATGAAAGGGGTGTTTCTGTTATCCCCCTTTGACTAAATAGGTGATTGTTACTGTCTTTGGAAGTGTTTTCAAATTTATTATTTTACTTGTTAGTAGATCTTATTTTTTTATCTTAGAGTTCACAACACAAAATCAGGTTTGAAACTCTTTTAAGGGGGAAAAATACTTGATGGGCATGTTGGAAGTAGTGATCAGCTAGCTAATGTGATCCTTACTCTAGAGAGGGGTGTCACAATTTCATCAAATGGCTTAAAATGAGTTGTTGCATTAAGGAGGTAAGTGGCTCAAATGTAACAACTGGATGATGTGTATTATGGGAGTGTGTCAATAAAAATACAATTATTTAAACACTGGCAAAGGCAGGACACTGACATCTAAAATGCATGAATCTTTGAAGTGTTTTTAATGAAGAATAACAACTAACAAGCATTTAATGACTTCAGAGTATATTTTGTACGTGACATCTTGGAAATTTAGCAGCTGAATAACTAAACACAGCATGTGAGCTTAGAAATTATAGGAGCCCTTGGTGAGGAAATCATTTGTAAATGGGAATGAATATAATATAGCTCAGTCATTGCTCGTCTTTGATAGATACACTTCATAAACTGGTAGATAAATCAAAGTATAGCTAATGTTTCAATAATTAAGGTGAAGAAGCTGGATGAGACCTTTGTGTTTTCATAGTTATAGAAATCTGTGTTCAAAGGAACTTTATTAGAAAGCATACTTGCATAAAGAAGCTAAAGGTTTATTTTAAAAGAGGTTGCCTTGAGATCGGTGCCACTTTATTTTGAATATTTTGTGGTATCTTTTGAAATAACTGAGTCAAGTCAAAAGGTAACTAGTTAGAAACATTTTATACAACATTTTACATATTTTTCTGACCATGGAACTGAACAATGATGGCTATTGTCATGTTAATTAATCCTTGAGAAAGGTTAAGCTCGTGTGTGTCTTTATAAATAATACATATTTTCATTTCACTTTGTTTGCATACAGTTTAATGCAGGTTTTTAAGGCTTCCTCAACAGAAGCAGCACTACAGAAATCGCTCGGAGTGGTGCTTTGATGTTTGGCTTTGAATATGACCCAGTATTTTTTCCTCAGACACTGCAGCTGGCCCACACAAATGTTCTAAAGGTGAATTTGTTATTCTAATAAAAATCAATGGTGTGTGATGTAGGTGTGTGCAGATAGTTGAGCTTTTTTTAAAACGGAATATATAACTTCTCATTTATTTTCAGGGAGAGCTTAATGAGCTTGCAAGTATTCTGCATTATGGGTTTTAAAGCAGGGGCAGGGAGGTAATTATTGCAGAGTTTGTATTGATCTGTAAAATCCTAGTGGACTTTATAAGCACTTCACATTCTTACGACTATCAATCTACAGATGGTGTTAGAGCAGTTGGTCGAAAAACTGAACAGTGACTTTTGTGGCTGAAAATGAAGATCCATTATCTAAAATAAATTAGGTAACTGTTCTGTTCCTTAGCTTCAGGTTGAGTACAAGAGAAATGTGCTCTTCACAACAGTGATAAATGCTCTTTGGCTTCACCTCCCCGTTTTGTTTTGCTGGTGCAACTGAGACTTGAACAGCATTGCTGCTCATGAGTTGTTTTCAGGTGTTAGACCCTGTTAATTTTGTGTTCCAGCTCTGAGCATTTCCTCATTAGGAAACACTGGCCATTGTGAAAGATTGCTGTGGTGAAATGTCTGTTGCAATCAGTTGGGTTCTTTCTGGACTTTCCTATCTTGGATTTGAAGCTATTTGAACATCATCAGACACTTGAATGAAAATATGATCCTCAAAGATGCAATGTGTGAATATTTTTAAAAGTTGATTTGTAATATTGCAATTGAAAGGCCTTTCTTCCATCTGTGGCTTTTCTGTATAGGTACGTGTCTCATAACCTGTAACACTACAAGGTAATATATTTTTATACATTATCTTCAGGTGCTTTTCCAATGTACCAAGGTGCAATTTCAGTAGTCTTGTAGTTACTTGCCATGGACTTACCAGTTATTTGAGGGTCTTGAAACAAAACTGAGGAAATTATGAAAAAAATGAGACCTTTTTAACAAGTTAGCTGAATTGGCTCAATGTAGTTTCTTTGAGCATTAGATATAGAAAGCAGTGATTGGAAGGCTATGCAGAAAAACACACTTATAACTAAATTTGAGATGCATAATGACAAACCAACTGAAGTGATTCTAAATTTCAAAAAAGGGGCAAAATAGAAAGGTAAACAGGGCAGGACTGATATACCCCAAGCCCAGGTAATGCCCTGTCTGCACTTTGTGGTGGCTGAGGGCACTGGGGCTGCTCTCTGGCTGCGGAGGCCAGACTCTGGCTGTGGCGGCCTCCTCCCTCCCCTCCCTTTGGGGAAGGCCGGCCCTGGAGTCGACCACAAAGCCCCGTGTAGACCCTAAACCTGTTTGCGTGTGACATCCTCGGTGGCTTGGGCTGTCTTGGCAGACCTCTGCATGGCTGTGGGGCTTCAACACCTGACCTGGAAGTGCTGTGCCCTATGGAAATGGGAAACTTGGGGCTTCAGCCCCTTTACTGACTAAGGATTGGTAGCCCTCTCCTTGAAACATCCCTAGAAGTGCTCGTGGTTTGGACTGCCCTCCTAGACTGTGTAATTTGGTCAGTGGTATAGCCAGATGATGGACTTGTGCTGGTGGACTCTCCAGAAGGCAGATCTGGAGCCCACGAGGGAGATGGATAGCAAACCTCTGTCTGGAGGGTTACCTCTGCCTGTGGGAAGCAGTGCAGAACCATGGGGTTTTCAGGTGGGCTAATTCAGGGTAATGGAATTGTACCAATTTAACTCAAAGGAAATTGCATCTAGTTCATGTGATACAAATATTTAGCAATTTAAACCTTACTTACATTAGTTTAAATGTGGTGTTTAAAGAGCTGTAATTATCTGTTTGCCTTAGAAATTCATAGTAATTTACTGAGATCAATTTTAGACTGATTTTAATTAAATCGAAGAACCTTTCTACTTTTTTTTACAGACAAAGCCTGTGACTAGCCTTTGTAAACTGTGATAAAATATACCCAGTCTTAGAATGACTTTTTTTCTGCATGACAGATTTCTTCTGCTGAAGGCAAATCTCGACTATTATTTTGTATATAAAATAAAATAATTCTAAAGAACATTTTGTTCAATTTTTATTCCCTTCAAGAGTGGTTTCTGTTTGTTATAATTTCTATTAAACTATTCCCAGTAGAGCATTTCACTGTCTTTTTATCGTAGACAGGCTGATGGACTCCATGACCTTTTTTATTTCTGATTTCTGTGATTTTTTTTTTTTCCTCTTACAAAAGAGAGAGCGAGAGACAGCTGGGGTATCCTAATTTATGGTGATAGGAAGCAAAATACAGAAACTTAACTGCAGTGCCATAGTGAGATGCCAGTATTGTAATATCTGCAAAATGTTCAGATTGCTTTCATTGAAGCTTACTTGGAGAAGATGCTGTGAATATTGGAAAAATTCACCTGAGATGTTTCAGGTTTAAATGTTTGTATGACATGTTGTTCTAATGAGGTATGTATGAAGCTTCTGTTAGGAGTTGCCAAGGTGTTTAGAGTATGTGAAAGTCTGTCAATGAAAAATTGACAAAGGCTTGTGATTGGAGGTGAATATTTAATATATTCAAGGGGGGCGGCGGGGGGGAATCCTAGATGTTGCCTTTTGGAAGGCCCCCGTGTCAGTGCTCAGAATAATCCTAGTACCTGGGATTCTGGCAATTGATTTTGTTTCAGTGAATAGAAGGCAGCTAATCAAGGGCATAATTCAGCTAGTCACTAGGTCCCTTTGAAGCGTGATTCTGGCAAATAAGCCAGTTCAATATGTTTTTGTGATACAAAATGGATGATGGTGAAGAGCTTGTATTCCCATTGATTGTGTGCAGGATAGAAGAATGGAATACTTTTTGACTAGCAGTAAATCCATAGGAAACTGTAAGTAGTTACCCTGTAATCTTTCCTTAACATGTTCACATAGCTGACTTCTTTCAAATGACCTATTTTTTGTATAGAAACATACAGAAAACAAAGACAAGATGCTACATTTTAATCTTCTGCTTTTAGCATTCTTTATTTTTTATCTTGGTTCTTTCTATTCTACTCTGAAAGCAGCCAACCTTATCTTTTCATCTGTGTATGTAATGTATATGTGGGGAGATTGAGCCATTGTTTAGGGGACCTCTTTAATTGACGTTAATATTGCAATAATGCTACCAGCCACATGGTTGTATTAGTCTTCTAGGACTGATGGTCCTCCACTCAAAATTTTTATTATTTGGACAACAGGTAGTATGGTAAATCTAAATGAAGATTTATAAAATACCTCCTTAGAGTAACAGATGTGCAGCCACAGACTGTTAAAGAGCTGCATCTATTCTGAAATGTTTGATTGTACTAATAAAACACATACGAACAAGAAAGTGGACAAGATCAGCAACAGACTGTGAGTCTTTCTCAAGGTTTTGATGTAGGTTTGGTGCTATCCTAGATGTGCTTGTATGCCTGAAAATTGTTCTGCATCAGAGAGCCTAAAGAAGTTCTGTGCTGCAACTAATTAAGTCTCTGTGATTTGAGAATGAAGAACTGCAGAGCATTGCTACAAGCAGGGGAGACTGTGATTTGTCATACGTGGCCTTGTGTCCTGATGGGCACGATTGTATCAGTGAAGTTCACTTAAAAGCTGGTGTAGACTCTTTAGAAAGCAAATGAATGCACAGAGTTCTCTGGTTAACACCTTTTTCTCCTCTATCTGCAATATGGTCTGTGTCTTTGTTTAGTCAAAATGGAAACTGATAACTGGTGAGCTGTCTGAAATTCCTGAAATAATTATTTTCAGATGCTACAATATGTTAATTCTGGAAAACTGCAGAAATGCCTTAATTACTTTTTTTTCTTACCCCCCCCACCCCAGATGGTTCGGAGCACTCAATGCCTTCAGGCCCTCTTCGTAAAAAGAAACTGGCAAAACGACCTGGATACATGAGGCCAGAAGCTCAGCGACAGATCGAGTTTCAGTCCCTGGGTGCCTGCGAGCCATTCAGCCCAGAAGAGTTCAAACATGGCAGGCAGCATTGTGAAGACTTTGAGAACTGCTGTCTCTTCGGACAATACAAAAAGAACTTTGAATTCTTACACTGCCGTTCAGCTGCAAGTAGTGCTGTAGTTCCTGCTGATGGGGTAACAGCGTTGGGCGCTACTGGAAATATGCTGGGGAGCTGCAAAAATCTTTCTTGTTACAAGAATCCACAATCAGAAAACACAACGATATCAATTTACCCTGCTGAAGCAACAAGCAAAGATGGTTCTACTGTATGCTGTGCAGGGCAAACGAGCCACAGCACTAAAGTGAGTGAGCCCCAAAAGATGCATGCCTTGGATCAAACAGAAGTGAATAATAACTGTGAATATCAAAACAGAGAAGTTGTTTCTCATTCTGTTGATTCACACAATAGCTTTAGTTCCAGATTCAGCTTCATACAACTCTCCCTGAACTCAGCCTCTGGAGTAAGTGGTGCCGAAGGCAAGGCAACCGTCAAGGAAGCTGAGCGTGTTCTGCATGCCAGCATTGCAGGAAATCTACAGGAGCTAGAAGAGACTGCAAGAACTCATGAGCACGCAAGAGCTTTGCATTGCTTCTCTAGGCCCAGTGATGATTTGAAGCATGAAAACGAGACCACGGCGAATGATAAACAACAGGATTGTGAGACCGTCTCTCTCTCAGATACAGATGCAACGTTTTCATATTCTACAGATTCCTCAGATGCAGCATCTGCTGGTTCTTCTGTCACCTCAGGCTATGAAAGTAGTTTCACTGTTAGTGACCATAACTGGGATACTTTGATGAAAAAGTATGAACCAGTGCTACTAGACTGCCAGCTTGGCAACCGGAGTACGTTAAAGGTTTGTAATCTGATTTCCTCTTTGATTGCTCCTCTTGGTTCCCAAAACAGCTATGTTGGTAGTGTCAAAGTATTCACCTGTTGTAGGAGTTGGAATATTAACAGCTTTTGCAGCATTTTTTTCCAGAAGTTCACAGTAGCTGTCTGCGTGATAAAAGGGAAAGAACCTATTTTCTTTTTGGTTCTTTTAAAAGCAAAACAAACCCAATAAAGTGATGTTGCCGTACTTTGTTCCCATGACCTACTGAAACCGTGATCCTTGCTTGTATTTCTAACATGCTACACATCAATTTCTGAATTCAGCACGGGCTGCTTTCACAGGTGGCTATTTTGTGTGCAGTTTGGAGTATGTGTAGTGCAAAACTTGAGGGTGGGAAGAGTTTTTTCCTTGAAGCATCATGATGTGATAATACTGGACTTTGGCTAAACTTACACATTTCCAATTAAAGATTTCTAGGGGAAAGGCACCTGTGTAAATGTAGCCTATAATCTAACAGACTGGTGTTCTCCTTGCATGATGATAAATGGGGGTCCGTTCCCTGCTCTAATTCAGACTGGGAAGGATGCCTTTTTTTCTTCTACTTTAGAGGAGTTTTGGGCTGTCGAGTCAGAAGCGGTCTTTCCCCTCTCCCATGTGTATATTTATATATATATCTGTATATACTCACATATATACCTATTATATATACAAGCAGCCTCATTCACTATATTCTTTGTGTGAGAGGAAACCTTAGAAAGGATCAGTTACTCTCTGTCATACAATATGATTGTTTCTGGTCCTGGGTATTTTGGGGATGTCAGGGGGGCATCAGAGGGAAGCAATTCTGAGCCTAGCTGTGAAGAGAAGGCAAATTTTGGCTCTGTACATGCAGGAAGCTGTAATCCTGAGATGAAATCCATCATGTCCACACTAACAAATTTAGAGCTTTTCAAGGTCCACTAAACAGGTGGTGTGCTTTTTAAGTCTCGCACTAGTGTCCTTGAGTGCTCTGGAGCAATGTCTGGGCTGTCTGTATGTTGTAGGTATAAAGGCACACGTGAGGGAGTTCTCCTCACAAGTATCCTATGCTAACCCTAGAGTGGGAAGCCTTTCAGAAACCCAGGTGTTGTGACTTCTGAGCGCAAATACACCTAGTGAGATGCACTGTGTTGTCTTTAGGTCTGGGGAGACAATCTGCTCTGGGGTGGCTCTGCAGAGCCCTTCTTTCTGGGCAAGGCAGTGGGTTGAGAAACATTTGTGCTCTTCTGCTCATGTCATCTGACCTGGGCTTACAATGCTCTCTGATACTTATTTTTCATAAGGGATGCAAGTAGGACTCAAACTAGGTTCTCCTGTATGTGATGTTTACAGGCTTCACACATGTTGCACTGGAGCAGTTTCTTCTTGCCTGTAATGACAACGTGCCCATAGTCTGGGGTGGCTTCTTAAATTAATTCTCTATCTTAAAATACAAATTTGGGAATGTGTAACATAAGAAAAATACAAAATAACTTTATCTTTTTGTTATGCTTATTTGATAGGCACAAAAGAAACATTGCTATTTTAATTTCTGTATTCAATTAATTAATTGAATGGAGAACTGGGAATTTTGTGCCTTCAGACATCTTTGCCCTTGGTCCTATGTGTTTAATTTGTAGCACCTTCCAAATGTAATAATAATGAGCAAGTCTCAAATTTTTCAGAAGGGAACAGACAATTTTAGTCAAGAAAAGGAGGTAGTACCAAGGTTGTTAAAATTACGCTTTTTTTGTACTTCAAGTGGTCATCCCATGGTACAGGTAGGTATAGGACATGCTGCTCTGAAGCATCTCTATGATTAGTTGGGCTCCAAATGTCTTCCTAGCCTGCAAACAGAAAGCACTCGATTGTCGCAGTCCCAGTCAGTTAGCCCTGGGCATGCCTGCGCTGTGGTACCCAAGCAGGTTTTAAATGACCTGCCATTGTGAGTGCATGAAGGAATAAACAGTGCAAAAAGCAGCAATGCTGTACTCTCGGTCTAGATGGTTGTTATACATCATATATATGAAAAAAGTGTCACTTGAACCATTTCTACTGCAGGCTTCTTTAGAACTCTATCAAAAGTGTGGCATAAAATACAGAAAATAATTTATGGTGAGGATTCAGAGCACCTCCCTTCAATATGTTATATGTTCCTCACCTGTCTCAGAGGGAAAAAAAATGGTGTTTCTGTATGTGAAAAACAATAATAAATTAAAAGAACAAAACCAAACAAAACAACACCAAAAACCTCGATGGAAAGGGAAGGCGTGCAATGACTTTTTTTTCCTCCTTTGTTTTTCCTCCAGGGGATCCTGTAGTCTATTATTAATCAAGCATTTTTTTTTTTTGGCTTTACCTTTTATGTCTATTTTCTGTCTAGTCCACTTTCACCTACGTTTTTAGAAGAGATACCATTCATTTAAATGTCTTGCCTAATTTGCATGTTGATTGTGTAGTCATGATAACTAAATGTTTCTGGTAAGTTATTGACTGGCTCTGCTTATTTTTCTGTATGCAATTTACAGCTTAACTAGATAGATTTAAATATGAAAGTGTTCCAGGGAGGAGTGAAGTCTTTTGTAGATGCAGAATGTCTTGAGTATGGATCTTCTTGGAGTGGAAAATGCTTTCCCAAACACTTTTTCAGGCTTTGGGCTATCAGTATACATGCTCATTCTTTCTCCATGCTTACCTTTCTCAGTGCTGCTAATGGCTTGTTGGTACAGGTCACATGTAAACTTAACAAGAAAACATTTTGCAGTTTTATAACTGTGGCTATGTTTGGCAGTGGCTGGCATGGCAATGAGGAAAGGACTGCATAACCTTAACCAAATTCTTGTAAGAGTAAAAGCTTTTCATGTCCTTTGAATGCACACCTGGCCTTCTGAAATATTTTAGTAAAAGATGAAGCTTCAGTACAAAGAAGCATTAGCTTTTGAAATAAAACTGTATCCTAATAGGAGCTTCTTTTTGCGTGTGTAAGGGCATTTTTGTGTGTGTGTGTTTTTTTCCCTCTCCCATCTATCATTTGTAATCTGAACACTTCAGAAAATGGAAATGTCAACACTTTCTAGATGAGCCTAAATTATATTTTAATGAAACTTCATTGGCAGCATGTGAACACAGTTTTCTGTGCCATATCGTGAGTACACTTGACCCAAAATATTCATACTGTATTTCTCTTTTTACATGCTGAAGAAAATGTGGTTTGCATATGGAATTCTGAATTTGTTCTGTGCAAAACTTGGATAGGCAAAAAATTGTTAAATGGACTGAAGAACAGAATATTGAGTAGAATGGGATCAAAAATAGGTATTATGCTGACAGAATCCTATAATAATCCTTACTTAGGATATGTTTCACCCTTTCAATTATTCAACGATCATACAAGCTCTTTTGCTTTTCAAGAAATGCTGTTTGTTGTTCTTTGTAGATGCTTGGACTAAAGCCATGCTTGGATCAAGTGGCTGCCATTCAGCTGATTGCTGAATAGATCTGTCCAGTTAACAAATGTTGGGTTTAACTCACAAAATTGGGCATTTCTAATGATGTAGTAGTGATCCTGTAAATTTATATTATGTAAAGGTTTATAGTGATTTTTAAATGCAACTTGTTTATAAGTATTTCTTTTCTATACATAGATAAAATCCTTGATCTTACGGCTTCAGAGGCTTCAGGAAAAAGCAATAGAAGAAGATGATTATGACAGAGGTGAGAGTTGCTCCCCCCTACCTCCCACTGAATCATGCTGCTTCCTCTTATACCCCCCTCCCCCAGCACCCCACCACCTCCCAATTAATTATATTTTATATTTGCTACATTGCTGTGGTTAGGTATGGGAGATGAGTTCAATGAACTCTATTGTTCATTCTGTGGTATGGCAGGAAACAAATTAAAAGAAGAAGTAGGTCAGCAGCAGGTAGCAACAGTTTTTATTTTCTTGAGCCACATCACCATGTGGGAAGGTTGAAATGCGAATATCCACCATCTGGATCAGCTGTTTTGAAGCAGCATGACTTTAAAAAATACAGAAATGAATGAAAGCTTCGAAAGGAGAAAGGACAGGCACTGGCTGCTGACAGTGTGTGATTTGTTGCTTGCCACATTTAGTCATGACACTACAGCAGAGCTCAAACACAGAAATGAGGTCAGTAGCTACGATAAAAGTGAATGATACTGTCCCGTGGGATTAACCTGATGCACACTGAGTTGAATCAAAACCAACTAGGGGATATGATTGGTGATACAGCTGCTGGCAAGTATCTGTATTTGAATAGTGCTTTCCCATTCAAATGGATTGGCGCCTCTCGTAAGCTCTGTGTGTGTGTGCGCATTAATAATTAGAGCATCTATTAACATACATCTCAGGTTTCTTCTTGGTTATCTGAACACAGACTACTGTTACAGAAAACATATTTTAACAGTCTTGAAGTTCTAGGTGAAATTCTTCCTGATAAATTTGTCTTCATTTGGGAAGTACTGCAAGCATTTCAGTGAACTGCAAGGGCAATTCAGATGATAAAGCTTGAAAAAGATACCCCTCCTTTTTTTTCACCCTCACTTTTTCTTTTGAGTAGTCAAACTTGTGGCTTGTCTGTCAGAATTAGTGTTAAGCTGTGCAGTCGTATTGTGGTTCTGTTCCCTCCTTCATCTCCCAAACCCCAAGAAGACAGATGTTTTAGAAGAGTCCTGGGAGAAAGTGTGTAGCCCTTGCAGAAGGGTGGTTCTGTTGGCTTCTCAAAGCTTGGTCTGTATAGAAGAAAAGTCTGCTGCTGTTCCAAGTCAAAGAGGAGAACCTTTAGATATGTTATAAGCTGAGCACGTTGTATCTGTTCACAGGTTTCATCTCTGTCAAATAGAATAGACATTATTGATATGTTTTACAGTGTGACACTTGGTACTCTCTTTTTCTGAAGTGCCTGTTTGAGTTCACAGTTGGAGACAGCTGTGTGTGAAGTGCATGTGCTTCCTGCAGATTTTAGCTGCAGTTCTCTGGGTGCTCATACATTGTTTAAAAACAAAAAAACAACAAAAAAACACCCTAGTGTATCAGGTGTGACACCTCCATGTGATACCACGTGGTCATTGACCACCTTGGAAGTGATGAATTGCTTAACCTTGCTCAGAAGGTTCTTGTATAGCTTTCCTGGTTGCTAGTCTGATAAATTTAAAATGGGACCACTTTTCTGTTAACACTCACCTTGTCCATTACCCTGTCCAGTTTCCACCTTAGTTCTCAGACAGCTAGCGTAGAGGGCAGGTTGCAGTCTTCCATCATCGCCCCTCGGGAAAATTGTCTGGCTGCAACCTGATCTCGCCAGGTACTGTGGGCACTGTTTAAATAGAACAAAAATTGGACCAGGACAAGGATAGTGAGGAGCACCTGTGGGTGGGGTTGCTCTTTTCTGTGCCAAGTATGGCTCATATGGGCAGAAAGAATTTGTTGTGTTACAGGACTAGATACTGAGGCACGTGAAAGACTTTGTGTTGGGCTCCTGCATCCCTTTGAAAACTGGAACTCCATCTCAATGCAGATGTTCTCACAAAAGTGCTGCATTCCTTTCTAGCGCGTGACCATGCATCCTTAATGTTTTCTGTTCCTAGTTTTTGAGCCCTTGACCTACTTTCTGTCTTGCTGGTCTTTGTTCATCTTCTGATAAGACTGTCAGCCATTTTGTGTATGAGACTACTTTTCATTATTACCCTGAACTGGCTCCCTGAGTTGTTTCTTTTTTGTGTGTGTGAAACATATGCTGGTTATCTCCAGGGAAAGACATGTATGGAGAAGGTGTGGATGCTGCCAGAAGAATTAGAGCTACAAATTTCTTTCCACCTGTTGCAGTGGTGTGCTTTCCACGTTTGCTTTTAGAATTAAGCAGTCACTGTACTTGGAAGAGTTACAAAGTCTTGTGTGGTGTATAGTGAAGTTTAAATGCTTATTAAAGAGCTTACAGATTGGCCTGGTATCAATTTCTGTTTGGCTGAAATCTGTAATTAGCCTTCTTTAAAGGGATCTTTTTGCCAAATATTGCTAGCAGGGAATGGAATTGCTAAATGCACACAGCTATGATGTGCTCTGTAAATGGAAATATGTTATCAGGGAGTGGGAGAAGCCAGCACGGTGCATGCAGAGGTCTTAGGAGGATGTTCTTACTACTCAGAGAAAGAAAACTATTTTCCCTGTAACCTGGGGGATTTCTTTAGACATAGTGAGTCCTATTGGAAACAGCTCTTTTCTTACTAGAGGAGATTGGTGAACTGCTGCATGCAGTGGTAGCCCAGGTATTGCTGATTTGGGAATGCTTCAAAAGAAGGGGGAGAGCTCTAGTGTGATACAGATAGCTGTGAAATGCTGTGTGTGTGGAAGTGAGTAGAAGAAAGGAGAGCAGGTGAAGGGGGGAAGGGGTGCGCCCCTGTGGCTATACCTCCAAATCAGAATCCAAAATGTCAGTGAATACAATATCACTTGCAACTATGCTGTTGCTTCAGTGGTAGTGGCTCATGTCTAATTTTACCTGTAGACAAGACTTCAGTATGTTTTTTTTTTTTTTTTTTTTTTTTTTCTTTTTTAAAAAACCAACCTTTCTTGTTTTTTTTTTTTTTTTTTTTTTCTACAGCAGTTCAATGGGAAGGAGATCTGTGATATCTCAAGGAGTACTGTACTGTATCTTTACTTCTGGTACTAGACCCAGAAGTGGCACAGAATAATGCTAAGCTGCCCCCTCCCCAAAGCCGTGAACAAATAAATACCTTGCTGCAAACAGGTCAGGAGAAAGGATATATTTGATTTTCCCCTTTGCAGAAACACAAAGCAGGCGCTTGCTGTTCAGGACTGTCAGGGAACATCTGTGTTTTCAGGTGCATGTTAATGAATTGCACTTATTTCCTGAACAGATGATAAATTTCTCTTTAAAAAAAAAATAAAAATTAAGGGATATTTTGAGCTACAACTCTCAGTTGTTGTTTGGGAGAGTTGTGAATCCTTATTTAAATGCTGTAAGCCTTAGCTTATTTCTTCCAAGTTACCTGTTCCCCCAAGACAATTAGCTCTATCTTCCCCCTCCTTTTGAGCTTGGGAGGAGCCTGGCAGAAATGACTTTTGCCTTTACTTGTGTCTTGTCCTTCCTGAAGGCTTGCCATTGCATGGTAGGGGCTGGGTGTTGAGGAACTTGAGTTGGTCATTCAAATAACCCCAGTTTATGCCTTTACTTTCTGGGAGTGCTGCGTGTATCTGGAGGGTACTTGCCCTCTGAGTGCATCGGGGCAGAGGCCGCTCTCCTTTCCCATGCTTATCTTCTAGAGGTCACCAGGTGAGCGCAGTGCTGCGAGACCCGCAGGAAGCCACCAAGCCCCTTTCTCATTCTTCTGCAGTGACTGTGTGCTGCCTCAAACGCAGGTATTTCTAGGCTGGGAAGTGTTTGTGTCAAATGCATATTCACAGAGATGAATCTCCTCTGTCCTCATTTAATTTTACATAGGAAACATTAGGGTACTTGGTGTTTTATTGCTTGCTCTGCATCTCTGGGTGATGAAATATCTGGAAGTAGCTTATTTGTTTCTGTATTTACTTGTGGTCTCCTCTTGATGGCCACATTACTGTATATTTTCGGAGCAGGTACAATACCATGGGAATACGATGTCAGCGTTTTGCCTTGCGTAGCATATAGTAAAAATTGGTCTGTTCTCCAAGGATCACTTGGAATGTTGTCATGGCTCATTATTCATGATGGAGCTTGACAGCTCCAAGGTTAAACATACTGCTGAATATAGGAGGCAAAAAAAAAGCCAGCATATTTTTGTGTCTGTGGGAGTTGTGCTTGCAGTAGAAGCAAATGTATTTTGCTCAGTACAAATCTATTGCCCAAACACTTTAGAATCCTTTTCCTGCTCTTCCCTGTGGTTTTTGAACTTCCCAAGTTTGCCTGGGGCAAGTGGATTGGCAATAAATTGTTGGGACTGAGTCTGGCTGCTGAAATGCACTACTGGCTCCCATGCCCTGTTGTTTCTTCAGAAATAAGTTGTTACAGAACTACCTTAATGTATGCAGGAATGCGAGCATACAGACTCTTAGCTTGTAGGGAATGGTAACTTCACTGCACAATCATGCTTGGAGTTAAGATGTCTCTTAGGCCACTTAGATCAGTGCAACTTGTCATCAGTGCAACATAGCAGATAAATTCTGTCATAACAAGCATAAATGGTTTTATAGTTTTTCCTGTCTTAGCCATGAAACTTGATGCTGTAGATGCATTTACCGTCAAGTGAGCCTTCAGTTATTTTGGTTTAGGTCTTGGATCTTGATGAAGATGAGTTGGTGAGTGTTCGTGGGCTTGTGCATTACCCAGTGCAGAAACAGTCTTTGTGTTTCGTTGTTTTTTTTTTTTAAGTAAAATAAAAGGTGGTGGATGCTGGAGGGGCAGAGCTGCTGTGTTGCAGGAGACCTGTTGAGAGTGTTGGAGGCCATGGAGTTGAAAATTTGGGGTGGATGGGACAAATAGGGCTTTCTGTTATGCTATACTGTCAGTCTTTTTCTGCCACAAGTCTGTAGAAGCTTTCTGGAATCTGTGGGTACATTGTCTTGGGTTACTTTTTTTTTTTTTTTTTTAAACTTACCAAAGTAAAGGTTTTAAGGGGATAGGAAGACAGGCTCATGCAAATCATCAAAAACTAATCTTCTTTGCATGGATCTTGTTTATCCTGTCTTTCTCTGACTAATTCACATAACTTCCAAAAAAAGGTTTTGGGTGGTTATGGAAAGCAAGTGCTTATGTGAAGTATAAATTAAACTTAATTTCCCATGCAACAAAACAGAGCAGAAGCATCACAACTCTTCAATCTTATCTGGGTTACTCTCATCAAGACACCAGTTTAAAATTAAAAAGGGAAACTTTTTTTCATACATATCCACTTATTATTTGGTGCCAGCTGAGTGTGGACTAGGATGCTGCAGTTCAAATGCTTGGTCTTGGCTTCTGCCTACTAGCAGGAGGAACCATTTCTTTTTATGCATTCAGGCTTATCTAATTGTTAATGATTTTTAATCGGGGAGTTGGAACAGGAGTTGAGCTGGTCACAATTTAAAGGTCTGAAACTCTTTTGACTCTACCTTATCTTTTATACTACCTTGGATTTTTATACTAACAGTGGTCATTACTATAATCTTTTACTCATTACATATATAGGGTAGGCATGGTCAGCAACTGCTAGAAATGCTTTTGATGTCAACCCTCATTTTTGGCCCTGTTCAGTGTCTGTTATGTTAGGGTGCTTTGAGGCAGAACAGGATCTTGCTGTTGGTCTGTTTATTAAAATGTCTGCACATTAAAAACGCCACCATACTTCATATACCTTTAATTCCTTAGCTAATATCGAAGAGGAAGTCACTTTAGTAATGCGGTGTCTTTGCTTAGACTCTGCAGCCTAAATATTTTTTCAGGAAGCAGCAGTATCTATCTTATGGGATTCTACTACGTTCCCTTATTTTAACCTTGGCCAGCAGGAAGAAGTTCAGCTACATTTTGTGTTCCTGGAAGCTGCTTGAGAAAAAGAAAATTGCTGAAGTTTTGGCATACCATGTGCTTGGAAGCTTTCTCTACTCCCAGCCATCTGCTGTCTAAAACTGACACCACAGGCTACCCCTCCGATGATAGCAGGACTCTTTCTCAGTCCATGATGCAGCCAAGCTGTTCCCAGACAGCCTGGCTAGTCTTTTACAAACAAACAAGCAACAAAAAAATCAGAACAAAATAGTCAATTATGCATAATTGACTCGTGTACTTGCTGAATTGCAGTTTGAGGCATGGAGTTCTGATGGGTGTAACTCATGAGAAGTGTTGATATGCTTTCTGGACAGTACCCGCTGACTGAGTGACATGGCTCTCTTGCTACCCAGCCCATCTGCTTACTTTTCACTTGCAAAAACATGCAGCCCTTTTTTATATTCAGGACAGACTTATCTTTCCCTTGCTCTTTAGAAATATTAACTTCAAATAAGAAAATCGTCTTCCATTTGCAACATGACCCCTGGAGGCGATACGACTATTAATTCAACCAACAACTAGAAATTGATTTTACTGCCCTTGTCTTTCCCTTTTTGAAGGAGTGGAGCGACACCTGCCCTTTTTAATTACTGCCTGCTTAATAGATGACTGGACACGGGCAGAAACTCCTAGATGGCATGGCAGCATAACTTCTGTGCAACCGGGGATTAAAAAGATGCTGAATGGCTGTAACTACTGTTTGAAAGCAAACACAAAAGACTTCCAATGCCAGTTCTCTGTGGGGAACTGACAGCACTCAATGCTGATCGCTGGGCGATGTCTGGGTGAATTTCTTAAGATGCTTTTACTGGAGATCTCTGTGGACCTTCCATCGCTTGTCAAACTCATCTGCAAAGTGGGATTGCCTTGAGTCAATTAACTTCTCCTTTTTCCTGAGGCTTCCCTACTGTCTCATGTGCCCAGACCCACCTGTCCATACTTGGTTGTGTTTGTGGTTCTGTAGGTGTGTCAGCCCTCTCTGATGCTTCCTTGTGCTGCTTTCGCTGCTTGTGAGCTGTGCACGTTTCTTTCTTTAGCCTATGGAAGGTTAGGGATTGTTAAAGCAGTAAAAAAAAAAATATTTTATGGACATCTTTAGTCTTTTTAGGATGGTGATAGGGTGGTAGCAATAAGTATCAATCAAAAGGTGAAGATGGAAATTGGTAGCACTCTTCCACAATAACAGGCTTTGAGCAAAGAGTTGAGAGACTGCAGGAGATGCTGGTGGTGGGAGTGTACAAACTGATCCCATGCAATGTCAGTTTTAAGCTTCTGCTGCCATCCTACTGGTCTGATGTTAGTCAATTTGTTTGGTTTTGATTTTTGTGGGAGAGGTGGGAAGTACTTGGAACATCTCCATGCTTACTGAGATTTTTAAGGAATGAAAAATAAATGAATTAAATAAGTTGGATTGGTTTGATTTATGGTAAATTGAACAAAAAGCAAAGTGAGGTGCTGTGGATTCAGCATAATTCAGACATAATGTGGGACCATGTGGAAATAACAATGTATATCCTTTCCAGTTAGGTCATTGCAGAATGTCCTGTCCCCCTGAGTTATTGGTGGGTGTTAATTCATGCACCCTCTGGCATTCCCAAGTCCCTCTGTCTCCCTGCTGGTGGCAGCTTGCTGGAGGAATAATGTTTTGGAGAAAAGGCTTTAACTTTTAAATTACTGGAAGCCATGCAGGGTTCAATCCATTTCATGAGAAATTGTGTCGGTGGTAATAAAGAACAAAACCAGCCTGGGTTTGAGTGTGCTGTGGCACCATATGAAGCATCTGTTGTGTTGCACCAATGTGCCAAGGATGGTGGTGTAGAATAGAGCACCTGGGACGTCTCAACAAACAGGCCTGCTAGTAAATAGGTGGCTCACTGTAGGTTGTTTTCTTTTTTTTCATGGCACGCTGTACCTGAAATATTTCTGTGCTGTCCTAATGTTCAACCCTAAAGTGCTAGCCATGTAACAGGAGCAGCTGATCTAACATCTAGAATTACAATATCTAAATCAAAGACAGGTTTTTTTCAGCTTCTGTCTCTGCCTGAACAAGCTTTTGAAAGGTGTGTTGCAGGGAAGTACAAACTGAAGTGTGCTGAAAAGCTGCTGCATGGAGGCGTGCTAAGTGAGAGCTCACAGGAGACAGAGGCTTGAATTTGACATACATAACAATATAATACTTACTATGCAGTCCTGAATAAATGTTTTTTAATAACATTTTTGTCTAGATCTGGGATTTAAGTTGTGCAAACAGTGATGTGGGAAGTTTTTCTTCACCACCTTCTTCTGTTGTGAGGCAGTCAGGAAGGCTGAGTCTATGACTGTAAGCATGGGTGTTGACTGAGTTAGATCTACTGCTTTCTCAGAACGGCGTTTTGCAGGGACCTTGTGACTGTTCTGGACAGCATTTGTCATGATCTTCAGGTGTCTGCCCATAACCTGACAGACCAATGGACACACCAACTTTAGGAAGAGCTTGTGTGCTGGGTGTTTGTCTTATTGTTCCAACTTCACTGGGGGGCGAGAGAGTGCTGTTTGGAATGAAATGTTCTTTTAGATCCCTTCCAATCCCAACCATTCTATGATTCTATTCTATGATTGTGACTTATGTGGGGGGGAAAAACAGTTCTAGCTTTGCAATACAAAATGGTAGAGATGATACTTTTAAAAATTCAGAGTGAAAATGCAGAAGTTGCTTCTCTTTAAAAAAAAAAAAAGTCAACATGGAACTTGTTACTTTGCAGGAAGTCATAAAAGCTAGTCAGATTAGAAATGTAGCAAGAGACAAAACAGAAAACTTACTGTGCCACATTCAGATCCTGATGTACATGTACAGTTCTGGTCGTCTCATCTCAGAAAGGGTGTAATCAGCTGTACACGGTCCAGAAGAGGACAGCAGAGGTGTTCAGATAAGGAATAGCTTTGTCTGGAATGATTGACCAGGCAGGGGACTGCACAAGGAAAATTAAACACAGATATGGACCTCATGCATGCTTTTCTGCTGCAAGGAAATGCACCAATGCATGCTTTTTTGGGGGGCATAAGATGATCCAGCTTCCAGCCAAACCAAAGGAAATGGTTCCATGTGCCAGCTGTCCAATGTGTGAAGATCTCTTCATTAAAGCCCATTGTGGATGTGGAGTGACTACAGGAGAGACTGGACTAAGCAAGAAAACATAACAAAAAAGCTCCACCCCGTAACATGCTCAGGAGATTGCTTGAACTGGAAAAATTCAGAAGCTTGGAAAATACCCTAGGGAACTAGGGGAACTCTCAAAAACTATCACACGAGTGCTTCCCCCCATCATTTTCTTCTGACTACTGTTGGGGATTATTTTTTTTTTAATGCCGTTTTGTTTTCCAGCTATGGAGTGTCTTGGATTTATTTTCTTTGATAAAGTAATTCTTCAGAATTAATACTACATAACTTAAAAAATAAAATTAAAACATCTAGAGATGAAGGGTACGTTTAGGCTGCTGGTTATCTTCTGAAGGAAGGTACAGGTGGAAGAGATGGTAACATTCAGTGGTGTGACTTTCACCTTTTCTTTTGATCATAAAGGTGAAGGTCAACCGTGCAGTCTCACCAGCAGTCTGGCACTTGCAGAACTGTACATCTTTTGGAATGAATTGGGGCATTGGAAAAAAGGCATATGAGTAGGGATGTGACTATCAGTCTAATTTTTAAATTTAATTCTGCTTTATCTATTTTCAGAATAATTCTTTTTATTCTTTTAATTCATTTTAATAAAGATTTTATACTTTAAAAGAAAATTGGTTTAAAAACAAAGAACTTGTAAGTGAATTTTTCGCATGTTGTCATATGCATATAAAAAACTCCTGTGTAATTTTTATAAAGTAAATTTTCAAGTAGTTCACTATATTTGTATTTCATAAATAAAATTTTCCTCTCTTCTTGGGTGGTTCTCCTGTATTTATGGTTTGAGATTTCAAAACCAAAGAAGTAAGGCAACCTCTAAATGCATGTAGGCATACTGTTATCCACTGATACATTCCCAGAAGTATGTCACTTAGCAAAACATTTTTTCCCATAAAAATGAATGTAATGCGTAAGCTCCCCATTATAGTATGAATTTACAAGAACAGCGTAGAGGATATGGCAGATGCAGAAAGAGCATCGTCAGCTGGAAGCGACGCTGGCCTTCTGGAATGGAGCGCTGTTCTGAGATCTCCCTTGCTTCAGCTGTGAGCCTGCGTGCTCAGCCACTGCCCTTTTCCGTCCTTCACCCTTAATTAGCTTTATTTTGAATCATATCACAAAGGTCTTTGAAAATACTACCATTCAGAAGGAAACAACACGCGTGCTTACAGTAGAAGACTTGCTTAAGGTCTTCAGTCTCTTGTGGAGCAGCTGAGCGCTTTAATAATAGTTTATTCTTTCCAAAAAGATGGCATTTCTTTTAGCTGACCTTGCTGATGTTTGTCTTTCACATCATATATACAGTCCCCGTGAACTTGATTTGTGTGTATTCAAGTCCCTGCATGCATTCTCCTCCGTTGCATCAGTTCTAATGGGGAAAAAATTGCTTTGCTGTCTGCTTGCCGCAGCCGCTTCATCTGTGAGACTGATGGCAGCTAGTGGAGCAGGACAGTAAATGATTGCTGATGGAACACTAAGGGAGAAAAATGGCAGAGGCATTTAGGAGCTTGCCGTACGCCATCAGCTGGGTTTGGTTTCTTCAGAATAACCTTACAAACCATTTGTCTGTCAATACACAGTCTCGTTGGTCTATATTTACAGGACGCGGTGCTGCATTGAGTGGGTTGACTGTGCCTTGGTTGAGCCTGGCACCAAGCGAGCTTGGGGTAGATTTGAGAATCAAAGCCTGCTAGGAAAGAGAGGAGAGGGGAATCTACCTGAGAGCTACAGCTCTGTGGCCATGTGTGTGCTGGAAGAGGTGGCAGGATTTTAACATTTTGTGGGATTGTGGGAATAAGGGAAATCCTATAGCTGGGAAGTAGGGTTTAGCAGTCAGTTTAAATCTGTGGCTTGTGTACAGTCCTATCTATAGCTGAGCAATGGGTGGAAATGGCAACTTACTTCCATCTTCAAATGATGTCTAACTTATGGGCTGGCCCAGGTTGGCCTTAGGAAGGGAGGGAATGAAGATGGGTTGTAGGAAGTTACCAGAGTGGTTGGATTTTTGTGAAGACGTAGAATTCTTCAAGGAGCTTTGTCTGCAATAAATTAGACCTACAAAAATAATAAAGTGTGTGTAAATTCATATTTGTTAGAACTAAAATATCTGTCCCCCAAATGGCATTCAAATGTTTTACCAAAAAAGGTTCATTTGTTTTTTCTCCCCTGTGTTTTGATCATCACCTGCTCATACTCAAGGGTATGGGTGACTGCTAGTGCTGTCAAATGCTCAGGTGTTGGGGGAATGATTTCTGGCTGCTGCTTTGCACTTGGCTTTTTTCAGTCTGAAGTTTGAGTGTCAGTGAGAACTTTCTCAGCAGGAGTCAGATGAGATTAAATGCCTGTTTTAATGATGACCATGTAGGAATTCAGGGAGAGAAGGTCCCTGCTGTATACCAGAATGCAGTAGAAAATCGGCTAGTGGGGTTTACTACTGAAAAATCCTCCTCTGTTAACTACCATTCAAGGGGAACAAGTTCTCAATCCTTAATCTGAGCAAGAGTCAAACTGGTGAACTGGAAGCAAGAAGCACAAGAGCATGTTAGTAATTCTGCTAAAGTCTGGCGTTTACAGTTTTAAGTAGCTCTGGTAACTTAAGGGTGCTACGCTTATCCTGACCTTCTCCCAGTGCATACAAGCAGTATCTTCTGTATTCGTAGGTCAAATGTCATGCTTTTGTTGTCCAAGGACATCACATTCTCTATGAACTGCCCTTTAGAAAGAAAACAAAAAAAGCGAATAAGACAAAAAGCTCTTTTTAAAGCATGCAGCAGTAATTAAAACCAAAGTGATATAATACCCATAAGTACAGCACCCAAATTCATATCTTAGTGCAGGCGTGTGAGTTTGAAATATTTAAATTATGATCTTTCCTTGCTGGTGAAAACTTTTAAGAGCAAGAACAGAAGTCACCTAAATTATTAAATATTACTATCAAAGGCAAGCTCCAAGAGTTGGTTATGCTGCTGCCATCTAACAAAAAGAATGGAACCAGCGAGGAGTTCTGAGCAGAGGAGTTGTAGTGTCATCTGCCCCTCATGACCTAGGAGGAGAAGAGTCAAGGTTTTTCAGTGTTTAAAGAGAAAAAAAGTATATATCTTTACATTTTTATAATGTGTAAAATGACATGATGTTCCAGGAAAAGAAGCGCTGAAGATGCTGAGGATAAAGAATGAGGCATATTTGAATTCAAAGTAGAATTCTTAATGAATTAAAATTAGTTGTGTTTCGGAGAACTGCCTACAGAAGCATTGCTATTGGAATAGCTTTCTGGTATTATTCTACCATTACTGTTGCTTTCTCACCTTCTTGTGTCATTTATGTGCAACTCCACTTGTTGGTTGAATGCGTTTGTTACTGTATACCAGAGATGTTTCTCTTCATGCTTTCAAAATACTTTGCCTATGCTTGTGGGTAGATGTTGTATTGACTGGCCTATTCAGTCTGGATTTTTTGGTGCAGTCTTATGCGCTCAGCAAAACTACTTCATTGCTATTACTTCTCTTGGGAAAAAAAAGAAGGAAGAAAGCCCTTTCCTTTTAAATTCAGCAATGAGAAGGTAAGGCTGCACGTCTCTGAACGGCTCTCTAATGACTCCCCAGTGTAAACAGGCAAGAGTTACTCAGAAACAGCCTTGGTAGCAAAATAGGCGAGCTGCATTTGACTCTTCTTTCTCTTGTGGCATACTTACTTGCTAAATGCAAGAGAAAAATTATTCTGTGTCAGAAAAAAAATGTGAAACTGAGATTTTATTTTCCACTTGTAGAGGTATCGGGACAAATGCTGCTTTTACTCATGAGGGAAAAAAGGAATTCTGTTCCCACCCCAGTCAGAGCTCAGTTATGTGATGGCTATTGGAGACACAAGGCATGTAATGGCTGGGGCTGTCTGGGGGGAATACACAGCACTTCTGGTTCTGCTGGGCAAGCATCCCCTGGGTTGTAGCTGTAAGGAAGCAAACCTGGGCTCTGGCTCTAACAAGCCTGTGCAACAGGGAGGATGGCAAGAAGTTTCTTTCACCTCCATGTATGTTGCTGTAGAGGTTGTATTATTAGTGGTGTCAGCTATTGTTCCCTTACCTCCCTGGAGTGTAAGCAACAGCATCGTGTCTCCTCTCTGGAGCTAGAGGCCGAGTCTGCCGTGCCTGTTTTAATTTGTCTAGATGCCCTTTTTCATTGCTTTAACTTTATAGGGTGTAATTGCTTAATAGAAGCTTCCTTGTGAAGTGCCTCTAATTGTCCTTTAGAGTGAATGCTGCTAAGAAGAACTAATAAAGAACCAAAATGGTCACCTACAAAATCAATTTTATTTCAGAAGTTAGGAGAGATGGAAAATTAGCTCCTCTGAGAAGCTTGCTTAATTTGTTCATAGAAGCTTTCCCTGATTTCCCTTTCCAAAGAGATAGCTTTTCTTATATTTATATCAGAAAAGCTTTAAGTGAGTTCTTAGAGTTCTGCGTACTTCGGGCATTTTGTGCTTCTGGTCAAGTTAGTTCTTTCCATGGCAGATGAGCCAGGTTAGTGGCTTGTGTACCTGCCCCGTTGCTAGAGCAGAGCACCTCAATGCTGGAGAGTTCTTAACCAAGATAAATGTTTTTTCTGCCCACAGTTCCCTTCATGTAAGGCAGATCCCTGTGAGGTTCGTGTGTCTGTCTAGAAAGACCTAGAGTTATCGTTTGTGTGGTTGGTGGTTCGGGTTTGTGGAATTGATGCCTATTAGTTCCAAGGCACGTCGTATGCTTTTTGTGAGATCATAATTTCCTTTCCCAACATTACAAAGACGTACTGCATGTTGACCTCAATCTACCAAAGTGTTTTTAAGATTTAACTGCCGTGTAATGCAACAGTACGCATTGTTTCAACTATTTCCTATGCATACCTAAAAGACATACTGCTGAATATTATTTGTGGTGCAGAATATTTTGAAGTACCTTAGGGAAGGTAAAGAAAGCATTTATACAGCCCTGGTAGGCAACCAGGAAGGCTGCCTATGCCAGAGTAATACTGCATAACCTTTGGAAAAATCAAGAAAGCAGTGTGAAATACCAGACTTTTATTTAATTCTCATCTGCTGGCTTGACAGTTGGAGGTCTTTTTTAAAAGTGGTGTATAGCGCACTGACCTGTCATCTCAGCTCCTGGGTGAGCAGGCGGAAGATATTGGGGCCAGCTAAAGGGCACCAAGAATACCTATTGCCTCTCCTATGCAAAGGAGTTCAAAGCAACAACAAAAACCTGCTTGCGGAAGAGAGGTCCAGAGAGGCTGGTGTTCATATCCTGCTCAGCTAAGATTAACTAGCTGCTGAGATTTCTTTTGAAGGCTAGGATGAAGGTGTAGCGATGTTTATTTCTAGGCAGAGAGAGAACGTTCTCCTTGGGAGCTCAGGGTAGGTTCGGAAAGTTTAAAGAGTGCTTCATCACTGCCAGCTCTTGCAATATTCATAACTACCCTACCTTCTGTCAGTGCGGATGCCAATTGGGCCTCCAATACCTGTTTGAAGAATATCCTGAGGATTTGGGATGTGTTTAACAGTAGCAAGATGTGCTCAGTGCCTCACTGTCTGTGCGCGGTCTTTGTGCAGGGGGTGCTCTTGCCACGTGTGTTTTTTGTATTGATACTTGTATGGCTGCTGCCTTCCTTATCTCTCAGTAACTTCGAAGCATAGGCAGCTGCTTGCTAATGAAATCTGTGTGCGTGACCATAATGAAGAAGGGAGTGTTAATTACCAGGGTAACCCCAGCGGGACACACCGATCTGTCTGCCAGAACTGCTGTCCACGTATGCATTTTCTCCTCTGGGGTTGTGCACGTGTTTGTTCAGAAATACACTACCTGGGGGTCCTTTCTGGTGAAGGGCTACCAAGCGGTTGTTTCTTTACTGCCTTAATTTTGACTGTGGGGAGTTGCCAGGGCTCCTATTCTGCAACCAAGCCCCCGGAGATGCTGTTTTAAAGTGAAGATTTCCAGTCTTTCAGGCATGAGAACTGTGCTCGATCAGCCTGCATACAGAGGATGCTGTGAAGAACTTCAGCAACTGGAAGGCAAGAAACTCACTTTCCTGGGTCTCCCACTCTTACGCCATCTGCTCCCATGACCTTGTCTGACAATATTAGGATATCTCCTAGCAGTAACTTTCCTTTGTACTTCAGGAGTGTGCTTGGCAAGTGTCCTTTGTCTCCAACCCTGAGTTCCTGCATCTTCTCCTGTGCCCTTGTTATGCATTTGTTCTGCAGGCTTCCTTAGCCTGTGCTGCTGCTATATCTGTTACCTGGTGAGCAGGGATTGAATTTGCTCCTCACCTGCTAATTGTGGTCCCCTGGGGGTGATGGATATTATCAGCCTGCTGCTGCACTGCACTCCTGTGGTTGCAGCAGTCCTCTGGGCTGCAGAGCTGCTGCAAAATAGTCCCTCTGTTGTCTCCAAGTAACCTGAAATCAAGGTGGAGGCATGATGACAAGGGGTATCTTACTTCTCCCCTTCTCTCAATGAGTTAATGTACAATAGAGTGGAAAGGTACTGACTTTTTTCTTACCAGGTGATCTTCCCCTGCATTCCTTTATTTGCAGAAGCACCCCAGGAGCGCGTGTGTGAATGGAGCTGGAGGTCAAGCCACTGAGCCACTGTGCTCTTTAATGTGGGAGGGAGCCTCACTGTGTATCCGCTTGCATCAGTCAAATTCCATTGGTTTGAATCCCTCTGTAAACTAGTGAGGAAGGTTTGGGTGATGGCAGCGTACATTTCTGCATGGTATTTTCCTGCTGGCTGTGAATATTTTGGGTCACGTTCTGCAGGCTTTCCTCAGTACCAAATGAAGTTCACTGTCTCTGAAGTTTTAAGCCTTTGTGTGATTGCAAGATAGGAATTTTAGCAGGAAAGTGTAGTATTAAGGGCTGCATTAAACTTACTGCTGTCCAGTTTTGTTGGGAATCAGAGGACAGAACTGTATCTCTGGCTTTTTGGAAGAACAGTGGGATTTTTTTTGTGGGGGTATTTTTTTTTAAATCCTAAATGCAAACTTTTACATTGTACCATATATTTTTTTGCTTTTTGTTTTTCCCCACAAATGGCAGAGGATGCATTAAATGTCTGCCCTCAAATACTCTTCTAGCTTTCCTTGTCCTTTGTGTTATTTCCTGGCCAAACCTCTCGCTTCAGATCACATTCCTTCGGGCTTCTCTGCTTTTGTGCTTTCTGCCATGCCTTTTACTGCAGCTGGGACCCTTTGCACCTTCTTAATCACAGGCATCACTGTTTCTTTTTTCCTTCCTTCCTTCTCTGTTTCTATCAGTCCCACCCGGTTGCATCCTTCCTTCCCCTATTACCTCTGAAATTCCCAGTCTACCTCTAGTACGGGGAGCAGAGCAGCTGTACTGAGCTATCGCTGCACCTCTCGCTTGACCTGGCTCCTAAAGCTTATGCAGATGGCTTTGTTTCTTCCTTTCCAACCTGCAGCCTGGAGCTAAAACTGCTGGCCTTGTGATTGCTTTCTTAGCCCTGCTGTGAGGGCAGGAGTGGTGACAAGCCTGCACCTCAGGGCTTCAGCTGGAATTGCACCGTGCTGTAACATCCTTGGGTGAGCTCCACACTCACGCCCAGTGAGAGCCTCGTGGCCAGCTGCCATTGAGCAAAACAAGATTCCAGTCCCTTCTGCCAGATTTGAGGATATTTGTAGTCTAGTCTCACAGATAGGTCTTGTCTTTAGTGGATTTAAATAAGGAAGCCAAAGTTTTGTTTACATGTGAAGCAAAATGAAGGCAAGCTAGGAAAGGGCAAGAAGCTGGAGTGCTAGAGGGTACCCTAACATCAAATACCTTAACTCTTGCCATAGAAAAAGGAGTAATTTAACGTCAGGTTAAGTATATGTGCGTATGATGAGCTGTTTGGATTTCAAAGATAGATTAGTGAAACTGGGTGAAGTCACCAGAAACATCTGAAATGAGGAAGTGACAATTTTTGCTACTTGCAAAATATTTCATTTCTAAGTTTGGGAGTTTTATGTTAATTCTCCTGCCTAGTAACGGGGGGAAGAAGATGAATGCAAATCAGAATGATGACAGTGCAAGTTTAGCATCATCAGGGAGAACTTCTGTAAAGTTATTTGAAAAAAAAAGAAGGCTTTTGATCATCAGTGAAGCTCAGTAACAGGGATATACTGTAATTGTACAGAGGGAAATATTCTATAGGAGCATTCTGAAAGAATAATATTCAGACTTTGAAACTTTATGCAAATACTTTTTTCATTTTGGTGTATTCTTTCATGTATTTGACACATCACCTATTGTGCCACGGTTGTGGCTTCTAATTAGCTCTCTTTAAAAATGTATTTTTAAAAAAGATTTTGGAAACTTAGCACTATGGAATTTTATTTGAAGGTTTGTTTCTCAAGACTCCTCATAGCATAATTGCATTAAGTATAGGATATTACAGCCTTGTAAATCCTGGAGACTGCTGAAGAGTTTGGTAGGATTTCCTGGTGCTTGGAGTGTGTGCAGCATTCCAGACACTGGCAGGCTGCCCCTATAGGCCTTTCTCTCCATCCTTTGAAATGTTGAAACATCCACTTGTCACTGCTGCAGGCAGGATCTTGTGCTAGTTGGCCCTGAGTCTGATCTGGTCTGGCAATTCTTGTCACTTCAACACTATTTTTGATCTTTTGCTGGTGTAAAGTGCCCATGTTGGGTTGTGTGTACATTCATGCTGCTGGACTGTGCTTGGAAAGATACAAGATAAAGTTTTTGAACTTAACTTTTCATTCCTTTATTAAAAAACAAACAGAAAACAAGCAAAAAAAAAAAAAAAAAAAAAAAAAAAAGCACAGTTTTCTTCCCTGATTTAGGCTCTTACAACCACTCCAGTTTGCAAATGGGCCATGCACCTGAAGATCCCACAGACTTCAGAGGATGTGAGATTCTTTATGTTTAGATTATTAGATAGGGATTTTTAAGCCTTTATGTCTTCAGGTAGGAGAAAACTGGCAAGGATATTTTTTCTTGACATGGTAATGCACTCATCTGATGAAGTTTCCAGGTGAACATAAATAATGTTCTCCAGAATGGAGGGGGTATTTTCTATTGTGGTAACGCAGTTACAATAAAGCATCCGCATCTCAAGGGAGAGTCTTCAAATAGCTTTGTTAACCTAAAAAGAGGCTTTAAAAATGTGTTTCCTAACCTTCTTTACTGAACAGCTGGAAAACAATGTTGAGGCTAATTTTGTTTTCTTCTGGATGTGCTTTACTGCATCTGCTTGCAACCTAAAGTTATAGAGCTGCTGTCAGTCATTGTGCTTGTCGCTGAAGAAACCTACAATTCCTTTATGGCTTTCTAAGGTCTTGATAGTGTTGTTATTGAGTATCTTTGAATAGCTGGTTGAATTTGACACGCTTAGGAAACATGTCAGAGGGTAAAACAAACATCACTCCCATTCTTTCGTATGGCAGCTGAAGTGGCAGTGAAGAGGTCTGTGAAGAATGTGACCCCATCCCTTGGCCTGCTTCCAGCTTCCACTTCACTGTGGAAATGAAAACCTAGGGAAGGAGCTACAAGTTCCTATGCTAGGCCACATCTTTTTTTTCTTCACCCCTAAATGAAGCAAAAATGCTTTGAAAGAGAGGTATGTGGCTAGGTATCTGTACTGCACATCTTACAGTACATATATATCCACAGCCTGGCCTGATTCTGTTCTTAATGTTGGTGATAACAAAACTTCCGTTGGCTTCATTCTGGGGACATTGAGGTGGTTAATGGTTGGCATATGTCATAGAGGCGGAGTTGCAGCTGTCTCTCGTTAACTTTTTGTTTCTTTAACAAAAAGTTGTTTCCTCTTGGTTTGATTGAAGAAGAAATGCACACAGGGTGCACACAGGTTATATTCAATTGGTGTTGGGGGAATCTAGTAGAACCTAGGTAACTTTGTAAGCATTGGGAATCCATATTTCTAATCAGAGCATTGGTTGCATGCTAGGGTGAGAGATCCTTGGGGTCTTCAGCTTTTAGAGTCCAGTGTGTAAAATCTTTCTACCACTTTTCCCAGTAGCTGCAAATTTTCTTCCAAACTTGTCTTGGTACAGGATCTGAATCCTATGTGTTAGTGTTCCTTTTTAAATCTTTCATTCATAATGGAGACTGAGAGTATACTGAGTTATAAATGAGCCAGTTTTGGATTGATGCAGTGAGACAAGGTGAGCCTCAGCATTTTCCTTCCCCTTCTTTTCTGCTATTCCACAACACAAGCCAGGCTTGTCCTCGTGATGAGGGTCATACATCCAGCTACGTTAGCCGGGTTGTTCAGCCTGAAGGCTGCAGCTCCAGTGTTAAACTGATGTAAAGCTAACTTCTGTATTTGTACTCGTTAATTTTGCATGTTATGACTTACGGTGTTCCAAACAATAGAGGGATACTTCTTGGAGAAGCAGATGAGAGAAAGAATGAATTCTTATGTAGGAACAGGAAGCTATAAGAAAAGAAAAGTGCAGCAGACTTTCATTCTTTTTTTAAAGTATCATACTGTGTGATCATATTTGCTTTTGGATTTTTTAACTAGGCAAGCTGCTTCACTCTGCTTCAGACAAGCGGTTCAAAAAATGAGTGTGCCATCGCTCATCATACCACAGCATTCCAAATTTTAATGAGACTCTGAAGCCCTTTGAACTCCTATTTTGATTGCAGCTTCACAGTTATAAGGTGTTACAATTAATGTATATTGAGATTTTAATTTTCATTCTTTTATAGAAATATTATCTTTAAGTATTTTGCATTATATTTGCTGTACTATAGAGCCTGTAGGTTAAGCTGCTCTCATTAGGCTGTATGGGCCACAGGGAAATGACAGGAATGTTAGTGTGTCACATCTTAGAAAAAATGAAGGACTCGAACAGTTTTTTTTTTAATCATGTAGATTGCAACAAAGTTATTTCCTGTAGTAGCAATTATTGGATGGAGTGACCTTTACCGACTTCTGACATTGATGTAGTGGAAGGGACATTTTTCCACTTGACCTTTATGCAATGTGTCGGCTTGTCCTGTAGCACAAAATGAGTTGCAATTGACAGATTTGATGGAACGCTAACTTGACAGGAGCTTATTGTTTGGAAGCAGATACGTGTTGAAATGTGAAGGCTCTAGTAAATAATATGAGAAAAGTTATTTTCATGTCCTCTGTCACCGAGGAATGTCTTGCTTAGAAATGACCACTGCCAGAATTGCAGTCTGAACACCGATTAACTGAGAGTCTAGCAACACAGTCTTCAAATAGTAGTATTTTAGAGTCAAATGTATTGTTTTGACTCTTTCTCCTCTTGTCATTGTTCTGTAACCAGGTAGTGATATTTTTAGCCCTGTTTCTTGTCTTAAAATCTCTGTCCATAAAAGTAAGGAGAATGAAAGTCAGCTGAACAGCTCTCAATACACGATGAGGAAGACATTTCTCCTAAGAGGACAGTATACTTAGAGTAGGTTGGTTATTTATTTATATATTAAAGTCATATAATTCTGGGAAGAGAGAGGTACTCAGTGTGGGGCAGATGAGAGAGCTGTGAGCATGTTTTAGGGTGAGGGTGAATATTGTGAAGAGAACTGTAAAAGTAAGGCCAAACTGTCCCTGCCCCATTGCTCCAGCTATGTACAGGGGACGGCTTCTATTCAGACCTGTTGAAATAAAGCTTTTTGAGATGAAATTTAAAAGCAAAGAACAAAAGTCAATAGTTTCAGGTGTCTTCTTGTAGTTCTGGTACTTGGTTGAAGGCTTGATGTTTCCTGTAAGCAGAAACAATTCCACTCGCAGAACAGGGAAGTCGAAGTTGTAGTGGAACCCAGGATCTATTTGGGACTTTTCAAGTGGTAAATTATCATGACTTTGAAAAAAAACTACTAAGCAGCAGGACTGATAAAAGAGCAGCAAATACCATCTGTCTTGTCTACATATTTTACCACAGTTCTTAAGCTGTCCAGTTGAGGTAAAGTAAAAAGGAGCTGAATGGCTGTGGGAGGGGAAAGCAGATATCTTCTATTGCATTTGCTGGAGGTATTTGAAAAAATATTTATGGAAGTTGCTGTTTAGACGCATCCATTTAATCCTTGCTTGTTATTTTAAAGACAGTGCTCAAACAATATCAATAGCAGAGGATGCTGCTGGACAGAGTCAAGGTGGGATGCTGGACGACAATGTTTATTTTGCTATGGTAGAACAGCCTCTTCGGTATTTGTGGAAAACTGTTGAGGTGTTGTGGATGTACTGACATAGTGTGAAATTCATAACCAAGTTCAATATGTAACAGTGCTATTTAATTGTAGTAGAAGGCAAATAATAGTTATTGGGAAGCTGTATGCTTATAAACTTATTTCTTGCAGGGCTTCCATTTGTGGTTCACACATGCTACAGAAAAGAGCAGGCTTCAGTGCGTTTGTTTTCCATGCTTGCAGGAGATGTTTGTGGAGCTCAGCTGCAGGGCTGAAGCAGAACCCACGCCTTCTGTGCTGCAGCTCTAGGGCCTACAGCACTACACGTGAAAGTCTTTTGTATGTGAGTTCATATGAAAATGACAAATCCCATGTCCTTTCTGGAGCATGTGCTTTTCTGAACCTCTTCAGGAGAGGGTGGCAATAGCTGGCAGGTGCTCCTGCCCTTACTTCTGCAGGCCAAGCCCCATCAAACTCCGCTCCTCTTTGCCCCTCCCTCCTGGCTCTGGTTCTCACCTGGCTCTCAGGCAAGGCATTTCATCTGCCTGGCTGGCAACTTGAATTTCCAGCCCGGGAGGCTCTAGTGAGTAGGTGGAGAGGCTGCTGCAGGGGGTGAAATGCCGTGGGTTCAGGCTGAAAGAAGGCAGCCAGCCTTCAGAGTTTTCACATCTAGCCGTGCTAAGCAGGGAGAGCACGGAGGCTGCCCTGGCATTGCTCTTCTCCACTGGGGCAGGACAAGTGAGGGCTTTTCTGCGGAGCAGAGCCCTCTGCAGCAGGATGGAGGGAGCTGAGCTTCCTCGCAGCTGCTGTGGTAGTGGAATCCGCTACGGCCACATGAGCTCGGCGCAGCTAGGCCTCGGGTCCCGCTTTGGGGTCTTGCTTTTGGGGTCTGTGGGATGCTCTCTTGTTTTTAACCTACTTGTGAAATTACAAGGTTAAAGAGGGAAGAGAGTCCTGTAGAAGAACAAGAAAGGCACTAAGTTTTACGAAAAGGTCAAGTTATGAAAGGGATAATACAGGGTTTCTTATGCAAGAAGCACTTAATATTGTGTAATTATAGTAATCCTTTTATCTGAAGATCTCACACAGGTGTTAATTAAGCCTAATGATGCCCCCTTGGAGCAATTGTTACAGTCTACATTTTTACAGAGAGAGGACCTAGAAACTGAAATAAATGGGGTTGTTTGAGATCGTGTAGCAGCACTGGGGAATTGGTGCTCATTAGAGAATACAGTGAGACTTCAAGTTGCCTAACAGCCATGGGCAGAACCCTTCCCATGAAACTGTGGTGTATATCCCTATTGCTTTCTTTTTTCTTTTTTTTCCTTCCATAAAGATGCAGATACATGTGGATGCATAAAAGGAAACTCTGAGCAAAGAGTTTCTAGATGGTGTTTCTTGATTATGCATATAAGCCTGTAACTGTTCTTTCATTTTGTCTAAAGGTATGCTGGAGATTTGCAGGATCCTGTAATATTTTGGTTAGCATTCAGTGTTTTGAGAGCCTTACGGGAAGCAGCAAAAAGGAAAACACACCCATGCGGGAGAGGTTTTGTATGGTAATTCTTTCCTTTGTTCACTTCAGCCTTTCCAGTGCAAAGCAGGCTGATAGACTGCTTTGTGAGGTTCCTATGGGGACATCAAACAACTCTTTAACTGTTTTCTTCCTATCATACTCTTAAGCTGCTGATAACTTCACAAGGAATTCTACAAGAAGTCTGATGGATGGGTGAGGATGGGAAAACAGAAATGTCAGTCTGGCTTTGCACCCTGATGCCCTACCATACATACTGGATCATTTTTGAATGACTGTGTTGTGGTGGAAGTTTTTCAAAGCTTTGTTCCCAACGTGCAGAACACACAGCTACCATGTCAAGGAAGTGTGTTACATCTGCTTGTCTTCCATAAGATGTTGCAATGAGTTGTGCCTGTGTTACAGCTCAGTTTGAGAACATATTTTAGTAGAGATGTTTACTTTTCACACTGCTTTGAAACCCCCAAACTTACTGCATTTTTTACAGAATTTGGTGTCCTCATGGGAATGTTGGATAATATTTAATGTCTTAAAATTTGGACAACTTTAATGACTTAAAACTTGGACAAAGTGTGCTTGAGATACAGCCTCCAGGAAAAAGAGGGATTACAGCTTTTACATTTAACATTCTGTTATTTTCCCCCTTTTACAGTTGTGTGATCAAACTGCAGTTGCATTTCACTGCCCAAAATGACTTATTTTGTGTTCACCCCATGCATGCATTAGTAGGAAAAAGAATCTTGAGAAAGCGATGTTGAAGATGGTATTTAGGAAAGAGTCAAGAGCTCAGTATATGCATGCCAATAAACTGCATGTGAAGATCAGATAGCTAAAAATCCTTATTTTCTCTGTTTTCCTATCTCAGAGTCCTACCAAAATTTAACGTTACTCCAACCTTTGATAACAGTCAAGAGTGTGTCTGGGGAAAGGAGGGGTTTTGATGGAAGACTCTTTGTAAATCTGGCAGTGAATTTCTATGTCAGGCAGAAGTTCAGGAGGAACCAATTCACTGCTGGGAAAGAAAGGAGACTGAAGAAACAGATGCTAGCTGAGATGGAAGATATGGGAAGGGTAGAGGATGGAGGGGCAGAGAAACAGAGGAGGGAGAAGCTGGAGTAGAGCTGGTGTCCCAGAGAAGAGGGAACTGGGTTGTGAAACCAAGATCAAAAGGACAGGCAAGGAAATCAGTTACCAGTTGTGGTCAGCAACTATTCTGTCTTTAAATGATACCCTTTGTCACTAAATTCAGGTTCCTTCAGCTGGTGGAAATTAATTGGATCTGAAAACATTTAAAAATATGCAAATTGATTCTGATTTATGGCAGACAAAATAGTCTGAGAACAAATGTCAAATGTTGTAAGCTGCTTTCTTTTACTGCTTTATTTTTTAATCTATCACCTTTTCTGGATGATGTAAAACAGTGTAACTCCTGGGTTCTGGGTGCCAGAATGGTGATGGATGGTCAAAGTCGGAAATGTGGCTAGACTGAACTACGCCAGTGACTTCAGTAGCTTGTAAACAGTTTTTGGTTTGCATCCACTGATGCAGAGTGTATCAGAAAGCATATCAGTTTAATTCCGGGTGAAGTTTTAATCCTTGAAGGGCATCAGGGATAAAGAAGTAACATTGAAACAGGGAATCAGATGTATGTATTTGAGATTGTATAGACTTCTCAAACTGAGACCTGGAATATGATAAAGCATTGACCACTATTGTGGACAACTCATGAAGGGAATGCATGGATTGAGGGAGGAAAAAGAAAGATTTTGTTTAACTAAAAGCAAAATTCTGTCATCCAAGTACTCATCCATAATTAATGCACTTTTTTTCAGCTCAGTTACCACAAAGACTTCCTTTATCTACTCTCTTTTTGTTTCTAGAGCAAAGCTTCAAGTTTCCTTGCAGAGTTTCCGTCTGCAGTTTTCAGAGCAATCAGTTTGAGGTTGTGTGCACACATTTATATTCTCATTGTAATTAACTGTATGTAATATCCATTCTGTAAGACAGAATATTTGATACATTTTCATCATTGTGCCTCACTGTAGGAGGATGTCTTATTGTGTTTTGATTATGTTGACCTGTAGCTGGTAACTTCAGCAAAACTGCAAGCCCGTTTCTTTAGATGTTACAATTGCACAGTTTAATACCCACCACATCTTAAAATCTGTGCTATTTTCTTTCAAACTTCAATGTAAAGCAACTCAATGCCTACTCATTGGTGTTCTTAGCCTAGCACTTGTGATGCTTTGGTGTGTGTTTTTACAGCACAGGTAAACCAGGTTTTTAAAAATATGAAAATAAACCCTGTGGAAAGCTCCTTTTATTATCTATACTAGTTTTGTATTTCTATCATATACACACACAACAAAACAAAACAAACAAAACCAAACCAAAACAAAAAACTTTCAGGCATTCAGACTGTATTTCAGGGTGGTATTCTCAGTATGTTCAGGTGAGACAATAATGAAGGATCCTTTTCTTTGTCTGACAGCTGGAACAAAGAACTTTAGATCCACAATGTGGATCCACAAGCTCTACTAAATAGAGCTTGGTACAAAAAATCCCTGTGTAATCTGACTGTCTCCAGTCATACAATCCTTGATATAAAAGCCATGGTATAGTCCATCAGACTTTCTTTATTTCTTGTAGAGTATTTAGAACTCACTTTGTTGAAATGAGAAGTATCGCACAATATAATGCAGTGCTTTGTAAACTAGTGCATTGCTTCTTTGTTAATTGGCTGGCCTATCTTCTAACTGTCCAGTTGCATTTATTCAGATGCAATTAAGAAAGGCAGGTATTGGCTTGGAGGTTCTTGGAGTGAGGAAAGGGATATAGTGGACTGGGATTGAATCCTCTGTTCACATTAAAATGTAGCCGACAGTCATTCATGTATGCGAACAGTGCTTCTGGGAAACCATTACCCAAGTTCCTCCTCTACCAATTCTAATAAAAGGAGTATTCTTATGGCTGTATTGTAAGCCAAGGAGTTTTATATTCATTCCTGCTAGCATCCTGGTTTTGAGGGCTCTTTTTCATAGGAAAATTTAATTCAGAATAGGGCTCTGTGCCATTGTGCTGTATAGCCTTACCTCCTTACATTTTTTCCATTTTTTTAAAATGCAGATTCAGCCTGGAATCAGCCGTACATTTTTTTTCTTTATTTCTGTACAATTTCATATGTAGTGACAGTACTGTCAGCACTGCTTACAAAATAATGTTGATACCAAATAAAGTGCACCAGCAATCAGCTTGTTTTTCCCTTTAATGTATCTTTCAGTGTTATCGTATATTATTTTTACTGTAAAGTCATATGGGAAATGCAGACATCTCAGTGGTTCCACTGGAAATTGATGCTTATGAAAGAATATCAAAAGCAAACAGTCAACAGGGCATTGTTTATTTTGTACGGTGAATTGATTAAAACAGAAATGATGTCTCCAAAAAATGCTGATGCATTGAAACCCTTGTTGTGTTTGAAGGAATTTACAAATGCAGCAAATCCAAAGATAATGACTATCTGGGATAGACACTGCGTGGAATTGTACCATTATTTTAGTGCAATTACAAAGATGAGTAAGGGCTTGTCATATGCAGAAAATTGTCCATTATTTCAGTAACGGTTAGGCATGTCAGGCACTTTTAAAAATGTAATTACTCCAGCATTTAGCAAATTATGAAAGTGGCTAGTTTATGCTGCCATGCAAAATACTTATTAAATTCTCACTATTAAAATTGTTGCGGTTAAAAACACTATCAAAATGTAACGTTTTTCAGAAGCTTCCTATTAAGGGCAGTGGAGATTTAGCTACTGGTACGATGAAAATATTGTGCACTGTTTTCATACATAGTGGCTCTCTTCTGCTTTGTCTTCTCCATTTGTCTTTTGACTTGTTTGTTTTGTTGATTGTAGGTTTAGTGGAGTAGGATTTTTTTTTCCTGTTGTTGTCTGAGCCTTGTATGATTGGGTTTTGGCCTACATTGGAGGCTTTTCTGTGAGATGATAGTGGCAAATAATAATTACTTTGCTTGCGGGATAGTCATGTTAGAAGAGATAATACAGATAGTCATGATGTGCCTTAAACTCAGCCTGGAAATAACAGCTATAAGGACAGGTCAGCCTACATCACTGCCAGGTGATAATGAGAAAGAAAATGTCAGAATACTGATTTGGGTGATTAACCTTTTAAGTTACTTGGCCAGCATTAGAAAAATGTTGCTTTTCCTATGTTTCTAGGGGATGCTCACACCCTTCCTCTCCCAGAGGCAGCTGGAGGAACCTTTCTGGTTTTGGGGCTTTTTGCTGATCTTCCAGCCGACACTGAAAGTAACTGTACCTACACCCTCACAAAATCCACCAAGTCCTATGGACCGTGCCCATAAATCACCGCTCTGTTTAACTCATACTGCTAAGATATGGAGAACATGTTATAGATTTGAGTGGGAATTTGTCACCGATGGTTCTGCTGGGGATATTATACGAAACAGGGGCACTGGACAAAACTTAGGTTGAGTCTACACTAGGCTTTCACTGGTGCCCTTCTGGCAAGAAGTTTCACACACAGCATAGATTTTCAATGTTCAAATGTAGACTGTAGGTGGAAAACCTAGTGTGGAGAGGAAATTTGATGGTTGTTTTGAGGAAGCATTGGTGAAATTTTTAAGAATTGCACTTTTTGTTCAAAACCTAAACGATCGTCCTCAAATCCAATATGAATTAGAGAGAGAAAATCAATTTCTGCCAACATGTCAAGCTTCTTTTCATAAGAAGTATAACAGCTGAAATGTGTCTGTTCTTGTATTTTTAAAGCTTTCAGGCTCCCAGTGCTGCTGCAGCACTGACATTTACTATATTAAATTCTGAAATGTTCTGTATCTTTTAAGGACACAGCAATTTCTTTGGGTTGTAACCAATAAGGGGGTGGGGAGGAAACACTGGGAGACAGTCTGCTTGAGAAGCACTTGTAAGAAGTCCTTCAGATGCTGTTCTCCATTGCTTTTATCCTAGGGACTACTTGGAATACCACGTTTCCTTCCATTTCCCCGCTCCTACGTTATGCATGCTAGTCTCTTCTTGCTAGGAAAGGCAAGAGTGGAGAGTTTGTGTGCAGGTAATGTAGCATGCAGCAGGGAAGCTAGGAGTGCTCAGTGTGACATCAGGTTCTTGCTGTGTATTTTGGCCACTCTGGTGCTTTGGGTCTGGCTGGGAGTTCAGGAGGGTGACTCTCTTACACTCTACAGGTTACTGGGCTTTTAACTTTAAATAGCACTGGAGTCAGAGGCAAACATCCATCTAGTGTCTTGGTAGGGTGATGTGGGAATTAGAGGGGTTTGTCACACACACTGCGAGTGCCAAATAACAGAACAAAGAACTGTGGAACGTAGCACTTGGAACAGATTTTGACTTGTCTGCTTCAGGGTGAATTTTCTCAGGGCTGCTTCAGACTCCAAAGGCTGTTCAGCAGCCAGGAGTTTGGTTTGCTCAGCTGTTCCTCAAGGCCATGCTAATACTTTGGGAACATGCCTGGTGTGCTGAGTTTCACAAAGTTGCCTTTTTGGTTGAAATGGAAAAATTAAGTGGTGGGTAAGCAGGATATTTTCACCTGCACTGTGCGCTATTCTTTCAGGTGAAACAAAGATGCGTGCTCCAGGGAGTCCAGCTATTGAGTGGCCTTCAGTCCGTGGGACTACACTGAGCCCAGCCTGAATTAAGATCCTCAAACTGCAGGTGTTGGGTCCTCAGTGCCAAACTGCTTTGCCCTAGCCCTGTTAGTGGTGTAGTCAGTAGGGTAGGCAGAGCTCTGGGGTGCAGCCGCTGCTCCTCTGGTTCCAGCAGGCTCTTCCAGTGGCTGTCCCCAGCCCCGGGTCTGTTTGGAGCCTGCCTGGCCTGGGTGTGGGATTTGTCTCTGCACTAGGTCTGTCTTGCTGGTTTCTTTATGCAGGGCTGAATGAAAGGTGCAAAGGGTCATGTTCTCTACCGTTGACCAGACAACACAACACGTGGTGAGGGGCAGCAGTTCAACAACTCTCTGCATATAGTCTAAAGCTCCCTTTTGCACATATCGAGTGAGCTAGGACTTGGAAGGAATCTAGCATTTTCTACCATGCATCTGCTTAACACTGTTAAATGGTTAACTTATCCTTGAATGAAGAGCATATGCAGACTCCAGCTGCTTGTAATGCCTTCATTTCTGATCACAGGATATGTCTTTGCACTTTATATTTGGACAATAATTGGTCTGCATGTTCTCCTGCAAGTAATTTTGTAGGGGACCAATGCTTGTAAATGGGCTACAAACACCTTGCTTAATAGTCTGTTTATCTAGCTGCATTCAGTCACGTTCAAGATCCCAATTAGACTCACTTCCTAGCCTTTGTAGCATTGCTTTAGCTAATGTGTCTATCCAGAAAAATGAATGGTGCAGTTTGCAAATAAAAATTCCTCAATTATTAATGTACAGGGAAAGTAAAGATGGAATGTTATCTTATATTTACAGTAAAAGAAAAAAAAAAAACAACACCTAACAAGATTATCAGACTTTAGGTTTAAAATTATCAGCTGGGGCGTGCATTTATAGAATTTGTTAACTACATTTTGAAACTGTCTGTCACAGGGTATTTTGGAGACCAAAAGCATAGGTTACCTCAGAAAAGAGAAGTTTCTAGTGGATAAATGTTCATCCACTCATGACTTTCCCCTCCCTCAAAGCAGTGATCGAGGAGTAGTGTCTTGCTGAGGAAGGCTTTCGTGTGGTGGGCGCTGTAGGCTCAGGAAGCAGTATCAAGGTAAGGGGACGCTTCGGGCCTTGCTTCTTAGTCTGCTCCTGTGTGCAGCTGGGCACGGGATGCTGGGTACATCTTGGGAGTTCTTCTACTTGTAGAAAGTAGGTTACAAAATATTTCTGATGCTGAGTATACAAAAATTCTTAAGTCACCTAGGAAGCTTTTAAATTTTTAAGGAAGTGAATGCTGGGAAGACTGCCTGGCTCTGAAAGTATCTAGCAGCTAAGAAGAAGAGTTAAGGACTGCACTGTGTGATTTTCACATGTAAACTCTGCACAAATCCGGTTTTAAGCCCTTCAGATTTTTGAAGGGAGTGAGGGAAAGAAGGTGGTTGTTTACATAACCGTGGGGCAGGATCAGATGGTCTTCTCTAGTTGAACTAGCTGAAGAGATGCTTGCTTAATGTCCTCCAGCAGCTCGTAGAATAACACGATTGATCATCTTACCACCTATCAGCAAAGAGCAGACATAAATAATTGTAAATATATGCAGGATGTAGTAAATGAAATTCTACCCTTACTGTGATGATCTTCTTAAATGTTTTTTAAATGATGATAAATAGTTCTGATAAAGCGAAACTGCGCTTCATGGGAATAATAATAATACAAAACCACATTAGAATATGTAAAAACTAGGTAGGTAGCCAGATGTTCTCATATGGTCAATTAAAAATTATGGAAATTGCTTCCTTTGCTCAAAGCTGTTACGAAGCATGATCCTTGGAGACCATGCGTTTCTCGGGCTGCTGTCAGTTTGGTTGAGAACAGCAGTTAGTCGGCCTCTTCCAGGCCTGTACCCTGGGCTGGCTTCAAGTAGAGCGGGATGTTTGGAGTGCATCAGGCAGTAACAGTGGGGCTGGAGGCAATTTAAAGGTTGGCTTTTGCACAGAAGTAGAAGCTTTGTCTAATGTATCCATAGGACTGCTCCAAGTCGGCAAGCTAGTAACAGACTACAGTGATATAAAAGGCTGGTGAAGAGAATTATGCTTTATTCCAAGTGCTTGCCTGTAAAAGTCTGTATTGAATACCCTGAAGTTCCTTCATTTTAGAACAAATGTCTATCATGCTACTTCCTCAAATAAGGGAATTGCTTTTTACACGTAAATGGTGTTAGATGACCTATTGTAAAGTATGGGATAGAGGAACAAAGCATTAAACACGTGTTTGTGATGTATATGTTTGAGTTCATGGGGTTTCTTTAAATGTCTCAGCTCATCAGTGAGCTCTGGAATTCTGTGAAGGTCTTTTCTGTGTTGAAATAATGTGCTTAAAAGTCTAAAATGAGAGTAAAAGAAAGTGGCATTCTTGAGCCTAATGGCTTAAGAATAGCAGAGGTTTTCTCTGTCTGCTTCCTGGCTAGAAAATCCTAGAGAGTACGGTGGAAAGGGGTCTCAGGAGCATGCATTTGATTTTGCTGGCCTCAGCTTTAAAAACTATGCCAGAGCTACTCCTGAGAGATGTTTGACCTGAAAACTAACACTGATAGAGATTTCCTGGCTCTCCCAAGCAGCTAGTTTCAGTGCTTTACTGTCTCTGTTTTTCCTGTTCTCCTTTGTTGCAACTCAGGTTTGTTACTGAGCACTCAAGTTCTGAGCAGAGAGTTGAAAAGCATTTTATTAACTCTTCCTTTGCAGCCTCCTGGTATACTGAGAGTTGCTCCCCTCAGTCTTTATCTTTCCTAAATTACAGAATCCAGCTTTTTGAACTCTTTCATGTGTCATATTTGCTAGAATTCTTATCATTTACTTCTGCTTCATCTAGTTCTATTCTGATTACAGCATGGAAAGCTGGACTGAGATAAACCTTATTTGCATGGCTCCCTGCTCAGCAGCTGGCACTGAGGTGTCTTGGTTTCTCCATGCACTGAAGACATCAGCCAGGTCAAAGCGAGGGGGCTCCTTTCCAGGAGAGGAGCCCAGAAGCTGAGTGCTGCAGTATTCAGCTCGGTGGTGTTGGAGCTTCTTGGGATGTAATCCCTGATGATGATGCTGAAAGGATAACCAGTCTTCTAATACTGAAAGATGACAAGCAGATAGGTCCAGCAACAATGCTTATAAAATACCAGTGGAACAAATGATTTAGAAATGTCTCATAGTAGAAGCTAATTGAATTCTGTGTAGACTGGAATACATAAAGCAGGATGCAGCCAAGAATTAATGAGAGAATGAAGTGTCATGTGGGGTCCCTCATCTGTTTTCCTTCCAAAATAGCCAGTTTCTAGGGCTGGGAAGGATGAAATGATTGGACACAAAAACATTGTGTTAGCATAATCATGTCAAAGAAAAAATTGAAGTATGGCAGGATGGGTTTTATCCTTTTGCTCCTTTTTCAGTGCAAATTTTCCAGCTGCTTGCCCTGGATACAGAGGAGAACACCAGTCTGCCTCCTCCTCCAGCAGCTGGGTTTTGGAGAGCACGGTGCGAATGTAAACCTGTGTTGTTAATTTCCCATCTTTCAGTCACAGTAGTAGTACCTCTGAGTCCTGTCACGTGGATCTCTCCTGTCTTTTCCTGCCTTGTGCAAGATGCTATCCCAAATGCAGGTTAGTTTTTCTTCTCCCCAGGCCATTTTCTGTAGTTTATTTCTGCACTTGAGTCTTTATGTCTTCCTTGAAGCCTGCCATTTGGCGATGCCCTGTTATGGATGAATGCCTGGGAAGCTTTACAACAGTAAATGCTGCTGCCATACCTGCTGGGAAGGGGAAGGTGTGTTCTGACATGTGCCCAAACTCTTTTAATAGCTGTAGAGGGTTGCCATAAATCCCGTTCAGGTAAAGAAGGAAGCCCAGCAGTGAATGATTTGAGTAAAAAGTAGGTGTTTCTGCTTGTTTTGATGGTCCGTGGTCATTGGCCACAATTCAGTTCTTACTTTTCTGGTTGTGGTAGTGATATTTTTGATGTCAGTGTTTGAAATTCTACATGAGATGCAAATGCTGATACATTTTTCTGGTCAAAATATGGGCTTGGGTTTCTCATCTGCATCCTCATATCCTGTGGAGTTGCTGATGAATGGAGTTTCAGAGGTGTCCCAAGAAGGAATGGTCCTGCCTGCTCCTTGTCATCCAAGATCACCTGGCCTTTATTTCAATATTACATACACAGAACAGCTCTGGATACATATTGCTTCTGACCTGAAGCCAATAAATCTGTGTAATGCTGCTCTGTGAGAGAGATCCTGGTTTGATTTGGCAATAACTTGGGTGTTTCCTTATGGCTCTTTTTAAAAATAAATCAAAAAACAACTGTAAGAGGTTGCTAATACATCCTTGTCCAAACCTCCTCTCTTCTGCTAATAATAACCATTGCCTACTGCTGTCAGTTGCTTGGCGGCCTCATCTGCTGTGATGGTGTGCCCTAGGGAAAGAAAGCTAACTCAAGGCATTTCCACAAGGCTCAGGAATACTTCCACAGTTAGTTGTCCTAATTTCTGGTTTGCATAATATGGGTGGGGTAGTGCCTAACGAGCTATCTAAACCAGCATTTCTATGTCAGAACACATGAACACCTCCTTGCCAGCCTGGAGGCCTTGTTCAGTTCTCTTTCTCTATCTGTATCTTTCTATAGCGAACATATTTTATGTTCACTTTTCTCCTCCCATAAATCCCATTTGAAAAAGCAAACAGCAAGGGTGGGTGAGCAGAAAGGGAGAAAGTTGGTGTGCGCCATGCTGCAGGGATGGGGCTTGGAACACCCTGCCAAAGTGCCAGACTTTGATCCCATTGAGCATGGGTGCCACTGATGTCTTTCTGACTTGGAGGGAGAGATTCTTTTGGGTAATCAATGTGTAGTCTTCATCAGGGTTTGTAAGCCTGTTTAACAGTTAACGTTTTAGTTCAAGCTACAGCTGGCTGAGTGTTTGGATTGGGCTTCTTTAATCCTGAACTGACCACGGCAAACTTGAAAGAGAAGCATTCAGCAGTGTCCTGCCTGGCTGTCCCTTCTTCTCAGTTTGGGGTAGAGTGAAGGAAAACAGATGAGGACCTTGGTAGAATTGCTGTTTCTGTCCACTGCAGTATTAACAGGATCCTGAGCACGTGAGATGGCTCTGCTGATAGCCCCAGCAGTGTTTGTGTTTTACAGTCTGCGTGCGAGTTACTGCAGCACTGCAGTTCTGCTGGCAGCTCTGATCTGTCCTCACTGAAACTTCAGCTAGCCCTCAACTTGCTGCCCGCAGCTTTGTCGCTCTTTAGCATCAGAATTAACTGTCAGATGAAATGGCAGACAGAGGAAAGGAGGACTGCTGTGTGTTTGCCCTTAGTGGTCCCCGAGCCCATGTTCTGGACTGCCGGTACCTGCCCGCTGCTGCGATGAGGTGCTCACAGGAGATCTCCAGTCTCAAGGGAGTAATAGGTGCAGTAGGAACTGTGGTGGTTCATCATTGTTTTGGAGGGTGCTCATCTACCATACATTTAAAAACTGCAAGAGATTTAATGATTGACTGTGGCATGCCTGCCCTTTGCACCTGTGGCTGAGAGTACTGGGAGGTGTTTGCACAGTCTAACACCCTACTATTAAACAGGGAAAAAACAAACAAACAAAAACTCTTGGAGCATGCTAGATCTATGGCTATATTGATATCCATGCTGATACGAAATGTCTTGAATTGTCTGTCTTCTTCTTTTGGTGGCTTTCTCCCTGCACAAACTTGAGCATGGCAGGGGAGTGTGCCTGGGTTGGACTACTTGCAAAGTTTCTGGCCTTTATTTTTGATGCATGTGATTTTGATCCTTGGAAAGAGTCAAGCTTCAAATTCTAGTTCCTTTTTTTTTTTTTTTTAGTTTCTCATTCATCTTTTCACAGTCCTCAATTCTGCTATATTTTGGTGGTTTATGTTGTGCAGTTTCCTTGTTCGCCTCCACTGCTGAAGAGGGGTTTGTCCTCTGCAGGACAACTATACACACATTTCATCTAGAAACTTCATCTAGAGCCTTCTGGCAGCGTTTTTACCCTAATAATAATAATAGCGTGAGTTTAACTACTTGGAACAGTCTGCAGGCCTAGGGAGATCGAGCCTCATTAGTCCAGTCTGTGTCTTTATTTCCAGCCCATCACCACAGAAGCAGAGGGAGATCAATACTAATGATAGGTTATTGTAAAAATGGATCATTTCACTAAAACAGCAAATGTAAACCACCTCTCTTCTTAAAACTCCTTTTAGGATAAAGAAAGAAAATAAGCAGTAAAAAACATGCACAGATGGATGTTATTCTGATGGTAACATGTACTGAAAATGCTGGAAGGGAAGGAATGCTAATCACACAAGATTGCAGACAGCAAGGTCACAGGGAAAGTACTGGATTGTGAAGGTTTTCCATTTGTGGACTAACTCAAAACTCTCTGATTTGACTAATGTACCATCAAAGGTGTTCTGGCTTGGACCAGCCAGGCTTATTATCTATCCTGTATGTGATTTCTTTGCCTAGTATGTGTGCACCGTAGAAATAGAGGATAAGCATACCAGAAATAACTATCAGTATTTGGAACCATGTTCCTTTGGTTTCTACACAGGGGAAGAAGACAAAGTAAAGACTAGCTTATATAGAGAAGTGTTTGCTCTAAGTCTATAGAGCTAACGCTCTTTTAAAGGCCACTGTCATTTGTATTTGAAGTGGAAAGTGAATCTTTTTGTTGGATGGTAAACTAAGCGTAATTTGGGAGAGCCTAGAATGAGGTAATTGTTAAAGTTCCTATAACTGCGTGTGCATTTTCTGTTGAAATTTATTGCTGAGTTATCAAAGGTGGTTCTGCAGTTCTTGATCTAATAACAATGCACTTTTTTAAAAAAATCAGACTTTAGATGCTGAACTGCCATTTAAGGTTCTTTTAAAACTGGAACAGTGAAAAGTGTAAGTTTTCAGAGAATTCAGTTCAGAGCTGTTACTCTGGGAAAAGAGCAGGGTTGATAACTTTGAGCCTTACCAGATTAATACTCTGTGAACGTGCTGGGAAGCCTGCGATTTTGTCCTTGTCATAGAATAAAGTTGCTGAGCATCCTGGTTATCTGATGTTGTCCATTGTAGTCTCAGTAATTCATCCTGGAGAAAAACAGACTGAAGTATTTTATCAAAAGGTAAAGGACCATTTGTGATGTGGATTTTACTTCTTGTTGATCAAACTTTGTTATTCTTCAGGAAAACAGAACCTTTTTTTCACTGTTTAGTAACTTTTTTTTTTTTTTGTAATTTAATGTCTAGCTGATAAATTTAGACGGAAACTAGAAGAACTGGAGAAAGAAAAAAAATCTTTAAAATTCCAGCTTCCTTCAAGACATCCTTCAATTAGCAATTTTTTGGATAGGTTTGTTACCCAAGTTCAAGCTACGTTGCGCTGGGCTGCAGATCGGTAAGTTTGATGCCTACTTACTATGTAAAATAACACTTCTGTTTTTCATAAAATATGGAATACAATTTTGTGAAGAATTTTAATACAGGTTTTTAAGGACCTTCTAGCATATCAATATGGAGCATGTTTATGAAAACTTGCCCTCCCCCTTTTTTCCCACAGTTCTTCCAGAATTGCCCTTAAAAAGATTGATTATGATGACATGGTGAATCAAATTGAACTTTTCTGACTGATGTGAGAATGGGATTGAATCCTGACCCAGCAGCTTAGGTATATGACAGCAAGGCAGCTTGAGCAAAGGTTCCCCATGGAGTTAATTCTGACGCTCCTTTTCACTCAATCAAAGGACATTTAAATATAAAGTAAAAACAGATTCTTCTTTGAGATGCATAGATCTTTAGGAGCTTCTTTTTATGCATCACTTGTTAGGTGGCAGTAATGTGCTCTGCACTGTACTAAGTCACAAAAATAACTTCTCAGTCTTCTCTTGAAGGGAGAACAACTTCAAAGACTGGGGGAATGTGAGATGCCTTGGATGACCCAAGGGAGATAGTTAGTTTAGGAAGAAAAAGTTGCCTCTATTCCTGGGTCTCTCTTCAGCTATGCTACTGGTTACCGTTGTTAAAAGAAAGAGGATTATTCATAGGTGTTGGAAGCTATTCTCAAATGCTGTAGCACAAATGAAAGAAGAAAAACCTTTTGTTTTGTGGCACCTGGTATATATAAAGGTTGCGGTGTGCCAGAAAATACATTTTGGTCTATTTTTTGATATACATGAAAATCAGATAAAATCAGTACAAGTAATAGGATTTATTGAGAAATTATCTATTGGCTTTAAGCATATTTTTAGCCTATATTTTTGGAACTTAGTAATGAAACGTTTCAAACTACCTTCGCTCCCTATTTTCTCCTGCCTTCTGAGGCTCTAAGAAGCTGTTTTACCATTCCTTAAAGATTAGTGTATTTTATCATTAAAATGTGTTCTCTCTATGCATTAGTTTGTAATGTTTTCGGCTTTAGAGCTGGTGTTGTTTTCAGTGTCACAGGAACTGATTCACTAAAGCTGCCTTGAAATATATAGTCTGCTTATTTTTATGTTAAAATATATGCATTATATTTATATATAAATATATATTACAAATAACGTATACATTTATGAAAGTTTTTCCTGCTCTCCTCCTGATTATTTTATTTGTAACTCTTCTCTTTGCACAGGTGCGAAAGCAGTGCCATTCTTCAGGGTCAGATGAATATCCTCTTACTCCTCACTTTTCTGTCTTGCACATGCTCTTTTCTTTGAGCTTGACTGTTGTTGTTGTGCACCTTTTATTTTTCTTGCTTGATTCATATAGCCTTTCACACCACTTCTCTGCAGTCTGGCTCCTTTGTTGATGGGAGCGAGCATACCCTGTGTCTTCAGTAGGGGGTTGTAATAGTTTAATTTTTTTTCTGTTCCAGCAGTATTTTTATATCGTACAGCTGGACCACTTCTTCAAGGAAAATTTGTAGACTTGAATCTTTGCTTTAATTTTGAATCAGAACAAAACAATGATGTCCAAAGTTTCCCTTTTCAACTCAAAAATGAAACAGATGAGTCAGACTAGCCTCAAAAGACCAGAATATTGCAGTTTTACTCACTTGATTGTAATCAAGCCAGTCTCATCTTCTTGCAAATGAAGAACTTTTTTAAATGAAAAGTGTGTATGTCGAGTTATTTGTTTAATATATGAGACTGACGTTCACGCCCTGATTTTGTTTTACATGATTAAATTATGAGATGAATTTTGATGTAAATGCACTCAGCGTTGATATGGGATATTGTGGGTATGTGGTAGGAGCCAAGTCTGCTTATGTTTAGGTTAGGAACAATACTGTGATCGTGTGGTAGCACAGGTTCAGTGAGATCAGTGAGATTTTGTTTCTGTTTCCTCAGTACCAAGTAGGTAGACATGTAGGTGATTTCCAAGGGGTTCTCAGAAAAACCTTTGTGGAATATTTCCTAGATTTTGATCAGCTGCTTAGAAATTTCTGTTGCATGCAGTTTTCAAAAAGATGCAGCTTTTTTTTTTTTTTTTTTTTTTTTTTTTTTTAAGAAAAACGTTTAACTGTATATCTGCTTAAGATGTAATCATTCTGATGGTGGAGTGTTAGGAATCTGAAGGTAACATACAGCATTCTTACCTCTTTAATCTGAAAAAAAAAAAAAGCTTTGGAGAATCTGGGAAAATGTGGTTGGTTGAAGCCCCGGTAATCTATAATGCAAGGCACAGATACACATATGGCCTAGCACCTCACACATGGGTGCTTGATTTACTGTGTTGTTGCAGAAATGAAGATATACAATCATTTCATGAATTTTGTTTAAGTAATAATGCCATTTATTTTAGAACTATTGTTTTTTGCCTTTTTTAATACATTCTTCAGCCCACAGAGAGGGAGTAAAGTGTGTATTTTGATAATCCTGCAGAAGAGACATGAATCTTATGTTCTACATTGTTAAACAGCTGTGCATGGAGATGGTAATTGTGTGATTAATCACGCTTACACCGCCTGTGATGCATGTTTTTTGTGTGGCATTAATGTATTTGTTTTGTAAGATTACAGTGGGAAATCATGCTTCAAAAATGTCCTTCATTTGAGACTAAGATTTATCTATTTATTTATATTAAACATGCTACTAAAATGCATCTGTACCCTTTACGTGGAAATGTAGGTACTTGTCTCTGGAGATGGACATGGAAGTGCAGTTGGCCTTACAAGTGTGCATGCCTTCACGCAGAAACATACGTGACAAAATAGGTTTGCGTTGTTTGCAGGTGCATTTTGAGAGGCTGATTATAAACTTGACACTTAATGTAACGCGCTGATTATCTTGGGGTCCAATCATGCAAAGATTTACAGCTGAGGGCTGTACCGACCACTGTGAGGAATCCCACTGACTGCGATTTTGAAAGAGCTTGCTGTGCAAGAGAGAAATAAAATTTGGCATTGTGGAGCAAACGCTCCAGATGATCTCTAGCGTGGGTTCCAAAAGCTGACAGAAGCTGCAAAAAAATGGCTTTGGCAAGTTTCTAAACTTCTGTCTAAAAGAGATTTCTCTCTGTATTGATGGAAATTACATGCCTTAGTTTTGTCTATTTCAAGGCGGTGAATGATAAATTTCTGAAAAATGAAGTAGCTGGGGGAAGCCTGAAGCTATACAAGTTTTCCTTTTTCCTTCCTCTGCGTGTTGTAAAAACAGTGTAAATGTTTGATATAATAAAGGAAGATATGCCAAGGGAAATGTCTTGCTCACTAACTGCGTATCTGTTTAAGATGTAATCATTCTGGTGGCGGAGTGTTATGGATCTGAAGGTAACATGCAGCATTCTTACCTCTTTAATCTTGAAGCAGTCAATACCCAGTGATAACACTAATTCTTAGCTTTTGTCTTTACCTCCCGCAAAGGGTTAGAAACGAAGAAACCCAGCTTTTTCATGAAAACGAACATAAACTTTTGAGATCCACTTTCAAGGAGAGGATACAGGTTTCAGCCACAAAACGAAAGCAGCTTTTTCAAGAAAAGAAATGGCTACAGGTAACAAAACTGCCGTGTTGTCTCAAAGAACCAGTGCTGTGTGGGAAAACGCTTGTAAGCTGTCGCGCAGAATTAGACAAACTTATTGTAATAGTGACTTTGTTCTGTGCAGCAATTAGAGCCTTGGCTGTAGTCCAGCTGATAATCTAAGTGATGATTGGAGATGGCAGCCGCAGGAGCTGTGTTAATCTCATTAAAGAAAAGCAGAGCTGGAAGGCTCAGTGGCTTGTGTGTATGCTTTAACTTTCCTCATTATCTTTTTTTAAGTGTGCTCTTTATGTCCTAATTTGCCATTTTTAATTTTCATTGATCTTCAGAAGTTTTTATTTGAAAACAAAAAATTATGACAGAAGCAATCTTTGATCCATTTCTGGATAGATTTGATTATCAATATGTGATTTACCAGCTTTTGTTCCTGGAACATGATCGATACCTTTCATTAGGATGAAGCAATCATCACGGAGCAGTTGGCATTTGCCAGCATAACTTTACACTGACACGTGATGCCACAACGTGGTAGTGTTGGCAAATGGAATGTTTTAAGATGGCTTCTGTCCAATTTTAAATCTGCAAGCCTTTTAAGCATAGTTTAGCTCTGTTTTTTCTCTGTCCTTTCAAAAACCTCAATTTACTGTCTAGGATAAGTCTTTGCTCCATCTCCTTTTAAATCTTGGTGGTAACATTCAGCAGTGTGACATCATCTTAGTTTTATTTCTGTGCTCTTTTCTTGAAATCTCATTATTTTTAATACTTTTCTTCCTTTGATCTAACAGTTTAATAATGTGTGTGTATACACACAAATACATATATATAAAAGAAGAAAGAAATGGTGAAAAACATCTTAGATGGCCATTGCAAAGTCATACTCAACTTACTTTTCCATCCGAGTAATCACCTTTGCATTGTTTGGATTTATTTCATCAACATATAAGAGCAGATATAGTCTAGTTTAATGTTAACAGTATCCAGAAAACTGGTTTTGGTAATCTCGATACCCAGCCAACTGCATCAAACTATCCGACTGAAAGCTGCTGGCCTTAAGACTTCATGCCAGGTAATGTTTTAATGCTTACTCATGGTGATTTTTTATTTCTATATAGTGACGCTAGGGACAAATTAGCCACAGTCTGTACAGGCACACTATTTTTGATCAAAATTTTGGTGATTTTTAAGTTCTGGAAGAGGCTGACCTGTGATGGTTGGTGGCTTCCAGCATCTGTTAAGGTTTAATCTGTCCCAAAATCTCACGTATCTGAAATTATTATTATTATTTTTTTCTTAGCCCTACTTTTCCTTTCCTTCTACCCTCTGTCCTGCTGTTTCTGTATTTGTATTCGGAGCTTTGAGACCGCTTGTGATGGTATTCAAATTTACCTAGTAATGTTTCTACTTCAGTCTCTATTTTGTGGACAACACAAGCCCGTAAATGAAGTTTGATGTTCACAATTAGTAGCGTTTAGTGGTCATGTTAGAAATCCCAGTTCTAAACTCAAATGCAAAAAGTAAAACGCTAGCTTATGTTTAGTGAACTAAACATCATCTGTTGCTCCATGCTGGGTCTTTATCCTTTTTATTCATTCCTGGAGGCTGCCCTAAGAGCACTTTAAAGGCTTCTTGGCATTTCTGGAAAAGAAAGAGAAATTTCCAGTTTACTGGCAAAAATTTCCATTCTCTCAAGAGTAAATGTGAACTGTTCCCAAGCAGAATAGCTTTTTCTTTGTGAATGCAGATTGTATGCTTCTGCTATCTAAGTTGTAAAAAAATTTCAGTACTAAAAGTGTGTTTGTAAAACCAAATTCTGTTCATCTCCTTTTCTGTTCCCCTGTAGGTTGCTTATTGCAGTGATTGCAATTACCACATTTTGAAAGAATATGAAGGTCTTTGTATTAAGTAGGGCTTATTAAGATTTTGGCAGTATTCCCAATCTAGTAATACAGAGACAAAATTGTCCTTTGTGCACGCTAAAAGCCTGATTTGAGACTCAAAGAAACAACACTGATGTTTTTGGCCTGCTGACCTTTCTGTCCTTGACAAATGCCCATGGGTTGAAACATGGGCCACTCGCTTTTCTTGTTGCGAAATGTAAATAATAAAACAAAGGTGGAAAATAATTGATGTATGTACTGCACAGCACTAATATCACTTGATTTCTTTGAGCCGTTTCAACCTTTTCACGTACAAGGTACTGTTTCTTGTTTCAAGCAACACTCGTGGAGAGTCAGGGAGCTTTTTATAGTGCAACAAAGCAAAAAGTAGGTTTGTTTATCAGGTGAGCATTACTGAACTAAACTTCGCTTAAATTACATTGAAAACATATGAAGAATGTTAAGGTTTCAAAGTGAAGCAGTAAAAAGACAAAGAAAAAAAAAGAAAAAGAAATAGTCAAAAATCAGTTACCTGCGCATAGTATGTATGTTTTATGAAAGTCTTGAGTCTTTAATTATAAAAGCATGCTGTTTTTTCTGGATCTGTTTCATACATTGCTGTAGATGGAAAGTACTTGTTGAGATATTCAAAATAGCATTTTATCTTTATTACTTGATATTCAGCCCCCAAATCTTTATACTGTACACTGCTCAAACCCTCTTTTGGATGCAGATTTATTAATTGGTGAATTGGCTCTTTTTACACCATTAATCAACAAGGCATCTGAGTGATTCAAAACCACTTGTTTTTTTTCTGTGCAACTGCCTTTGGTTGAAGAGAGATTCCTATTGCCATTTTACAGGTAGAGAATGAAGTGGTGAATTATCATTAAAAGCTACATGGTAATTTTTAATGTCAATTTTGTAATGCCTAGTTACTTAACTGAAAGAGGTCCCTTTTTCCCCTTTTTTTCTCTCTGTCTTTTTTTTATTAACTGGACTGAATAAGGTCATGTGAAATTATGAACTTTGATTTCTGTTGGGAGTCTATAGATAGTACTTCAGAGACCCCTCTTTTAGGTTGTATGGAAAATGGTGAACGTTCAGTCTGTGCCTGTGTGTGCAGATAATAGGCTAAATGGCTTGCAAAGTTTTACAAAGACAGTATGAAATGTAGGGATAGAATCAAATTCTCCAGCATGACATTCAGCAACTTAGATCACAAGTAGTTTGATTTTTATTTTATTTTTAATTTCCCTTTTCAAATTCTGGGACAAATGAGCCAAAACCGATATATTAAATAATTTTTTAAACTCAGCAACCCAAATTCCTTCATGAAGTGCTCCTTCCTTGGGTGCAAGCCATCTGTTGGGTTTCCAAGGAGAAATTAGAATGTGCTTTTGCAGGAAACATCTCTATCATAAAATGTGGTGGTTAAACTTCTGGCAACATTAGTGCAACTAAGGTAAAGCTTTGGTCATTTATTAAGCTGGGGAGAGGGATTCCATGTTTTCCATTAAAAGTAAATAATAATAAAAAGGACTAGATAGTGGATCACCACTTGTTTCCTGTGCGTGATACTGAATGGTAAGCCTGGAAGGAACCGTTGCAGGGATATTCTGCAGCACGATGGATAGGTGGTTGTTAGCTGTCAGTCTGACACAGGATTCTGTGATTATGGCTGAACTGAGCTCTTTTTTATCATTATTATTTTTTTAAAAGTTTTTAACTTAGGAAAAATACTGCTGTGTTTTAAAGGCAAAAAGTGCCTGTTGCAGTTGATTTTGGCAGAGGAACCTGCCATACGGTGTTGAAATGCAGGTGGGGAGTTTCAGACTGTAGAAATGCTAGTTTCTAAACACAACAGATGTAAGAATTTTTGCATGTCAACACAAGGCTGTCTTCTCATCTAGCGTTGTGCTAAATTAGACAACTTTAATTCATGATGCTTCTAAGATATCCTTCTAGGGACCTACCAATGTCCTTAATGTTGTTCATAGTAAACTGAGGTTTCTGTTCCATGCAGAAAGAAATTGAAGACCTCCGAGCAAGACTGGCTGTATTGGAAGCAAAAGATCAACAGCTAAGAAGAGAAATTGAGGAACAAGATAGGCTTATTCAGTCACAGGACTGTGAACTGACTGCTTTACTTGGCTGTGTTTCTTTGAGAGAACTACAGGAAATAAGCAAGGCTGTGGATGACACGTTAGCATCCTCCTATCAAATTCCATTCAGTTTGGATCTTCCGGTAACAATAAAGAGGTATTTAAATATCAATATGTTGTCAGTGATGTAAAGGGTCTTGTACTTTCCCAGTGTGGTGTTGAGTTGGCTGCCAGTTGTTTTTTTGGTGATTGTGCCAGCTAATTAGCTGGGTTCAGATACTTGAAAATTTCTAAGAACAGATATTAAAGTTCTAATATGAATACACTTCTGTAGGAAAGAAGACATTGCAGTGATTTGAAAATCTTGTACTTCATATTTTTTTGTGGTAGAGAGACACCTACAGAAAGTATTTGAATCCATCAATTGTTAATACCTATCATCAATTTAAGCTATTTTCATTAGCTGTTGGATTTTTTTTTCCCTGGTTTGGTAATGCAGTAATTGCAATGTGTTTCATACAGTCTGAAAACGTCTACTAGGTGCCATCCAGATAAATCTTAGAGATGTTTCTTGCTTCAGTGAACTTCCAATTGTAATAAAGACTGCTGCGATAAGTGTTAGGCTCAAACAGTGGAATTGAGGTAGCAGGGAAAGGAACTTGAAGACTTCTGGGACACCTACAGTTAAATGCACAGCACACAGTTCTTTTAAATGGAAAAGTTGCTACTCTTGGTAACCTTTTCGAAATAACCTCATCTGTATTTACAAAGGCAATAGAAGTGCTTCAGGGTCTAAACTTTACTGACAGTCAATGGGACGTTGGTGATGGAACTTTGAAAGTGTTACTTCTTCTGTGTCACCAGGACAAAACAAAATTCCTGTTTATCCTAACTTTCATTCCTTACAGATAAGCAATAGCTATGTTGCTTGCAATTTTTCCTCTCTTCATATTTATTGGATTTAGTTTAGTTATATTAACATTCATGAGAAATTGCTGCTCATGCGTGCTAATTTATACAGATTTTTTTTAAGTCAGCAGAATGTCTTGTAGAGGACATATCCGAAAACCTTTTGAGGTTTGTTTAAAATTTTAAATTAGGTTATTGGAAATAGTTTCTTGACTTGTTTAGTTTGTTTTAATAGTTGCTTATACTTGTGTTCTTGAGATTGAGGAATAAAAGGTCTCAAGCAGTCTGTCTGAAAACCCATGCTTTGATTTTTCTCTTAGTTTTGAATTTGCTTACAAAAGAATATTTAGATATTTTTTCTCTCACACTGCTGATGCAACACTGAATTGCACTTAACTCTTTGGAATATTCTTTAAAGATGTCTTTAATTAGCACTGGTTTAGGAGCAACTTTCTCTGAGCTCTTTGCTCACCAGTGCCATGAATAACACAATCACTTGAGGGAAAGCAGGCATTCATTATTGGAAGTGAGTTCAGAGCTTTAGTAAAGATAAATAATTTCATTTATTTCTTTTCATATTTGAATGATGCTTTGAATGGTCCTTTTTCTGTTTTAGTTTTGTGTATTGATCAAATTTTGTGTCACGGGGGCCAACGATCAGGTTCTTCTGCTCTGTTAACCATAACTGGATTTTGTTCCTCTATTGTAGATTGGGATGAATAAATGCTAGATTGGCATGCATGAGTAAGCATGCTTAGTCAGGCATCTTTGACAGCCTTCAGGAACAGTTTAAATTTTCTACTTCAAGCTGTAGTTGTGTGCTCTTGCCAAGCACAAAGGCTTTTTTGGATGTGACATGATGGCAATGGTGGAGATGCCCACCTATTGCATAGTCACGTGGAGCCTAGGGCCCTTGGTTCAGAAAGTGGAAATCTCTGCATTTAGGTCCATCCCAACCTGACTTGATCTGAACCTACAGCCTCAGAACCAGCTCTTACCTGCTGAGAACTTCAGTACCTTGGAAAGGAGTTGCTCTGTGACATTTCTTACTCAGGGCCATAATGTATCCATGAATGCAAAATGCAGAAATCTGGCAAATGACAACAAAGCAAATTGGCAAGAGGAAGAGTGGAGAGTGTTGATGGTTATATTACTGAGCTGAGATGGGAAAGACATATGGTGGGTTGTATTTGTTGTGGGAGCTGGCAACTGTCCATTGGTGAAGTACTAGTGTATTTTTTTTAATTAGAAGCAAAAGTGAAATGATAGGAACATGTCACAACCTGGCTGCTGTGGCTTTTCAAAGAAACAAGGTGTACCCCTCACCGTCTGTTCAGCAGGTTCTTTACCTTGCAGGAGATGGTGGCTCTCTCTGAATTAAAAAAAATAAATCCTGTAGTAGTTTTCTGTATATGATGTGGCTTCTTGGTCTGCTACATCCCATTAAAATGTTACAGAATAATTTAGGAAGTCATCTTGTCCAACTCCTGCTCAAAGCAGGACTACAGTTTCGAAGTTAGATCAGGTTGCTCAGGGCTCCATCTGTCTAGGCTTAGAATATCTCCAAGGATGGAGTTTTTGCTGCCTCACTAGGCATCTAATGTTTGACCACCCTTGCTATGAACTCTTTTTTTGGTCCCATATCTAACCAGAATTTCCCTTACTGTACCTTATATTGGCTTATCCTAAATCAGTATGTTGGGTAAGAGGTTAAAAACTTGACAAAGTCAGTTCAGCATATTAGTTTTAAATTCTGAAGTCCTGGGATATATAATGTGAAAAAAAAATCTGGAAACATCCATTTGATTTTGAGTCATTGCAAAGGAAAATCATGAAAGTCTTCTAAAGTTTGGGCTATCTTTTTGAGAAATGAACCTATTATTCATGCACATTTACAAAAGAACAGTGCTTATGTCAAAAGTCATTCAGTACTGATGGGCTGTAAATGACAAGCTCCTGGGTATGGGGTTGCAAAATATTGTGTATTTATTCCAACTGCATTGTGCTAGTCAGTAAAGTACTATACAAAGTGTGCTTTTGCATAATTATCCATTGGGTACATGAATTGCTTTCAGCACTGGTATAACGCAGGGCTGATGTGAAGCATCTCTTTAAACAATCTGTGCTATAATGAATCATATTGAGTGGCTCGCAGCTTACCATAAAAATACAAATTATTTAGCTTTTCTTGGCCTTAATGTTATTAAACAGCAACTTATTAAAGCAAACTTCAGGGAATGTGAGAGAACATCTTAAATGAAGAATAATCACCCAGATAGAAATATGCAGAAGGAGGAGTGCAAGTCAGTGTGACATTGGGTTGAGCGTTCTTTCAAGCTTTTTTTTTTTTTTTTTCTTGTCAAGCGTTATTATTTTCAGGAAGATTAATAATCCTTTGTTTTGTCTTGTTTATTTTTTTTATGTAGTGGACTTTTTCTGAAAACAAAAAAGCCTTTGTCAGTAACTATAACGTGCTTTGAGTTTGAAGGCTTGAGAAATGTTACATGCTTTACCCTGGGCTCTTTGGTGAGGGCTACTGGAGGCCTAGGTTAAAACACAGCCAGTTAATGTGCAATCAAATGTGTTAGCTTCCATTTTGACAGGGATTCTTATCTAGGTTGAGACCATACAACATCATCATTTTGCTCAAGACCTGCCTAATTACCCTTGGTAAATTAAAGGGCGTGATCATTATTATAAAACAAGGAAATTGCAATATAAAAGCTCAGCTCCCTCGCATGGGGTTGTGTGCTAGAAATGTGTTCAAGAAGTGGGAGCAGCTGGTGTTGTGTGTGCCATGCACGTTTGTGTTTTAACTCAAGATGACATACTGAAATCAGAGAAAAATAGGTCTAAGTGTTGAGTGTGAAGTACTTTCTCCTGCAGATAGCAAAGGTAACAAAATGAATCCTCTCCATAAACTTTTCTGAAAAGGGGGACAGTTAAAATGTGGTTCTGAAACTGCGTAGCTTCTGATTATAAAATAAGACAATTTTAATTATTTGATTTACTCTTTTCAGTGCCTCTTCAGTTTCTTTTTTTTAAAAAAAAAAAATCTTTTCACATCACAATGAAAACTGGGGAAGTCTGATATGCTTCTGTTCGTTATGTTCATATTTAATTTCATTTAGCATTTTTTACTCTTGTTTTTTCCCCATATCTCCAGATGTATGTGACTCTCCAGCATGTCATCCTTAAAATAAATTGCACAGTTCCATATGGACTATTGTCTGGGCACCGAATGTTGCTTGAAAGAAAGAAATTCAATTAAATATCTTTCAAAATATTTGAATACTCCACCTCTTCTTCCACCCTTCCCATGGAGCAGTTTTTAATTAGTAAGAATTTGTTCCACAGCGTATGCATGGGATCTTCAACAGATGTGGAAATTTTCTACTCTGTGTATTAGTTATTATAGCACTGTCAGGGCTGGTGGCAGAAGGAGCTGAACTTGAAGTTTTATGCAACCAGTTCACTCTGCTTCAGTGATGCCTGGAGCTCATCTGACAAAGATTAATTCAAAGTGAAATACAAATGCTCAAGGGATCGAGAACCTTATTAGTTGGAATATACTCGGAGCATTCAGCAACTTCAGTTGAGGCCAAAGCCTGGTAAAGCCAAAAAAGGTGTTATTTTTAGAGAAGTTGGTTTTCTTGAGAAAAGTGGAGAAAACAAGACTTACATGTAGTTTCCTTTATTAACTTAGGAAAAGTAGAAGCACTGTTCAGGATGGGCTACTGTCATTAGGAGAGTTGGCTTTGTACATGTTTTGTTGTTCTTCAAAGTATATGTCTTCTTGAAATTCCTAGTCAAATTAGTGGTTAGCAAGCTCTATGAAATTACTGAAGAGTCCTGAATGATACAGACGTGTGTTCGCATCAGCCTTTCCACGAAAGTCTTAGCTTTAAAGAATTGCATTTAGGAGAAGTGAAACAAATCGCACCGTATCTTTCCAAAAAGGTACCTGTTGTTTGCTAGATAATGTGCATTCTGTCTGAGGAAGTCCTTTTTAGATGTATGATTTGAGATTTTCTTTGGCTATTTCTGAGAAAATGCATACATATTAAAAATATCCTCTGGGAATAGAGAGGCAATGCAAATACAAAGAGCAAAAGGATGAAATGGGTTTATAGCATCTAAAAGTTTCTACTACAGTGCACAGAATGCTAATGTTTCTGGCTATTTGATGGGTCTGTGTGGAGGATAGCAGAGAAGTGAGTTGTAGTTGGAATGCCTGATACTGTAAGTCTTTATTTACAGGAGTATTTTGGTTTGGGGGGGATGTTTTGAGCTTTTTTGTTGTCTGTACTTTTTGTTTTCACAACCCTGGTTGTGCTCAATTACAAATAGAAAGTGTTGTTGGCATGTTGGTTACACAGAGGAAAAATAATCTCAACCTTTTAAAAATTTATTATTTTTTCCTGAATATTTTGAGAGATTACCATGCCGTGTTACGAATCAGACCATGAATACCAGATGGCAAGTAGACCTCTAAGCACACTGCATAATTATGAGCCTTCTTCTGACCTCACTTGGTGCTGGGGAGGCTTTAGCTGATCCAGGGACTGGGTACATATGGAGCTGTTTTGTGGAAGTTGCTGATGCTTTTGCCTTCTGATGCAACTTAATTTACTTCTGTGTCTTTCCTTTGGTGGGTGATTTTGCGTGCTGCTCTTGGAGGGTGTCAGCAGTCCTCTGGTGCTTCCTTGACAGAAGTGCTCTCTGCGCTTTTGACCAGACTTTACCCCTCCTGGCGTAGGTTGTTGCAGCCTGTCCCTTGCCTTCCCAGATACATCTGTATTTCACCAGTGATGTAATAAGCATCTGTGTTTGTGGGCATATGTATCTGATCCTGAAATTCTGCTCTTGTGCTGTGTGAGAAGGTAAAGCTTCTGGTCTCCTTCCTCTGCACTGTCCCTTATTATGTATGTCAACCTTTCTTCTTTTGATCTTCTTGAAATTCTTCCTCTTTTTTCTTCTCTCTCTCTCTTCCTCTTCCTCTCTCTCTCTCTCTCTCTCTCTCTCTCTGTCATGCCTACGCCACTATCTGTCCATGTGATATTGCTGTAAAATATTGAAAGTCCCAGGAAGGGATAATGATAAAACGGATGACTGAGAAAAGAGAGCTGTTCTTTCCCTTTTTTTCCCTCTGACAAACATGCATGCTGAAATGAGCGTCTTGAGCTGTCAGATGCACAGACGAAGCAGATAACTTTTGTACTGACCACCAGATCTGGGCTTAAACATCAGGTAAGACAAGTGAAGAGTAAGCCCTCAGTCACCTCAGATGTTCAGTTAATTCAGCTTTGTGGGTCTGTGGGAATGGAAAACCACTGCTTGCATATGGAATATACCACGTGAAGAAGTGCTGCTCAGCCCCAGAAACTGCTCTTCCTGTTGTTCACTTGTGTCCCAGTCATAAGCTGTGGGCATGGGAGTCTTCAAGACTTCTGACAGCTTTAGTTTTCCCTGCAGGCCTGCTCATGTTGACTTAATTTGGATCAGCGATGAATCATTTCCCATGACATGAGGACGATGCACAGGTCAGTCTGAGTATTAGCCTTACTGGCTTGACTTAGGGCCCTTTCAAGCTGCTCTGATTTTATTTTTTTCTAAAGCTTAACACAGAATTTTTAAAGTCTGTGGTAGGAAATTTCTCCGACTACATTGTGAGATGAACCAAAATACAGTTAGGGGTTCTTAAAACAGTGCTGGCACCACTGCTGTTTCTATAGCTAGATATGATGAAGATAGCATGGTGCCCTGTGTTTTTAAATGTAGTTCTTTTGTTTAACGATCCATTCATTCTTTCTCTTCTTTGTGCTGAGCTACAGACAGCTTCACAAAAACTGCAGCAGTTTGCAGTGGAGGAGCAGAGGCAAAGATGCTTCTTGGCATCTGGGGAAGGCCCTGGAAATTCCCCAGTCTATTTGCAGGGAGAGTGACTGACCACACAGCCAGCTACCTCTGCTGCAAGGGCTTTTTGAGGGAAACTCCAAATTTTATCTCAAATGTCAGACCACAGCCCGAGCTGTGATAATGCGATTGTATCATTTTTAGCTGTGTCCCACAGTTGGGTTTGTGTTTTGAGGAGACTTTTGCCTCAGCTTCCTCAAAGAAGTGTGCTGCAAGTTTTTGTGAGAGTCAAGTCATAGGTGAGAGCCTGTTTCTTGTTTTGTGATCTGACTAGTTAGAAAGCTCAACTTTCTTTTTTTTTTTTTTAGACAGATAAGAGCTGTCTTCTCCATTTTGTCTACCTAGGATTAATTTCATTGTCGTTCTCTGCCTAGGATGAAAGGGTAGACCTGTTGGACAAGTGGCTTTGTTTCTTCTTTCTCACTTGTGGGAGCAACTCTAAAGGAAACCGTATACCAAATAATGGCGTGCCAGACAATGGCTGTCTGTGCTTCAGCACATGAAATGAATTTGCTTCCTGCAAAGTTGCAAACAAAAGCAATCAGGTAGGAGCTGCCAGAGTTAGAAGTTGTAGCAAGAACAACTTTACAGAGTTGCCCGTGCCTTGCTGCTGTTGCTGAGCCCAGTCCCTTGTTCCGTGGCTCTGCGGTTCATCGTGACTCAGATCCACCGGGGCAGGTGGGAACCCCTGTTTTATGGAGGAGAGGGGCTTCCACAAAGTCTGCTTCTGCACCGCAGGCACTGGCCTTCCTTGGGAAGAACAGAAGAGGTTGGAAACACAATAAGGAAAGGAGAAAATAAGTCTTCAAACCATGAGAATAGATCATTGCTGGCAACCTGAAATATTTTGGAGCAACTTGGAGGCAGGTTTTTATCCTTTCAAAGCAGGATTATAGAAGGAAAAAGTCCCAGCAGAAAGATGAGTACCATCCGCTTGAGTACCCATGTGTGCCGTGTAATGAGGAATCTGTTTTTCCCTGCTGAGCATCTGGTTTTTCCTGCTTGCCTTAGCAGCATCCAGTGGGATGCAGCAGCCCATAACGTCCGGGCCCCATATGTGCTGATTCCTCTGGGTACGCGTGCATTTTAAAGAGATTTATTTCTCTTTGGGGAAAAATGACCAGCTGTCCCTGTCAGTGTATGATACTGAATTTGTATGTAATAAAGAGAAACAGTTCACGACAACGTCCAGGGATAGACCCTTTCGGTCAGTGAAGTACAGAGGATGTTATTCTTAGGAGAATAATTGCAGCTGCCCTAGGCAGGCTCTAGCTCATGTGCAGTTCTCTCACGTGCTACAGAAAGGTGTAGTAGAAGAATGGAGATTTCTTAAAACAACGGAAAATCTGGGGAAAGTGTTCTGATGTTTTGAACTGCTGCTGCGGAGAGAATTCGATTGTGCCTTTGTTTTCGATCTGATGCTCCTGTTTCAGGTAGCAGCTGGAACAACAACTGTGACAACCACGCTGCGGCAGCAGCTGACAGGAGAGTGGCGGGCGGTGCAGCAGCATGTGGGTGCTCGCTTGAAACAGGCGGACACAGTTCAGCTGTCTGAATGGTGTTTTATAAGGCCGGAAGATTTCTCAGTACGTAACAATGAAAATTCAGCTTGGAATCTTTGTTAAAGATGCCAGCAGCATCTTCAAGTGACTGTGGACTGGCTGTTTCTGTTGGAGAGGTTTTATGTTAAATAACAAAACCAAAACCAAAAACAAAGACAAGAAAACCTACCACGCTAAGGAAAAGGATTTGATACCTCAGTTGCCCTACTGCAGGCATTGAAAAAACAAAAATAAGTAAATAAACAACAACACAAAAAACACAAAACCAACCTTGTTAATCTTTCTTGGAAAAAATCATGAAGTATCATTTAACAGCCTGAGTTTACTGCAAGTCTCCCATAATTGGAGATAATGTTTGGCAGCAAATAAGGGTGATCTCAGTTTAGAAATCTTGTGTATGTAAGAGCTTTTGGGCAAGGCGGTGAGTTGTTATTATAGTCCATTTCACACAGATATGACCAAGGCATAGTCTTTGAGAGTAGGCAAAAGCAAATGCAGTCACCCAGCACCCCATGAGTCAGGGGGAAACCTTAACTGGTGAGCTGAGGTTGTACAAAAATGTTGGCAAAGTGTACTTCAAGGACTGCTTCGATGAACACTGAGTGAAAGAGCACATGTATTGAAGCCATCCTTGACATAAAAAAACCCACAAATACTCCTCTGCAAAATGGTAGGTAGAAGAGCAAATTGCTGGAGCAAAACCAGCTCTCTGATGTTTCAGAGCTAGGTGCTTAATTTTGGATTCTCATTCAAAATATGCCTTGGAGAACTCCGTAGATTGAAATGTGCAGAAGGTCCAATGCTCCTATACCTTGAAGTACATCTCTTGATAACTTTTGTCTCAAATTAGATTAATTTTTGAGGTTGGAAACTTTCCAAGGTGATTCTTTGCATTTTACTTCTTATCCAGTTAACTAGGCCTTTTAACTGCCACAAATTTCATCTTCAGTATGAATTAAACACAACTTTTCTCCTATTTCACGTCAGAGTCCACTCCTCAAGAGCACTGACAGATTTAGACAGAGAAATTGGATTTTCTCTATTCAATTCAGCAGAAATTCTGCATTTTTATCAATGTTTAACCAGCTCTGTCTTCTATAAGACGTTTTCCATGGTCTGTATATCTAAGGAAAAATCAGAGTTTATTTGGAAAACTCTGACTTATATTTCAGGGAGGATTCTGTTTCCCAGTCTTGAGATATGCTATGTGTATATCCTGTTGTTCAAAGGCCCACGGATCATTGCACAAAGTTGAAAAGGAAGTTATGTGCTTGACTGAAATATTGCTTTTCTCCTATGGTAATATCCAGATGTGTAGCAAGTCAGGACTATGAACAGATCACACAGAATGAAGATAAACTTGTCATCCAGTGTATTGATTGAGTAGACTTAAACTTTATGGTGGAGTGTTTAAAAAAAAAAAAAAAAGTACAAAGTAGTGCTGTTTCACCTTAGTATACTTAAAGTAATCTAGTTCCGAAACTTCTTAATTGGGCAGAAGCACAGGGCCAGAAACACCCCCTGTAGGTCTTGTCCTGGTAAAAATCTATGTATGGTTTCTGTAATAATGACTGTTAATTTTTCTCAAGAAAACTTCAATACATTTTCTTCTTCTTTCTTTTAATTCTGGTTGTACCTGCCTAGTGTAAAGCTGCCTCTTGTTAAGTACAGTTTTGCTCAAAACTTCCTTTTTTTTCTGACTTGTCTTCAAAGCCTTCTGAGATATGCACATCAAGGGAACCGTGAAAGTACAAGAAAGTTATTGATCATTTGATTTGATTTTTTTTATGGTGGATTTATTCCTTAAAGGCTCACTGATGTACCTAGACTTAAAATTTCGGGTGGATTTTTGTTGGATTTTTGCCTTGATGTAGGCTGTGGTAGATGTTTACACCAAATGTTCCTTGAGTAACACTTCTGGTTTTACAAAGGTCTGGACAAAGGCGTTTTAGAAGGTCAGTTTCTGTTTGCTGCTAAAATGAAGATTACAAGTGTAGGGCTTGGTTTGTATATTTTGATCTTCTAAGAGAGCACAGCTTTTTGTTACTTCAGAATCTGAGATGGAATTCTGTTAGAAAAGTTCAAGTTAGAAAAGTCACGCTCTCTGCAGGCTGTATTGGGTTATTGATCGATTATCGGGCAGTCTTATTACTCAAAGGCCAAATTCAAACAGTACTGTAAATTGTTTCAATTTGCTGATAATCAAGAAAATATTCCTTAATAATCATTTTATTTAGGAGGGAATGCATATTCATCTGAATTAAGGTTCATCCCATCATGCTTTCTTATATTCACACAACCTGAATAGGAGTAATTTTAAATTGTTCTGTATTGTACCTGGATTAAAAGAAATTGAGGTATGCTGCTATGGAGCTAGGGAGTGAAATAACAGGACCAGAATAGTCTGTTAGGTGGCAGTAATGTGAGGAAGAATACTTGCTGTAAAGGGCACCCTTTGTCTTTCAGCCTCTGCAGGCTTAGGTCAGAGATGCTTGCTCAGTTTCTTATGAAAATAAGTATTTCCAGTATAGAATTTATTTATTTATTTATACTGGTACCACGTGTAGTATGTTCTTTTGTGCAGTTACAGAGACGGCATTCTGACTACATTTTTTGTCAATGTATGTATATTTTGTCATTAATACAGGAACTGTTTCTGTATATATTTATGTATCTTGAATGTAGAGATCAGCATGACTTGCCTTTGCCCATTTTCATTCTTTGAATTTTTTCTTAGGAAGCCAAACATGAATAGACAATAGTCTCATATGTGAAGGGAAGTATACTAGCAAAGTGGAAGGAAAGAAATTCAGAAACATGCCTTCCTTTAGTAGAAAGCCATTCTTCCCAGTAATGTGCTACTCAGCCTTCCTCTGAACAAAGCTACTTCCATAGTATCTGCAATTCCTGCATGTAAATCATAGCTTCTTAGAATATTCTTTAAAAGGCTTTTAAAATACTTACCGTTACATAATGACATTTAATTTCTGTGGGCATGTAGGAAGGCTGTGATAGAGTGACCAGACCACTTGATTCCCACTCTTCCTTCTCTGTCCCCTATTGTACTGAATCTTTGAATCATTGTTACTTTTTTTTTTTTTTTCCTGCACACCATTTCTGACTGTGAGCAATTTCTCAGCAGTTTCCAACTATATTATTACAATTGGACATACTCAATATCTATGTTCCTCAAGGTCACTGAAATGAGATACTTACAAGGCACGGGCTTGCTTGAAGTAGTTGGGTCTTAAAATTTTTCCCATAGTCTGTTATTACATGCCAAGCCAGACTCAGATCCTGTATGTGTAACATTCCCATATCCTCCTGCAGTTCTCCAGCTGAAGTCCATGTTTTGCCAATGTGTTACTTCATTTATCATCCAAAAAGGGTAATTTCTTATCTCCTGCTTTCCTATTCTGGTCTGATACGTATACAACGAGACCCAGTGATATAGCAAGTTTACGTTGCTCTTCTTTTCTTTTCTCCTCATTAGGATCCTAATGTGTGTAAATCATTGCAAACAATTTAAATAGCCTATATGGCTATCTGCATGAATGAGAAAATTGCATATGATGTATGGATTGCTGTCAGTTCTGCGAGTGTTAATAACCTTTCTTTTCCTGCATTTAGTCAGTTAAATTTGCGTTAATTGAATTCCTGTCTTATTCTAGTCCTTCTATCAGTCAGGTCAAGAACTTTGTGTTCTCTGCGATGGAGTTAGCTTATATTGAATTTGAGAACTAACTTCCAAATGGTCCTTATAATAGATTGCAGTGACTGCGAGGACAAGCAGTCAGATTCTTGATTAGCTGTTCTGCCAGAGAAGAATAGCAATGAGTGAAAACTGTGGCCTTCTTCCCAGGCAAGAATTCAATGTTATTCTAAGGAGCTCTTTTTAAAGCCGTTTTCCCCGGGTAGTCGTAAGTAAAGCAACTTCTAAGCAGACAGCATACCCCTCTTAAAATGAAATATAATGCTCCAGGGTGCTGGTAAAAGAAAATAGTATTTCTGGTTCAAGTCACATGTAACAGATCGTGTCTGTTAAAACCCTTTGTTGGTAGAATGAATCGGTATTGACCGCCTGGTTTCTGTTGCGGGTCAGCTGGAGCATTAGCCTGTCAGTTAATTGGAAAGCTTGTGAGGGGCTTCTCTGTGACAGTGTTTTGTGGCAGAAGAAGAAAGCCTGGGAATAAACTTGGTTATAAACAGTTTGTAGTTGGTAACCCCGGCTGGTTTGTACCCAGTTTTGATTGTTGCGTGTGAATTGTATGATGGACTAATCCCTAAAAGGGATAGGAAATGCCTACCGCAGCATGCCAAAGGCTAACAGACAAATTCAAAACAAAATACTACTGTGAAATTCATGCTGTAAATAATAAAAATACAGTTGTAAGAGTCTGCATGAATGCTGTAACTGATTACATTCTGTGGTTAATGCCTTTCAGTGGCTCGAGTCAGAACTATTATTTATTTGATGCTGTTACTCTTTACTGATATTGTTCAGATTAATATAAATTTATCTCTTAAAATGCTGCTCTAATTGGAATGGCGGTGAGTAATTCCGTATTTATTTTTTGGTGACTTGATAGATGCTAATAAAAAGAAATAAGAGGGTATTTTTTCCCACTCAGAACTGCACCTGAAAGTCCACATGGGTTTGTGCATCCTTGTTAGCAACAAGGACTCTACAGCTAGATCACAGTTTGTAATGCTCTTTTGGATGTATAGTTTAAAAAGAAATTAAAAATTGATCTCACTTGCTGTTAGCTATGTGAGTTCTTCAGAGGAGTGGAACATCATGTGAACCTGGGGAGGGAGGGAGGGAGGGGGGGTTGTGAGGAAAATAAACAGATGAGAGGAATGCACACTGAGGAGGTGTGTTAAATAGAGGTGCCATCTTTATGCTGTTGTTCTTCTGGCTATAACTGCACTTTACATTTTATTATGTCTTGAATCTTTAGAGTTGCATTTTATAAGCCAGTTTCAGAACAATTGGGTCAGCCACCCATTATTCATTCAATTACACACTGCAGCCTTGCTGCTCCCAGTTGACATCTGTACACAAAGCCTGGTTCCTTTTTACGTAACCTGGCCAGCTCGAACGCTGCTTGTGGTTGATGCTGAAAGTCCCTGGGAGCTCCCCAGGCTGAGAAGAGAAATGGCGAAAGAGTTCGTTCCCCCTGGCATTTCCAGAGGCAGGCAGGAAGCTGCTAATGGCATAATTTCACGTGTAGTGTTTCGCGTTTTGCCCCTATATCGCTGGAGAAGAGGTTGTTAAGGGAGAAATTGGAGAATGCTATGTGGGAAGCGTTGTTAAACCACTTGCGTGGGGCTGGCCATCTGTATTTGTGTTTGTTGCTTTGCACAGGCGTTGGCTGACAGTGCCATAAGCTATTTCTGAGGGGCCTGCCTCATCTGGAGCTGGAGGGATCCCGGTGTGCTGTGGTGTTAATGAGGTGCTTGGCCTTGCTGTTCCGCAGGCCGAAAAGGTGTGCGCGCTGTGAAGCAGGGCATTAGGAAAAGCAATACAAATAGCTTCCTCATTAACACAATTAAATGATGTATGGGACAGCTGGATTCTGCCTCCGAGTCTGTCTCGCTTCCCGTGTGAAGCTGGGCAGGGTATTACAGCCAGGTTCTTGTAGGCGCTCAGTAACTGAATGCAGCTCCAACCTGGTGTATGCTGGGGTTTGGACTTAGACGAGTGCTGGCTTTTGAAGTAGAACTCAGTGAGTGCTGTGCTTGGAAAATAGGAATTAAGTTCTAGAAAGAAAAGCTGAAGTGCATAGAGGTGGGCAGCAGGGCCTGTGTGCACATCGAAGTGGGCGCAGGGTGCTAACGTGCGTTCTGAATGACAGCGCCTTTGTGTTTCTCTCACCTGGAAAATGAATACAGAGCTGCCTTATCTTGCAAGGGTATCATTGAAATAAATCCTGTGATGTTTCTGAAATGTTTGGGTACTTCAGCGATGAACACTAAAGAAAAGCTGAGAAATAGATTAAAGGTTCTTTATTCAGGAAGAATATCACTCTTAGGCTGTGAAAGGAGGAGAGTTTTTACAATGCAGCTAAAAGGAAGAATTGAAATGCTGCTGATGGGGAGTGCTGACTGTCATGTACACTGAATTGAGGTGTCATACGGAAAAGAAAATGGGGTCTGATAATGTAACTGAACACCGTATAAAATGTACACCTGCAAAATAGGAGGGAGGGAACCATTACTGTGGCAAGAATAATGCCTATACTCACTCCTAGCCTTTGATTTGGCTTGAATCTTTGAACTTTGTTAAAATGTGACTTGTGTATTTAGTGCTTGTAAATAAATTCACAGAGTTGTTTTATGTTAAATAATATAAATACAATAAAGTGTTAAACTTACCTGGTTTTTAAGGAAGAGAATCTTGCATTTGCTCACGTAAGCATAGATTATGCTTAAAATCTCAGATGAATTTTGAATCACTTTGGTACAAATATTTTGCAGGTTTTCATTAAACTAAAGAAAATAACTAGTGATCTTTAAAATTACCATGAGAACAAGTGACTGCATTTGTTTTTTTCCTGGCAGAGTTGGAAACTGGGTTGTAAGAGGATAGTTGACTGCAAACTCTGCTAGAACTGCCTTTTTGTTAGGTGTTTGGTTGGTAGCCTAGCGAAGAGCCAGCCCTGGACCCCGCTTTGAACTTCTAAGATACAACAGTTACACAAGTAATCATAACTGTGGTTTAGATGGTGAAATGTGTTCATTTTATAACCTGTTAATTAAGAACTGTAAAGCTACTCTATAAACTAGTTTGCAAACAAATGGGATTAAATGGATAGGAGTTGGATAGAAATTTATGGATTTTATCTTGAGTTTTGTCTTTTTGTGCTGTTATGAGTCATCTTAAAGCCTATGTGCTTCCATATGAAAATGTGTCTTGTGAAGCAGACCATGATGAGCAGAGAAGGTCAACTTTGTTTTATTTTATTTTAATCCCTTCTAGCCTTCAGGAAAAAGAACAATCATTCAGCACGTCCATTAAAGAAACTACTGCCAAAGTAAGTACACGTCAGTTATCAGTTTTCATTTTTCTTTGCAATATTTAGAGAAGCAGATAATGTCTTGCATTTTAATAAATTGTATTTTGGAAAGTTAGTTTTGATGTGTTTCTTCTGAACAGATTTTGCATTTAAATGTTTCCAAACATACACTCTATAAAAAGATAGTTACATTTGGACAGGCCACAGAGATTATTTCTAAGGAAGCAGATGGAGTAACCTATTGTTTCTTGCCTTATGCTTACCAGGGAGCAGTCTTGTTGATGGCCTCAATTTAGGAAGATACTTCTTAGCACTTCATGAAAAGAAAGTGAACTCTGGTCACAGATGAATGATTTCACCCTTTTGCTTCTTACTTTCCTACCTGACTGGTTTGGTTGGAATGAAGGAGGAATATTAATATAGTTCCTCTTTTCCCCTCTCTTTCACTAATAATAAGCTAGTAATCTATTTCTCACCCTTTCATAAAAATGCCAAAATAATTGTTGTGGTGTATTTGTCATACATTGGTTTTAATCAGAGATGTCTTCTTTCAGTTCTCTTATTTCTCATGGTCCTCCTTCCAAGCAAGAGACTACTACAGTTTCCTTTTCATCATAAAATGCTCATTGTGCCTAAGAGCATCTTTGCTCTGGAGTGCTCTAGGAAGGAGGTTTGTAATTCTTATAGATCTGTATGGAACAGGAAAGTGCAAGTATTTATATTTTTTAATAATTTTATATTTTTTATTATTTGGAAATAAGTTCATTTTTTCATGCTAGTTCTCTAATAGAGATAGTTCTCCAAAATCAGTGAAAAATTATTCTTTGTATTATGTTCTTCATAATCATTATGCCCAACACTTTTAGCATGCACTGTTAAAAAGGCTGTTGACTGCAGCGAATGCCTATCCCTGCTCCTCTCCTACTTTATTTTGTGTTCATATGCACACCTCTTGGGAAATACTATTATAAACTTTGTAATATGACCCCCACCCCTGTATTTTTAATGACTATGAATAAAGTGTCAAGGAAAAGATTGCAATTGACCTACAGATCATCCACTAAAATGACAGAGATTTGGTAGCTCAGGGTGATTTGTTGTTTCGAGCTATACGCAAAGTAAAACATAAATTATAGATTTTGCCTTTTCCCCTGAAAATGTGTGCCTGTACATTTAAAAAATGTATTGTATAACCAGAGTATCTAAAGATTTTTAAATAAGAGCTGAAACATTGGGTAGCAACTGAGAAGTCTGTGTGGTAGAATTCCACAGCATATTTGTTTCTTTAAATATTCAGTAGGTAAAATATTATTTTAATTTAATTTCATTCTTGTGTGATGGCTTTTATTTATTAGAGAAGGCAAATAAGAAGCAGATAATCACAGACTCCTCCAAATAATTTATTATTTGATTTATTCATATTATCTCATCTTATTGTTTTCCTCTCAACCTGAGTAGAGCTGGTCTTTAAAACCTTTTTATTGTATGGGGAAAATGCTACTTTGTCAAAGGCTTCTTCCTTCCCCTTGTACCTTGTATTTATGTGGCCTTTCCTGCCTTACCTGTATTATTTTCAGTTGAGGCTGCAAAAGCTAATATTATTTTGTTAGTGAAGGGAATGATCCCCCTTATCCACATTTTTTTCTTCAGAAATTACTATGTGCTTATGCATGTGGCAAAATTGTGCTGTATGGGAAATCAAGGTGGACGCTTCTTCAGTCAGTGCAAAGAGAAATTCCATGTCTTTTCTAAACTACAGCTATAAAGAAATATGAGGGCTACTTAAAATTCTTTTTTTTCCTTGAGATTGTTGGAGGAAGAGTTAATTTCAGTGTTTTAGTCTGTGTCCTTCTGCCTCTTTCTGCCTCTTCAGATTAACATCATACACTGGCAAGAAGGAAAAGGATGACAATGGGGAAATTTGATATTTTGCTTCTTTTCAGCTTGATTTCACATACCTTTGCTGAACAGCATCCTACTGTTTTCATATAGTTTGCTTTCTTGAGTACTGTTTATGTATCTGAAGACCAGATTTGTAAGATTTATTCCTGAATAGGAGTCTTATCTGGAAGTCTACGAAACCAACCAACCAGTAAAACACTGAAGAGGATTTTTAAAATAGATGCTGTAATATTTAGCTATGAAGAACTGGAGCTCCTTGTTTGATGGAGTACAGCAGAGCTAGTAATGGGAACAAGGCAAGGGCATTGCTGGGGCTAGGAGCATAAGCGCTGGACATCCAAATGGTTAGATGAGGATAGCGTGTTGAAGTGGAGCAAGGGAGGGTGTTTGTGAGTATTTGTCATCTTTGTTAGCTAAGAAATAAGCTTTCCTCAGTGGCTGAATAAGCTACTGTAATGAATAATAGTAGCTGTTATTAGGATAAAATACTTAGAAAAATTTAAAGGAGTTGGAGCTCACAGAGTAGAATTGATATAATGTAGCAGCAGAGCTATTAGTTTAGAGGATGTTAAATTATTTTGCCTTGCCCAGTCTTTCATTTAGTTTTGTTGAACTATGCTGTGTGATAGCTCTGAAGATTAATGTTTTTCATTTATCCACAGAACGCGCGTGACATAGATACATGCAGAGGCTCAGTAATGTGCTTATCTCATGTTCCAGAAGAATCATCTCTGAGTTACCGGAACCTCCTTTCAGCCTTTGGTCCCTGCCTTCGGTCCATTAATAAAGAGTGCCAGCAAGCTTTGTTCTGTGACAGTACTGCTTACAAAGTGGGCAGTGTTCACTAGAAACTGATTAAACCTCCTCCCAGCTAATTTTGCATAATTGCCAAACAGCTGTCTAGTGGTAATGACTCTAAGTTACCACCAGCATGGGCTGTATTCATGCAGTTTTCCTAGAGCTGTAAGATTCCTGATCTAATTGCAATTCATTGAGCCATTCAGTACCCCTAAAGAGAGAACACTGCTTAGAAGGAAGTCATTAAAAACTTTAAGATTTATGTTGGAGATGTGAGACAGAAATGGCCTTTGGGTTCTTTGGGTATGTTTGTTCACCTCTGGCAGGTTTGGGTTATTTTAACACTTAAGTGTATCAGTAGGCAAGTCACTTAGAAGGTGGTACTGAAATAAAGTGAAATATCTGGGAACTGAAAAATGAAAATAGGTGAAGAAGTGATGAGATACGTGTTTTTAAATTAATAGGGAGATTGAAGTCTTTACTGCTGGGAGGATAGTTGTGTTGATAGTTGACTCAAGAAAAAATCATGACATATCTATGGTTATAACGTGCTGTCAGCTAAAGCAAGAGGTTATTAACCATTTAATAAGACTTACAGTTAGTGTCATATCTGAATTGTTATAATTATGCAAACAGATAAGTCGTTATTGCTGTAAGGCTCTTAAAAAGTAGCGTGATAGCTGTGCTTTTGTTAATATGCATGGTATACACATCTGTTTTTGAGAAAAAAAATACCAAGAAGAGCAGGGAGATTTTCCTCTGGAGATTTCATTTCACATCTCATCTCTTCACAACTGGCCTGTCTCTTGACTATTGCTTTACCCTTGGTTCCAATGAATGCAATGTTTTCTCAAGTGTCAGCTACAATTCTGAGCAACTACTTGATATCTGCCTTCAGAATAAGAGCGTAGGCATTAGTTAGATGGATTTCTCTGTTTGTTCATTTTGCTTTCCTTTGCACATGCTGGAGTACGGAGTAGGAACAAACACTTTTGAATATGTAGTTGTATGATCCGTGTACAATATACAAGGTCATTCTGAGGTGGTAATGTACACTTACGGTATAGAAACAGTTGAACTTCCTTTCTTTTTCTCTTTTTTTTTACCTCCCCTATATTTCTCCATGTTTCTAATAGCAGTTATGATCGAAGGACTTCCAGGTAAACAGACAAAAGAGAGAGAGGGGAAAAGTCAGAATCCTGAACCCAATTCAGCTGTGTCTCCTGATGGTGAAATGAAATACAGTATTGAGCTGTTACTGCTTCTTCAGAGAATGACAGCTGCTTTTTCTTTCTTTTTTTTTTTTTTTTCAGTTGTGTAGCCTGGTATGTTTTGTATAAAAACCACTGGGCATTCTGCATTATGAAGTCTTAAACTCCAAACATGGTCTCATTCACATTCCACTCATTCTAGGCATCACTGCTAATCTGTAAATGTACAACGTGTCAATTGGTCTTTCTTCTAAACTGTGGTATCTAGTGGTGAAACGTCCTTTGTCATCCAGGTAGCTAATGCTAATACTGTTCTCTATTTTTATAACAGAATGTGTGGCAAAGCCTGGAAATCTTGATTCATCTTTGATATTTCTGTAAATACATCACTTTTTATTAAGCTTCTTTACCATGCTGTAGGATGTTATGTCATGTCTGTAAACCAAGAACATTTGAAGCCCCATTTAAATTGCCTTATATTTTACATGAATGAATTATATATCGTGGCTGTCTTCCTCAATCTAGGTTTGCACAAGTCAGAAACTCTGCAGTACTTTGAGGAGGAAAGTGAGTGATATTGAGACTCAACTACCTGCTCTACTTGAAGCCAAAATGCTGGCTGTATCAGGTAAGCTTTAAGTGATTAGAAGGGCTTAGAGTAGTGTGTTAGACCTTTACACAGCTGAGCCTTCTTGGGAAAATTCATTGATCTGAACTTATCTAGAAGCCTTGAAGTCATGGCAAGTCTGGCAGAACCAGGCTCTGTCACATCTCCTCTAAGGTGCTTCAGGCCTCTCTCCACAGATGGAAACTTCTGGCTAAGAGAATCCTGTGTGGTAGGCAAATGAATAAATGGGCAAAGAACATGATATTTTTCCATAAGTGAAATTGATAAATAATTATCAATAGCTTTTCCTGGACAATAAAAATTCAATGTTTGAGCTCTCTAGCTAAGAGTCATAATAAATTTATAATAAAGGTGTAATAATTGCAAATACGGCTGTAAATGACATTTTAAAACAGAGGAAAATAATTGGCTGCTACTGCTATTCAGATCATTAAACAACTAATGTTGGCAGCAAAAAAGCAATTTGGTCCTTGGAGCACTCGTGCATGTTATTTACAACCAGTAAAACACTGAAATGTGATTACAGTCTGATTCATAACGATTTTACATGCCAGTTACTTGGGACTAGTGCACGTTTACTAAGGAAAAAAGGCAAAAAAAAAAGCATTTCCTTCTCTAAGTTTGAAGAGGTGACTTTTCTAATTCTGCAAACTGTTTGCAAATGTGTACGTATATGTTTCTCCACCAGACACCCATCTCAGAGGAAGCTGAAGAGAAGGGAATGTAGACTTGGGTGCAATAAATTTTCCAGTGTTACACTAAAGAAAGAAGAGAGACTAGAGGATTTTTAATATGTGTCAAAGTGACACGTTGTAGCTATCTGATGGTCACTTACCTTCTCAGCTAGATATTAGGATCTTGTAACTGTACATAGAATGATTTTAAATTGAAACCTTGTGTGGTGTCACATGGTTTGTTTGACAGAAGTGGATAATGTCAGATTTGAGCAAAATCCTAAAGGAAATTAAAGACCAGATCTTGTATTGGTGCTGAGCACGGTCAGTTTCTTTGTTCTTCATGACTCTTTTCAGAATGGAAACCCTATTTAATTCTCTCTGTCCACCTACAAGGTAAGCTGAGTAATCACCCTTCTCTGCCCTTAGGCTGTTTGAATGTAGGTAATTTTCTTGCTTTCAGAAATGCAGTCAAAGTTTTCCCCAGCCATTGTATGACTTTATTGAGAACAAAATACCCCCCAAACTGGATATGCAACCGCTTCGTGCTGCCAGCAGGAAGCAGTTGGCCAGAAAATACGTACTTCAGTATGACACTTTGGGAGAGTTAATGAAAACTTGAGGACTATTTCCAAAACATTCGTAACAATATTTTATGCTTGTTAGCTCTTAAAAGAGGTTGCTTGTTTCAGGGATGAATTCAAGAGACAATTTAATGCTGATATTTTAATAAATTGTTTTCTCAGTACTATGACTATGATTGCCTTTTCATGCTTTTTAAGAAATGTTGGTACTGTTTCTTGGTACTGATAAGATGAACTATTTCTTCTTTTTTTTTTTCCCTTACTCTGAAAAAGTCTTACTTCAGGGAATTCTAATGACTGTGAACAGTACAATCTTAAATTGTCGCTAAGGCAAAAATCTTTTATTATCTTTCTGGGAACTCTGCCTGAACACAATTTGTAGGCTTTTTTTGTAATTTCATATGCAGCATCTTTCATGAACATGTTTCAAAACCTCTGACACCCCCTTCCCATCTTGTGACTAGTTATCTGTTAGAAACAAGCACCCACTGTTATCACGTCCTGGCTTTTGGTGCTACAAATTGAAGCAGATCAAAGTCGATCTGGACTTAAGCAAATGCTTTTTCTACTGTGAGAGTGATTGAACAGTGGAGCAAGGTTGCCCAGAGACATTGTGGGGTCTCTCACAACTGAAAATCACATAGTAATGCCACTTTAACCTATGCTTTCAGATGGAATAATTCTTTCTCTAGCTGTAGTATGTGCAAAAGTAAATCAAAAAAATTTTTAGCTCGTGTAGTAGGTGATGAAAAGCACCAGTGATATTGAGAGAATGCTTCACTTCTGTAAATGTTTTCTCAGGAAAATATGCATCCAGAAGTTTTTCTGTCTTCCAGTGGTTTACTTAGAGTAAGCTCAAAGGTGGAAGCCTTCTGAAGAACATCTGGAAATTGGTTTTTAATCCTGGGCTTGCTAATAAAGACTATGTCTGGACTCATATGCAAAGAGTAGTTTGTCTGAGGCATACTGGACTGTAAAACAACAGACACATCTATGATCAAAAAAGTTCTAGATAATCCCTGTCTAAAATTGTGTCTATTGACATCAGTAAGAGGGCTTTGTGACTTAATGTGTGGTTATCAAGACTTAATTATTGATGTCTCTGAATCTGGCTAGCTTCCATAGCTGGCTAGCTTCCATTCCTAGGGTACCCTAGGAAACACAATTGTATAGACATGCGGTACATTGTACCACACTTCCTCGGTTTCTTTCTTGTTGTAAAAATTATGGGTTTTCAAGTCTGGCTTTGTAGGAAGCTGGTGACTTTAAGCCTATAAGTGAGCTACTTTTTTTTTTTTTTTCTTTTAAAGGGAGAAAATTTAAAATACAGGCTTTGGAGAATGAAAATGTCTGTAACTGCAAAGCAGGAGAATGATGAAGCAGGGTGTTAGATGCCTTAGGTGTGTGTATGTAAAGAGAATTATTGGAATTTTAAAAGGAAAACGTGAACTTCTGCATATAACCAAATATGAACTGATATTGCGGAGATGCGAGGAAAAAGCTGAGATGCGTAACTTTAATGAGGAACAAATTATGCTGAAATAGGCAAGTAGGGGAAAGGTATGGCATTGTATACCAACAATGCAAAAACGTGTCTTCTGAAACTCAGGCATAAATGTGAAACAATGCAATTTAATGCCCCTGTGGAAGAGAAAATATACGAGCAGTCCCTCATTGCTACCATCAGAAATGGAAGATAACTGAGGCTTTCTGGATCAACTAATAGCATCAAGAGCATGGAATTAATAATAATGGTTGCTTGTGTATAACAGCTAACTGACTGTAAGTTGGATAGGAAGCATTGAAGATGATTAAACACATTAATGAAAGATGATGTAGGCAACTTGGCAGTGGGGGAGGTAGAAAAACATACAAGGGAGCAGGTTATTTTAGATGTGATTTTTGTAGCTGGAGGGAACTGATTGAAAATCAAGGGTGAAATGTAATTTTGTAACAGCAAACGCTGTAATGTAATAATGGCACTCACTTATGCTAAATGCAGAGTAGTATGCAAAGGGTATGGGAATGACAAGTAATGTTCTAAAGACCTGGAAGTTGAGACAAAATTCTGCAAAAAAAATAGAAATATTTTAGTCTTAGCTCATGAATTGATAAAAATGGAAAAGCCAGGATGCAGAATGAATTGCAGCTAGTAGAGAAACCAGGTGGGAAGAAAAGATTTGGTAAATGTGGAAGGTGAAAGATGAAGAAAGAGATTAAAAAAAAAAAAGCTTTTTTTACTTAAGAAAGTGAAAACAATGAGCAGTAGATAATATTGAGAATGTACTCATCCCTTAAATAAGGCATAGTTAAGAAATATGTCTCCATCTTAAAAATACTGGACAAAATTTAAGCAATATATTGCACGTATGTATCCCCTGAACTGACATTCAGCTAACAGAACAGTGTCAAAGGTAAAAGGCGTCTGAATCAACAGCCCAGGTATACTAAAATGATAGAAGGTGAGAGAATTTTCAGTTGGGTAATATGCAGTTACTTAAAGGCAGCCTTGGAATAGTAGGAGATACAGAGGCAACTATTAATATAGTGTATATATAAAATGCAGTAAACGTAAATTTTGCTGGACATACTTAGGAGTTTTAATTTAGTCTTGGAAGCTTTAGGCAAGGATAAATGGTATTTCTGCTTTTTTTTTTTTTTTTTTTAACCATAGTAGTTGGATCAGTCATTCAAATAATTTCCTCAAATAACAATGCTAATGTATACTTAGAACAACTGTTTTCCTCTGAAGAGATGTTGCATTGTTTTCATTTAACATAGCATTTTCCATGATGATGCAGTTAGTTTCAGGGGATTTTGGAACAGTGTCAAAGCTCAAAGGCGTATGAATGCAATTGCATGTATCTGGGTTCATGTATCCCTTAAGTTAGATGAACTTAAGAATACAGTTGTTAATACATTGTCAGATCTTACACATGTCATGATGTAATGACTTGGAAAGCTTGATGTATATCTCAGCCTTTAATGGTTACCTGGATAGCTTCAGACAACATTAATGTTCTGTATGAACTGTATTTTCTGTTGCTATCACACTGATTAGAATATTGGTTTATTTGCACCAGAATATATGCAAATGTAGCCGATCTTGTTCGGAGAGAACAAATGAAATGTAAGCATAGCAATTCTATTATTCCTGTCAGTCCAATAACTCAGTCATAAGACTGTATAATAAAAGATGCAGTAAAGACATTAGAGATGATGCCACGTATGTAAAAGTTCCTCTTCCCTATTACTTCTTCCTTGGAAGAAGTGTAAAACTAAGTTTGGAGGGCAAAGAAAAAGGAGTTGGTTATGTTCAGATTATTGAAGGTAGTAGAATAAATATAGTAGGTTGATTACACCATGTTGAGATTTCATATGAAAAAAAAGGCTGTTCTTGAGTGTCAAGAGCTATTTGTATCAACCGTTAAAATTCAGGTCCTCCATATCAGCAGCTCCTTCACTTCTGATTGGCATTTGCCTATTGTAATAAATAACTTTGAGTTCATACTCCTGAGATGCTAGTCCAAAATTTTTCTCCAAACATAATTAGCAGAATCGTATTATATTGTTCATGGTTTTAAATCAGTAGCTTTAGCTATTTATAACTAACAAATACTCTTGATGGCATGGGATTTTACTGTTGACATACATATTTGTGAATACTTATTGGTGAAATCTCGTGTTACCATTTAATAGATCTTTTAAAAATTAAAAACAAACAAACAAAAAAGCCTAATGTCAGTGCTTAGAAACCTGTGTGTGATAATTATAAAAATTGCTTCTTAGAGTAGCTCTTAACATGTTTATAAAATTTCTGTCATCAGGTGTGAGAAGAATATGGCAGAATACGATACTATGTTCTTTCTGTTAGCATGGTGGGTCTATGTAGCACAATTTTTTTGGGGAAATAAATTGCAGATCAAATAATCCTAAACCAGTAAGAAAATCCAAATAGGATGGTATGTAAGCAAGTGTGAATGTAACTGTAGAAATACTAAGTAAAATTTATTTTCCTTCTGTAGGCTGATTTGCAAGAAATCAAATCATATGTGAGAAATGGTACACTTATCTTTTTTCCTTAGTGAGAAAATAATTTGGGAATAGGAGGAGGGATGTAAACTAAAATGTATTTTTAGTCATCATTTGGTTTGTTTCCTGTATGTGAATAAAATACATTATGTTTGATAAATATTGCAGTCTCTTCATGTGCTCAATGTGATTTTTTTTTCTTCTCTTGAGAGTGCCTAAAGCGTAGGACCAGATAGCCACGGAGTGGCTAGTGGGTAGCTAAGCAAATGTGAATGAAAAACTGATTCATTATGTAGCTATCAGTGTGATGCACGTCATTAACTTTCTTTATGTCTCTGCAAATGCAAATTAGATCCAAACACAGAAGTTAGTGAGGTGATTTTTTAAGTAATTTAAAATATATATATATATTCTGATTGATATCAGTAGGAGATCTTGTATCATCATCCTATAATTAGCACTATCTCAATATCATTAAATACCTGCAAATGGGAGGTGACTGGAAATACTGATTTTCAGTAGAATGATTTTGAGTAGTATAACCAAAAAGTTTTTTTCCCCCATTATTCCTGCATGGAAGCATAGATTAGAAATAACGTGATATAAATACTAAACACAAAATTTAATGCTGGTGCTGTTGCTTCTTTGCCTGCTCAGATGCTTATTTAAGTTCTGCATGGCTCAAGCAGCAATTGTAAGAAAGGAGGAAAAAAAAGGAGAAAAAAAAAAAAAAAAGAGAAAAAAAAAGAAAAGAAGCCAGCCTTCCAGCTTTGGTGCTAGGCATTTCTATTGGGAATGAGTATGCTAGGAAGGGGACCAGTCAGACTGGAAGGTGTCAGTAGAGGCTGAGGGACCTTTTCAACCATGCATCTGTGTGTTTTGGTAACGTGGATGTCTTGGTTTCATTCCTTTGCTACCTTCTGTCATTTCATGCAGGTTAGTTATGTTCATAAAGTTTTTAACAAGATACTGATATATTCCCCTGCCGTGCTAGATACCGCTTTTAATATATTGCACTGGAAGGGGATGGTGCTCCCATTTGTCTATTTAACATTTGAGAAATACTGTTGGGTAACGGGTGGGGAATCCAGCTTGTCTTTGAGGCAAGAATACCAATGCCTCTTTATGCCTTCTCATGAAGGCTTAGTTTTTTGGTGAATTGGAGTCTTACAGAGACCTGTGTCTTGTCAGATGACAAAATTGGTTCCCCACTTTCAGCATCTCACTTCCAGCAGCAGTTTGGATTGATAGCTCAGAGGCATGTTGAGATAAATTCTTCTTCATGCCCATATCACAGTGTCCTGTGCCAGCACACAATGCTGTTTATTGGCATGTGTTCCCACAATGATCACTTCATGCTCCATGAAGTGAAGTTTACTGCTGTATATTGCTACAAGTGATGTCCTTTTTGGCAAGCCTGTGAACCCGTTTAAAAAATAATGCCTGTGAGCCCCTAAGACCAACTCCTAAACAGTCACATAGACCTCAGACATCTATGTTATTTGTCTTTTTATCTTATTTCCAAATGAGAATGCTGGGTGTTACTGGCTTTCAGTGAACTTCCAAGGTAATTTGCTGTAGCTGAAGCTCTAACATGGTACGTGACCAGACAGCAGAAAATCATTGCTTCTGTTACGGCATTTGGTCAGTCATGTAGCAACTTACTCTGTTTCTCCCCTGTTACCTAACCTGCTCTCCCTGGAGGAGAAAGAGAAGGGTGGAATAATCTTTTTGGCAGTTCCTTTTCTGGAGATTTCTGCTCAGAGGAGAAACGTTAGGTGGGGAGAGCTGTGAAGTGAAGATGCTTTCACCCAGTTGGAGAGGCTGTGCTGTGGTCTGGAGGGAATGCTCTTTTTTTTTTTTTTCTTGGTTTGGTTGGTAAAAAGGGGATGATGATTTCATGAAATCCTCAAAATCATGGAGATAGGTCTGGGCCATTTCCCAACCCTGAGTATGTCATTTCTTCTCCTTTGGCAGTTGTAGTGAGGGGAGGCAGAGGTAGGAGAGAGAGAAGGGAAATGTAAAAGAACAAGAGACTGAAAGGCGTAAGGTGGCAGCGGGATGTAAAAGGCAGGGGAAACCAGTTACACGGGGAAGCTTGTGTGCCCGCATTTGTGTCCGTGCTGTTGGGTAGTCCTTGAGTTCAGGAGTCACTTAGAGTTGGGCATACTTCCAAGCACATGGAAGAGAAGAAGGTGATCAGGAGTAGTCATGGGCTCAGCAAGGGGACCAACCTGATAGCCGTCTGTGATGGAATGACTAGCTGGGTGGGTGAAGGGAGAGTAGTGCATGTTGTTTACCTTGATTTCAGTCAGGCTTTTGACACCGTCTCACATAACGTCCTCATAGGCAATCCTCACTCCCCTGGTGAGGCCTCACCTGGAATGCTGTGTCCAGTTCTGGGCTCTCCAGTACAAGGGGGACGTGGAGCTCCTGGACCAAGGGCTACAACGATGATGAGGAGACTGGAGTATCTCTCATACAAGGAGGCTGAGAGAGCTGGGCCTGTTTAGCTTGGAGAAGAGAATACTGAGAGGGGATCTGATCGATGTATACAAATATCTGAAGGGAGGGGGCATCAAGAGGATGGGGCCAGATTATTTTATTTTACCTTTCAGGATCATGTCAATCATTTCAGTTGCATTCTGCTTCAAAAGAAGCGTTGACATTTGTTATTACTTGAAAACAGTAATTGTGATTCAGATGCTTGGAATTCTTTAAAAATATTTTAGGGGTTGGTAGACTGTCCCTTATATGCTATTTGTGTTTTCAAAGGTGCTATTGCTGCTGTACTGTTACTGCTTCCAAAATCTATTATTCCCCTCACGTTTTTAGCTTTTTCTTTTTTCTTTGTGAGAAGTTTAATGATATTTATTTTCTTCAAGTTCTGTTCTGGTGTTGGAATTGGTTTGTATTCTCATTAATCATGGGGTAGAGGATTTTCAGCCTTGAATCCAGTGCCTTTGATAAATATCATGGTGGTAAATGCCCTAAGGTAAAACATCGTTTTTCTCTTCTATGTATTATTAAAGGTAGTGTTAGTCTATGAAGAAAAAGCTTATAGGTAATGATAAATACTGACCAGTCTGTTCTTTCTTGCATTCAGGCTGATGTCCAGTATGTATGCTTTACTGTTACGCAAAAATCATCCATTTGCTTGTACTGTAATGAATTTAGTTTCAGTAGGGATGGGACATACCACACTGCTTTGAGTGTAAATAATGGAAACTATGAGTGTACATAATTTCTGGCATAAATATGATGAAAACTTAGAGCAAAAAGGCTCTGGGCCATTAACTTTGTCTTATGTTTTGCAAGGGAAATATTGAACAAAGCTTAAGTAATAAACCATTTGTTGGTTTTTACAAAATGGGATAGATTTCAAACGATATTTTTAGTCAATTTGTTGCTGGCAAAGGGTATCAAAATAATGTAATGTTAGTTTGAGGCTCCGAAGTGGGCAACAGCCCGCCTTATACAGTATAATCTGACGATGAGTGGTTACTGTGGACATGAGTTTAAATAGCATGTAATTATGTATGAAGAACAGATACTTGATGTGCAGAGTACCATTTAGCTGCAGTATGTAGCCATTCTAGTACAATTTTCGGGAAGAGAGGAAAAAATCTAAATACACTATTCATTTGTTACAGTGAATAAATGGAATTATATAGCTACGTTGTGCCTGGGAATATATATTGTATTTATTTATTTATTTTAATGTTTCCAGTATGGATTGTTTTGCCTGATTTGGCTGGTATTTCTTGGGCATTCAAATCAAGCTGTTGGAGCTTACCTGATGTCAGTGGTTGGAGAGAAGGAGATGAAGGAGGTGCATGAGTGGAGAGGGCCCCAGAGGGCATGATTAAGGAGGAAGTTCAATCAGTTTTGTTGTTGTTGTTGTTTGGTGTTTTGGTTTTATTTTTGTTTTGCTGACTTCTGGGTAACTTTGAGAAGCTGAACCTTACTATAAAGTGTACATACTCAGCTTCTTATGCTGTAAGCATGTTACTCAACCTGTTCAGAGCACCGTATACTTCAAATTGGAAAATGAAAATAGCATTTTGAGGTGCTATACTAGCAGAAATACGAGTTTGGCCGAGCTCAGGTGAATGACTACAGATTTTATTATAGTCACAACTTTACTTCACATGATTCTTGGGAAGAGTTATGTCTGGCTATATTTATCTGGTATCATCCAACTAGTCCTTCTAGTGGTATGTCTGAATAAAATACAGCTTTTTGTGGTTGATAAAGCAACAGGTACTGTGTTTACTTAAGCAAAATAATTAATCAAAAAGAGGAATTTTAACATTTTCATGGATACTAGCAGAATAAAATGTTTTAACATGGGTCGGAAGCATGTTTCTACATCATCCAAAGTCACTTTGTTAAACACAAAACAACAGTTTTTTAATGCTGGCAGCTAAGGATTATATATTAAATTTTAAATCAACCTTCTTATGGCATTTTGAAAAGAGTTATTTTGGTTGCTGTGATTGAGGTCAGAAGCTCAGTGATGACGCCTGTGGTGCATGAGTTCATATTGCTCTTCTGAATTTTCACTGCAGACTTTCAGACATTTGTGCAGACAGGGAAGCTGCATCAGGCACTTTTGGCTTCTGGGCATGTATCTGATGCCATTTCCTCATAGCCTTAGTTTTGATATAAAATTCCCCTCTGGGAATTTGTATCCATTCGCTATGTATAAAACATTCATATATAATATCATACTATTTTTCCTTCCTGTCTTCTGAAACGTAAGAGCAAGCTCCAGTTTCTAATGAAGAATCTCTTGCCTTCATGTTTTATTAAGACTCGTGTGTGCTGATGCTTGGGATGAGTTCAGGTGAAACAGAAGTACACTGTTTAATTATAGGTCTTTTTGCTTTAGAAATGTATGAGTATCTGCCATTTTCCCAGCAATTTTGTATAGTGGTCATACTTACCTCCTGCTGCGTTCTGCCCATTTGGAAACATGAGACCTTAAGATAGTAAATTTTGCCCCGTTTTTTCTCCATAAATGCATTGGTAAACATCAGATTCTACTATTTGTGAATAGACAACTAAATAATTTATAGTTATTTAGTTGTATGATTAATTGTAAGATAGATAGAACCGTCAAACAGGATTTTAGCTGAGAAGTAGAAATAGGGAAGTTTTGATCACTTAAAAAGAAACAAAAACTATTTTAAAGAAAAAAAGGTTTGGTGAAACCTTTGTTTCGTTTATTTGCTTGTAGTTATTTGGTGGAAGTGGTTTCATTTCTTCATGTGCTCTGGAGGAATAGAGCCACTCTCAGCAGCTAAGAGTGATAGGCAGTCTTCTAATTTGTGCAAATACTTTCGTTCTGTTCTTGCTCCTTTGACATGACCAGAAGGCAACTGTTCCCATTTAAGACTTTGTGACCAATGCTTTTGGGACAACAGGCAAAAAGGATGCAGTATTGGAAACTCTGATGTGAATTTGATGTTTCAGAATTCATCTTGAATTAAAAAAAAAAAATCTGTTGCATATAAGAAATAATTTATTATATTCTTGAAAAAAGGAAAGGTCCAAGGAAGCTTTTATATCTGAATAATGCTGGTAGTGCTACAAACTTCATGACTTCAAATTTCATGAGCCTAAAATCATGCACATAATTTAGAAGCTGATGAGACATCTTATGTATGTAACTGGCTATGCTTCACATTAGTGTTTCCTTCAAGAGTAAATTTTATAAATGCTAAATCTAGTGGGTGGCATCCATGCCCATGATAGGGGGGTTGGAACCAGATGCTCGTTAAGGTCCCTTCCAACCCAAGCCATTCTATGGTTTTATGATTCTAAATGCCTTTACTTACTAGATCACAATGCCATGTTTTTCCTAAGTCAGGATAATGCTGGAGTTAGTTCTTGCACTACATAGATTTTAAGTCTTGTAGGCAAGTCTACACGGAGATTGTTTTTCTCAGGTAGTCTTTTGAGATTTTTTTTTTAATTAAATCAAGTTGCTGAGTCATTGAAAAAACACAGGTATGGCTATATAAATGTAGCATTGTAATAGTTACTGCTATTTAAAAATCATTTAATAGCAGAGCATCTTGCTGTCATTAGTGTATTTGTAAGTACAACTTCTCTGTGAAGTAAGGAAACATTCCTCTCCTGGTTCTTATAAAACTAGGTTTCAGAAAGGTTAGGTGGCAAATCTTACTAGGCTAAACTGTAAACTGGTTGGGAATTGAACTTTGGTCTGGATCCCTGTCTAAACGACCTGTCTAAAATACTTGAGTTTTTTTGTCTGTCTCTTAGATTTCACACTTCATGGAGAGTCAGAAGCAGAGAGTTGTGACTTTTAAATATGTTCTCTCAGAATTTTCTCCTGATGATCTTTTCAGTGGGTGCTTATTGTTTAAGAAATGTGATGTCATTTACAAACAACCTTCTGGTGCTTGCGAACAACTGCATAGTGCTTTATTGTTCAAGGAGGAATTCTTTAGAGTCTAGCAGATAGATAGTACCTATCATAGAAGAATTGTCAGTTGAGGTCTTCTCCAAAACCAAAAGATGGTAAGAAAAGTGACAGCACAATGATCAATGAATTTCAGTATGACACTTCCTGAAGTGTAGACCGTAGGAGTAAGTATTCTCCAAAAATGTTAATTGTGTCAGTAAATTAAAAAAAAAAGCTATTTCTATGTGCATGAGGTTAAATCTGCTGCATTTATGACTCTTTGTAGCATGTTAATAAAATGGATGCTTGCAAAACAGTCTTTTTTTGTTTTTCATTCTTTCCTGATTTGGTTTTTGTTTGCTGTTGGGAAGTATAGTTGCTTCATTTCCCTTGTTTGCTGTGTAACCTACTGATGTTGCAAATGTCTCCTTCATTGTCTCTTTCCTCCCTCTTCCCCCTGCCCCCACAAAACATGCAGGAAGTAATTTCTGTACTGCTAAGGATCTGACAGAAGAAATAAGATCATTAACATCTGAGAAGGAGGGGCTGGAAGGACTTCTAAATGAGCTGCAGGTTTTGAGTGCCAGAAACATCCGAAAATTAGAGAGAATTAAAGACGATTACAACAGACTGAAACAAGAACTTGAACAAGAAGAGACTGCCTTTGGTAAGTAGTTCACTGGCTGTTACTGCTTTTGCTCACTCACAGGCATCTGGAAGTCTACTGGCTTTGACCGTGCATTTCAAAACAAAACAACAAAAAAAACATAACCGATTTTCTGAGGGGAGGTTGTCCAGTACCTAGATAAGCAATATGCTGAATAATCTGTCAGCTATTTTCATTAGAGAGGAGGTGCATGATGCGGAGAGGAGGGATATCCTATCAATACACTGCTTTTTGAGATCTGTCTTAGCCCAGTTCTCAAAACCTTTCTTTTCTAAATCCATCATTGTAATAGTGATGATGATACTGTGCATGAACTCAGGTACAGAAAAAGCATATGTAGTCTTCTATGTGTCAACAGTAGCTGTTGGTTGTGACAATAGCAACCTATTTAGTAAAGCTTTGGTGGTGGTTGTAAATGAGTGACGTACAATGCGTGCGTGGTTCTGGAGGCAAGAGTTCTCTTCTTAAATTCTTTCTTAAAGCGCGTTTAAACAGCTTTCCAAATGCAGCTCACATACAAGCATAAGCACTGCATTGGGGTGGCATTGTCATGGTGGAACTGGAGGAGTTCTCAATTACTGGAAAAGCTACAGACAAATGAACAAAATAGCAAAGTCAGTCTTAGGCTTGGTTTATCCTGTTGTCTTCTGTACCCTCTCCTGAAGTTAGATAAAATGGTCTTGCTTCTTGATTATATGAAAAGGCTGAATAATATTTATTTGATTACAAATACATAGTTACTAGAGTTACGTCCAAATAGCTAGGGATAAATATGAGAGCTACTGTAAAGCTCTCAGGGTTTGAAATGTCATTTCTTTTTGATGAATTCTGGGTGGGTTGGTTGCAAAGTGGAAAGTGCTCCTGTTTTTGTAGTCCATGATGTCTCTTCACAGGCAAGTGGATAGGCAGAGCTATCTTAGAAGCAAAAAGTTTTCAGGCAACTGAAGGCAGTATTTTTAAAATGCATAGAAGAATACATACACACACATACAACTAGATTAGAACTTGCTTTGTTAGAAGTAAAATGGCTAAAAATTTAAAAATTGGTTCTTCCAAGTAGTGTGTAATTACCTAAGCCACAGGATGCAAACTCACAAGAACCACATCAGTCAACAATACTTCCTCATAGCTTGAATTTGCAAGTGAGGTGAAAAGGCTTCTGACCTTCCAATCTGTCCATTTTATTGCTCTTTTGTTTCTAGGACAATTAAACTTCCTATAATGCATATGCACATCTCACTTGTATTTTTCTTCAGCAATATTTCAAACAAAACCTGTGCAAGACTATTGCTGAAGTAACAGAATTGTTAGGAGTTCAGAGGCTCTGTTTTTAACTTTGCATTTCTGTAGCTGTAATGAGGTGTCTTCTTGGTCTGACCTTTTCTGTCCTGCAATTTGTGAAAATAAATTGCAAAACACTGGATGTTTATTACTTGGATTTTTTTTCAATTTATTATGATTCTGTGGGCATAAGCAGAAATTTATTCCTATATTAAAATAAAACTCTAGCAAACGCATGTTGGTCAGAGGTGCATAAAATCCCTTTTTCTCTTCCCTGTCCCCCCTCCATGTAATCTACACTGTTTTCTCCTCTAAGGTAATGGAAACTCCTTTAGGTTTGAGAATGGTAGCATGAGATTGATACCACCTCATTTAACTGTATAACAGCATTCTGATACAGTCTAGAAAATGGTAAACAGATTGCGTCTTAAAGAGGGCATCAACTTTTATGAAATAAAATTAATAAAACTCATGTTATTGCTGAGAAGAGCAGTTTGGCCCATGCTGTCAATGAAATCGGCAAGAGTGGTTGGTACCACTGCTCGGCGTAGACCATTCTTACTTAGTCTGACTTCTCCATCTATAGCTACGAGCCAGGCAGAGAAATCCTTTCTCTAACCATCAGTGCTAGCTGAGAACATTACTGCCCTCTGTCTTTATTTTTTAATATCTTTCTGTCCAGAGTTTGTAAGGGAGCATGTTGAGCCCTCTTCATAATTCCCTTGAGGCAACATTATCCATGTTAACTTTATACAGCAAAAATGACATGGACTGATCCATTGGCTGAGCCTGGCTGATCCCTTCCTGATGCTCAGTAGGGATGTACCCCTGCGAGCCCTCCATGCATGGGTTTGTGCTACACATGGAACCCAGCTCAACTCTTTATGAAATAGCTGTCTGTCCATAAGCTAAGCACAGGGAGAGTACTGAAAGTAGTGTAGGGAAAGTAGGCAGGATCACAGGATCATGGAGCAGCTGAGGGTGGAAGGGACTGTGGAGGTCACCTGGTCCAACCCCACTGCTCAAGCAGGGCCACCTGCACTCAAGTTACTGAGGACCATGTCTTAGTCCCTTTGTTGTCTTATTTGAAGGCTTGTGCTAATTTAAATAAGCTAATTGGTATAAATGTCTTTCAATGCAGAAAGGAGACGCTTCATTTTTCTCCTGGAAAGGAAGTTAAATTGACTGGAGCTGCTGTCACCTCTCATTCTTGCTTTTTTATTGTTTCCCCCTCTTTTCTTTTATAGTGACTTAAAACCTTCTGCACAGGTATTCCTGTGCGTAGCTATTCCTATGTTTTCTGGCACTTGAACTGCTATCTTTTGTGCCTGTCAACTTAAAAACTTCTTTTTTAATGTTTATTTTAGTGAAGACAATACCACTTTGTCTGGGATACATTGAACAACAATAAAAAAGAAATGTTGAAATGTGTATGTTTGTCTTTCTCTTGTGTATAAATTGGTCACCTGTTTTTTACTTCATTAGTAATTGTTGATTTCTCACAGTAATGCAGATATAAGGAAACAGACGTCAAGGGAAGAGACTTAATCACACAATAATCAGAGCTGGAATTTTAAATAGGACACATCATTAGCATGTTAATGAATTTTCTCACTTTGTGCCAGCTGCCCAAGTATAAAAGATATTGCAGATGCAGTGTAAAAATCAGGCTTGGCTTACTGTGCTGAGTGCTGTCAGTGCTCCCTATAAAGGAGATTTGACAAAAATCTTTTCATATTTTTAGAGATGCTCAAAAATGTTTTTCCCATGGGATAATAGAAGCATCAAAAAGTAACATATTGATTAGTATTTTAAGATGAATAGTACTGATTTGTCCCTTATATAGTAACTTTCTTCTGAGGGCATTAAAACATTTCTATAAAAGGGATCAAGTATTATTGCCATTTTACAGATAGGAAAGCCAGAGAAACAGAGGCAGTGTCTTTTACCTGAAATGCTGGTGAAAACAAGTTTCCCAACTGATGCTCTAGTGAGTTGAATTAATCACGTCAAATAAACAGGTTTAAAATTACATATTTACAATCTAAAATATTCAATAATATAATATTTAATATTAAAATATTTTAAATTACATATCTTTGTGTGAGGCTTACATTTTTCTAGACTTCAGGAATTCCTGTACCTGAAGACCTAATGGTTCTGTGGAAATCACTGAAGGTTTTGCGTTTTGTTGTTGACCGGATCTGCCTCATCAAGTCAAAAGGTTTTGTTATGGCAAGGAAGATAATTGCTTTGCAGTCCAAAACAACCCAAACCCTGTTCCAGACAAGTGAAACTTAATTACTTGCCTGTCTGCCAAACTGCTAGATTGCACTTAAAAATCCTGGCTTGTGCTGATTGGCATTTGTAACCTAGGGCTGGAAATGAAACCTACCCTCTTGTCTCAATTTCCTCATTACTAGTATCGAAGGGCAGGTTTTCCTACCTCATTTTCTGAATTCCTTTTCTGACTGCACTTAGCCATTTTCTGTCACTATTACACTTTTTGGGAAAGCATCTTCTGGTAAATAATGTATGTATTGCGCAAAACTGTATTTCACGATCTAATTGCTAGGTTATGGTTGCCAAGTCGCCTTAAGTAGAATTTCTGTACTGAATTAATTTCTAGAGGAAATATAAAAGCTATCATGCACATCAAAATAGCTTTTCAACCCCCCCCTTTTTTAACCATTGTTTAGAGGGTGATATTTCAGTCTTTACTGCTGAACTCTCACTGAGAATTTTATTGTCTTAAAAATTTCTTGTATAAGACCTGAAGCTCTTCTCAGCCTGCTTATAGGCTGAGTGATGTTTTCTGAAAAAGAACTTATTAAATAATCAATCGGCTGTAGTTGAAGGGTTTCTAGGAAGCTGGAATTGTCTTTCACACTCAGTTTTTCTTACTCCTGCTCAGTGCAGATACTCTGAACACTTGCACAGAATATCTCCTAGCTTTTTGTCCTGAAACGGAAGAGAAACCATCCAGGTCCATTTTTTTGTATGCTTTTTTTTTTTTTAAAAAAAAAAAAAAAAGTATGTTTGTCCTTACTACTTAAGAATCAAATATGGTATTCAGAATGTACTTTGAAGAATAACAGAAAATTTCCTAGTCTCTTTATAGCCATTATTCAAATAGCTGTATATTTGGCCATTATGCAGGATGCAGTTAATTAGTCTGAAACTTAATACCATGTGGACAGCAGAAACCAATACTCATGTTGGTTAAAGTAAAATTGGCTTTGCTTCCTGAGTTATTTATGAAAAGCAGGTTCAGTGCTTCAGATACAAATGTATAGGATGTGATTTACCAAACTGTTAATGACTATTTACTGCAAACTATTTTTATTCTTTTTTAAATACACATTTTTATTCTGACAGATTCAGCATTAAAAGTCTCAGAAGCATGGATGATGTACTTCCCACTAGGAAACCTTTTTTTTTTTTTTTTCCCAGTTAAATATTTGCTTTCAGTAATAATTATTACACAGAAGCTTCCCCTTTTTTCTTCCTAAATGATTCTAATGCTTTTTGAAAACGTCTAAAGAATAGTAAGAATGGTATGAAACCATTTTTAATGATTTCAAAAAATACCAATTCAACGTGTCTATGCCATGACAAAAATCATTCCATATTTTGCTATAGTGATTTTTCAGGTGGTGGTTTTATTTTTTTCTTTCAGTGTAGTTTTTTCTGCACCAAATAGGCTTTCCATATTGTTTCCACAGCTTATCCTGCATCTGAATGATTATCTGATTCTAAACTGAAAATATGAACCTTTTGATTGCTTCTGTTTAAATGAATCATTAAAGGAAAACCGCATAGCATGTAACAGATGGGCTTCCTTGAGAAAGAAGCTGTTCTGAGTCTCATTGTGTGTCCACTTCTAATTTGTGCAAGGTCATTATCTTTCACTTGTCATAACTGTATGAAATGCCTGTTGTCATTCACACGAGTGGTGGAAAGGAATGCCTTGTCAGATTTAGCCAGTGTTCTCTCCTGCTTTCACGGAAAGTATAAAACCCTTGGTTGTGCAGGAAGTGGTGCAGGCAGTGGAGCTGGTAGCATCCTTTATTCTGTGCTGGCATTCATGTGATGCTCGAGAGTAGTAGCCAGCAGCCTTCTCTTAGGCAGCATACAAAGGCCAGGTTCATCTAAGAAAAGGGGGAAAAAAAACAAAAACACAACAAACAACTAAAAACCAAGACGACAACAACAAAACACACATAAAAACACACACAAAGGGGAGAAAAAGGGAAAAACAAAAACGAGAAACCCAGCCTTGCAGAGCTCCTTTTGTGTTGTCTTGACCAAATGCAACATGAGTAATTGCATTCTGCTCATTGGTATTCTCTTTGCTGTTTCATTTGAAAAATTGGTATTGCTACATTTGCTTGGACTTGTACTGTTATGCCTATTGTGCGCTTGTCTGCATTTCATTGATTGTGAGTGTGATTCTCATTTTCTTGTGTCATTTTTAAAGCACTTGGCATCTTCCAGGTTAAATATAGCCATATGCTACCTTTGGACTTAAGATACTATAACAGTAGACCCTAAGTTTCAAATTGTTATCAAGTTTTGAAGATCAAATTTGGATTTATGGTTTTCACCCATGTCATTCTTCCACAAAATCTGTATAAAATAAGTGATTTTGTTTTTTTTTCTAAAATTTCTGTTAAATAATATTTAAATAGTTGAGGTGTCTTTGTGTGTGTTACGGAGCTACGTTTTTGGTAAATACTAACTGTAGAATTTAGCAGCAGATAAAGTCCTAAGTTCTGCTGAGCATTTCCTGTAACCAAAATGTAAAATATTTTTATCTGGAAATGAATTTTTGTCAGGATTGAGAAGATTGGAAACTACTCTGTTTTTTAGCATATTTGTTTGCGGTATGTCTTGAGTCACTTACTGCAACAATTGTGTTGCTCATAATTGTGATGATAAAGTTAATCTTGTCTGATGGTGTTCATTGAAATATGTAAAATACTTCATGATTTTCAGTATAGAGGTTTGGTTTCTTTTTCAGTATAGAGGTTTGGTTTCTATACGTGCAATGGAGGTTTTCAATTTTTTAAATCTGTTTTATATAATTAAATGCAAATATCTTTACTGCAGAAAATACAGATTGTCTGTTAATACAACTTGAACTGGTACAGTAGCTTGGTTCAAAGCCTACTGATAGCTATAGGGGTCTTTTGATCAGGCCTTCTCTCTGTTGATGCTCAAAGGTTGAGCTTCTCTTTTGTTTCTTTCTTCTGAGATCTGACAGCGCGAACTTCACTTAAAAGTTTTATATACCTGTGTTGTGGTCTGTATTTGTAGACAGCAGGATGACCCAATTACACAACAGAAAAATAACTCCTGAAGTAACCTGGTATTGGATCTGTGGTCATAGAGGTATTTATGGACCAGGTTTAAGAAACAGAACTTGGTCTGATCTTTTATGCTGGCTCTCTTCGTGGGAAGTGATGATTTTGTGTTTAACTAGAATAAGCAATAAAGATAACAAGGCTTTCCAACTTGCAGTGCCACAGAAACACAGAGCGGCTCTGCTGGAGCCGTGGAAGTGTAATCTGATGGTGAAAAGTGCTACTGAACAACCTTATGCTATAGGAGGACATAGGCGTCCAAACTCACTAAGTAACTTTCAACCCTGTCACAAACAAGCAAAAAGTTCTGGTAGCATTCTAAACATCTGAAATGCTGATGCCAGCTGTGTGCTCGCTGCATTAAAATTTTGGGTGTGTGTTATATCAAATTATTACTGATCTGCCATCTCTGTTCTAGCTTTCTGCATTACTTCCCTTTTTAGTTTAGTTCTGCTTCAGCTGACTGAGTTGCAGCAAGATAAATTTGAAGCAACACAAATGAGAGAATTTGGAGTCATTTTGGAAGTATATGCCACCGGTACTAACCACACTTCATTAGATTCCAATTCTGCAACTGCATCTTCTGAAGTATTGGGCTCATATTGAAACTTCATGATGATTATTATTATTTTTACGACTAAGGCTCTTTTCAGAAGCAATGAGGTGCAAGGATGCCAGAATACTAGGATTAAAAAAGAAACTAACAAAAAATAGTGTCTTCTGCTTATTGGCCAGACAGGTTTCCATATGCTATTCTAACTACTTGAGCATGAAAATAGCGCTGGTGATGACCAAAACCCGCTCTTTTAGGTTTTTCCTCCTCCTTCCAAAGTTTAGGCTGATAGTATTTGCACACTACCGTACACTGTCTAATTCCATTGTAAGCCTGTGGTATACAGCTGCCATTTCTAGATGCCTTGTTGAGAGAATTCCACCTTCGGAATCTGTCTGGAGCTGATCAGCATTCAGAAAAGTGGAGTGGACCTGAGGATGCTGGTTTGCCCAGCAGAGGGCCAAGACAACTGCCAGCATCTGTAGTTGCAATTACGAGATAGGAAAGAGTTACCATTCAAAGAAAGGTAAACACTACTATCCCTGCTGCGTGTATGAGGAAACTGAGACACCCAGGTGGTTGGTTTTGTGGTTTCTGTTGAGTTGGCTGTTTTGTGTATTTATAGATACAATTTTGGCAGTGTTTTTGAGTTACAGTATACAAACCTAATTCCATGCCAGCATTAATGTATGCAATTTGTGCCTAAATCTAAAGATTTATAACTGATGGTAAACTCACCTCAGTAACTAAATGGAAAATTGGATAATTTTCTTATATGTGAAATTTGGAAAATTGGATAATTTTCTTATATGTGAAATTTTGTCTTTGCTTTGTTATTGACTGGCAATATTCAGATACAGAATCTAGAAGTACGAACTTCTAGCCAAAAGAAACATTCGGGTTGTCATTCCATTCAAATGGAATTCAAGGTGTTACTCGTACGAAATATTCCTTTTTTTTAAAAAATTTTTTTTGCTCCTGCTCATTGTCACATACAGAGTAGTTATTTTTTTCCGCTTCATTCTTTCTTATTACTATGGTTTTACGGTTTTCTTTGACGTGTTTGCAAATACAGTAGTGAAGGTAAAAGCTAAATGAAAGTTTCTGTAATTATGATATACTGAAACGTTGTAATCTTTGACTTCTCACTTACTACCTGCATGCTTAAAAAGAATAAGATGACTGTCTGCTGCTAGTGTTTTAATTTAATCATACAGGTTTCCAAGGTCCATAAACCCACCCATAGGTACCAGAAATATAACCAAATCTAGAATGATGGAAAGTATTTACTGAAAGGTGAGGAAGGTATGATTTTGATGGTGAAAACAGAATAAAACGTTGAAATTGTAATCCTCTCTAGAACAGCTGTTTTTGTCCCCCAAATTATTTCAATGTTGCCTGTACTATACTAAAGAATGCTATACAATTGAAAACCTCTTTCACTTCCATACCTTTTACCAAGATAAAAGAGTGGAAATAAAGAGGTTTTTAATGGAATATTGTTCTCAGTATTATTCCATTGAGGAAATGTGTTTATATTTCTTGCCTTTTTTTTTCTTGTGTTCTTCCATTAAATCCAAACTGATCACTCTGAGGTAATGTAAACCCTGTTACTCAAAGCAGAGTTAAGTGCCCTGTGTCTCCTGTTCAGGAATTGAAAATTTTCATCCAAGAATTTCCTTCCTCCCTCTTTCCTTGCACATATAAGACGGAGTAGAAGGCAGAAAAACAAGGAGTTGCTAATGTCTGGGGCCAGGAGATGGAACTCTCTATCCATCAATTAGATTTCTGTTCTCACTGGTTCAGGAACAGAGTGTTTGCTCATGTTTCAGTTGGTTTCTGCTGTGGCTTCCATGTATAGGGAGTGGAGGTGATGGCTGCTGCTTTTACAATTAATTATGTTGTGAAGTCTGTGGTCCATGGGCTCAAAGCTTAAGCACAGGAGGCTGTAGTAGCAGACTGTTTGTAGTGTAAGACCAGGGATTTTGCCACCTATAATTGCACAGAACTTGTGGCCCACGTGCAGCAAGTGCTAGAGTGCTTAGTATTATTTCTGATTACCTCCCAGATTTCAAATGATAGGCTGAAAATACAGAAACCAGTTAATTCTTCAGGTAAGAAATGCATCTAACTGGATTTTCCAGAGTTTACTGACTTTTTTTTTTTTCTTTCAGTTGTTCAAACCCTGCTTAACTTTTTATACAAAAATATTATAGTAGATAGCTTCATTTAAAGTTTTAATTATATTCTAACTGAAAAGACGATTCAGTCATCATATTTGCAGAAGGTATGTTTGGTTTGATGTGCATGTTGAAGGCTTGGGTAAAGATAAACAGACGGTGTTTGCCAGGCTGCATAAGATTAAACAGTTCATTACCTGTTGGAATTATCAGCTGGAAGACACATTGTATAATTTGGACTACAACCTTTATACACTTTTGGCTGGATTATGCCTCTTATCTGGTGAGGTACATTGAAATATAATTAACAACAAGAGCTGGAAATGACAGACTGAAACTATGTGTATTTTTGTGCAGATAATCCTATATCTAGATTGGAAGTACTAGCCACATTTTCTCTTTTTTTTTTTTTTTTTTTTTTTTTTTCTCAGTTTCTGTATTTTAAAACACTGTATGGGAAAAGGTTATCTGTGTTCCATGCTAGAAAAAAAAGCAAATAAGCAACAGCCATTTCTCTTGTGGATTTGACATTAAGAACCTTTGAAAAATGTTAAGTCCTGTAGAAAACAGCAGGAATTGCAGATCTCTTGTATTCTTGATATTGAAAGATTGATTTGAAAGAGAATTTCAAAAATACACAGAGGCAGAAATTCTGATGCATTAATATCAGTAAGAGGTTTGCCTGCAGTTTCAGCAGAGCTGAGGGTTTCACCTCTGGTGTTCTGTGGTATTGAACTACAGTATCGGTGATGAGAGCTGCTTGGAGGCACATTCTGTTGCTTTGCTGGAGGTGCTGTCCGCATAAAAAAGAACAGAACTTGATCAGAAATCAAGTCAGTTGGAAGGCCTTTCCTGTTAAAAGAAGAAACAGATTTTATTTTGTAGTTTTTAAGCTAGAAGCTAGTTATTTGATTTTAGTTCAGTGAACCTATAGCCCTTTGATTCCTGCAATGAGTTATTTATTTAGGACATTGTTTCTTTGTAGTTGGGAAGAAAGCATTTTCTTTTCAAGTCAGAGCATTCAGAATGTGGCATTTCCAAACAAAGTCACCTGTAGCATTATTCTTGGTTTTGCAGTAGAGGAATGACTTGAATGAAATGTATTGTTCTCGTTTTCGTGTTTCCTGTATATAACCTTGTGGTGATATAGATGTTCTTGATAATTCTCAACTAGTGATCAAAATAAAAATGTGTTTTGTTTCAGCAGAAAAATATTAAATCCCTGGTATCAAGTTGGCTCTTTCTGTTCAGTACCTATGAAAAAAGCTACCATCATTCATTAGGTCAGGATGTGATCAGCTGCATTTTTTGATAGGAATGATGCCCTTTAAATAAGCCATTGACATTGACTGAAATCCAAAATTTAGCGCTTAGGATGGAATTATAAGGGTGTAGGTGAATATATTTGTTACCTTAGCTCCACTTTTGCCATGTTTTCTGTTTACATTCTACATAAGGACAATCTTGGGAAAACTTAAAAATAAGCTTTAAGGACTTGGCTTACACCGAGCCCAAAGTCTTTACCAACCCAAAACCATGTCAGCGTCATAGCCTGAAGATGCTTAATGTTCAAATTAGCCAGCAGTTGAAAAGCTTTTGCTTACATCCTGTATGGAATATGGATTGCAGTCAAGTTATTGTATCTAAATATTTTTTTTTTTTGCCAATGAAGCTGGTTAACACCAGTTTCAGAATCACACAGAATCAGAGAATCACCTAAGTTGGAAGAGACCTCCAAGATCACCGAGTCCAACCTCTGACCTAACACTTAACAAGTCCTCCACTAAGCCATATCCCTAAGCTCTATATCTGAACGCCTTTTAAAGACCTCCAGGGATGGTGACTCCACCACTTCCCTGGGCAGCCCGTTCCAATGTCTAACAACCCTTTCAGTGAAGAAGTTCTTCCTAAGATCCAGCCTAAACCTCCCCTGGTGCAACTTTAGCCCATTCCCCCTCATCCTATCACCAGGCACGTGGGAGAATAGACCAACCCCCACCTCACTGCAGCCTCCTTTAAGGTACCTGTAGAGTGCGATAAGGTCGCCCCTGAGCCCCTCATTCAAGTTTGAGATGCCTTTACTTTCCCATCCCAGGTAGCCTGAGACTGTATCGTACCTTTATTAATGTTCAGATAGTGAAAAGCATTCTCTATTGACTTGAGTAGGCGTTACTTGAATGAACTATGTGTTTGCAGTGACCACTGAATTAGTTTGGACAGCAGCTGGAAATGATTATGAGCACCTGAGATTGTTATTTGCAGTAGTCTTTTTCACTTTTATTAAATAAAATAAATCTGCATTGTGAGTAGCAGTTTCCCTAATGTTGACAAAAGATAGAACTAGTGTTTTTTTTTTTTGTTTTTTGTTTTTTGTTTTTTTTTTACCTGTTTCATATCTTTCTGAATGTCACAGATGTTTCTTTTTAATGGAATGAAGTCAATAGCTTCAAAAATTGAGTAAAATTTGTAGAGGAGTCATGGGAGATTAAAGGTTAGGGAGATAGGCCTAGTTAGGGTAAGCTCAAGATACAAAGTGTGTCTGCTCAGTGAAACAAACAGAAGGCTGAGATCATTTGGTGGCAGTCTGGAGCTGCCTACTCAGAGATCAAAACTTGGTAGTGGGGAGATTTTGATGGTGGTAGACAAAAGTATAAGTGATCACTTCTGATGGCCAGCAGTTGGAGCTGACAACTTCAACTTAAAAATGAATCCTTCATCTTTTAACTGAAAGAACAATTAACTTTTGTCAGAGTTCATCAAAGATTGATGTAAATTCCCAGAAATAGTTCATTTTTATACTTACTTCCAACTGGAGTTAATTCAGAGTAATCTCAAAGCCCATATTTTGTGGATGGCCGGCATAGGTGAATGCAATAAACTGCAATAGACGTGCATGCTGGAATGGTTCTGTGATCAATGTAATGGTAACCAGAGAAGCTATTCCTATTCTGATATTTTTCTAGATGAATGATGCCCAGTGCAGAATGTTACTAACATTTTCTATTATTATTATAGTTCAGCATGTTCTGCAGTAACTCCTGGTTCTCTTCCTTCCCTCCGTTTCTCTTTCATTTTTTATTTACTAACTCCTGATACTTTTTTTTTCACTCTTTGCATGGTTTATTTGTGTGTCCAGCTTATGCTATATGAAATTGTCTTTGTACAATTCAATAATTCATTGAAGTTCTGTTCATCTGAGCTCCTAATCACACGGAACACGATTTCACACCTTTTCCAGGGCAATGCACAATTCACCAAGATCACAGTCTCTGTCTCTCTCTACCTGATTTATTTATTCTTGAAAGAAGCTGCCACGTCCAAGTCTTCTCTGACTTGTTTAGTTCCTCAAAGGCGCAGTGTGTAGGTGTTATCTCATTCTTACGCTGCTTGCGTTTTGCCTCTCATGGTGACCCCTGCTGAGGGTACTTACACAGCATATGAGTGGATTGGTTAGGGAAGTGGAGACGGCAGGAAAACAGAGAACACTGTAAAAGTGCATAGCATTTTACAAGCTGCCTGCCTGACCTTGAAAACCAGTATTCGCTGCTCTAAGTGGAACATGTAGTCACCGTTCTGCAGGATAAAGTACCAGTGCACCAAGATCTTTTCCTGTGTTAGAATACTTTGTCACATCTCTAATACGCTGAAATGCAGCTGAGAACCATTAGGGTACATTTATTAGTTAGTTCTGCTTCTATAGCATCGCCTGAAGTAGGATACCAGGCATCCTTTTGTGCCTTTCAAAGGAACATAAAAAAGTAAGAAACTCCTTCGTTTAAAACTCTCTTTTGGTTTTATTTTAAAAGTTCTGAACCCCCAGAGTCCACCATCTTCAGCATTCCTGTGTTTGTTTTATAACCTCTTTCTAGTGTTAACCTTCCTGTGAAGTGTGTATTGTAATATCTTTGATAAAAGCCATGCATCTTTGCAGCAGAAAAAAAGAATTTAGCCTCTCAAATCTGAGTGCTTACATTTTTTCTTCTTCTTAATTGTTCTTCCTGTCTTATTAGTATTTGTGCTTTCATTGTGATCCTTCATCTTTTCTAAGTCCAGTTGACACATATTCTTCCTTTACTTATTTTTAATCTTTCCTCTTCCCTGTTCACACCATTTGGATTTTCTGTAATCTTTGCATCTTGTATGCACAAATTAATTAATTATGCTGTTCTCTCATTTCTGGGAGTTCTTTTTCTGATGCAAATGGTTCCTAAAGTAAGCTGCATGGACAGACTTCTGTTGCTAACTTCATTTTCTATTAATTACTTTTAACTATATTTTCCCCAGTTTAACTGAGCATTCCATATCTGCTGCTTAACATTATTTATTTTTAGAAAAGAAGACAAGCTGGTTTCATGTTGCAATCCACATGTAGTAAATTTGAGTTACGGAAAGATTCTTCATTCTAGTTGCATGATTTGTGGACTTGCTAATTAGGTGATTGCACTAAAAATGACCAATAGTCAATGATGAGTATTTTTCCAACCTACGAGTTTACTATAGGAGAATAGGCTAAATCAGCAGATATTTTTGCTGCTTTCTCCTATGTACACATCATCTTTTTATCCCAGTAAATTTCATTAGGTTGTATTTACTATTTGTGTAGTCCCCAGCAGGGACTAACCTGCACTATTTCACTCACTCCTCTCAGCAGCAATGTATCTGAAATTGTCATGGCAGTAGGAGACCCGTCTCTCTTTCAGTGGTGGGCAAGTTGAGTAGTGTTTTATGCTGCCAGCTCTTTTTCCTGTCCCAGAATAGGTGGATGCTGTGGTGAAGTGCCTTCACTTAAAATATTGGTCTCCACTGTCATAAGGTGGTCTGCTCTTGTGAATGAGAACTGGGCTAGAGACAACACTCTGCATAGCTCTCAGGTAAACATACATTGTCTAGTTTCCTTATCAATAACCTCAATAACTTTTTTTAAATTATTTTTTTAACCTTGCCTATTATCCCTGTTAAGTGTGGTGCTTAAAACGTTCGTGGCTGGGTAACCCTGGCATAGCTGTACCATCACACATCACAACCGTGTTTCCTTCAGCAGCATTTTCCAAGTTCCCATCTGTTCTTTCAGTTGCACGTTAGAAGGACCATGTTTAGCTGTGATGAGGTACTAAGCTCTTAAGGCAGTGTGTGATGATTCCGCAGAGGAGTCGTTCTGCTACGTTAAGCATCAGGGAGCCCAGGCTGACTTGGCATTGGAATTGTTGTTTCTTTCTCTGTCTTTATTTCCTATGGGGTGTTTTGCTACTGAACAGTAGAACTGGTGATAAACTTGTATACCCAAGATGTTTCTGGAAATTATATTAGCTGTAAAGTTTAAAAAGGCAGAGACATTTCTGGAAACAGCCTACCTAAGATGATTGTTTAATGAAGAATTCTGCTTGAGTACACAGAGGTTCTTCGGGGAGCAGTTTGAGTCAGAGTATTGTGAGCTTTTTATGTTAAAAAGTAGGTAAAAAGTATGATAATGGAAGTGTTGCTGTCCAAGAAGAACTTTATAATAAGAAATTGGGAAGAAAAAGTTATCTGACTCTAACAGTCAAAGGCCACTAGCACAAGGCAAAACTCATTTAGCTTTTATTCCCTGTTCGTATTGTAGATTATTGCTTTCTTCACACATCACATATTATTTTCGTTATTTTGTGAAACTGTGCAAATGACATCAGACTCTTTAGCTCTTCCCATTTTTGGCAACCTCCTAACCCCCCACATAACAGTCTGTTGGTTTAAATAAGGCATTCTTTAAAACATATCATAATCTACTATCATTTATATCATAATCTACTATCATTTATTTTATTAGATTGAAATATGTTCTTGCTGCCCCCTTTGCTATGAGTTATTGCTTCAACTATAATGTGAAAATCTGATTTACTGTGAGCAATTATAACAGCAGAGTATACTTATGTGGGACGTAAATTGGTTGGAAAACAGGTTGCTAGTAGAGAGAAAGTACCATTAAGTTAAACTGTTGTAGCATGCAGTAGAGTCTGTGACAGTGGCTGTGGTGGCTTAACTATCACAAGAAGCCTTATGCCAGTTCTTGTTTTGTCAGTTGCCTTGTGCCTGCCTATCTGTTCGGTATTTCAGATTGGTCTCAGCTTCCCAAGGCACAGCCCTGCCCTGACAGGGTGTGATACGGACTCAGTTCAGTGTAACTGGAGGAAATCAGACCCCTAAGGGAGGAAAGGGAAGCTCTTCCTCCCTTGTCCTGAGAGGGCAGTTGTGATTTGTCTACTGCAAATAATTTATTTTTCATTTTGTTTAATGAAATGGAAAATTGAGAGAGAAAAGTAATGCTTCAGCAGAAGAATTTAATGGACGGTGGGGAGAAGGGGGGGGGGGATTCTTACCAAAACCAAGGATAAATTTGAAGACGCTATTGCAGATTGGAAGAAGCTCTTGGTTAAGTAACACATGAAATGTTTCTTTCAGTCAAAATCAAATCTTAGGCCTCTTCCTCCTGCAAACTCCAGAACCAGTTCTCTGGAACTCTTTTTTTTTTCTTTTTTTTTCTTTTTTTTTTTTTTTTTCCCTTAATGCAGAGGTGGGGGATCAGCGATCCAGTGGTTAGGGTTCTAGCTCAGTGTGCAGTACCTGGATTCTTTCTCATCTGGGATCTGGATCCACCTCTCTGGGTCCCCTGACCTGCAGGGCAGGGTGGGGCTGGAGGAGGTGGTGGTCCCTGCTGCTGAATGCTGCGTTCCAGGCAAGAAGATGAGCATGCTGCGGAGGAGGGACTGTGCTATCACCTCTGTGTCCTGTCTACCATAGCTGAGCTTTCTTTTCCTGGGCATTATAACACGCATCCTACTTTATCAGTCAAGCGCAAACCGTCTCTGGAGCCATGGGAAGTTGTAATTATGCAATTTATATGATTTACCACTTGCACTCAGCAGCCACTCTGCACGGCTGTTTTCATTACTTCTGAATTGGATCCATCTAAAAGTTTGATGTCCTCACAAATATCACGTAAATATAATTACAGACCACATAAAAGTATTGGCCAGGCTCATTTGGGAAAGAATTATTTTCAGTAGAAGGTATTTTCAGGAATGATCTAATTTAGAGAAAAGCCTCGTTCGCTGAATTTCGTTTGGCATGGGGCTGAAGGGTCGCTATTTTGGTACACAAGAGAGATGCCTCATGGTACGGCTTCGCAATGCAAGAGGCAATCTCTGTACTCATTAAAGCTGCAAATGTCAAATCTGACATTAAAAATGGCTTTCTAACATTACGTGTTTTCCACATAATACCCTTTCTGCTGCCTCCGAATGTTCCTTTTGACCTTGGAGAAGGGCTGTAATTAATCTGCAATTAAAGTAATGATAGCCTTCCAGAGGCCAGGAGGCTCCTTTGCCGTCCTTGCAGCACGAGAGGGCGATGTTGCTGCGACAGACCCGAGCTCTGCGGGTATTCGTGGGCTGCCGAGGGCCGGCGGGACAGCCTCGGCAGGAGCATCTTTGCGCAGCCTTATTCATCAACTCTGGATCACCAGCCTCCATGCCAGAAAAAGGCAAGTCAAAACAAGATAAATCAACGAAATTACACTATTTCTTGATAGCAAGGCATCCTCCTAAAACCTGATTTAAGATTGTTTCTCTTGGCTTTGAATTACATTTTGTTCTGTCCGGGTTCTTCTAGAATATTCACCTTGCTATAATATTCCAGATGGCTGTCGTCTTAACAATAGATAAGAATTAAGAATGGTAATAGGGGATATTTTATTTAAATCCACTTCTTTATCTTTCATTACTTATTCACGTTCTATTATACCCTGGTGCAGTATTCAAAACACTTGAGGATTTAACAGGGGAAAAAATAACCATTTAAAATTAGGATATTATGTCAGCACCTTTCCTGATGGTAACTTTTTAAAGGAAAAGTGCACTACAAAAGGGCTGGAGCTGTTTCATATGGAGGAGGATGCCTTTGTATGAATTTTACTCAGGTTCTTAATAGGGCTAAGAGTTAATTCCAGAAGAGAGAAAGACCAACTTATGTAATTCAGTGGGTAAATGTCACAAAGAAGTATGCTCGGAGACCTCATGTTTGCTGCTAAAGTGATATGACTGAGCTGAACCTTGTTAATCACACCAATAATAAACTCTCCTAAAAATTATCATAAGAACACGGAGGGAGCATTACCACATGTGTATTTCATGCTACTTCTACTGCTGCATAATGGCATAATGATATTCTGCATTTCCTTTAAGTCTGTTCAGAAAGAGTACTCGTAAGTGAGGGGTTTTGTCTTTTAGAAGCTGAACAGAAATGTGCCCGTTACGGGCTGTGTAATAGGTAGAGCTGGTGAGAAAAGAAGTTGTAAAACTTCTGCTAAGTTTTTTGATTTGTTGAAGCATCGCAGAATGTTTTGCTTAGGCTTGTGATTTCTGTCTAACGTTTCCTAAAGCAAAGGATGCAAAACAGATGGTAAATAGAGGGATCTGGGAAGCAGAATATCCTCGTACATGTCTGTGCTTGGCTTGATTCAGAACGATCTTGGACACCAATCTCTTCACAGAATGAAGCGATGGAGGAGTAGAGAGGTCACGCTGAACCTCTAACTCTTCTTGCCTGTGCACCAGATATTTCCTGGGCTGGATGGGGCCACATTCTGGCTTCTTTGCTTGAAAAAAAAGACATTATGAGAGCATTATATTTCTCGAGACCAGATGAGTCTGGGCATTGTTTGACCTAACTTCAAAATATCAGAATGCTGTTTTGAAACTGATGTGTTATCCCTGGTCAGCGCTGGTGATGCTGCGACACGTAGTGAAGCCAGATTTTAAAATGTCAGTATGGTAATGAGTGATTGGGCTGCATAAAAGGTTTTTTTTTTTTTTTTTTTTTTTAGTAGACGAATCTCTTCAAATGTCAGCACAGGGAGGAAACAAGGGGGTGCATTGATGGTGCTGTAGATTTGTTTCTGTTTTATGTACACTGTGTGCACAAAACTTGCCTTCTGTCCATGATGAGTTTTACTGATACAGATAGGAAGGTGGAAATGCCATTTTCCTTTGTAGCTTGTGGGATTTTAGCTTGTGTGGAAGAGAGTTTATTTGGTTTCTAACAACCACGCTTAGAGGAGGATACGTTTCAGGAGGATAAATAAATACTTGAAGTAACTGACAGTGAAAGACTGGCCCTTCTCTATCTTCGTTTCCATTCTGCTCTGGGATGGATCCGCTCATGGGAAATCTGAGTTGGTGCTAGTATATATTGAAGGAATTGCTGATTGCTATCCATTTCAGTAAGAGTGCGAGTAGATAGTGCAAGAGCTCAACATATCTCATGGTATTTTACACCTTGATGGAAATAGCACGAGGACTAGCACTGCGTTATAAGCATGGTACTTGAATTTCCTCTTAGAGTTCTTCTCTGAAAGTCAGGATTTAATTTCATTGGAATAGTGAAAGGGAAGGGGAGGTGCTTTAACAGGGAGTAGTAATGCTCATGTCTTGGTGTGTGCATGGGAGATTTTGCCTTCAGTGTGTCAGATTTAACATCTTTGCAGTCCGTTAAGAAGACATACATTGTTAATGATTTTAATAGCCCCCAGTGTCTGTCTCTTGACTATTTATCTTAAATACAAACTTGTGATTTAGGATCTGTGTTATAAATGCAATTCCAGTTTTCATGAATGTCATTGCTCATCTGTATCTTGATATGCATGTGCAGTGCATCTTTCTAATATAACAGCAAACTAATTTTATCTGTAAGATTTAACATATTATTCTTCGATGTAACCTAGAACTCTGTGACAGTGGGCTAGGATGAAAAAATATCTGGACCTGTATCAAGAGGGAATTTAAAATATTAATAATTTGCCAAACATAAAATATATATTGGGAAAAGCCTTCCTTTTTGTTACAGTTGCTCTCTTACAGAAGACACAAGGAGCTGATTGTTGCAGGTAAGTCTAGTGTAGCATGTTCTTAGCAAGGCAGTGGATATATAGAAGGAAATAACCCGTAACAAAAATATAGATTCGTTTTACTTAGCATGCACTACCTGAGTATTTTTGGAGCTCAATGGAATTGCAGGATGCATATGTGTAGCTAAAAGCCTCATCAGGCTGATTGAAACATTTATGTAACATTCCTGATCAATGGAGTGAAGATTACATGAAATATGTTTTAAGGGGAGATATTATTATCTGTTAGAATCAATACACATGTTGCAGGCGAGTTACTGCTTCAGAATATGATCTGTTATGTTGAGTTATGCAGCCATTTTCCTTTCACTGCTATAATTTAGCCATTTGTTTAGCAATAAGAGGGAAATGTGAATTTCATGGTTGATCTTATTGAGATGATGATTTTTCCTATTTTTTTTTTTTATTTTTAATGTGTTCACCTTGCTATTTCTATTGTAAGGGAGCAAGGAAAACCTGTCTTTTTCTTTTTTTTGCAGTTAGATTGCATTGCTCTCTGGATTTCTTTCTTGTTTTTCTTCAGAGAAGAACTTGTTTAAGATGGAATGCGAACAGTTTTATTGAATGAAGATTTCTGGACACCTTTTATGCACAAAATAACTAACAAAAGAATGAAAATAGCTGCTAAACACTACGTTGTCATCACCCAATTATACCTGGAAATAGTGTGTAAGAGAATTTCAGAATGATGGGCAGGATCTGGAATGTCAGTGTCTTTCGAACCCAAGGCTTAGCAGTCAGAAGTTGCTCTTCCCACTGGTTTGTTGACATATGATGAATTATTTATTTCTTGCACAAAGGACTTCTCATCAAGTCTTCTATCTGCTGAATTTTGAGTACAACTATGTTTTGCTTTGTACAGTGTGTTTAGGCTGTGTGTGCTGGGCACATGTCCTTGTCTTCTATTAAGAAAGCTAATCAAGGTGGAAATAAATCCATTTACATATGTGTCCTTAGAAGGCCCTGGCAAGTGTGCTTGTTTGATTTGTATGCAGGTATGCAGCTAATCTAGTGTGTCCAAAATGCCTACCCTGCTGCGGCCTCCTGAGTCTAGCATGCTCTGGGACTGGACAAGGATAGGTACATGAAGCCAAATTTGTATAATTATGCATAACCAATGGAAAAGATGCGCCTGCATCCTTGACTGCATATGTGCAAGCAGTTTTGTCTGTTCAGATAGGTGCAACTATGGATATAGCAATATGATGCAAAGCTGTTTGTTTTCAGAATGCACTTCAACAAATCTGGCTGTTGTTTCTAACTCACTTTTCCCAACGGGAAATGGGCAGCAGTTTCTACAGGTGTACTTATGGAACTGTGATGAACAGCAAGATTTCTACCAGCATTGTAGAAACTGGAGTTTAGCCCTCTGTATGTCAAATAATTGTTAATGTTGTGATGTGAACATGGCTGAAAAGGATTTTTGAAAATCAGTTTTAAGAAAAAATGAACCCTCAGTTACATTGTGACTCCCAAAGATTTGACTTTGGATTTGTGTGGAGATGATGGGAGCTTCTGGTATCGGGGTGAAACAAGGGAGTTGGATATGAATGGGATGGAAGCTTTATGAGGTGTTATGAAAAGAAGTTGGTGGTAGTCTCTTGTGAAAACACTTAGTAAACAGGTTACTGTATTACAGTCATGGTTACAGCTGAGTTTCATTCATCAGTGTGGTGATTCAAAGCAAAGTTCCCATGGATGCTAAGTTTTGTGTTCAAATTTATAGAAGTCATTCTAGGAGTTATACTACTACTTTGCAGTCTGATACAGATGAGATTAAATCTATGATCTGTTTACAGAGATCTCTGGATTTCAGAATATAATTAAAGTTCTCCTCTTGAAAGATTTTATGGTAGAAATGTTTGTTGTCAAGGAGTTTATGAAGTGCCCAGTGCTTATTCCCAGTGACTGATGTGTCTTATAAACTATCTTAGCATGTAATGTAATATATTCATACAAGACACTAAACTGCAAAGTTATATTCAAGCGAAAATGATGGTTTGATTTTCATGATAAGTTTGAAGGTCTGTAAAATCTTGTGGAAAATGCTTATTAGTATTCATGGGTTTTGCCCAGAAGACTCCCTTGAAACATTAAGTAGTTTTTGGCTTTTTATCATTTTCATTATGAAGGCAGTGTGATAGCTCAGAGCTTGGACAGGCTAAATCATGTGTGGAGGGTCTCTGGGGTTATCAAGATAATAGTGTTAATAGAGGGTTTGTAGGCCACTGCACTGGGCTCATTGGTTGTACTCTGTCTTCAAATTGTCTTCTGTTTTTTTGCAAGGACATGTATATACTAACAACAGAACATCTCTTTCCATGCTGCTGGTCACTGCATCCTTCTATCACGGGATGCTTGAGCTTGGAGCAGTGTTTGATTTCCATGCTTAATTCTAACAGGTCATGAAATGAAAGAAATAAAATAATATTGGCCTTTGCAGGGAGAAAGTGGTCAGTTGTCCATGGCATCAAACACCTTACACAGCTGCTGCCACTTGTCCCTTGCTTTTTCATCACCCATCCTCCTTCTTGGCCTTTTTTTTTTGTTTGTTTTATGGGGCCCTTCTTTCCCCTGGTATTCAACCCAGTCAGAACTGCTCTTCCTATTTGGGTCTTTAACTGACTTTTAAAGAAGGAAACAAGAGATTGCTTTGGGAATCTCACAAGGATAGACTTTCCAATGCAATTCCAGTCTCAGATTTGGTTGATAGGACTCATTGCAGCCTTTGTTTGGTGCTGTGATAACAATAAGCTAAAAGTTCTTGGCTTCAGTGCAATTGGCATATAGTTAAGGCATCCTAAAATAAAGTATTTTTAAATGCTTGGAAAATAAATCAAAAAAAAAAAAAAAGCCTTGTAAAGATAACAGCAGTCTAAGTAAATATTTAAAATAATGTTGGAAGGGTGGCTTTACATTTCCTTTTTAGTCTAAATTATTTAGAAAATCATCTACTGTATAGCTTTGAGTGGTTGCTATGACAAATATCTAGGTCAGTTGAAGGGCAACATGAAAGGTTTAATTGGGTACATCAAAACTGAATGCGAGGTTAGAAGTTGTTCATCTTCAGCTGGGGTTTCTATTTTTTTCTGGCAGCCATATAACCACTGCAAATGGGATTTCTAGCTAATATTGGAAAATATTATTAAGAAATACTTAACATCACTTGAGATGGCAAGCATTCTGCTATCCTTCTTTATTTAGAGCTTGTTTCCCACCAGTGTTACAAAACTATTTGTCATTGTGGTTGTCTTGCCCCTGGTTTTTATGAGTTCCAAAAAATGTATCTGCCTGAAAGTGCTACTTGACAACTGAGATGGTGAAGCTGGCCGTGAGCTCTCTCATGATAAATGTGGCTCTGGAATCACTTGGCTTTTCCTGTGGAGTGAATTATCCAAAGTGCTGAAGTCCCGTTAACTTGGACTGGATTTGAGGCTATTTAGTGACATAAATGGTTATAAAACTAAGATTTACATCCTACTTTTAAATGTATTACTTCATGTGTGTATATATATATGTATTTAATCTTGGATCACTAATTGTTTAATTAACAATGAGTAAAAATATAGTTTTCCATCTGTGTTTTGCAATATTTTAAAAACAAAACCATAGTTCCCACACAAATAGGAAAATTGACAGTAATAATAAATTTCTATGAATAAAAATGTCCAAGTTTTCCATCAGCGCCTGGGTTTCATTTGACCAAATAGTAAGGATTATGAAATAGAACTAGAAACGTGCAATTTTCTGAATGTCTTTTAAATTCTTGCTAATGTTGTCCTTGGAAAGAGAAGCTGCATTGCAAATGTTTCTGAAGTTAGCAACTGTGTAAATGCACACTGTTTGAGGTATGTGGTAAATGAGGTAGGAGTGTTTATCTCCCTCATTTTACTTCTTTAATGTAAATTACTTTCCTCAATATCCATTTTGCATACACGGAGCAGTACACAACAGATGCTTCATACGCTTAACTAGGATCATTTAAAAAACAAAGTGTCTCTGAAAAACCTGTCCCTTCCTTGGCCACCAGTATTTTGTTTGGCACTGGTATCGCCTCTCCCAAGGAAGTTCATCCAACAGCAACGCAGGCAGGCACTATCTCAGCCCTAAACCAGACGGTTGGGATAATAAGTGTATAGATGTTAGTAGTATGTGATTCCAAGCTTGTAACCACGAGGAGTCTTAAATATATTAATATGCAGACAAAATATTTAATATTATAAGGGAGAATTTGTCAGAGTATCCAGGTGTGCCACGTGGGCTGCCAGCTATAACCTGCTCCCACTGATCTTATAAATAGTCCGTGACTTGTTATGTTTTAATTCATAACACCTAAAAGGGCAACATATCAATATATAACTATGTATGTCCCTATATGCTCTTTCAAAATTTAACTTTGGCAGATGCTAAAATGGAAAGAAGACTCGTTGGCTCCTCTGACAGAACCCGCTTCTGCACCAAATTTTGTGTGTGCCAAACTAGTGTCAATAAATAGTGAGAGCTCTGGAGGAAGCTCTTGGAAAACAGAGAAGTACACTAATATGGACTGTTGTAAAAGTACCCCTGGTGATGAATGGTTAGTGTTTGAGAAGTGATGTCTGAACGTGCACTTAAAGGTGGTATCGTGGGGCATACAAATTGCCTCTACATATTGTTAAACAGGGTCACTCCTCATTTACTGTTAAATTTAATCTCAGTATTTACTTTTCTCCTCTTATAAATCATTTCTACCCTCTGTCTCTCTGCTTCCTGCCAGTTCACATACCTGTCTACTTTTTTGAGCATTCGGATGCATTTTCTGTGTTTCTGAAGTTCTGTTTCTTCCTGAGAGAAGTTATTTTTTCTGCTGGAATGTACACAAAGTCTCCCAGAACCATTACTAATGTAAGGGTTCATCCCTTGAAAATAACACTGCAGTGTGCTAACACAGACTTCTTTCCTGCCTTGGAATTGGCTATTGTTTGTTGAGCACTGTCGACACACTCAGCACTGTGTAATATGAAGAAATAGTAGGAAAGGATTTCTGCCCCAAAGGGTTTGCAGTCTGTTAGATGCACAAAACAGATTAGATAATGCTAAATATGGCACTGGTCAGATGCACAGATTAGTCTGAAAATGCCACAGATCTTTTTAATATAACTTCCTCCTTTGATGGATGTAGTCTCTGTTTTAATGAAAGTAGAAAAATACTCTTGGCTTCCCTGAAGACTTTACAAAAAGCTACATCTGAATAACTGACAGGTAGGATCTATCATGCCAAGCTTAAGCTTATTGCTAAGCCAAAATATCTGATAAGTTGGTTTGCCTACTGGCAAAGAATTAATTGGATTTCATACTTGGAGTCCTTTCTTTCCCTCCATCATTATTATCATAGAGTTACAGGAGGTAGAGATACAAAAGGCCTATTAAGTCATCCAGGCGATAGACTTTGCAAAGCCTGGCTTCTATTACGCTTCTTTTTTTTTTCATTGAGCTTCAGACCTTTCTTAATTTCATTTTGTTATTCCTAATTGTATCTAGTTTTTGCCATCCTAAATAATTCATTTTTCTTACTGGCATATATATCCTTCAAATATTTACAGGCTGCTAGTGTGTCCCCTGGAAAGTTGTTCCTCAGCCAACCTTTATGTAGTTAACTTTTAATGTCTGCGTGTAATTAATCTCTTCAATCTCCACTTATCATTTTTCTTGCTTCTCTAATAACTCTCTTTAATGTGTTATCTTTCTGGTAATGAGGTGTCCAGAGTTGAATGCAATATTTCATGTGGCTGCACCAGGGCTCTGTGGAGAGGGACTTTCAGCTCTCTGCTCTGGGAATTGATGCATTTTGCAAATGCAGACAAAACCCCTTGAGCTTTATTGTGCTGTATTGTGTAGCAAACAGGAAACCAATTGATGCAGATTACGCTGGCTTTGTATCATTTCAGGTGCTAAAGCAGTATTAGATATGTTTCTCCATGCAAGTGTGAATGGAATCATCTAGATTTTATATCTCCACGAGTGAACTGTATTCACATGAAAGATTTGTTTCTCTTATCCTCTCTTTATAACAGATATTTAAAGCTGAACAGACAAGGAAGGTGAAAATGGCACAGAGGCGACTGGCAGTGCCCTGCTGGTGATCTCTCCTTTTTCCATCTGCTGGCACCCTCAGGGGGCACATGGCTGGGAGAGGAGTGTGTTTTGCTTACTCATTATGGTTTATTAGCACCAAATTGGATATGCTGGCAGTGAAGAGGTCCCTGGGGACGTGGCAGCTAGAGGAACTGGTGCTCTGTAGGTGTGCCTGATTTTCTTGTGATTAAAAATAAATAAATCCTCCTGCTTGGAAAAGGTCAGGGGTTGCAGTCAGGAAGAGGCATTGGGAAGGATTATGAAACAACAAACACGTTGGGGGACATTTAAAACTCAAGGTGACAGCAAATGATCTGAAATTGGGTTTGGTATTATTATGAAGCAGTAAAGAACTCTCATCTTGCTATGAGATGTTCAGTACATTTTTCATATCTACCTGCCTGTGAACAGAACTGAACTCTGTCCAGTTAAAATTTTAACAGGAAAGTGCAGCTGCTGATCTGAAGGGGGGTTTGGACTCCAGGCACCTGGCATCCAATTTGTTTCAAACACTGGACTTTTGACAGCACCTTAACTTTCTTGCTTCTCCTGCAGGAGTGAGATCATTTTCTGTTTGTTTGACTGATTCAGTTTAGCGGATGGTTTATTGAACACCAAGGAACTGACTAAGTTAAATTAGTAAGGAGCTTGTGTTCCTTCTTCCAATCTGCAAATCAAATCGGTGTTTGGAGACAGACCTGCCAGGGCTGTAACCTTGGAAGAATTTTGGACCCATAACTGGTTGCATCCACTGTTTAATTTGAAGCAGCGTTTTCTTTTGTATCCAATTTTGGGTTAACCTCTCTTCCCCCATGTGTATACAGCTCATTGAAATTTGCATTTTTAGTGAATTAATGCCATTTTACAGTGTTCTTTTGTACCTTTTTAAAAGCACTTGCTTTCGTTCGAGCTGAGCTTGGGATAAATACCATATTAAAATTATTGTGAAGATGACTTACCATTTCTTAATAAAAGAAATATGAAGGTACCACTCTGGCAGGTTGTATCTGTTTAAATAGTGTTTATGTCATATGCTTTTGGAATATACAGTATATATTCTCACATAAATCATTATCTGGTTTCAAATAAGCATATTTTACTCATTGCTATCCAAAGAGAATCAGTTCTTTCTTTTAAAGTTTAGCTAAATAGTAGAAGTGCAGATTAGGACTGACTAAAAGCCAGGCTTTGTTTCAGTTAAAATCCAAGATTAAAACTGTCTTACAGAATAATGTAGGAGGTTGGGTTGCTCTTCAGTTGTGTATTTGATGCAGTGGGATTTGTATCTTTAGCCTCTGCAATCCTGTGCAAGACCTGTCTCAGGTAACTGGCAGGAGGAATTGTTCCTGTACCACTCGCTTTGGTACCTGAGTGTCAGTGGAAAGTGTCTGACCAGTCTCCAGACTAACAAACTGTGGTCCTTGTCATGCCTTTGGGATAGCATGTTCCCAGTGTCTGGGGTGGTATCCCAGAATCTGGGAGAGTTTGTTCTTTAGTACTCTCTGTGTAGTACCTACTTGGAAGCAGATCCAGCTTTTGAAGAGGAGGCATGGCAGGAGGTGCCTAGTATTTTATTCTTTTCTAATTTGGAGTAAGTCTACCTTCAAAGTTTATCTCCTGATAAATACAACAGGGAATTAAACCTCCCAGCTGTCCCTAGCCCTTGTTTTGTTGTGGGTGATCATGGTCTGCCACAGATGTGTAGGCATGTATCTTTCCCAACCTTCTGACAGGTTGAGGACAACCGAGATGAACAAAGAGCAAAACCACCTGCCTCATTACAGTCTAAGGTTTTAATTTACTTTTCAGCTTTTTAGTCAGCCTGACAAATACAGAATTTAAAAGCAATGCATTGAAGCAATGTACCCAATCATTAAGTCTCAAAGTGTGTTCACAGCAAAGCATGTTCTAGTTCTGGGCTTTTTTTGGTGCGTCTGCTGTGGGACACGCTGATGTAGGTAAGGGCAAAGGAGTCTGAATTAAACTAAACTGAGAAGAATTAATGCTTTGTGAGCAGAGCATCATCATTCTTCCAAGTTTCTGAAGGGTTTTTTAAAGCACAAATTAATTAGACTGTCAGCCCTCTGTGATAAAGATCCTTTTACACAGGGCTGAGGCCAGCCCGACCTGTCTCCTCAGCGTGTGCCAGGCAAACACGCTCTCAGTGTCTCTCTCAGACAGCCTCATGGGGCTTTTCCTACCGGTCTTTAAAGAGTTACAGGGGACTTAACCTGAAAGCACTGGATGCTGCAGTGCTGATAGCTGACTTCTGGACATAGACCACCACCGTGTCATGTGTATGGGCCTTCTGTGCTGTACCTGGGGAGAACTCGTGCCTTGGAAGGAGATCTGCAGCGGCTGCTTGTAGCGAGCTGGTAACAAAGACTAAGGAGAGAGATGTGTTCACAGCCTCGTGTCTCTCCAGAGCATAGGTGTTTTGTTCCGAACTTCAGGGAATGTTTCTTTCCATTTGAGTTCATAGCCTGCAGCCCTCTCCTGAAACAGGTCAGAAGGCCTGTTTTCCAAAAACCCAGGCAGGCCTGGTTCTCCTTTATAGGCAACATTTCATTTCTTTTATTACCTGGAGGGATAGACTGACAGATTTGACTTCACGGAGAAAAATCCAGAGTGCTGGGGAAGGAATGCCTAGGTTTACTTCTCTTTGTCTCTAACCAAGAGAACAGACAGTGATATTTCCTGGTGATCTCTCTTTCCTCTCTAACGATCAGTGGAACATTTTGAATAAACTGAGATAAAGATACAGAGCATCGTGCTGTTGTCAAAACAGGGGTACTGAACTTGGGATGCTTTAGGTGATGGTGGAAATCAGGCTGGGGAAAACAGAGGAGGCACGTTGAGTGGTTTAGACCCCTGCCAAAGTATAGGATGATATATACTGTGTGTCCTCAGAGAGCTTGTGGAGTAGGTTACTTTTTAGTAGAGAAGAAAATGTTTGAAATGACTTTTTATATTTTGATGTGAACTATATGTATATATATATATATATTGCCTCTTGGTTAAAAAGACCTAACAGCTTATTGTGCCAAGTCATTTCCATAGAAGGCTTTCTGGAATGTTTCAAGACTACAGGTTTCTGAAGTCCTTAATTATTTCCAGTTTAACACTCACATGTTTTTAAAACATCAAACATCTAGTAGAAACTAAAAGTAATGACATACAGAATATATTTGCAAAAAGTTACTTTTCCTCCAGACTTTTTCTTTAAAATATTTTTCAAGTTTGTTTTTAAAGAGAAACCTTTCCCCATTAATCTCTACTGAAACATCATCAAAACTTACAAAGGACTGGTAAATTACTTTTGAATCTATTCCATTCTTGCCAACTGTAAGTCAGAGCTGTCTATCATTTTTGCTAAGAAAGCATTGTATTTCTTATGCAACTACTCTAACTTCCTATCTACAAATAACTGCAAAAATTATGGAATAAATTTAAATTATAATGTAGAAAAACATCTCCTGTAAGGAGGAAGCTTTTAACATGAGACACAGGACTTTGGTATCTGGACATACTGCACAAGGCTCATCTTTACCCCCCTTGAGAATTTAAGTTCCATTATTCTCAATAAAACCAGTTAAACTGCACTGAAAAAAAAATAACTGTAGCGATGAAGGCAGAGGGAAAAGTGGGAGAGGGGGAGGTTTGTCTTAACCACGACCATATCTCCTATCCCAAAGGCATTTTTTTTTTTTTTCTAGTTAGGGATTTCTTACAAAAGCATGCTTTAGTGACTGAGCAAAGAGGTCACGGCTTTCAAAAGGTCCAATATGATTTGGAAACTTAAGTCACGTACTCTGAACGATTTTGACACTTCTGAGCATCTCTTTGGGTTTAGTGGGGGTTAAGCTCCTTAGTATCTACATTACTGAAAAGGAGAATAAGACCTCCTGTGGAAAATCTTAACCTCAGTTTTCATTCCTTTAGTTTCTACATTTCATTCATGTGCCTTTGAGTGACTTTTTAAAACACTCTGGAATAACTTCAAGGATTCCTTCCAGTATCAGTCTGTTCTCTCACTGCTTTCCCATTTGTTCCTCTGAGCAAGCAGGAGGAATGTAATTTCTTGTAATTAGGAAATTTCTTGTAGTTAGGAAACGGGGACTTTGGACTACTTCACTATTCTGAAGCATCAGTTCTTATCATCCAGAAGTTTTCTAAATCTGGAAAAGTTGCTAGCATTGTATCAGAAATCAACATCTAAAGATTTTTTCCCATCCTACTTTATTACTGTGCCATTTAAATTGTCACGTAATGGTTTTGTAATGTTCCTGAAGTGGAGTACGGTACAATTCTTTCAAGTAACACAAAGAAGTCCTTTTCTGTCAGTCATTCATGTCTCAGATGCTTTTGGCTGGTTATGAAGAATGTATAATTCTGAACAAACACGTCTGAAAAAGTTTTCAAGAATCATGAACTATGTAAGTGGCATTTTAAAGAATTTTGATGGACAGTTTGAAGAACAGCATCTTAGAAGACATGAAAAAATGAAATAATTTTAAAAGCTCATTGGAAAAATATTGTAACATACTGTTTTTTTTCCTTTAATTTATTCATCATATGATGTTGATGATGTTGTCTGGTGTTTATTCAGGTAAATTGCATTTGTGAAGTGTCATCTCTCCCGTGTATATTATCTAGTACTGCCTTTTGGGAGCCTTTTATTTATCCTGTGCAGGTCTTCTAGCATATTTTGTACCAGTTTACCAAAGGAAATAACTATTGTGTTTACTATTCTAGCCTTTTTTAGGCCAACAAATCCTCATGGAAAATGTCTTGAAACATGCTTCTATGGAGATGATTCTAGCTATGTAATATATTTGCTTTATTTTTGATTGCTTAAATGAGATTTGCAGCAAAGTAGATCTTAGGGTTCTATCGGTTTGCTGATCTCTAATGTTTATCCCCTTGCTGAATTCTTCATTGTCTGGGATGCTAACAGTGGTGTGATGGAAATATTAATGATGTTAACAGTGAAGGTTGGACACCTCAGAAAGTAAATGACCAACTGCAGTCAGTCAGTTTCATAAGAAAGGAAAAAATCAGGATTTGATTTTTTTGATAACAATTTCTTAAAAGATAAATGGTTTCTTAAAAGAGTAGCTGTCATAATCTCTAGCAGATTGTTTCTAAACAGATCAAGCATTCTGTTAAATATTGAAGTCTAGCATTAGATTTTATCAAAGAATGATTAATTATTTATTTTTTTATTTTTATTTTTTCCTAAACTTTATGTTGAAGGCTTGTGCCATTGATTTTAACTACCCAATATGTGATTTAGGGATGTGTGTCCAAGTCAGTGGGTCCTGAAGAGAAACAATGTTGGGGAAGTGTTTTTTTCATAGCCAAGAGGTCTTCTGCTGTTATAACAGCTGGGCATTCGAGTGACTTCTAATAAGCTGGTGACTGCTTTGCTATCACATTGTATTGGATGTATCAATTATCGCCTTGTGCTTTATATTTAATCGTCAGTTCAGTCTCTGCACTGGAATTTTAGCTTGTTTTTAGTGCGCCTTATTTAGTTGTTGTTCTAAATGGCATATTTCAGATGATGTTACTATATTGATTCTCTCTGGGGAAATTAGAGGAGGAGGAAGAAGAGTAGGGGATTAGAATTAAATTGTTAATGCAAAAACATGCTTCATTAAGTTACTAAAAGCACTACTTTTGAGACCTTTTTTTTACTGCAGCATGTATGGATATGAATGTATGCACCAAGCAAATTTTGCACACCCTCCCCACCTTTTTCCACCAAAAAAAAGAGCCAATTGTATGTATGCAAATCTTCCCTTTCTTTTTGAATATTTCATTTTCATCCTTAATCCTGTCACTATTAAACAACAGTTGTAGGGTGGGTTTTCTTTTTTTTTTTTTTTTCCTTTTTTTTTTTTTTTTAACCCCACTCCCTCTTTGCACAGCTTGGCATAGATGTGTTTTGAGTTATCCTTCAGTGAACAAGTACAGGCCACTTATTTCACATGAAAAGTGCTGAATGAATCATCCTGCTTTCCTCCCTTTCCTTTTTTTTTTTTTTTTCCCAGTCTTCAGCATATTTGTATTGCCTGAAAAACAGCTTTGCTGTGAAATTTTGCAGAAGTTCATTACATAATCTCCAAGCTTGGGTTGCTGTCAGCATTCTGCAGTGAACTTGCCATGGTTGCTTTTATTCTTCTACAGTTTGCTGTGATAATGGGTTTTGGTACCTTTTGAGGTATCTTCTTTGTTTATCTGGAACAGCAAGAGGGATTGTAACAGAGGAAGCAGTTTTGAGGGGTTCAAAGTATGCCTTAGCTGAAGACCATCATCGTATTTGCCTGTCCCAGTGACAGTGAAGGATAGTAACACACTTTCCCCCCCCCACTCCCCACCCTCTCTTTTGCTGCTTCCTGAATGTTAAGGGAAAATTTCCCTGCCCCTCTCCTGGGAAATGGCTGCTCCAGTGTGAAGACTTTTTATGCATTTGATTACATTGATTAGTTAAGTAGAATTCATGTCCACAGTAGGAATCTGTTTTTCATCTTTTGTTGTTCATCACCATCAATTTCAACTAATTAAAATCCCCTCCATTTTGAAAGACTTTATCAAGGCACCAATTTTACGATGAACATTTGTTTGAATCACCCACTCTGTATTTACCTTTGACTATTGCTGTCTGCAATAACAAATCAGTAATAATCTCAAAATTAATGAAACTTGGAACTTCTCAAGGTTTAAAAGCGTCAAACCACCTGAACTATAACTTTTTATAATTTTGAGATATCTTTGCAGTTTAATTTCATGCATGGTATTTTCGTGCAGGTATTTTCTACTTTTTTAGGTTAGTACATAATTCTTGCCTCCATAAATTGAGATGCGATGTTATGTTATTTGATCCTGTCAGTCCTGCATCCTGGCTCACTGGTTCCTTCCCTCACCTCAGCATCTGTGCACCTGGGAGAAAAAACTGGCACAGATGCTGATGTTGCCCTCTCTTTCAAGCAGTCTCCCCTCTCACCCTTACTCTTGGTTGCCTTAGTCTCCTCCGAACGTTTCCGTGTTCTATTAAAAATAATGTAGTCTGGCACTTCTACGTGTCTTTTTCAATATTTTAGGAAGAAAAATGTATTTTTTCAATTATGTGAAAGATAAGACTTGTTGTTTGTTTGTTTCTAGTAAGGATTTTTTTCAGTGTTTAAAAAAAAAACAAAAAACAAAAAAGAGACTACAATCTGAAGTATGATTAATAACAAATTAAGCATGAAAGAATCCTGTGCACTAGCACGAAAGCTTTGTGATGAATATAATGTTCACATTGCAGCATGTTCCCCTAGTTCATGGTAATTATTAAATTCCAAAGTATCTGAAAAAGAAGATGGAGCAACTGTGTTTCTAATGAATCTGTAATGAGTTTTAAGGCTGGGTAACCATGCGGAGTTGAGGGATTTGCATAGTAATTATTATAACTGGACTAAAAGTGTAGAGCTGTAGAGCTCTTTTCCAGAAGAAATGAAATTGTCTTAGCATTTAGGGAAAATTCAGTTGTTGCAGCTTGGCCAGTGATACCACAACAGTAACTAAGGAAAAACAGCTATAAGGAAGATGAAGTGATGGCACTCCACTCAGGCATGTGTAAAAGTGTGCCTGAAAGCAATGGAATTTATGGGCTGTATAATTACAAGGAAATAAATTTGAATTTTATACTAATTGGATCTCCTTCGGCCAATATTAGCGGGTAGAAGAAATAACTAATTGAAAAGTGTGGAGTGTACATAAAAACCTCCCCCGCACCCTTACAAACCAGTAAGCTGAGATGATTCTTTTTTAGTATGATGATCAGTAATAAAGGAGAAGTATTTTTTTAATTATTGCTTGATTTCAGTTGCAGAAGGAAGGTCCTTACTTAGCTCTGAGGTGTCATATGCTAATGTTGATGGTTGTTTTTTAGTTGTTGTTATTGCTCAGTTCACTTTCTACTTAGATTCTTATAGTATACAATGAATGGTCCAAAACTGTATTTATTGATTTTGGGTAGCATAGCGAGAAGGAACTAAAAATGTAAACCTTGCTTGGGACCAGAGGGTTCCACGGATTCTAAAACAGTGAACTGCAAGCTCAGCTTTTCTTGCACACTGATTTCAAAAATACAGTGGTACAGTTTTAGAGGCAGCCAGTGTTTTACAACAAAATGACTTCATTTATGTGCTGCCTTTCTTGGTTAAGTCCATCTTTTATTCTGGCAGGACCCATTTTTCACATTGCAAAAAATGTAGCATATTCTTGCAGGCATTACAGGGTAGCATTAAAATGAACCCTGCTTCATCTCCAAATGGTATATGATTGGAGAACACTTGTTAGACAATATTGTTTCCCATTCACAGCACTGTGCAGGCCTAATCATTTACAGTCACAACTGTGACTGCAAGAATGAAGCCCTTGTTAATCTTCTCTTTGGTTTTCTTTCTCCTTCTGCTCCATCAGGTAGTCATTCCTTTCTGTTTGCCCTCCTGTCACAGCCAGCTTGGTTTTCTTTGTGGCAGGATCCTTTTCTGCCCAGATTTCCCTTAGCACATGCTACTAACAAATTCACCACCTTTCTATGACTTCACTGCAGTGACAACATTTCTCCAGGTTCATTCTCTGTTCTGCTGCTCTGTACTGACTCATGTTGCACCACTTGGATGTGTCAGCATTTTTCCGATGACTTTGTTGGATATTAGGTTCTCCAAGAGCATGGCCGGTTCTGGGGAAAACCTGGCAGCCAGTGAGGGAAAATACCCAAGGTTCAGTTGCACCCCAAAAAGAAAAGACCCCCTGTAAGTTTTTTCTGTAAGGCTGGATAGGGCTCTCTATTAATCAGCTGTAGGTGTCCTACAGAGTGAGCTCCTCCTGAAGGGATAGTTGGGCAAATAGTAGGAGTAGGTCCATCATTAGGATACCTGTATGTCTGAGAAACGGTTCTTGTGTCTCAGGTTTGTTCTAATATTGGTATTGGCTTAAAAAGAAAGAAAATAGAAAAAGTAATGAAAAAGGTAAGGAAATAATCTAAAGAGATCCAGCCGTGGAGTGCTGAACGATGTCCAGCAGAGCAGGGACAGTCTCTGGCATGCTATAAAAGCCTATGTGAAGTAAGGCGATTCCTCACTGGATATAGCAGGTGTTGTCACATTTCATTCACACTCTGCTTTCCAGAGGTACGTACGTCTCAGGTTAGACCTCGCCGTTTCTTTTTCCTGGGCCCTTGGTGTGAGCACACCATGGCGATCCATTAGTCTTCTGCTGGTGAATTGAGGACAGCCGCTCTTGACAGAGTGCTCCAAGCAGTTTGTACATCTGAGGTCAGCAAAGCCAAGCAGCTCACCTTTACTTAACTGCAGGCTAGTAAAGCAGTTCATCTCAGTGAGAGAAATAGACTGTTCCTCAAACTGCCTTGTCATGGTCAGGTAGGAAGTGCTGGCAGGGGCTGTACCAGCTCTCAAACAGGTGCATAGTGAGCTGAGCACCCGCTGTTCCGCAGCTGATCCAGTCAAAGCAAGATTCCTGTTGCTTTTCTGAAGTTTCTTTTATGGAAGTTCTTTGTGGTGTTTCAAGGGCATGAGTCCACACGAGTCCAGCATGAGTCCACATGAGATGATTTGAACTCAAGACAAATGTTTAAGTCAAATCAATGCATGAGGACAAAAACTAATTGATAAACTTCTTTCCTTGCAGGATAATCTGGCTTCTTTGAAGTGTCATTGCTTTTGAATCTTTGCTGTGATATTATTTTTGTGTGCCTGTACTCCAAAGCCTATTTTTTTTTTCATATGGGTTCCCTAAGAGGTGCTATCAAATATTCTTCACTTAAGTGCAACTTCAAGAATATTTTGAGACGCAAATGGATATGTTTTGTACAAGTAAACAGTAGTGTTTTTTAATCTGCCTATTTTTTTAGTTTATCTCAACTGAAAACAAGCAAGAGATTAGCAAGCAATGATTTTTGTCCCTAATTCCCATATCAAAGCTGTTTGTGCTAACTAGATAAAAAGTATTCTGAGGCAATATGTGCAAATGCTTGTTTATTAGCAAGAAGGATAAAGTGAAGTTATCCTCACTTGACCTGCATTTTTATCTTTGTTTTGTGCTTTTTTTCTGGATACTTCTAAAGTATTTAAATGGAGAAAAAAAATACATTTGATTTGTACTAGCATAATTTTTTTTTTTTGTTGTTCTGTGTTATGTTATTTATATTAAGCCAAAACTGTGAGAAATAAAGGTAATATTAATAAAATAGTGCTGTTCTTTTGGGGAAAAAACAAACAACAGAACAGGTCAATGCTACTGAGAGTCACACATTTATAAGTTTCATCAGAGGGCAGTGTTACTTAGTAAAGAAAATTGTGACTTCCTACTTCGTAAAATTATAAATATAAATCCACCTCTGTTTACTTATATAAGCATAGTGTTAAGGGTTTTCACCATGAAAACTATTGCCATAGCTTCGTTATCTCATTTTAGTCAATTCTGTGAATTCTGGTTGAGCCTCAGAACATTCTGTGTTTGACTTCCCTTCCATACAGGTTGTCATTAAGAGGAGTTCAAGCCTCTGACCCCTTGTTCTACCCTTGTTGCATCTTCTTGTACTGGTTACCTACTGTGAACCATCAGTGCTCATCAGAAGTGGAAGCAGTAGTCCTTCAGGCTCTGTGAGTTTTATGCAGGTGGACAAAGGAGCTGTGATTGAGGCAAAGAGATTTTTGCTTCTTTTTTCCAGTGGAAGTGTTGTGAGCACTATCTATTTGAACTCTTTGATTCAATCTGCAATGCCTCACCCCATCGGTAATTTGTTCCGGCATTCTCTGTGATGAATTTAATAAAATCTCCATGGAAAAGATGAGATAGTCCCTTTCAGTCCTGGAATGAAAAGATTTTATTTCTTTAGAAATTCAGAGTTTTGCCTTTTTTCCTCGCAACAATTGAAAGAGGATGCTGTCTTTAATTGCCATTGTTTTTTACGAAATATGCTGATGTTTTGGGGCTGTTTTGTAGTAGAGCTTTAGTGACATCCCTGAATGCTCTGGGAGACTGCTGAACTCAAAATCCATTATTATTGGAGAAGTATTAATTGCTCAGGAGAAGCAATTAGAGACAGACAGGTCTTGGAGTGGTAGTTTTGCTCCTCAAGAACTGGAAGTACTGAGAGGTGCTGATCTCAGCGGATCTCCAAGAAAAAGGATTCAAAGTGGAATATGGTCAGTGAGAGAATTAGTAATGGTATTTATTAAAAAAGAACTTTAGGATGGGTGATGGATTAGGTTATTTCTCCTTTCTTCACTTCTCCAAGTGTGCACGTGCCATCTCTGGGAGGCAGGGGCATTCCCTCAGTTAGGAGGTATTATCACACCTAGATAATGTACAAGTGCTTCAAACTTGATCTCAGAGTTGGTGTGTGGGTTTTTTGAAAGCTTTTGCTATGTTTTTTTAAGATAAGCCAGTTATAGAGGCCCATGCTTCTGTTTTTTTGCTTTGTACTACATTGATTCTTGAGGCCATTCTTGTTTTCTTTTTATCTCTTTGTTTCACTGATAAATCAATAAGTGCTTCAACACTTAGCTAAAGCTCACCAGAACAGAAATATATATGTATATATTTCAGGGGGCTTTTTGAAGATTTTTAATTATTATTATCGTTTTTTCAATTAGTTCTGCTAGGAAGTCTGAAAAATTGTGGTTATGGTGCTGTGTTTTGGATTTAGGATGATGATAATGCTTGTAGCTGTTGCAGAGCAGTGTTTTCGCTAAGCCAAGGACTTCTCAGCATCTCACACTGCCCTGCCAGCGGGGGGAGGCTGGGGGTGCACCAGGAGCTGGGAGGACCTGACCCAAGACAGCTGACCCACACAGGCCAAAGGGATGTCCCACACCATCCAGCTTCATATTGAACAACAAAACCTGTGTGTGTGCCTGTTACCTTTCTATGTTTTTCCCCTTTTTCCCCTGATTCTTTACTGCTGGTGGGCAGGGGGCAGAGCGAGCAAATGGCTTTGGGGTGCTCAGCTGCCTGACAGGTTAAACCGCAACAGCATATTAAATAATGCAGGTAAAACAGGAATTTTGCTGAAATTGTTTATATTGACTGTTCTTTCAAAGATGCAGAAACCCTAATGTTCGTGCAGAACAGACAGGAAAATTTGTTTTGGGCCAGGGGATTTTTCCATATCTCATTTACTGTGTTACGCCTTCTCTTAAAAAATAAAAAGAAAAATCATACTGTTTTGTATCAGGTTTTAAATGAAGCACCCTGGCACCTCCTAGCCCCTCTCTCTGCAGCAGTTGCTGTGCTGTGCTACACTTCCCTGGTGGGCTTGCAGCCCACCTCAGCTGCAGATGTTCTGCGTGTGGTTTTGTGGGTGTAGGTGAATGCTCACACCGATGCTATAGGAACGTAGATAGTTGATGCCGGTATTTAACACTGGGACTGAGATGGGTGAGACGCCTTTGTTAGCAGCCTTTTCAAGAAGGGTGAGTGGAAGTGGAAAAAAGAGGAAAAAAGGAGGTCAAAAGCAGAGCCCTGCTGAGAGGATGCGAGGGGTGAGAGTGTGTTGCTGTTTTATATACCAGCCTATTAACTTTTTGCTTTGACCTCTCCAAGTTACACTCTCCTTTGAGGCAAGTTTGAGGACCCCCTTGGTGTGAATTGTCAGTCATCATCAGTCTGCAGATCTGCCACCCAGGATGCCCTGCCCTTCACGAACTGTTGGCCTGCCTCAGGTCTCCTCTGGTGAGGGGTGGTGTATTCCTGGGCAGGAGGCTGGAAAGCAATCTCCCACAACACCAACTAATTCTGGCATCAAGGATGTATTCCCACAGACCTTCAGAATCGCTCTGGTCCTTCAGGTTACCCAGCCCATCACCTGTGGTGAAATGTGTCTTGGATTGCAGTGTATACCTCCTCTTCAGCTGAGGATTTGGTTTCACCTCAGTAATGTGCCTAGAAACAAAATGCCAGAAATAGCCTTAATTTTGGCTGTGTGTTTAATAGGCTTAATTTGTGGGTCTGTTGAAGCAGCACATAGTTTGGAGCAAAAAATCGAGCAGTTGAACTGATGGATTCAGCTCCTGTCTCTGCATCAAACTGTCTCTGGTACTGATGCAGTGCCCATGCCTTTCTACTCAGGCAATGGCAGAATGGTGAAAGGATTTCTCTCCTTGAAGAACATTCCTCAGTTTTGGGAATCCACCAGTGAACAGTGCTCTTTTAAAGGCAGGGTGCTAAGCAGGTCCTTGGCACAGGAGTTTCCTTGTGGAGGAGGTAACATACAGCCATCATCTGGATGCTGCTGGCAGGGATCTGATCCTGGGCAGAGGCATGAGCAGCCTGAGAGCTGCTCTAATTTTTGCCAGGAGATAAGTCCCAAATGGGTCTTCTGTTAGCTGCCATAGCCAGGACAAGCCTGCTGTCTGCGTTCAGAAGACGTCTCTGTGTAGGACAAAAGTGGGAATCCTCACTTCGTTTCAGCTGTTGCAGTGGCACAAAGCACATTTACAATGGGCTGAGATTTGTCTTTAAATGCAGTCCAGACATACAAGCTGTGCCTTTACCATGAAGCTCCTTGATCTGAAATAGTTGTGGTTCACATCAGCTAGAATTCCCATCATTGTAGCCAAAGTACATTGCTGCTTCCATGCTTTTTGTAAGAAGCTTTTTCCTAAAATAGATTTTTTTGAACAGTGAAGGTTTCTTTTTTCTCTATTGTCCATCTGGTCCCTTACTTCACATTTGGAATGCCATGATTATCCGATCCACAGCACCAGAGATAATTTAAGAGTCATAAAAAACCAGCAGAAGTTTGTGGAAAGGTTTTATAGCCTATTAGGGTGTCTGTATGTTTTTGCTCTATCTAAGGAGCCTTTGCGTTATTGTGCTGTTTCTAAGGATGAAATTGCCCTCAAGGAAAATTGAGGCAAACACTGAAACTACAGTATGTTTCCTGTTCAGTTTAGGTCAAAACAAAACAAAAAGTTCTTAAAATAATTGACAAGTAAGGATAATGAGTTTTATTTTTGTTATAGATGGGATGAGTTCTGTCTATGTTGTGCTTCCCATGCCCTGGTAGAAAGCAGATTGCATTAACACCTTTCAGAACTGATGAAATCTCAAAACATTGCAAATCAAATACAGGAAATCCAATTTCATTTAATGCTCTTGTTGCTAATTTCTTGGCTAGGGAAGCCAAACGATAAAAGGTTAATCGAAGATGATTCTTAGTGGAATACAAGGCGATTTTTCTGGCAGGGTGACAGAAGCCGTTACACGAGGCTTTTTTTTTTTTTTTTTCTATTCTCTTTCATTTTGTCTGCCTCTGCTCTTCTTGCACACTGCAAGCTCGGCAGGTCTGCTCTGCCATCTGAATCTGGGTAAGTCATTACATGCCTGGCTGGCTGCAGAAGGCTGGCATGCCCCAGGAGCTCAGGGCAGGGAATCAGAAGGTGGCACTGTTCCCTTTCTGTAGGGCTGGAGTGCTGCTGGGGTGCTCTGGGGCACTGGGCTGGAGAGCAGCCACTGGAGTGGCTGCTGCCCAGCATCCTCCTGGTCCCGAACATTCATTTCCCACTTTATAAGTAGAAAATGGATGACTATGATTCACCTGAAGGCAGGATGGAAGCTGTTTTGAGGAGAGCTCTTCAAACTGTAGAGAGTAGATTTTAAGGAATTGCTAAGAAACTCAGGAGGAAGAGGTGGTAACTTCAGGCAGAAAGAGGTGAGGTGTCAGAGTTTTCTGGAATGACCATGCCTGGCCCCTTGATGTCCATTTGGCCAGGTCAGCTGGCCAATAACTCTTCCAGTTTAGTGGAAGAACAATTGTTAAAAACTTTTTTTTAAAAAAAAAAAAAAAGAGAGAGAAAACATCAACATGTTAATGTTTTTCAAAGAGTTGTAGCCGTCCGAATATCACAGCACTTCCCACAGGAATACATCTCTGAGCAAGGATGCAATGGCAGAAATCAAATTTAGGCAGCTGTATTTTTATTTGCTGACATACTTCACTTTCAGTATAAGTGAAACAGTACTTGCTTCCTGCTGCCGATTGCTGTGTCGTGCCCTTTTTAAATATCTTCTGGGGAAGACCACAGAGAATGAAGCTATTAAAAAATCTGAGGTTCTCTGGGATCATTTGAAATGAATCATTATTAAGCAATTGTGCTTCACAACTTTTTAGAATGTGAGTATTTAATTGCTCCTTCTCAAATGTATTTTCTTAGGGAATGGGTCCCCTTTGGACAGCCCCTTTCTCTTTGGGCAATTTAGTCTTAAAAGTGCTGAAAATTGGAATAATGCACAATTAGGAATAATAGTTACACCACTCTCTCATTAGGGAAGTGATAGCAGACTGACAGTCTCATCTGAAACAAAGAGAGCAAAGAGAGCAGCTTTTTTCTCCTCTGTTTGTCCTGACCCTGAGTAGATACATCTTGAAGAAAAGTCTGACACAAATTCCCATATATTTGTGTCTGTGTCTGTCAAAGAGAAAATTCTAATTGATGTTGCTGTGGGGATGTAGAAATGCAGAATGACAGAAAATCTTTTATTTCCACAGAATAAAATATTTGGCAATTTCTCTACCTCTTTAATGGATATAAAGCGTGATGGAAGGTGCATTAGCCATCAGGAACCCAATGGAAAAGAAGAGCAAATTGGAACAAATAGCTGTAATTGAAATAAGGAAAGAAAATACCTCAGGAGTTGATCGTACAAAGTTTGTAGAATTCAGATTCAGCTGAATAGGCCTGAAAAGGCAGAATTTTCATTATAGTAGATCCTGTTGAATCTTGCAATAATATGTTGCTTCCCTGCCTTTGTGAATTGATTTCTCCTTGCAATCTAATCCTTCTAAAGCTAATCCAAGCCTTCCTGAGCTACTAAATAAGTAGATACAATAAGCAGTCCATTGATTTGTGTTACTCTACGTGATTTCAGAAGCACTTACACCAAATAGCTTTTACTTTGCTGGTCACTAATTCATCTGTTCTAACTGTTGAGTTTTCACGTAATAGTAGGCACCTGAAAATGCTTACTTTCTGAAATATGCCTTTTGTCTGTATTCTGATGGTATATTAATTTTCTTTCAATTTGTGTGTAGTTGCTGATCTTTCTTGCGTTGCTGTCCTCTATACAAAGCATTTTTTTGCCCAGCTGAATATTCAAGTCCTTGCTAACAATTTATGAATCACTAAAAACCTATTTCTGTTTGGCCCATCAGTTTGCACTGCAGGTAGGGTAGAATCTGTTATGTATCTATGTGCTGTTTTCTCCTGAAAAACACACCCAATATCTCGTACAGGCAAATTGTTTCATTCTGACAACTTAATCCACGAGGAGGTTCCAGCTTTTTAGCTGGTAGTGTTCATGGAACAGGGAGCAATTCACAGGGGTACTTGACTCAAACATCCAAATTCATTTTCCAGAATCTTTTCTTTTATACCTTTCTACCTCGTTCTGTGTATATCCTAGTCATTTCTTCCCGGGCTTGTCTGAAGCTTTAGTGTGTTCTGCTCACATAGATCTGTAAGGCAGTTACCAAACAGTTGTATATGTCGTACAAGAAAGGAATTGTAAATGTTATTGATGAAATCTTCCTCTGTGTCACAGCTATAGCCATCTCAGTGTATAAGGAATGACCATTTTTATGCAGTGGACTATGAAATCTATCACTCAATGATTTCTCCTGTGTAATCTGAAATCTCATCATTTGGTTCAAGATTATGTAATTTTTGAAGCTACCTAGCCACTGTTTCAAGTATGATTCTGCAAAGAGTAATGAGAGAGTAATACATCTCTATGCAGGTAGTATCAAATGGGTTAGCATTTACAGAATAAGCTGCCTCCTACCCACAGGGTTGAATCCTAAGATCAGATTCTTGGTTTAGCAGAGGTATATAGCCCATGTAATACACTGACTTGATATCTTGGTAAGATTGAGTTGAGTTGACTAGATGGTTTAGACCAATCAATTGACTTGACCAGATAGTAATACCCTTTATCTGGAACATCCCTTGGCTTCATCAGAGTTGTAGTCCTGAAGTAGAATTTCATTATGATATCCCTTCTCCTGCTGTGTTTATTCTTCGCTTCCAGCAGTTTGATCCAAAGAATGCTGTACGTGAACTCTGAAGTTCATTAGCTACTTGCATGGTTGTGTGTGCACACGTGTGCCCATGTGCACATGCTGTTTGCCCCAAAGGTACATAATCCTACAATATATCACTGGGAAAGTAACATAGTTCCCAGTTACTGGGAACTTCCTGCCATAGCTTTTTTGCATACTTCCTCTTGTCGTTATTAAACTGTGATTTTTTTTTTTGGTCTGTTGCATGTGGGTTTGGTTGTACTAGGTAGTGGTAGTGTTTCAGTGGTAGAAACTAAACATGCTTTTCTTTGTTAATTGCATATTCATGTAAGAAATATATTCTATGCTGAACTCCCAGACCCTCCAAGTTTTCCTCATTCTCACCTGTTCTTTTAATTTGAATGGGGAAGAAAGTGTCTCTGTGGAGTCCTGAGGATTTCCATACCACCTGCAAGTTAATTTTCCCCTGCTTCAGAAGAGGCCAGTATTGCTTATCAGGCATCAGGGTCACTGGCGTCAGGCCGTACTGGTGTGAGCCGAGGCGTTCTGGTGTCTCCCGGTGGTGAAACCAGCCCTCTTCTGAGAGGCTCTTAGCCAGGGCAGGAGAGGATTTCCTAGAATTTTAATCATACCCTTTATGTTTTCAACCAAACTAATGTGCTTTAGAGCTGTGCTAATTGACCTGATGTTCTGGTTTTAGATTCGTGGTAGTAACCCTCGGAGCTAATTTACACAATGTGCTTTGAACTGAACTTGGTAATGCAAATATAATGTCCTATTAACAAACTATGAATGGTTCCTACTGGGATTTGTACAATGATTCTGAGCTCATTATTACTGTCATTCAATACTGTGGATGAGTAGAGGAAAAATAATTAAACAAAACAGTACTTTAAATCCCGAAAGGAATGTAAAATCAACAAAGTTAAAAACCCAGAAGTCTTAACTTGTGTTTAATATATACACTCTGTGTAAAGGGAGGGGCAGCAGGGGTATGTGTTAAACACTCAGCGTAGCTGCCCAACCTAATTGGATGGAAAAATTGATACCCAGTGAATCATTTATTTCCCCCAAATGATTCCATGCTTCTCTGAATTTAAGACTGATAATGTTACATGGAAAATGGTGTAAGAAGTATTTTCTTCTAATCCTCCTTTAAATATAAGTCATCCTCCAAAAGCGTTGGTTGGGGATTTAGCTGTGTGACTCCTACTGATATCACTGGAAGTTTCACAGCTAAAATGCACAATCACAGCTTTGAAAAGCCTTCTTGCAGTCTAACCCTGTGGAAGCGTTGCTGTGTGAGCATTTCTCATTTCCACAGGTTGGCCAGGTGTAAGCAGCAAAATCTGTGAGAGGCCTTGAAGCTGAGAACACTGTTGCACATTCCTCAACTTTACATAAAGGTACAGGCTGATACACGTCCACTTGCGTTAAACAATGGGCATTCTGGCCTAGCCTTTAAAATACAAGTGGGGAAAAAGGAGAAGGAAAAAAAAAAACAAAAACGAAAAAGGCATTCAGTTGTTCAGCTGACATATCAGTCAGTCAGCCAAGCAAAGAGGCAGCAGCTCAGCTGAGAAAATAGCGTGCAGTATGGTGCCCTGTAGCACTTGTCTCTACTCAGACCTGAAGTAAGTGCCCTGGAAAGCAGGCTGTAATGTGCCCGACCAGTGGAGTTTTCCCTTGGGCTCAGTTCTTCCAGCATTCGCTTTCCAACCTGCTCTTCGTTGTGACTGTTTTCCTACTTGACTCCATCCACTTCTCTTTCTGGCACTACTACAGCCTGGGCAGACTGCCTTTCCCGAACTGCTAGCTGCCCACCTAAGCAGGAAACCCAAGTCATCCTCTCCTGTGTTTAGGCTGTGGGACTGATGGAAAACTTCACTCCTGAGGTCTAAAAGCTGTAATAAGGTGTGGTCCAGCTAGTGGCCTATCTACCTAGCCATCTTAGCCATGAAGGAGTGATAAGTAATGGGTGAATGTTGCCTGAATGGCTGATTAGCTTCTGAGAGTGACCAGCTCAGAAGTAGGAGTTTCTGCTGCTTTCTCACCTTAGTGAAAAGAGAAGGTTGAGGGCAGAGGCATAAAATCCTAATCGTGCATGTTTTGGGGCAGCTTCAAAAACTGCTGTTGCTGTGGGTTTGGGGATGTCCTGAAGTCAGGGAACCTGACTTTACTGCAGTTCGACTTCTAGCTTATCCCTTCAAAACTTCTTCAGAAATTAAAACTTCCCAGATGACACTTGAAAAATAATTTGTGCCATGAAGATTAAGTCAACTAATTCATACCTAAAGAACATTTGGTATTAGAATGTATTAAACTAAGCTACTGCAGGAAGAGTCTACACCAGCCATTGGGAATTTATTTCAAAGTCAACAGAATAACCACCAAAGTGTCCTCAAACTACTGGCTTGAGAGTCCTTATTTTATTAGACCATTAGAAATTTTCCTTCCTGGCAGTAACTTAAGTACTGCAAGTTTGTTATGTGGACCAAACCAGAAGTAAAATTCCATGTGATAACAAATGTTTTACAGCTTATGGGAAAGAGGAATTTGAAAGGCAGAGGGAAAAAAAAAAAGAATGGAAGAGAAAATGGGACACAAACCATGTAGATTCAGGAGTCAGGGAGGAAGACAGCTGGGGGTAGTACGGCAGACAAAATGTACAGGAAAAAAAAAATTTTAGGGAAAATTCAAGAGGAAAGGCCAGTTCCACCAGAATCCGTTATTTTCATTGGAAAAAAACCAAAAACATAAATATATAAATAAGCTACTGTATTAAAGCACTGTGCTGCTTTGAAGAATGAATCTACTCATCCTACTTGTAACGTAGCAATGTTGAGACTCCATGTGAAGGGCAAGGTCTTTAATTCCCTTCCTTTATGGCCATTACTCAAACAGAGGTCTTACAGTTTAATTCAAGGAGAAGATTTTCTATCGATGCTGAAACTGTCCACTTCTATTGAGAAAGACGTCCTGAACTTGTAATAGGGCTGCTTTTTTCATCATCTCTCTAAGGAAAGTATGAATTACATCTCTTTTTTTTGCCAAAAAGGTTATCAGGAAACTCAAATATTTTATAGTTTGTCTGGATAAGGGAAAGATTCAAATTTATCTATGGCTCCAGTGACAGAAGAGGGTATCAAGGAAAAAAGATTTAAAATACACAGTAACATAAGTGGAAATTATGTGGTAATGTGCAATGTAATTGTTTTTTTTTTTTTTTTTTTTTTTTTTTTAATTGGAATGTCATTGGAATCTCTTGTTACAGTGCATTTGAAAGGGGTACATGTAACCCATTTATGAAATGTACTTTATCATCTTTTGGGAAATGTCTTCACAGAGCCCACCTTACTTTGGAGATATTAAACGGTCTTTTTCAAGAGCACTAGTGTACTAGAGTTTTGTGCTAGAAAGTAAGAAAGCCAATAATGATTTTATACTCTAATCGTTATTTTTAAGCCTGCTAATTAAATTAATAATCCTGTCTAGAACACAGTTCAGAAAATACCTGCCCACTCAACAGCGCGCACTTGTATCTGTGACCGCCCTTTGTGGTGCTCAGGGCTAGCATGGGCACCTAGCGTGCATCCGTTCTTGTAGCTACATCAGTTTTGCTCAACTGCTGGAATTTTCCCAAATCTCTGTAAATCTCTGTTCCAGCTTTAAAGGTTAGTAGGTGAGAAGCTTCTAAGAGGTGACTGCATATCCATGGTCAAAAGCGTCACGTTTACTTGCTATGTCAAGTGTATCTAAATATTACTGATGAGCTTCATGAAGCTTGTGAGCAGGTTGCGTCGTGCGAGGAGGGGGAGGTCAAGACAGATTATTAGGGATTAAGAAAGACAGTATATTAAGCTCATCTGCTTTAGTCCTCCTGCCGAGAATGAGTGCAGAACAGGCTCTGCTGAGCCGCTCCACATTTTGTCTTCTTTCAAAGCCCTGCAGTCGCAATGCAGCAAACATGCCTGTTACAGCCAGCGGTGGCCAAGTGGTTTACAGAGGGTTTCTGAAAACCGCATTGTATCAGACTACGTGGGATGCTTTCATTTGCTACATTGCTATTCTTTGTCAGCTCTTTTTCAAAAAAAGAAATTGATGCTTTTCCACAGGTGTTCTGTGGTTTGAAGACCTGTTCTAGCTCCTTGGAGAAAACAGCAGTGCAAAAATGCAAGTTAGTGCTATTTGCAGGTATCATTTGGAAGTGTTGGTACAGGAAGTCTCTGCTTTTTTTGATGTCATTTCAAGGTTGTTAAAAATAGCTTGCAATGCTGAATATTCCTTTTTCTCATAGCTACTGCAATATGTATTACTTCTAACCTTCAGTATGTACCTCTGAGCTCTGCTTTCCTTTCTTTCAAATCATCTGAAGGACTGATGTCTTAGCAGCCATTTGTTCTACTGAAGTGAAGATCAGTGTCATTTTCCATTCTCAGTGGTAACATTGGCCTTTTTAACACACTTTTTTCTTGTCGCTTTTCAAAGCACTTATGTCTGTACTCATCTCTCCCTTTCATCTCTTTTAGTAGCCAGATTCTATGGCAGCATTTGGAATCAAATGTGGGTTTGGTGTGGGTTTGTTTTTCTCTCTCTTTTTTTTTTTTTTTTTTTTTTGGGCCTGTGCCATTTTGTTGTGGGTTTGCTCCATAAAGTTATAAACAACTTCTGCATTAAATAATTGTATTTGTTGCAGTATAAAATATGTTTTATCTTCTGGTTGAAGGCTGTCTCTGTGTGGGTGTCTGGATTCTTAATGGATTGTATAGCCTGACTAGCTATACTTGTTGAGCTGCTGAAAAGCTAATCAGTAATATTAAGACTAGCAGGAGATTTTACAGAGCCCTTTTATTTTGGAAGAGTTTCTGGAGGGTTTAGAATGGTTCAAAGAAATCTTGGACTGTGTTTCCTTTGTGACCTTAAATTAAAAGGCGAAGTGGTTTACTCATTTAATATAATTTTTGGTTGTACTTCAGGGACTAAAATATTAGGTGTAGTACTGAATATGTGAAAGTTCAGCAAAACAACCACTGTGAGAATAACTTGAAACAGCTACTGTATGTTTTAGAAGCCTTGACATTACTGCACTGCTGTGACATACATCTGATGGTCTACTCGATCATCCCTAGTAGCAATGAGATGATAATGGGCCAGTAATTGAATTGAGATTTCACTTGTCTTACAGTTTGTCTCCTCAACCAAAAAAAAAAGTTTGAATTGTTCCTTCTTTTCCTGATATAGGTATTAGGTGTTCTCAGTTATTGGCAAGGAGCTTAGCCTCTGAATATAGCTTATGTTCTCTGTTGTTTTTCTTGGATAGCTATATAAATGGCTCATTCTGGGTCTTTTTGTTTTATATAACTGTGTTAAAATAAATCTTACTTTCAGGAAAAAACTTGTGGTAATTCAAGTAACAAGTTTGAACTCTTTTAGTGCCTTCATACATGTCGATTCTGGCTGCCTTGTTAGCTTGTGTAATGGTTTCCAGATGATCTCTTGTGGCTGCTGACAATCCACAGAGAGCAAACTGGACACATGGCTCTCCTTGATGCTCAGGCTCTGCTTTGTGAGGAGAAATGAGAAAAAAGAGAGAGTATTTTTTTGGGGGGAGGAATCTGAACAGATGGTCAACAGAGGAATGAAACCGGGTAAGGGAGAACACAAAGAAAATATAGGCAGATTGCTCTCCCTCCCCCTGCCCTCTGCTTCGTTTCTCCCCCAGTGCTTAGTGAAGAATGGAAGGGAAATACGAATGGAAAGTAAAGGGACATTTTCCTTACGTTTTTTGGAAAGATGCTAAAGTATGTTGATAAATGATTGTATAATGTTCTAGGTAAAAAGTGGCTAGGGTGACAGCAGAGAAGCTGGTAAACAGGTAGTATGGTCCTATCTGTGTGATGGGGTGAAAGAGTAACACTCAAACCTCACTTTTTCCGTAGGAGAATTGAAAAGCCTCAGTCGCCTGAGCACATTTATGCTATAGCTGAAAAATGCACATGGTTCCACTCCTCAACTAATTTTAAGTAACGTAAAACCTATCCATAATGAAGAAGGCCTTTCTGGGAAACGTTGGCTTATGTCAGAAATGCAAAGCAGAGAGATGCCTGGATGCAGGGCTCAGTTCGGGCTTCCAGAAGTGAGGACGCTGCCATCCAATGCCACATGCACGGAAAGGCAGGAGCATTTTTCTCCATGTTTGCAGCCAGTTTAACGCTCCCTTTGGTGCACACCAAATGCAACATTCATAGCTTTTGAGTTGTGTGTGGAAAAGTCACCACACCTGTGGTTAGGAGCTCTGTTCCCGGCCTGTGATTACCGAGAGGTGGTACGTGCAGGAGGGGACTAAGCTGAGAGACCTGGAGGCTGGACGGGTGGGTGGTCTTGCATTATCGCTGTGTGACCCTGGGCTTTAATCTGCTTCCCTGCACTTTTTATAGCCTCTTAAAGTATCAAGGTAATTGTCATGTAACTTCAATGCTCTGGTCACTGCCGATTCAGTATTTCACCTGCAGTCCCTTTAATTTAGAGGCTTTGCTTGCTTTGATATTGAATAATAAAACAATTCTTTAGATTTCAGGTGTTTTTTTTTTTTTTTTTTTTTTTTTTAACAGTAGATTATTTACTGAAAGTATTTAGAAGGTAATTTGCCTTTCCACTGCTGCTCTCTCCCACATGTAGCACAGGAGGAACCTCTGTCTGGCTCACTAGATTTTACAGAAATCTGAAAGAAGCTTAGCATCCATATGAAGCTATGGTAATTCCCTTCAATTTAGGCAATTTAATCATCACAGAACTGGAAGGGTCACCTGCCTCTTTGGATGAAAAGTACCACATGCAAGGCAGAAGGTTTAGGAGGTAAATTCTAGGAATGTCTGATTTTCAAATGTGCCTTTTTATGAGGCGCAGCTTTCCCCCTCCTCTTTTCAGCTCTGCAAACCTTTGATACCTCAACCAGAAAGATAGAAATACAAGTTGTTACAGGCAGAGTTGCTATCATCTCCTGTCATTTCTTTTATAACATCTAGTGTTTTTTTTTTCTTTGTCAAGCTTCAGTTCATGCTGAGATTCTCAGTGCCTTACATCTGACCTGACATACAACCTGAGGGCAGGATGTGGCCTCCCTGCTCAAGTCAGTAATTTCTACTTACTGTATATGTTTAGCTGTAATTTTTCACATCAAAGTCAAGGTATCAACTTAACTCGTTGCAGGCTCAGATTCATTAAGCTGCATCAAGGCTACAAATTAAGCTAGCTATAAATAAGATGAGAGCCTTGTATGCAGAGAGACAAGCAGATGGAGATCCTTCTCTGAAAAACCAAAGAGCGTGTTCGTTGCCTGCTTCTGCTGTGTGTGGATGAAACACTGCCATCTCTCCAAATGAGCTGGTACTTGGCCTTTCTGGGGTCTCCCAAAGAGAGAAGGCTGGGTTGTCCTGGGTATTGCAGTGTCCACCCACTCCAAAATGTCTAGAGGTTAGGCTGTACTGTTCAGGATGTACCTACATGTTTTAGAGAACATTAAGAGTAGACCTACTGTACCAACAACCCCACGAGAAACATCCTAAAGAAAATAAATTGTTTACTTTGTACTTTTCTTCTTTTCCTGTTTCAGTGCAGCACAAGTGGGAAAAAGCTGTGCTGTCCTGTGCTCTGCGAATTTTGCATTTCATTATTACTTTTCATATATTTTTATTCTCTATCTTTGTAAAAATATGAGGGTATGAAATGGAAGCTGGCAGTATACAGTAAGGTTTTTAAGGTCAGCGATCAAAGTATTGTAAAAAAGTGATGCCCTGTCTGGATTCTCTAACTGGTTGTTCCCATATATTGGAAGAGTTGTCCTACTGTATCAGAGGAGTTGACTGTCCAGTGCTGGAAAGACACTGAAGATGATGATGGAAATTTTCATATGGGCAAGATGCAAGATACTGCATCCATCATTGTTGTGAAGGCAGTGGGGTGGCATTTGAGAATAGATCGCTAAAAGCCCTCTGTCCTCTTGCGGGAAGGGATTATGATAAATCAATGTTACCAAATCACCCAGCAGTTGCTGCAGACTCTCCTCCATCCAGAAGGGTGGAGACTGTCTAGCAACCTTGCAGAGTGCAGCCCTGCTGCATTCACACAGCTTAGTCCCAGCAGTGAAAAAGTTCAGGCCCAACTGTGCCTGAGTTACGAGATCTCCTGTTTGGCAGATGTTATCTTCAACTCCATCACTACTAGGTTATGTCTTTACTTGTGGGGCTTTAACATCATAGATGCTGAGCCCTGTTTTTTTTCTTCACAATTCACCTGTTCTTTGTCTTCACAGTTCACTTTCTTATTTGTGGAACAGACAGACCATTTAGACTGCTCCTAAATTTTGACCACCTCATCTCCAGTGCCAGTAATTTCCCTAGGCTAATGTTGTGCTGTTTGTGCAGTTCTGTAATGATATTTAAAGGATTAGCAGATTCCGTAAAACAAAACACAATCACTTGAAGAGACAGGTATTAACTAAATGTCTCAATATTTATTTCGTTACTGAAGAATAATCAGTGAACCAGAATGGAATTTGGTTTATTGAGTTGACCCAGAATAACAGCTCTTTTGGAGTATTTTCACGTCTTTATTGAACCACCTATTTTCCTCTCTTTAATTCTGGCCTTCTTTTTTTTTTTTTTTTTTTTTAATTCCCTGGGAATAACGCACTGGAGAGAGAGAGGCAGTTGTTCTTTATTCAAAGCTTGTTCTTTGGGTTTTTCCCATGTCTGTCTGCAAGTTGCAAAATTCCTTACTATTCTGTAATCCAAAATCTTGTTACTGTGGCTTGATAAATCATCTTGACATGCAGTTGAGCAGCTGACATGTCTTCTCTGAAGTTTGACTGGCTTTTCAAGTTAACCTTTAAATATATCGAAGCTTTTCCACAGTTTTTCAGACCAGAACTTCACACATTAATACAGCACATATTCCACTACAGAAAAGATCAGATGGTTTCAACTGATCATGTTCTGCTTTTGCATTCCTCTTAGCATTAGTAATCATTTATACACTTCAAAGATAGAATAATGACAGGACATCTGTCAACCTTGTTTGCAACTAATTCTGCCCTCAGTGTTTACCACAGCTGGATCAATGCGTGTCCTTGCAGTTACTTTCATTTTTTATATCATTCTAAAGAGCCAAATCTCATTCTGCTTCCTTAAGTTGGGCAAAAATCACATTGAAGTCAGTGGGAGTTTCACTTTGCCTGACTAATGAAGTACTTGAGAAGGAAAGTAATGCTTGGGAAAAGGAGAGGCTAATTGAATTGGCTTCGGGCTTGTCATGCAGGCAGGCAATGTGTGGCAGTTCTTTCTCTGCTGGGTCTAGATCTGCTGGCAGCTGTTGCAGCTCTTCGAACCTTTAATGTGTCAAAATGTGTCACCATTCACTCACAAAAAAAAAAAAAAATAAAAAAAATAAAAAAAATCCAATAGTCTGGTGGAGTACTAAAGGTCTGTAGGGTAGCATTTAAAATGGTTATGATATTGAATATGATATTGAGGCACTTACTTCAATTTTAAGAACCTTCCCTTCTGAGGTGCCAAGCACACACATCTGCAATTTCCACTGGGTTCAAGGTGTACCAAGTCAGATATTCATTTTTTGAAAATTTTGGAAAATGTTGATGATGGAATGCAAAGCAGATGTCATGGTCTTTGAAAGCTCACTTACTGAGAGCCAAGATTGGGGGATAAAAATAATGATATAGTTTCACATGCAGGCTCAAATATTAATGGTAATTAAGAGAAGTAACATTACCCAAGGGGTGCTCCTTTCAGATGAGAAACACATGTGATATTTTGAAAGAAGACTATGTAAGTTAATTATTGTAAGATGTTTATGCAGCTTAAAAAATGGTAGATTTGCACTGTGTGACAACTAGAAGGCTACCACAGGAGCTCACTGCTACCCCTCAGCTCCATTGCACCAGGACTGATCCTAAGACTGGGCTTTCCTGCTGTAAGCAGGAAGGATATAACATCAGAGAGAGAAATGCTGTATCACTTTTCTTCAATCAAGGCTTCACAAGAAAAGTGTATTTCTAACCTTAGCAAATACCCCGGTGCCTGATCTTCCATGGGTATTTATAAATTTTTATTTTAATAACTCCCCTTAAGGCCAATATGAGCTAAGCATGTAAATCCCTGGAGAACTGATGGGAAAAAAAAAAAAAGCAATCTCATTCACTTAAATATAAAAATAAACCATTTGGCATGTTTATGCAGAAAAGAGTCTCATAAATTATTACTACTTTTTTTGGTCTGTCATCTAGTACTTTCCTAGCTAGATTTAAGGCACGCATGGCTTCCAGTTTGCACTTTGTGCGCCTTGAAGTGATGGTGAATAGATTCATTAAGCCAGAACAAAAAACCTGCTAATTTGTTGCTTGTCTTCTATTTCAAACAAATGATCTAAAAGGCTGAAAGTATTTGTGTAGTTGTTGCGGTGCTGCTTGCAATTTGTTACAGCGGAAGTAACCCCCGCCAAATTTTTAAGCAGTGTTTTCCTTCAAGCAAAATCTCCAGGTCACAGCTCTTTCAATTACAGGCACAAGAAGGCAAGGAGACAAAGCTAGTCTGGGTAGCTTTCTCTTTTAGCAGCAAAGTTTGCATTTCTTTTAATGTAGTTAAAACATTTGACGGGAGGGAGTGTGGTTTAGTGATGTGAGGTGATTTCCAAATGAGTGTTAGCTTTTTGCTGACCTACTTTCGACTGGCGGTATATTCTTGTCCATTACTTTTTGTCATTGAATAATGCTGATATATTAAGCTGCATGCTTCAAGGGCATTGTAAAATTGCATGTAGGGGCAGGACTGAACTGTGAAAGTGCGAATTACTCTATCAGATCATACCCAATTAAAAAGTGACAAGCACAGCAGGAGAAATTGAAAGCAAGGTTTATCTTTCATGTAACATAAGAAGTCACTATATCGGTTAGAAACAAAGTGAGTGTGAAACAGATTCTCCACCTCTTCTCATCCCTCTCCAAAAAATATTAATATCTGCTGACTTTATTATCGGAACGAATAAGCCCCTGAATTGTAACAGCTCGTGTTCAAGGATATTACGACAATGGCAAGAGAATGGAAAGTACAACAGCCACATACCTTGAAGCTATCTGTTATCAAAGTGTGCGCTGAACCTCAGGTCAATGCATTGCAAATTGACAGATAGGGAGTTTTGAAAAGCTGGTTGTAGTTTATATAAAACTGTAGTGTGCCATTAAAAGAAGACTTGCAGGCTCTCTGCACTTCCACAGGAAGCACGGGAATAAAAGGATGGTAATGAAAGCAAGAACTTGTACTGAGCCCTGTACTTGTTAGAAAACTCTGCTACAAGATAAGGAAACTTGTTTAGTTTCCAGTGCCATTGCAAAAATCCTCATATAACCTTTTGCTTAACGTTTGCCAGCACTTTTCTAATGGTGAGATAGATCTGTGAATGTAGAAATGAATGCAGTTGTCTATACACAGTGTAATCTTCCATAATCCTGCTGGCTCAAGGTATTGTGTTGCAAAACCTGTTCTGACAGTGATTCTGGATTAATGATACCATGGATGACATTGTGATGCTTTAATAGAGAATTAGGGTGTGTGTGTGTGTATACATATATATATATATATATATATATATATATATAAAAAGGGGAATAAAATCTAATAACCTCTCTCTTTAAACAAGCAAACAAACCAAAACAATGAATCAGCTTCATGAAATGTGTCCCATGTTTGCTATTGAGGTGCAGACTGCTTCAGCTATGTGTGACTTCTGTCTGACCAGGTGTACACCTCCTTCTGCAGATAGTCAATGTCACATTGACTCTGATGTTTACTGCAAATGGTATTGCCTGAGTAGGTTTGTGCAGCTTTAGAACAACCAACCTGTTTAGCACCAAGTGTTCAGACTAGATGTTAGTGTGTGAAATTTTATGTTATGAGGGGAAAAATGGAGAAAAAAAAAAAAAGAGAGCGGAAGTGATAAATACATGCAGCACTTGATTTATGTTAGCTCAGCCTGGAAGCACTGTATTGCAGAGGAGATGGGAGGAGGAGATGGATGGGTAATTCAGAGGGTAGATGATCCACGCAGCAAGCTTTGCCCGTAGAAACAGCCATACTCTGTAGAATGTGTCTTCACATAAACTGAACATAGGATTGATGTGCAGGGAGTTAAGGGTTTCAAAATGACTAACCAATTAACAATCCTACTAGACATCCTACTAGCCGCTGTCAGGTAATGTTTATGATGATAATAATGTGATGATCCACTACAAGTCTCCATTTTTCTGGAGGAGATTTGCCTTTTCCCCCATTCATACCCAAGATGGGGTACCAAGGACCTTACATAGCTTTGTTATTTTGTGTTGCATTGAGTAAGTAGTTCACTGAAGTTTGTTCTCAATGAAGAAGTAGTAGGGACTCGTGTGTGGTTATGATATCTAGGTCCTAAGTTGTTTGTTTGTTTGGTTTTTAGGTCATAAAAAGCTTGTGTGGTCAATAAAAAACTTCGCATACCACACTTCCAGGTCTGTCAGAATAAATTTGATAAAGGTTTCATAGGATTTTAAAGGACTCTTGTTCAGGGATTGATGAATTAGGCTTGCCTACTTCTCCTGAAGGTGAAGAGGAAGACGTGGCTGTGTTGTGTGGGCTTTTTGGTTTGTTTTGACAAGATACATTCTATGATACGTGTCTTCATTAGTCTCACCATTTTTCTGATGCAACTGAGTGGTTAATTTAGTGATGCATTAATCAGTAGATATATTAATTTAGTACACATACAATAGACTTCCAAGAAAAGAGGGGGAAGACACATACTGTAATTTAATTGTGGAAGGATTATTGGAATTCTCATTTTCAATTGATGTGTATAAAAATATGTGGGTAAGAGATGAGATGGTTTAAACAACACAAAACTGATGGATTATTCCATTAACTAATTGTTGAATTTTATCTTGCAGTGACCAGTGTAAAAGAAAATGCTGAAAAGTATATGGAGATGCTGGAAGATAAACTACATAGGTAAGGATGATATCATGGAAACCTCTGAAATACTAAAAACGTTTCTTAATTCATCATTGACATACATAAAAGTGTTAGAGAATGTTTTTGAACTTGTGATAGAATAATACCAGAATTGTTCAAGGTTGGAAATCCCCAAAATATTCTTGTTATGACCTCTGTTCCTCACCATGCTCAGCAGCTTTGCCAGCAGCCTGCCAGTGGGTGCAGGTAAAAGCAATAAGTATTGTGCGGGGGATTCTCCAGTACACAGGGCTGCTCTTGAGCAGAGCTGGTACAGCCAGAGAGAAGAGAGTGTGCATGCAGTTGATGCGCATGGCTCCAACTCTGCCTGCAGGTGCTGTGATCTGTGGTGTGAACCACTGAACATCCAGAAGTTGTGGAGTACCGGGGATGCTGCCGCTGCAAAAGGCACTCCTCTGTTCCTATGAAGAATTGAGCTCTGAGCAGAGCCAAAAAGTCCCTTGCTATAATTCTGTGCATCCTTAACAAGTAATGACCCTTTATATAACAGTTTTGAAAGAATGCTATTTTCGGGAATTAGAAAGCAAATAGAAACCAAGACAACAATGGAGATATTTTGGGAACTGAATCCTAATGTAGAATACACTTATATTTATGGCTTTGTTGTTTCTTTAAAGCAATGCTAGCATTTATATTTCTTCCTCTTGCTGCGTGAAGGGGGCTCTAGACTAGTCCTCAAGGTTTAGGCTGCTCCTTGAAGGATTGTTAGTAAACGTTGCACTGCTGTTGTGATAGAAAAGTGGACTTTGTCTCCCACAAGTATTCATATTAGAAAAAGCTTTCATAGGCTGTATTTGCAGTTTGTCTTAATCAAAATGCAACCTCCCCCCCCCCCCAGTTAATGCCACTCCTATTTCTGGTTTTCAGCAGGTGTAATTAATAATCTGTTTGCCTTCATTTTGTTGTTGCATTGGTAGAAATGTTCCTAGATTTTAAAATTTGCTCACTCATATTGTTGAATATAGAGATACTTATTTTGCATAACTTTCATGCTTAAAAGTAGGTCTGAGCTGAGTGAAAAATGATGGAAGTGGACTTCAAAGATCAAGCTGTATCTGTCTTGCCTACCCCCCATAACTTTAATACTTCCTACCTGATTTCAGAACTGTCTGATTTCACCTTAGCTAGAGAAATCTCAAATACTTAAGTTTAACTCAAGTCTTAACAGCCTCCTGTGGGTGGCTTAAAAAAAAAAAGGTAAAAAAAAAACAAAACTACTTTTTATTAAAAAATAAAACATAAAGTATAGCAACATATATTGATGCTTCTAGCCCCTGTGAGGGACTCAAATGATATATCAGGCTCCTAGAATGACATAAATCTCTCTTTAACTATTAAATACTTGGAGAAGATGTACAGACTTTTTTTTTTTTCTGCTTTCAGAGAATTCATCAGATAGCTTTGCAGTAGTGGTTTGTTTTTAGTTGTTAACATCTGTTTGTATAATGTTTCAGTTGTCGAGCTGGAATTTTCTTTACAGCATCCGTCCATACTTTAACTTGTAACACAATTTTAGGCATCTTGATAAGTGTTGTTTATGAGCTTTCAGCATGCTTTTTACCCTATTCCTGGTATTTGTGGGAGAAAATCCAATGCTGGACTGTTGGTATTCATCCTGCTTCTGTGAAGACTATTTCGTGGAAGGATTAAAAGTTAAAACCCTTTCTTGACACTGCTTTGTATTTTGGAAGTTAGTGCATTTCTTTATGGACAGTAGTTGACCATTTCAAACCTTCCTTAGCAGATTTAAGAGTTTTCAAGTCTTTTTTTTTTTTTTTTTCTTTCTTTTGTATACAAGGATTGCCTTCCTTAGTGTACCATACAAGCCTGAGCCTGTTTCAGTCTAGGTTTTCTATCACAAGGCTGAAGGTTTCAAAGTTGTGCTATTGATATGAGTGTCCTCCACAGCATTTGCTGGGGAGACAAATGCATGAAGTCCAAGTGCTGCGTGTGTGTCACTGCAGCTGTAAATGCAGTTTTAATATTCACTTCAGAGCTTGCCATCAGCTTCTCAGTCCCTAACTGGCCACCTGGATGCTCCAAACCTCCAGGCTATTGTGGAAGTGCCAAACTTCTGAAATTTCTCGTCCTAATAATGATAATAATAATCCAACAGTGTTGGCCAAGCCCCCAGACAGGGAAGATTCAGTCCTGAACCAGTGACGGTTTTTCAATATGTAAAAATGGTACTATCCTAAATATAGTTTATCTCATGTAATTAAGGGCTAAGAATTTCTTTATATATTGGTGGGAAGAGAAAATGTATGATGTTTTTACCAGAAAGTAGGATACTACATCTTTAAAATAGTTTTGTATTTATGCAAGTTAAGTGGTTATAGTTACTTTTTTAAAGGTTATTTGATCTCTAAATAATTAATTCCACCTGCTTTATAGCGTGAGTAAGCAAAAGAAGTAAACAAGAGCCCAAGAGAGGCCTTATTCCCCCTGCTTAGCAAAGTCACTTGAGAGACTGTTTCTCTTTTTTGGTCTTTATGTAAGTGCTCATATTACTCCTTAAAAATCATAAGCTAAAGACCCATTCTCTAAGGAAAGTTTAAAGAATATGGTTTAAAATTACATTCTTAAGATTGCATTTCACCTCTTCTTCAGAGGTGAAATTTACATCTGGCTCATGGATGCACTTTTTTGATGCCTTTGAGACCAATAGAGGATCAAGCATGTGCAACAAGAATTCAAATAAACGTTTTAAGTTTTTCAGCAGATGAAACATCACTTCAGATAGAAAGCAATCTAGATTCAAATTAAGATATAGTTTCAAAATAAGGTAGAACTCTTAGAAATGTGTTTTTTGACCAATATTATAAGAGAATTAATGAAGAAAATTCAGACCAAAACAGCTTTAATGAGTATTAAAGTTAAAAACTCTATCAATTTTATTTATTTATTTTTCTTTAAAAAAAAAAAATCTTAAGGAAAGTGTAGTTTGGAATAAATTCTCATTTTGGTTTTGTTTTCATTTTGTGTTTTCTTTTTTTTTGGGATGTGGAGTACCTAGCTTATCCACTGGAGCACCTTTCTCTCTCTGAAAAAAAAAAGTATAACACTTTTGAACAAAATGGGTTTGTTCTCAGATAGTTCAATACAATGTTAATGATTGATTAAGAACAGTATTCCCTAATAGTCTTGTATTTACTGAAAGAAGAACTTTTTGTCAATGCATTGACAAAAAAGCAAATATGTTCAATATCTACTAATTTCACATGAAAGAAGCTAACTGCCAATTAACTATAGTAATTATTATTATTTTTTTCCATTTAAAATACAGCTTGCATTCTGATCAATGGACTGACACTTGTTCAGGACAGCATCCTTCAAGAAAAAAATAAATAAGCAGCAGGTTTATTAATCCTTCAGGCTGTCTCTTTTCCAATCACTAATATACTTCAAACCTTTCATAGTTTTTTTTTTTTTTTTTACAGTCACTAGCTCTTCTTTAAAATAATGGTATTAATCAAATACCATTACCATTGCTTCCATTTACTAATGGCACTGCAAATTACTTTGCTTTTGCTGTTAAATGAGATGTACAGAAGTTGTCAGAGTCAGGACAATGAGACTGTTCAGTGAAGACATTTCTATGGGTATATCAGATGTAAGAAGTCCTACGTGGACAACTTAAGTGTCCACTTAAGTGGACCACTTCTGCTGAATGCTCTCCTCAATCAATAAACACTTAATGAAAGTGGCCACATTTTGCAAAATGTGTGGGGTACTAGTAAACACCTCTGAGATCAGTGGAAACTGAGACTACCAACTTACATTAGTTTAGGTGCTTAGATATTGCAATCTAAGTCTCGATTTGGTGTTTGTAGTTACCCACCTGGTTTTGAAGTTATCTGCCTTTTAAATGGGTAAGAAACCTCTGATCTGTATTTCTGTCTGAAAAGTAATCATGTGAGTTACTTGCTAGCTTACATATCGCAATGAAAGTCATGTGATGTGACCGGTTGTACGTCTGTCACATTTTACATGCACCCTATGTCTCATGAAATCTCTGTCCTAGCTTCAGTCTATTTCACTTCTATCACAGAGGGGGCTGTGGGAATGCATGTGCATATCAAGATCAGTCTCTGCCTGATCTATATTTGATAGCTGGAGAAACCCCCAAAAGTGTGTGAAAGAATGTAGAATTAAAAAAAATACATATCTTTCAGACCATTGCCCTTGCAGAAGCTAGTAAATGTTCCATGGCAAATACAGTTATCTTACAAAGTGCTGTGCAAAAAAACGGGAATTTGGTTATATCACCAAAATACACAGCAAAAGGATTTCTTTTGTCTTACCTTTGGAGACACTGTTGATGTTCTAGCAGTAGTAGAGGAAAATACCTGGTTTATTTTAAAATATATATATCTCTATCTATGAGGCTTTTGTATCAAAGAAAACTAAGTATCATTAGTATTGCAAATCAGCTTCATGAGATATAGGATAACAATGCTTTATTTTTCATGTGTCCATCTGCTAGATATTTGTAGAAACATATTTGGAATACATTGCCCTTGTGAAATTTATTAGAAACTGATAATCTGTGAAATTTGCTCTCTGGAGCAGATGGAATAAATGTGGCAAAATTGTTGCAAGAGAGTGACAGCTGAATATTTCTTTTTTATGTGCCGTGGATCATTTGACATTTGCCTTAAGAACTTTTTTTTAACATACCAAATATTTCCTGGTGGCATTGCATGTTAATATAAAAGTTATGCCTGAACCATAGCCTGAACAATTAATGACAGATATGCTACGTGATGAAGGGGCATCTCACAAGTGAAAAATTCATTGTTGGGGGGAAGGAGGCAGAGAGAAAATGAAACAGCAGAAGAAATGAAAGACCTAGGGACTATCGTTTATCCCTTCGCTGACACTCAGAATCCAAGAGCCAGACCTGCCATGGAAAATTGAACCCTGAGGCAGCAGAAACCCCTGGAGGAGCTGGTTTTATCACTAATTAAACAATTAGGCTTTTAAAGATTTCTCTAGACAGTCATGGTTTTCTGCAGTCAGGTGAGGTCCATGTGTCCAAGTGGAGCCTCCTGCACACACTCAGAGCCCCGTCTGAAGTCTGACATCGTGAAGACTTTGGAAGAGCAGGCTGCAGTATCCAAGCCTACAAGCGCAAGCTTGCAAATATCAAGCATTTTGGTGACAAAACCCCTCTGTGGCAGTCTCCAGCCTCTCATCTTCTGCAGGGGTGAGAATTCATCTTGGGCTGTTAGCGTCCTGCATGGCATTGTGTACAAAGCCTGGCAGCTGCTAGAGGAGAGTTGCCGTGCAAAGGCTGCTAGTAAGGCTTTCCAAAAGCTTCTCCCCCTCGTATACACAGCAGCACAAGCGTGCTGGGGAGTGCCAGATGGCCTGCAGTAATTTTGTGTAACCCATGACCCACCTCAGTTGCACTGAGGGCTGTTTCAGCTGGCAGAAGCATCACAGCAGTGCACGGCTATGACTGAAATGCCATCTTTGCCTATCTCCCCCTAAAGATTAGGCGTTTTGTATGTTGCTTCCAAGAGGACACGCAGCCCCAGCCCGTGCAGTATCATCGTCTGATCTTATTTTGCTTACCAACAGTTCTGCTGCAGTAGTGTTAAACACAGGTTAGACAAAATGCTGGATACTTCTAGTGACTCATTTAGTCCCTTTCTTCCTACCAGCTGGTCTAAGTCATACACAGCTGTGAGAACATTAGCTCCGAAATTGGGAGCAAGAGATGCTTTATATGCAGTGATGCATTCCTTTGTATCTCGTGGCCCACATGGTGATGGCTTCTAAATCCCTTATCATAACTGCCTCAGGCTGGAAACAATTTTTTTGTACCAGCCGATGTAAAGATGACATTTCCTGAGCTGAGGGAATTTAATGTGATTGTACTCTTCCTCAGGCCTCAAAGATTATCCTATGGCTTCCATTCATCACAAAACCGTGGCTTTTTAGTTGCTGTTTCTAATTCCCAGATAGGAATCATGAAATTATTTTGGGGGAATAATATTTTTCAGGAATAACTGGTGACAATTACACAAAGGTGTTTTATTGAGCTATTTTCTGTGTTACTCTGCAAGAATGTGGAAATGAAGCTAGTAAGAAATGCCTGCTAGTGAGATGTAATATTGCAGTAATGGTGCTTTGCCATTATTGATTTATAAATGATACAGCACCTTGCAACTTTGTAAATGTATGTAAAACCTTTTTTTCTTCGATTTATTGTCTTTTGCTGTTTGTCCTGGTTTGCAGTGTTTGTTTTCATTTTAGTGGTTTTTTTTTTTCAACTCCTGGGTGCTCAGGACAGTAGGTGTAGCGGAGTCCTACCTTGCTGTAAGGTGTGCTCGTTTTCACACCTTGCAGCTCCCTGTTCACTGAAGTGTGAAGGGGGTTGTGTGTGTTCAGCAAGACTTGCATTCCTGTAAAGGAAATCCGTGGTATTCTCATTAATTGCTAACACATCACATTCCAGTTTACTTGAAAATGAATGGTCTTACAACAGTCATTTTTGTCGCCTGTTATTCATCTCATTAGTTTACATACCATGTGTCTTGGGTCTCCTTTATAACACGCTAAGTCTGCAAAATGTTTTTGGGAGCAGAGCTGGGTATGAATACTCTCAATAGCACAGTGAGGGGACAGGCTGATGGTCTGAGAGCTCAGAGAACATCAAAAGGGCCAAGCGTCCTTGTGGATGGATGGTTATCTGTCATCTGGTTACAGCTTCCCTACTGGTCTTGTCTGTGTGGGATGTACATATATATAATATGCATAAAATTTTATATATTTATATTGTATTTATAATATAATACGTATATATATTTATATAACATTAAATATATGAGGTTAGTTTCCCAAAATGTTGTTTGCCTGTGACTTTAAGGTGTTGCTTATCCTTATCTATCTGAAAAAGTGCTTGTGTGTGTCAGTGCAATCACTTGTGTTGCCTCCCTTTGTAACAAAGGACTGTAGGGCTAGGCCCTGTGTGGCTATCCCAAGTGTTAAAAATTGGGAACATGGTTAGATGTTGGTGCCACTGGAAGTGAACGTAGTAAATAAGTTATCAGATTTGCAAAATTGGAAGGAAATGGCACACTTCTGTGACATCTGAAGGGATTCTGCCTCAAATCTGTTTTTCTGTTCTTTAGAGTAAAACCATCTTGTTTTAACATATTGTGGTGTTTTATCATACTGATAGGTTCGCTAAAAGCTCTCCACCACCACCAGCAGCAAAACACTTGTCTGGGTTCAGAAACATTTAAAGAACATTGCAGTGTCAGCAATCACACATTGGGACAATTGAACACTTACTTGGAGAATCAGTTCTCCTAGTTCTGAACAATACAGTACTCTTTGTTTCGGTCACCTTATTTTTCAGTTTACATGAGAGACGCTGTCATGAAAACAGGGTTATTGTTTCTTAAAGGCTTATGTTTTCCTGATACTCTTTTCCAGCCTGAAAACAGCAACTTATGTCATCGTGCTTACTTGCTGTGGAAAGGTCACAATATCATGAATTGAAGGATTATCACTTCAGCTGTGTAACTGGTAACAAGAACTTAGGAACTCATGAACAAAAATAGCATTTTGAATAGATTTCTGTAGGGGAGGAAGAAATTAGCAAAGATAGTGTACATACACAGAGTTGCTCCCACTCAATATTCGAAAACAATATTCAAGCTGCTTTATTACCCCACTGGTCTTTTGTATTGGTGGTATTGTGGTGTGGGGAAGTTTGCTCGCCCAAAATATTCATGAATAAAATGAGCTGTGAATATTGAAAAACAAACAGCTAAGTATGTCAGCTAATAAATGGCAAGTAATTTTTGCTTTCTCTACTAACCCAGCCTTACTTAGGAGATATGTCCTCTTTTTTTGAGTAGCTGTGAAAATTTAGTTTGCACAATGGTGAATCCAATTAACAACAACAAAAAACTTATATATCCTTTCTAACTCATTTTTATCCTCTCTTCTTACTTTAAGCATTTGTGGGCTCTTTTGTTTGCTGTTCTTGAAGTTAGTATTCTTGGAGAGAGGGCTTTCCGATTCTTCCCCTGGTCTCTATTTATATTTTTCTCTCCCCTTTCCTTCTACTTGTCTCATTTCCACTTCTAAAATTCTATTCTTACCTTCTTTATTTTGTTTCCAACTTCATTCCTTGGAACCGTTATTGTTGTATATCTCCTCTCTGCATGTCACTGAGGGCAAAAAAGTATCAGAAAGTAGAAAAAAAAAAAAATGCACTTAATTGACAGAAAACCCATTCTCACCCTTAAAACAGAGCAGATTATTTTTCAAGATACCTTAGACTGCATGACCACAGCACAGATTCTCATTAAATGTTCTTTCTGTCTTCACAATCATTTGCAATATATTTGAAAATGTCTGCAGTGTCCTGCCAGCACATAGTATCTTGGAAATGCGTAGTAAATTTAAATTTAAATAACCTCATGAGAAATTTGATGGCATTGCTTCATGGAAATGGATTGGCCTAGATTAACTAGGGCTGGAGGAAAGTCGAGAATCCTTGCTGTTGTTTTTTTTTTGTTGTTGTTGTTGTTCTGGGTGTGGAAACCATAGCTAAAACCCACAGAGCGTGGAAACTGAAATAATCTTTCTGGAAGCGCAGCAGATTAGAACTTGTAATCATGTCTCTCCAGTGTAATGTGTGCTTCTTCTTCATGGTGATCTGGTCCCTTGGTAGACAAACTCATGTCTTCTTCCAAGATGCAGTTCTTGGTTGGCAGCCTCTCAGATGTGTCTTTCAGCACCAGCAGAACCAATATTTGCACCCATCTGTAAATGAATACAAGTTGCCTGGGTAGAAAAAATGAGGGAGGGCAAAGGATGTAATCTGCTTCTTCCACCAAGTGAGAAAATGAAGAAGACCGTTGCTCCTGCCTGTGGCCTCCACAAGATAGGAGATAATTGCACTCATGGAACACGCTATGTCATTTGTGGCAGAAAGGATCTTCTTCTGGTGCTGCAGAGGTAAAGAGAGGGCTTGCTGCTAGTGGAGAAGAACTTTTTTTTGATTCCCAAATAAGCATAGGCTGGCTGAGGTGAGGAAAGAGCTCTTTGTAGAAGAGGAGGGCTGTGATGAGAAGGCCCAGGGCCAGCATTTGTCTGGAGGAAAGAGGACGTACACAAATTTTATTTTTCCACTTTAAGTCCTAGTGAGGAATTTATATTGCACCGTGTTTATGTGATACATATTGTGTTCAGAACATTCTTAAATTAATGTTTGGCTTCTATATAAAAGAGTAAATTGAAGAACAGCATAAGAATGTCAGACTTCCCAATTTTCATTGCCTTTTCTTCTTTCCTTTTATTTATGTAGTTTAGTTTTGTTTTAGTTTGCTAATTCAGGAATGCTGGGTTACAAATATCAGTTTCTTTTTATCTTTTTAACTGGGAGATGGGACATGATGGTACTGGTTTATGATAAGTAGGGGAGAGCTCTGTTCTTCAATCCAATCTCAGCATTGAGAATATATCTTTTAGGAAAAAAAAAGGAGCTCAGATTTGGGGCCAGTTTCTAACGTCTCTTAAAGCTTTAGAAAAAAAATGCACACAGTCACATAGCCTTTAGTCACTCTGTCCACATCAATTCAGATTTTATCCAGGCTGGGTTTTTGTTTTGTTTTGTTTAAGTAACTGAATTAAGTTCCGTAGTTAGTGTGCAGCATTGGCAAAGACAAGGTGACAGAGGATTTTGCAGCCTATTCATGAGAAAGCTTCCCTCTGCTCCCACCCCCACCCCACTCCTTCCCTCCAGGCTCTTTGTCTTCCATTCATTTTATACTTAGCATAGCAGAAATCATCAGAGAGGGCAAGGCTGGGTCTCTCCTTAGAAAAACACAAAGTATTGCTCTTGGTTGAAAAGAAAATGTGCTGAAAGTTCACAGCCTCTCTAGATGGTTGGTAATTGTGTTTTTTGTTAGGATCTTTTCTTCAGTATGCCTTTTTCTTATGCTGCATTGTTCTGTTGCTGGTCACTCATGTCTACAAAGCTGCAGTTCAACAATCTGCTTAAACTCATTAATATTATGATAGTTCTCCGGGCTGCAAACTCGTGCATCATCAAGAATAAGGAATTCTGCACCACTTTGCTGCTTTGGTGTGCTAAGATTTATTAATTTTGGAGCAGAAGTAATGTTTTCCTCTCTTACTTGTTTGTTAATCAGTGATTCTAATGAATGTGGGAGGATCCTGTTCTGTGAATGCTGAATGTCTGACATGACTAACATCAGCCACACTGGCTTCCTCATCCCTAAGGGTAGGCTGTGTTGGCATTTTGACCTGGAAGCCTGTACAATTTTCCTTGTAGATGTCTGTGCTAACGTATATTTGCATTAATGAAGGGAAAATGGAAGCAATGAGCTTTGTTGATTTGGTTTTAATAGTTTACCATCTCCTATGCAAAGAGGCTTTGGCTATGAAACAGAAAGCTCCACCTGCTTCAAAAAGAGAGTATGTTCAACGACTGATCTCATCCTCTGATTAAGGGAGGATGTTTGAAGATAAGGTCCAAGACCGTGAGCTTGACTCTGAATTCTTTGGGAAGAATAGGGCCTATTTGCTGTGTGCTGTAGCTGCTGAGGAGTTTCTTTGGAAGCTCAGTCAAGCTAAAGGACAGCGGTTTTCATCTTCGCATCCAGATAATGGAGAACGTGTGCAACAGGAAATGCTAGCATTATCTGCAGATGTTTGGCAAGAGCGTAGTGTCAGCTGAGAGGCACTCCAGAATTGAGCTTGATAAATCAATGGAAAGCATCCAGTTAAGCAGAATACTGTTTTAAGTAATCTTGTGAGACTTTTCCCAATCTTTCAATTTTTACTCAGATAAAGGTGAGTGTATTGTGGCCGCAAACTCTTCAGAGTACTTCTCTTTGCCCACCACCATCACTTATCCCTTGCCCAGCTCTACCCACCCAGCTTTTACCTTCTCTTTGAGCTCTTTTCATACAAACCTTTCTCAGCTGTGGATACATGATTATGTGGTGAGGGAGGGAGAGATGTGCAAAGCTGTTTGTCTCCTCTTTTTCTGTGACATTCAGCTTATGCTGTCTTACCAAGTCCCCTGGCGGTTGCATATAGGCGAATGTACATGGTGAGAAAGACCCTTCTGAACTTGGGGAGAAAATTGTTCAAATGTGGACGTGTATTTTCCTACTGCTATTGTTTTTGAGTGCATCCCTGCAGGCAAGACTCAAAACCAGTTGTCCTGGTTTCAGTTAGGACAGAGTTATTTTTCCTCCTAGTA
>CM021733.1:41260889-41347345 GCA_011075105.1 Heteronetta atricapilla | reverse complement strand
CTTATTATTTTCTCTCTTAAATAAACTGTCTTTATCTCAACCCACAGGCTTCACTTTCCCGTTTCTCTCCCCCATCCCAGAGAGGGAGGGGGGAGGGTGAGCGAACGGCTGTGTGGTGTTTAGCTGCTGGCCGGGTTAAACCACAACACCAGTTTGTGCATTTCTCAAAAGCTTTGTCATCTCTCTCAAGCAGGATTGCCATCAACAGTAGTAATAAGTATAGAGAGCTCAAGGAAGATGAGGATGGACATCTGACATGGTCTGCCTGCTGTCCAGTGGTACAGCTAAAGGATCCTATCCCATGTTTGGACAAGACTTAGCACAAAGTCCTGACTGGCCCTTTAGATACAAGTGTCATGGTAATTAAACCAGTAGAAAACAAGTATCACCACCTGCACAGCCTGAGTGTGAGGATGTAAGGTAGCTCTATCTTGCATGCAGCTGTAACAGCCTTTCCCACTAGCATTTGAGAGCATTCATTCCTTCACATGCTTACTGCTGGGAGTAAGCTCACGGTCTGGGAGGACGTGCAGGCTGCAGCCAGCTAGCAGCGTGCTGCCAACAGCACCACACAGCACCCAGGGTGCCTTGTGGCTCACAGGGTCCAGCCAGGGAGGATCTGTAGGCCCTGCTCTTTCTGCCTTGCTCGTTTTGAGCCAGAACAGGATTTGACTCTTTCTGAGTCAATCCTCATTCAACCCTGCAGCTACAGCAGCTCGTACAGTGCCCTCAGACCTTCCAGGGGAGCTCCAGAAGCACACAACTCTTGACATAAGTATTGGGCCAACTCTCGTTTTTCCAGGTGTGTCTTCCTGGTTACAAAGGTTGAATTTCGAGGCACATTCCTACATGGTGAGAATATCATCTCTGCCCTGATTGTATCTCTTCTAAAAGGGCATTTCTTTGCCCTCTTTTTTTTTTTTTTTATCATTACAAATGCCTAATTCCTGCTCAGTCAGCAGTACACAAGATGATTCATGTTCCCAAATTCACTTGACACTGAAATTCTAAATCTGTTGCCCTTTCAAAGAGGGAATATATTATAAAATGTGGCTTTTTATATTCGAGAACAGAGGTGAATAAAAAATAAACATAGGAGAATTGTAAATTCATTTTATATGCTTCCTACCACTTGTGGTCAGAGGCTGTAACAAACAAGAAGAGATCAGGCTCATTCTTCTAATTGGTTTGCGATAAGGATGCATTCTTCTGAGGGTATAAATAGACATTGCTGCTATTGCAACAGCATGGATATATGACAGCTGAGACTGTGGCTTCAATTCAAATGTTGTGCTTTCTTCCCATTGTGTGCCTTTGGAAACAAATGTATTTTCTTGAATTAGAACCAGTTGTGGCTTTGAAAGCCACTGAATTTCAGTGGAGGTCACTAGAATTTGAATATTGTGAGGTTCAAGCTCGTGATAGTATTTAGGCTTGTACAGCAGCTCAGTGGTTTGAACAAACCTTAGATGAATGCATGGATCCTGAGATGCATGCTTTTCAAAACTGGGGCTAATTCATGCCCCTCCTTTGATTCTCATTTGGGATCAGATATTAAATGGAGCAGAAAAAAAATCTCATTCCAGCAATTCCCATCCAGTCAAAAAAAAAATCCAACTGTTTAATGACATTGTGGGGCTTTGCTGTTATTGCAGAGGCCAAAGGCAAGCAGGATGCAGACTGAGTTATCAGTGTTAGTACCAAACTTGAAGGTGCTTTATCAGATTATGAATGAGGTGAATGATGAACTATGGTTGAGAAGATGGCTTTATGGCCTGCTTAATAAGAAGAATTCCCTGATTGCTTTCTCCTCATCTATCAAAGTTAAGTTTTTCACTGTTAGAATAGACTATTTATAAGTGATGCTTCAGTGGAGGTGGGGGTAGAGGTCCATTACTGTATACTTTTTTTTTTTTTAAGAGAAATAAATAGTCCTAAAAGCATGCAGTAAATTTTTACATTATGGATTAGGTAATATAGTAAAAATAAACTGTACAGTAAATGTAGGGACTAAATTGAGTAGTAAATTATTCCTACAAGGTGCCTTCCTCCTTCCCTTGTAAATTAGTTGATTTCCTGCATTTGACATGTCAGTTTCCATTCCAGCATCCACCTTGCATTAAGAACCAAAGTGAAAAGAGCATCAGCTGCAGCACTCTATCATTTTGTGTTTCCAGTGGAGATAATTTAAGTATAACACAGTGACATTGAATATTGATAAAAAAAATGACAGGCAGTGATTAAAGTTTTGTGCTGGGTAAAATAAATGGCTGGAGGATTGAAGAGAAAACAACAAAAATGTTGTTCAGCATTATATGGTATCTTGTTTTTTAATAACCCTAATCAAGTTTCCATTGTTGGTTTTAAACACTAGAAAAATGGTTCTTCCTCCGTATTTTGAACGGTCCTTTCAGGAAAGGAAGAACAGTCATAAAACATATATACATTTCACATAAAATATTAGCATAGGACAGATTTAACACATTATATCAGCTTGTTCTTCTGTGGACAAGGGAAAGAGGTCATGATTATTAGCAGATTATTTTTAGATTTTGGTTTAGATTCTGATCCTTCAGCACCTACTTCAGTTCCTACTTTTGCATCACTGTGAAATACATAATAGACATGGTACGTTGATTTTGACTTCAGTGTCACTATCATCGTGTTAAAAGGAAGGTATTTATGTAAGTAATTTTCTTTATATGTGTACCTCTTCGCATATGTACATGCGTACATGTTCACACCCCCACATATTATAAAGTACTGCATCTCCAGGTATACTCTGCCCTACTACATCCCTGAGTAGAGGAGAAAAGAACGCTACAATGTGCTCTCACCATGATGAGGGCTGGGCTGGGGGCTCTACTCACCTCTTTCTTCAGATCTGTTCCTGTGCACGTTTCTGGGATCCTGTAGAAAGCAGAGCCACCACTACCATCCATTCTTCAAGCTGCAGGAAGGCAGTGTCCATGTCTCTGTGCTGCCTGTGACGTCCTGTCTGGGTGGGCTGGATGTCTTTTGGGTAGGACTGTTGTGCAGAGAACGTGTCTGTGGCTTGTAAGGTTTAGGTGTTAGAAACGTCAGCCCAGATCATATTTTTGGGGTGTTGGAAATGTAGGAATCTAGAAGTTAGACTGGGATTCTGAGGACTGATTTCCTGGGCTATGTGGTTCTGGTTCAGAACATTCTCCAGCTGGTCATTACACCACACATCTACAGAGGGGCACCTACTTGGTATTTTCTTCAAACTACTTTCAGTAAAATATTATGTTGTATAGTCTTCAAGATATTATTGTATGTTTTATAAGGGAAAAAGCAAGGTTAAAGAAGCAAATCACTTGTGCCAGAGAAGCACACTGCAAGGTTTAGACTTTGCCAAGGAGCTCTAGTTAGTCTCTCAGGTAGGAGTTAAAGTAGGTTATTATCTGACAAGGGAGAATGGAGACCCCTAACCTTTTGGGAGTTAGTCTTGTTTTTACACGGAGAAGTGCAATAATAACACTGAACAGCAAATAAATGTTGTCACTGAGCTTTGAAATAAGGGAGTAGGAAAAATAAGTCTCGCGCACTGGGGGAGAAACACATGATCAAAACAATACAAAGTGAATTCATGAGATTTTCAGCTCCTGAGGAGATTGCAGAGAAGAGACACAATGCAAGGAATCGAATTGTGAAATTGAGATTCTGTAACTGGTGTGTATAGAAGGGTTTTATAAGATTAGAGAAGGTTGCAGGAAGAAAAAAAACAGAAGTTTTTTTATTTCAGATGTTTATAAAAGGTGACTTTCTAGTGTGCAGGCAAGGGGGAAAAAAGTTTTGCTGTTCAGACGAGAGTCCAGGTTTTCCTCCTCTCTTTTCCTGACCCTTTTCTCTTCTCACTTTTATGTTTGCCAGCTCCAAGTTGCAATCTGATGAGCCCTAGCTGTACCTTCTCCCTTATCAGACTGCTGTTGAACACCAGCCAGACAGGGAAAGCAGGGTTATGTGCCTCCCATTCCCTGGAGCCTCACATGACCTACTGATAAGAACATTGCAGTTCTTGATTTGTTCAACAGATCGGTTGTAGGCATCTTAAAATATAAGAGCTAACATGGAAGATCAAGAAAAGATCAGGCTGGTAATGTTGTTCTATGAAGGAGAAAAGCAAAATATATTCCTGAAGTTGTAAATATTTGTCGATATAAATTGAGCTATTCATGCATGAGTGAATTAATACGATAAACCAAGTCAGAGGGTTGGGTTTCTGCAAAGAGTAAAGCACTACAGCTTTCTTCCCCTAGTCCCCCGTCAATTAAATATTATTGCTCCATACTTTCTTTCCTTCGCTTGCCTCCTTTGTTCATTGCATGGCTGTTGCCTTAAGAAAAAGCAGCAAAGACATAACTAAATGGAGAGTAAGAAGAGCTAGTTCTTTCCCTTTCCCTGTGGTGCAAAATATAAATAGAATTGAGTGACCGAAACACAGAGCAACTTTCCCTAGATCAACAAAGGAGGGGGATATAGAGCAAAGTCTTCTGATTCGCATTGCCATTTTCTGTAAGCCTCACAACTTTCCAGTCATTTAAACTGTCCTAGTGAATATCTCTTTTGTTTCTGCCAGAGTATTTTTGTTGCATTTTATTTGCTGTCTTGTCAGAGAAAGCTGCCTTTAGCATCAGTGAATGCAGTGTGTGAACAAATGTGCCTGGTACTAGAAAAAGGTACGTCTGTTTGTTCCTGAATCTGTACTTTAGTGTGGCTTGCCTTTTAAAAGGAAGTTGTCTTGAGTGTCTCTTCTTAGTTAATCTCCCCTGGTAAATTAGCTTTTGTTTATGCAGTTTCCAAATAGATGTCTTACTATGCAGCCTTTTAGCTTCAATCTCACTCTCAGTGGCTTCTTAGAGGGATTTCCCTTTGCTGTCCTTAAAATAAGCAATATCTTGTATCAACACACAGTGTTGACCTCGAGGTGTTATAAACCACTTTCAAAGAGTCACTCACCAAGAGGCATTCCTAAAAACGAGAGATGGTGAGATTTACAAGTAGTGACATCTCCACGTGTTGATTCCGATTTGTTTTCCAGGAGATTCTGGGGGACATTTTTTGTTGCGTTGGGTTTTTTAAATGATTATATATTTATTATCATATTTAATGTAAAGTCTTTTGGCTATTTTTACATGGGCATGTTTTCATTTAGGCTATAATGTTCCAGAACTGAATGTGCCTTTTGTATGTCTGCAGAGCCTTCAATAGAAAAGTCGTGTTCTCAGTGTTCTAGTTAGCACTATAAATAGTTTTAGAATAATGTTGTGCTGAGAGCCACATAAAGAGCCCCCACTGGTGTCTCTGGGAATCTTGAGCAAAGACTGAGGAGCACTTCAAGGAAGAAAGAGAGGATCCTTGTTGGATATGACTCTCAACATGATTTTCACCCAGTGTTACATGTAGATTGAAGATACCCTCTATATTCCTGCACCCCCTTGTCTGTGGTGTCATTCCCTAGAAAACTCCTTGTGGCTGCCACTTCCTACTTGAGACTTTGTAAAGGCATCTGTAACTATAATTTCAACTGCCATGTTATGAAGAGAACTCGCAGATAAGCCTCTCCGTTCCAGATTAATTTCCTCCTGTCTATAAACAGCTCTGTTTCTTTGACAGCTCTTTTATCATCATCAACTTGACCTAATCCAGAATTCTCTCTCCTGCTTCTTCCATTTGTGTTCATGTGGATGTCTCAGCCATTCTTCAAGTCAATGTAGGCCTGCTCATTTGGATTCTTTTTGCATGGTATCCTGGAGATAAGACCTGTCCAAGCTATCCATCCAGCTAAAAAATCACTTGTACTGAGTCTTGCATCTCAGTTACTTCAACACTTGTTACTCTGGCATCAACTTGACAAAAGCAGTCTTGCCCTATCCTCAACCAGTCCAAATGCTGTTGCTACTGCAATGACTGCTTTCCCGCCCTTCTTTCCTGCCTCCCTCCCTTGTCTTTTTAAATTCTGTCTTTCTGATCATTTCACTGTGGTTTTGTCCGTTGGTTTCCTCTGTTCTGTTACATTAAACATAACTGCTAGTCTTCAATGTCAAGGCTGTTCACAGTCTTTTCCCACCTATTCAGTCTTTTTTTTTTTTTTTTTTTTTTTTAAATCTGGTATCAAAAGACTGTCTTCCATCTAAAGATGTTAAAAGACACCGGTATCCCAGTGTGGTATCACATTATGTTCATTATGTTTTCACAGCAACATCTTTTGCCTTTCCTACTTGATTCCTGCATGGAGGGATGAAGATCTTAGATAACCATAGATCTGTTTCATTGGCCTCCTGCAAATCCTTAGAATTCTCATTCACGATGATATCTTGATGTGCTTGATGGTGATTAGACTGATTACTTGCTGATGTATCTAATTAAACTGTTGTACCGTAACTAATGTGCTGTGTTCAGTCCACTGTTGTCTCAGTATTTCTTTGAACATCCCTGTCTGTATCTAGCTCTTTGCAATCTTGCTGGTATTTGTACAAAAGCTAGCACCTGGGACTTGTGAGCCCTCTGGCACTTGGAAGTGTAGAATCATGGGGTGATTAAGGTATGCTTTGTTGTTGCTGGGTCTGTATAAATGGATGATGGATGGTGATGTGTTGTGGATTCCAGCAAATTGTTCCTCCCACCTCTGTTGAACTTCCCACACGATGCTTTGTTGGTATTGTACAAACAGGCATTATAACATCTAGAGATTAATACATCGTGAAGGATTTATAAATTACAGGAATAATATAAAATCTGACCCAATCTTGTTGCATCATTTTGAAAAGTTGCCTACCTGATAAACCCACTGTGTCCAATGTAGGCACCCACATGCTTTTCACTTCATAGAGACTGCAAATGCACTTTTACATTGGATTAAACACAAACCAAACTCTGAAATTCCCTTGAGCTTACTTTTATACCTGTCATAACATCTAAAGATTTTGCATGTTGGGGACAACATATTTTTTAATGCTTATTTGGTCCATGCTTCTCTGTCAGCTATTTGCAGCTTTCAAATAATTTTCACTTTAAAAGCATGTTTGAAAAAAGCTGAAAGATTCAGAGTCCTTCGGATTAGGTAGGCCTAGAATATCCCAGTATATTTGCATTTACTGGTTGCAGTTGAAAAGTTCAGTATAACATCATTTAACATGCTTACTTGTTATCTTAGGTCAAGATATATCAGAGTTTTATTGATACAGTGATAAAACAAAGATGTCTTTAAAATAAGAGCAAGCTATTAGAGGTACATTCAGTAATTGCTGATTAGTAAAGTGGGAGTAAGACATAATCAAAAGCATGTTGACCAAATTGCTGAGTCATGGATGAATAATTGCAGCCCAGGCACTATTACCCTCTGCCTTTATATATGCTATTCATCTTCTCTACTGTGAATACTGCATATATATCACTACCTCTGTCCCAGTTTTGTCAATAGAGCTCTTCATTAAAATGAATAGCCAAAACAAGCTATCCACTGGAAATTATCACTCAGGTCTCTGGTGTGTTTTGAGTCTTTTATAATATGTCATATATAGCTGCAAGCAAACTTTTGCAAAAAGCAAGTAAATGGGCATATGTATGTCTGCAGGGAGATGTTCTGACTGTGTAACCATGATGGTGTGACTGACAAATAGAGAAACAGTGGGGGTTATTTTATGTTTCTGGCTTGGTAAGTAAAATGCTACCTCGATGGAGCGTAGAGTTGTAATCCAGTGAAGATTTTTTCCCCTTTCTAATTAGTGACACTCTGAACTACTTGTTGGAGACTGATTTAAGGACTTCATGCTTCATCCTATCCTCAGTAACCACTGATACTGATGCTCAGCTCAGATCAAGTACAACAGCTTCTGGAGCCTGGTTTTGCTCTTAGTTTCAAAATACCGCTTTGTGAATTGTACATCTTGGTGTCTTGTGTTTGTAGAGTTTAAAAATATACCTCTGTTGGAGTAATGAATTCATTGTGAGCAGTGCATCTCCTTTATCCTTCATTCAGAATAAAAGATAAGCTAGCATTTAACTTGGTCAGGAAAGTTAAAATCAGATAGTTATTTTCCTTCTTTTAATCACTTATAATTGCCTACTATTATGTAGCAAGTGATATGATTTGAAAAGCACTGAGAAGAAGTATTGTGGTTATTAGATAATAGTATTCAAATCTGTCTAGAAGTGTGTATTGCCATGGGAATTAGCACTTCTGAGTCCTATTCCAGGCTCTGCCAACGATCAGCTATATTTTAGCAGGCAACCTAATCCTTTGGTTCCTTGGAGACAAGATGTATTAAATGGAGATGTGACCACATCTCTTAAGAGCAGTGAGATGTTAGTATTCAGTGTCTTGTTCTGAAAAACTGGCTATACATAAAATTGCCATTTACTTCAGATGAAAATATCTACTTGGACATATCTCAGGACTAGTATTTGCAACATATGTGGACATCTCAGAGATGATCAATAGATTGAAAGTATGAAGAAGTTTGGTATTTTGAAATGCCTAATAAATTGTTTTTCTTTAGTGGGATAACAACATTATAAATAAATAAAAGAAAAACATTTTAGGGAGAGATAAGGACAACATTCAGAAGTAGAAGACTGAAGGACAGTAGAGTATTACCAGCTTAATCAGTTTTGATTCACCAGAGTCAAAGCATGCACATTTTAGTGTAACAAGAAAAGGAGCAGTCATTGTATCTGTTCTCCAGAAATTAGAGCTGATTTAATGCAGTAAATAGTGTGATAGCTAATACATGATGTTCTATAAGAAATTCAGGAGAGTCACATGACTGCTGTCAGGCTGACAGGTCTGTATACCAGACAGAACAAAGAGAGTGCTGGTTCTGATCACAAGATTGCTGGACTTGTATCAGATCAGGAGAAGGTCACATGTAGCCAGTGTATGCCCTACTGTTGGAAACAACATCTTAACACGAAGTTTTCTAAAGTGATTTCTGCATAGGGCCATCATATTGCTGCTTTTCAGTTTGAAATAGCTTATGTTATCTCTGTGCAAGTATTTGAGTTGCTGTTGTTTATCCATTGTTTTTATTTTTCCATCTGATTGCAAGTAGTCACCCCACTTGAAATAGCAACTATTCTCCCTGAACTGCATTATTTTCTTTTGGCTTTTATTTCAGCTGCGAGAGCCAGCTGCTCCAAAGAGTGTGGGAAGCTGACTTGGAGGCCTGTCAGCTGTTGATCCGAGGCTTTCAACTGAAAGAAACCAGTTGCTGTGGTTTTGAGGAAGAGGACAACCAAATGGATGAGCTGGAGATGGCTGCTGATGGCCCTTCTGATTCGGAGAAAAGAAAAGAAGGTCACTTTCCGAAGGGCAGAGAGTGGGGCAGTGTTCCGTACCCCAAGGACAGTGAGCTGAAACAGGTATCTGAAATACTCTGCAGCCGGATTTGAAGTGATACTGCTGGTTTTATTTTGAGAGGAGGAGTTAAATCTGGGTGATGGGTCAGCAGGGCAGGTTAAGAATGAACTTAACATCTGGCCTCCAATATGGGACATGAATAAAACAGCTTATTAGCTTCTCAGAAGCCCTTCAACCCTTTTTCCTTTCACCATCAGTCTTCTTAAAATTTGGAAATTAATGAGGCAGTGAATACAGGCTGTACATCTGGATTTCAAGGAAAAACAGTTCTCTTAAGATTCTTTAAGTATTTAACACAGACTACCAGCTATTCCTCATCTCACTGATGAGTTTCACTATGAGTTAGGTCTACTGACTAGTTAGCCTTGGCTCTGTGTTAGCTGTAGTGGAGAGGGGGTAATTTTTCCTTCCCTAGTGAAAAGGTCAAAGGCATCCTAGCTCAGAGGCAGGTAGGCTTCCAGTATATAGCAATTATTTAAAAGAAGGGAAAAATCATAAGATTTAAAGGATTTGAGAAATTTCTTCTAAGTTTTTGCATTCTGCTCTGGAATGCCATCCTTGCTTAAATATTTACAACTACCTAAAAATCATTTAACCACACTGTCAAGGAAAAAAAAAAAAAGCTATTGAAAAGCTTTGTGACCCAATATCTGCACTGTGTCAAGAAGACCCTCCAACAGGAGTTGTTTTTTCAGTTGATTGACAAAAATTAAAAGTATGCTTAATCCCACATGGTGCTAGGAGCCATTGAACTGTGCATTACATTGAAAGCTGATACCATATTTTGCATTTATACTGGCTGAGACTTAGCAGAAAGCAGGGTGTTACCTTACTGTAAAATCTCTTCTTGTTAGTAAAATGGTGTTTTTAAATTGGACTTCAACAGTACTTGCAGCCTAGGAAAGAGACTTTACAGACTGAATCCACATAGAGAGGGTTTTTTGCTGTAAATGGTCAACTGTGGATTTGATTTAGTTTTTTCCTCTGTGATTTTTTTTTTCTCTCACCATATCCCTGATGAGTTGGTTGAAGTAATATGAGACATTCTGTTGGTCATGGAAAGCCGTGATTCCCTTCTAAAAGAGCAGCTGGGAAGCTCTGGAAGATTTGGGGCTTTATGACTGTTCCTGTAGCACTCTTGAGATTTGTGCAGTAGATATCAGCTATTTTATCTCTGCAAGTCCGTATCATTTCCCTGGAAAGTAGGATTGTTATCCCCTAGAATAACATAGAGGCAACTGAAGTGAGGTGACTGGGTTCTGGATAGAGGTGCAAGAATCAGAAAGCCAGGTTCCCCATATGTCTAGTGGAAGGGAAAATTATATTTACACTATTTTTTGATAATTTCTTCTCTCTCTCTGTCATCTACAGAGGAAACTTAAGGACACTATCCACCTAACTTCAGCTCTTCATCTAGTTGTTTAAACTTTGTAGGATAAATGCCTCTGCTTGCAATCTGGCCTGTCCAGGCATCCTGATTAAACTCCATTTTGAGAGTGTGCCATAATTTATAAAAAAGCTGATGTGTAAATACAAACAAGAAAATACCTATCAGTGAAGGACCTATGGAGGTATTCTCACATCTGTTCTTGCAGTGCTCCTAGGATTGGGAAACTTCAAGGGAAAAAAAGCAGCAGTTATGTTATAATAAGAACATTCATTCATTTTCCAGCTTTTAGAAGGGATTGAGCAACACAGCAGTGTTTTATCACAGCTTGCTTGACTAGCCTTCCTCTGCTTCAGGGCTACCTATAATTAAGATCAAGTATAGGTTACACATCAGTGACAACGGCAACCCATTACAGCCATAAAAACCAAACAAATCCCATAGACTTGTTTCTGGTTCTGGAATTTGGGCAGGTCAATAGCTTTTTATATTTTAAGGATCTGAGATTTTTTTTTCCTTATAGGATATAGAAGTTTTACACAATCGAGTGCATCTTATAGTTTAGGTAATAATGCTGGTAGGATCTCAGTAGAAGTGACAGGCAGTGTCTAACCTTTTAGAGAAGAGCTAGCTATAGCATAATGTTCCCTACCACCTCCCATCAGTTTTTTATATACAAAGCAGAATATAAAAGCAAACAAATGAACCTGACACATTTCTTAAAAATTGTGCTAACCTCCTTTTTAATGCTTTGAAGTGGAGAAGATATTACAAGGGAGAAAATGTCTTGATTTGTAAATGGACTTAGATGAAAGTTACATTTTCAGATTGGATGTTAGGAAAAGTTTCTTCACCAAAAGGGTGGCTGGGCACTGGGACAGGTTCCCCAGCGCAGTGGTCATGGCACCGAGCCTGCTGGAGTTCAAGAAGTGTCTGGGCAATGGTCTCAGACACGTGGGCTGATTTCTGGGTGGTCCTGTGTGGGGCCAGGAGGTGGACTCAGTGATCCTTGTGGGTCCCTTCCAGCTCGGGATATTCTCTGATTCTGTGGTTCTGTGAAAGGCAATCCACTTTTGCAGCATTTAAATGCTCTGTTATCTGGTATTATAATGTTTTCATTTCAAAAATGTTTTATATTTGTGGCTGTGGTGGTTTTACCTTGCTGGGCAGCTGAACTTCACCACAACCGCTCTCTTACTCCCCCTCCTCAGAAGAAGAGGGGGGAGAAGAAAGGATGCTGGGAAAAAAAAGGCTCACAGATTGAGATAAGGATAATTTAATTACAGGGAAAAGGAAGAGGGATAAAACCAAGCAAAGCACAGAAGCACAGGGAGATAAAAGAAAAAATCTCTACTTCCCATCAATGAGCTGTGTTCAGCCATGTCCCAGGAAGCAGGGCCTCAATACACGTAGTGTTGTTTGGGAGGACAGACCTCTTCATAAGAAGAGCCCCGCTTCTCCATTCTCTTTTCCACCTTTTATTGAGAGTGTGACTGAGCAATAAAACCAAACCATATGGTATGGAATATTCCTTTGGCTGGCTGAGGTCAGCTGCCCTGCTGATGTCCCCTCCCCATCTCTTGCCTACCTCCAGCCTGCTGGCACTGGGGTGGTTTGGAGAGAGTTCTGATGCTGTGCCAGCACTGCTCAGCAAGAGGCAGAACACTGGGGGGATACGAGGGCTGTTCTAGCTCCACGTGCAGAGCATAGCACTGTATGGGCCACTACAGGGAAAGTTAACTCGATCCCAGCCAGACACAGTACGGCGGCAAAACAAAAAAAAATGTGGTGTGGATTTTAATGTCTACCTTGCCCATGTCTGTCACTTTCATCAAGAAAGTCTTACCATTGTCCATTAGTAGTTCTTACAACCATTTGTCAAGAGATAGCATTTATCAAGTGGAGGTACCTAGTGGAAAAACGTGTATTTGTCAAATATACTTGGTTAGATATTATTTAACAAATCTGTGCCCTCACTGTGAGAGGGGTAGCCTGATTGCCATGTTTCTAGAATGACCCCTCTCTTCAGCTGTGTCATCTGTGTTCTCCATTAGGGAATTTCTAGAGACAGCTGTTGGTCACTGAAGCAAGAAAAGAGTGGCATTCTTTGAATTGAGAGATTACTGAATTGCTAGGTTCAAAACAGTACTGCAAGGAGTAATTGTAGCATATGTGTATATATGCCTTTGAAGGTGCATTGCCTTCCCAGGTAATTAATTCTCCTGATGGTGGAATGCTATAAATAAAGTGTCCCAATTATTTATCATGTTCTATCTGGCTAAATATTACTGAGCAGTAGATTTACTTTTATTGATGTATATTGTAAATGCAGTTCTCTTTCATATAATTATCCTTCTGTATAGGTTTTATTAGAAAACAAACAAAATAATAATAATAATAAAAAAGAATAGAAGAACAGAAATAACCCCTCACTTAGATCCTCAGATACTGCTTTGCAGAAGGGGACATTTTTCATTTTTAATTAAATATCCTCACTAGATCACAAGATATGAATGCTCTGATACAAAATATGCAAGGTATAAATTCTTTGAAAGTTCAGATATTTTACTGTCATGTGTGAGCACAGGTTTATTAACTGTCAACAGTTACTTTATAGTCTTCATAACTGTGTTTTCTAAGACAGTAGAGAAATTTTTCTCTGCAGTAGACTATGGCATACCCCCACGTAATCCTGTAAGTCAGGCTTCCTTTATAAAACCGACTGTTAACCAGGGAACACAATCACATGCTTTGGCAGCTCAGCTTACTGAAACATCGTTACTAATTTTTGGTCAAAATTAAATAAAGTGAGGCCACTAAAATTAATCCTGAAACAATCTGAGTTACTTAAGGAGTACCCTTCTCAACTGCAGATAATTTATTAGAATACAGTATTTTTAAAAGTGCTGAAGCAAGGTTGTAGACAGTACTTCTAGTCTCAGTCTTGTCAAAGTCAACTTGTTTTCTAATGAAGTTAAAATAGATTCTTGATTTTTCATGTAAGCCTGTATTCTCCAGGTAGTGTCTGTTCTGTTGAAAATGAGGTGTCCTGCCAGTGCAGTTCTAGTTCTTCTTTTGCTTACTAACTGAGATTGATTTTTCTCCCAAGTCTCTGAGGAATTCAAGATGGGTTCTAGTTTTCATCCTGGAAATGATCCATACTTTTAAACTACAAATTATATTGTCCAGGTTGCATGTGAGTGAGATGGAAGTTGCTGTGGTCATTAATATGTAGTTAGATGCGTATATATGAATATATGTGTGATTTCTAAAATATGCAGTAGCGTTTCATTTCTCTTCAGACATTAATGCCTGCTTGTTCCACTCCTTATGAAATCTTGCTTTATTTTTTGTTTGTCGATAATGTATGTGTAAGCTATGGCTTTTACTAACACTAGCAGCATCAACGGTAACTAATAAACATAGAGATGTGTGTGCTGGGACCTCCCTAACACCAAGTATCTTGATGAACATGAGTATGTGTGTATCTACAGGCTTGAGTTCCTGACCTATCCTTTTTTCTTCTTCTGCTATCTGGCATGCTGTGCAGTGTTCCCTCTTAATCACTATGAAGGAAAGAAATACCTACTAGATTTCAAGAAAATTGAGGTGATTAAAGTTACAAGGTAAAAAACAAAATTCAGTAGTGTTACCTTTCTTGTAAGTCAGCATTTTTGGTAGTTTTCCCATCAGAATTCTTCGTAGATCATTTCTCATTTTTTCACTTTTTTTTTTACTGAAGCAAGAAAACAGGTAAGAGTAAGGGCTGGTTTTCTTTCCTCACCTCTGCATACTTCAGTTTTGCAATCTGGGAAGATATTTATAAGACTTTTGTAGAGCATTAGTGTTGGGAAGGTTCTATCATTGCAAAGCATTCATTTGATTCACCGTTTTTAAGATATTAAATGTTTTAAGTAATATTAAGTGAGCAGCTATGAAAAAAGTAGTATTTAATGTGCTGTCTGCCATTGAAAAGAAGTCATCACAGCATATGACACAACATTTTTCAGAATTTAGCAATAGCAAGGAACAAGAAAGCCTCGGTTAGCAGGCTGCAACTCATTACCGTGCATTGAGATAGCCTGTGATCCAGGAGGCAAAAGTGCAATGCATAAAGGACAAAGCCTTTAGAAAGCTAAATAAACTGTGCTTTCATTTGAGTTTTAATTAAATATTGTATTTGTAGAGCTTCAAATGTAATTTGGAAACTTAAAATTTAATCATCTTTTTGAATGTCAGCATTAAGCATCAGTGTTTGAATGAAGTCAGTGTTTGAATGTTTTCTGTATTAATCCAAGCTGGAAAGGGTTTGTGTAAAAACAGGAAGCTGGCTTGTATACAATGATCAGATCGTTGTTACACAGTCACACGCGTGGTTGTGCAGTAAGATGCCCCTTAGCTGCGAGTGATACTGTCATATCTGTTGGTAAACATGCTAACTCTTTAGATAGAAATAATAGTATCTCAGTCCGTTTAATGCTTACAAGTATGTTGCAGTAAAAATATAAGAAAATGAGTATGGTAGGTAAAATAAATCTAAACAACCTCTCTTCATATAGACTATTGAAATATCCGAAATCGTACTGGTCTTATGCAAGAGTAATGATTTTATACTTTATTATACATATATTACATATATACATATATATGTGCCTGTGATACTAAGAATTGCCCTATCAAAGCACTATCCCTATCTCTGTTTATTTAGATATTATCAATATTGTTTTTTGAGACAAGTATTAATGATTTTCCAGGAATGTTAACATTATATTTTTGACTGCTCCTCAATCAGTGAAAAATTGCCCAATTTCTTCCAGACTTTACAGACAAAGTAAGTTTTCAAAGAGGAACTATAGTTACCACATGTTACTAATAAAAACTGTCAGTGGGGGCAGAATCTCCTGCCCAAAGTCATTTACAGGGTTTGTGCCAGAAAATTCCTGTAGACTTTTGAATGGCGTTTAGATCAGTAAGAGCTTGGTAGAGAAGTTTGTCTCAATCTATATTTAGTCTTTCAGTTTTAGAGGCAGTGTTCCTTGTGGGTTTTAACAGGGAAGCCAAAAGTCAGCCTTTAATAAAATGTATTCAAATTTAGCTTTAAAATTGGGTGGCTGCCATGGCCCCATTAGAAAAGCAATTGAAATGTTTCATACATCTGTAGTAAAATGATGTAATTGTTCAGCTTATATAACTTTTTATGCACTATACTGTTTTCGTAAGTTCCATTGAAATTTTAATGTTTATACATGTATGTACCATATACTTAATAACTTATCTGTAACAGGTTGTGGAAGACATTTCATTTGGAGCAGAGGGTCATTTATCTGAGGTAAGTGTTTTCTAGGCAGTATAAAGTGGTGACATTGTACAGACCTTTCTGGGATTGAATGAGAATTAATGATACCTATTCATATAGTGTTACCTTTTGGTAAAAATTTGAGAGCAAAATCACGGTGTAGTATGCAAGCATTTAGGAAAACAACACAGGCACCATCAGAGTTGGCCCATTCTTTTTTTCCATCGAAGATAATGGCAAAGTTGCTGCATATTTCAGAGAGTTTATAGTTAAATTTCACTTTGCCGGTGCTTTTAATTCAAATGAACAACAGAAAGGATATGTTGGGAAAATGTAGAACCAATTATAGTTAGCCAACCTCACTGTAGCACCATAATAATACTTAAGAATGGAACAAAACAGTCTAAAACTTCCTCGTAAGGGGGTGTCGAGCGGCAGGAGACCTTTTCTCCATTAACACCAGCAACAGGACCCGCGGGAACGGGGTTAAGCTGAGGCAGGGGAAGTTTAGGCTTGACATCAGGAGGGGGTTCTTCACAGAGAGAGTGGTTGCACACTGGAACAGGCTCCCCAGGGAAGTGGTCACTGCACCGAGCCTGACTGAGTTTAAGAAGAGATTGGACTGTGCACTTAGTCACATGGTCTGAACTTTTGGGTAGACCTGTGCGGTGTCAAGAGTTGGACTTGATGATCCTTAAGGGTCCCTTCCAACTCAGGATATTCTATGATTCTAAAATCATGATTTTTTATTTGGCTCCATGTGTACCACTAAAAAATGCCTTTATAAATCCTCTTGAATTTATCTGAAAAGTGTAGTAGCATAGAGCAGAACACATGTCAATAGGATTTTCATCTGAATAAAAATAACTGGTTTGTCATTTTATTCTGTTTTCATAGATAAAAAGATGTCAGATTCTAGTCTATATATTTGAGCTAAGTTCAGGATAATTGATTAATATAAGATGCCCTGTGAGAGTGATGAGAAAAATCTGCTCATTACCATCTAAGTACGAACTAAGAGTTTAGGTAATATATGTATAAGGAGATTGATAGTGGTTAAAGGAGCTGTACAGGTTCAGTGTGATCAGTATGCCTTGGGTTGCAACCTACATATTAAGGAAATCTAGTATCCATCCATTTTGTCCAGCCAGCAAATTAATTACATGGGTAAGTAATCCCCAGTTCACCTCCCATATTAGTACACATGCCACCTGACAAGTGCAAGGGACAAGCAGTTAGCCAAGCAAATTAAAAGTAAACAAAAACAAAACACACACAAAACCAGAAGAAAGTTGCAGTTTGGCATAACTATTCATATGAGATATTTCTTTGGATCCCCACCAATGAATCGAAAGGCTGTGGAGCAGCTGGAACGCTCCAGGAAAGATAATCTATGACAAGACCAAGCTCAGATGTTGACCTTGTCTACAAGGAGACTGACATGAGAACACGCCTAGGATGGACTGCTTAGCTTTGTGTGAATTCAGCATAAATGAAAATGGGAATCCTTGAGAGTGGATGTGAACTGTGCAAAAAATGGTCACCACAAAATTTGCTTTGAATTAAAGCAAAGCTGCAGATGCTTATGTCCATGGACAACGTGAAGTAGGAGTGGGTAGTCCCACAGGATAAAGGTACCAAAAAGCTCTGCTGCCAAAAAGGCAGCATAAAGGACTGTTGGTAGTGATAGATGCCAAGATTGCAATTTATTTGCTTGAGACTAAAAGTTGCATATGGTCTGGACCAAAGCAGATGAGAGCTCTGCTGTGTGCTTGTGTGCAGCAGTGACTTGCACTGGACATGCAGACCCTCAGTAAAGAAGTTGTCCTTTTGCTTAACAGGAGATGTGCCCAGGGCATGAGAGTGTTGTGTGTGCTGGGCTTATGTATGTGCCAAAGCAGCCAGGCATGCAGGGGTACTGCTGGGGGAGTCTTCAGCAAGAACTTAATATCTTAGGAGTCCTCGTGGGCAGAAGGACTTTACCCTTTTGAAGTTTTGAGGGGAAAAATGCATAAAGAGAATCAAGAGCAATTATATAAATAAAGGAAATGGAAATGAGTTAGAAAGCCAGGCTCTACCACGTTGCCACAGCTGGATTGAGGTATACTTGTAGACAGCTCTATAAAGGATCTATGAAACTGTCAGCACCCTCTGCCCTGTCAAGGCTTTGCCTAAATGTTCCTTTAACACTCTGGTCCCTTAATCCTTGTCAGTCTCCCTGTTGCCTGCAGGAGAGCTCCCTGTTTGTCATTCCACATTGTTGCATTTTAGTGACTCAGGAACAGAGATGGGAGTGAACAATACTATAATCCACCTATAAATGATACCCAGCTATGCTGACTCCAAGCACAGTGGGATGTGGACACTAGAAAACAATTTGGTGCTTTTGTTTCTCTCCCAAGTCCTGGCCCACTGTGAATTTTTATTTGTAAGTCGGTAAATAGCCTTACCCTTCCCACAACAGGAACTGGAATTGTCCCAGTTTAATTAAATGAGTCGATGCAGTAGTCTGTACTGATTTTATGAAGTCTGCACTGAGGGAAGATCTTGAATCTACTAGAGATGAGAATGGGAAGACTGCTGTCACACAGACTGCAGCAGGGTGCTGGAAAGCAATGGAAAGCATCTCTGTTCCTGCAGAGATGGTTTTCCAAGGATGCTCCTCCATAACTGTAATGGAAGATACACGAGGGGAAGAATTGACAACATCAGGCTGTAATTTTGATGAGTCATTTAACACTCCCATGTGTTGTTGTATCCCTGCAGAGGAGGGAAAAGGATTGGTGCAAGCAAAGGGAATGTGGGAAAAGCGTGTGATGGTGGGGGAGGTAGCTCACAGTTGCAAAACAGCTGTCTGGAAAGCTTCATGCCTGAGTTGTTGCATATGAGAAGCGTGTTGTAGTGCTGAAGTCTCCTAAATGTGCATAAACAGGCTGATGGAACAAGCTAGCAGTCTGTAAGTGGAAGGTGATAAGAGCAGAAGTAACTGGGAAACAACCTTGATCCTACTTCTGTGGGAAGTCAGAGAGCTACCCCCATGCAAGAAAAGCAGGGAGACAACAGGTAGGAGGAAGCAGCAGGTGATCTTTGGTACCCTCCAGAAGGCATCATATTATTAATAAAGCATCATGTTCTTTTGGTGCAGAAAGAGCAGTAACGGACTATGTATCCATCCATGTCAGAGACTCTTCAGTGGCCCATAAAATTTTGAAAGGAAAACTAAAAAATATGCTAATGATGTGCCTGTGAAAGAGTAGTGCACACTATAAGAGTGAACCAGGAAGACCACAGTACACACTAAGTTTCAGTAAGCAAAAGATGCGTGCTGGCAGGAGACTTCAGTGGTAAGCTGTCTGTAAAGGACAGCTGAAAGAAAGCATTGGTATGTCCTCGAATAAGAAAGGTAAATGAGAAGACAAAATGAGAGCAGAGTGAAGAACCTTTTCTTTATTTTCTTGGCTTGAGGTCTTTCTAAAAATAATAAACCATGCCCAAATATGTAATGCTGTTAGTATTCACCACAAGGTAGCAAGAGAAGAACATGGTGAAGGGTCTGAAGGTAAGTGAGATGCACTTGAAGTCAGGCTAGACTGATGAAATTCCTTCTAAAGCGCATAGGAGCCAAGAAAAACAATCTCCAAACCATTAACAAGCTCCTATGAGAACTCCTGAAGGAAGGTTGAAGTCCCAAGGGATCAGTAAAAGGCAGAGTTGGTATTTGCCTTTAAAAAGAGATAGGCCAGGAGTCTATGTGCCAGCCAATGTAATTTCAATTAGGATTAGGATTCCAAATGTTTCTGATAGATTGAAAGACTAGCCTGAAATCAATAAGATGTGATATGTTAAAAGACAGGTGCAAATTGCACTCAGGGCAGAAAAAACAGTCGTGTTTATGTATACAGATGGTAAATAGCAGCTAAGATGACAATACTGCAGAATAAGAATCTGGGGTTATAGTGGACTGCAAACAGAGTGGGATTCATTACCTTGATCCTGTTGCAAAGGAGGGCAAAAGTCACTTGCAGCTTCATTAATGGGAATGTCAGTTGTAAGAAATAATTACTGTGCTTAGTTGAGAATGTCAAAGCCTCCACAGGAGTATGGCACTGGTCTGGGTATCTCTGCGTGGAAGATAGGGACATGCTGGAGAAAAGAAAGAAAGGAATACAAATAAAATGTTTAGAAATCTTGATCTGGTTGAAAGTCAAAATCTTCCGTCACAGAAAAAATAATAGTAAAGAGGGTAATGATCAGTTATTATGTGCTGCCTAAGGGTAAAATGAAATGAAAACATCGTTGTTTGTAGCAAGGGAAGTTAGGATTAGGAAAACCTGCTCCCTGTAAGGATGTTTGAGCCCTGGAGCAAGCTCTGCCCTGACAGCTGGAACCACAAAATCCCTGTCAGCTGCTAAGAGCTGTATAGACAGGCATGAGTTGAGGGCAGTAACAGTGTGCTTGATCTCACTACAAGCCATGGAGGGGGCTTTTGTGGCCCTTTGTTGCTTCCTGATTGCCCTTGCCATGGTTCTAGGATGGTGGTGGTTGGGAGTAAGAAGCATTATTTTCAGAATACGTGACAAGGCCTGCTGTCAGTGGCTGCTTTGCCCTTCTCACCTACAGCACCTGCCCAGGACAGTGCCCTCAGGACAGCAATTCTGAGATGCAGGGCAGAGGCGAAGGCTTCCTTCACTTCAGACACTTTGTGGCCATGGAGCTCACTAAGCGAGGGCATGTGCATGTAGCCAGCGCGCGCCTGAAGCATCTGCTCAAGCAGGACAAGCATATGGACATTTCCATTTTGTTTCTAGAAATGATTTAAGAGATGCCCTAGCCTGACTTTTAGGAGTTTCAAGTGCTTGCCCCTCAAGGGGTGAGGGCAAGCATGCAGCACTTCTGCAAACAATAAGTCACTGTTCTAAGGCTTGTGCCATAACAAAAAGTATCTGTCTGCAAGGGCAGCTTTTTGTAGTTGTTATTTATATTGCTTTGAATGATTTTAACTCTTAGAGAGAGGGTTTAGTAGAGGTGAAAAAAAATCTGGCTGTGATGTTTTGCATAAGGTCTTCTAAGGCTTCTATTTTTCTTATTTTGTTAGGGTTATGATACTGCTAGTTTAAAGCAACACAACTCCTAAAAAGTTCCTATGTATTAAAAACAAATTTTAAGGATTTATCTGGGAATCCTGCTTCTCAGCACAACAACCAGACTAATAGAGGCTCTAATCCCTAATAGAGTTAGATTAATCTAGCTACTAGAATAGTGATACTTCCATATAAAATTGCTGAATCGGATCCAAGAGAGCACAGAAGGAGTTTGCACTGGAAAAGCTGACCAAACGTTTTACTTGAGTAATGCTGTCGAGGAGCTGTTGCTCCTAGGTGACTAAAATGACTTGTAAACGGGTAAAATGAAATGCAGAAGACTAAAGTGGAAGCCATTTCCTCTGCTCTTAATTCAATGCACTGATGCTGTGCAGCGTCTGGGACAGAATGAGAATTTGTATTTTGCATGAGAAGGCAGAAGAATTTCTCCAGTTACCACCATAACAAATAACAAGTCAGACCCACATTTGTACCATTTTAACCTGTTTAAGGATTTAGGGAAAAAAAAAATCCCAACCAGCTATTTCACAGAAATTTTTCACAGAAAAATCCATAAAGCAAAATTGCATCTCAGCTCTTTACTGCCTGCTTCAGTCTCTGCTAGCTGCTTCCTAAAAGCACTGTTAGTGCAGAAATAACCAAAGAAGTCTTAAGACTTAGAGCAGCTTGTAGCAGTGACATAACCTACAAGCTTGGATGAGTTGTATTTTATTAATACGCTGAGCTGGAGGCAGAGTCCACTTTCCTCTCAGAGATGTTGATCAGTGTCAAGTGCCAGTTTCCAACCAGGAGCTGTTCTGAATAGTTTGTGTGTCACTGACAGTGGTTTCCTGCCTACACAGACAAATGTCAAATAAAAATGTTACCAGTGACGTTAGCAGGCATGGAAGGCTCTGAGAGGAACCTTTCCTATCTAGTTCTCTGGGTTATCATACTTTTTTCATAGGGGCCTAGGGGCAGGAGCAGTGGAATTGGTTGAATGTTTAGAATTCTGCCTGTATGTTTTTGAGAGCAGTGTATGTTTTTACCATCTTATGTATAGCTCTTAATATTAAACTAGAGTACCTAAACTGAAGTTATAAATGTCTGCACCACCACATCCTTCCAATCTGATATAAGAATGGCCATTATTTACGTGTTCTGTATATAATCCATATATGATTATATACAGTCTATATGATGACTCTCCTGCATTTTTCCTGTGATGTTTGTGAGTACATCCTTGAGAAACGATGCTTGTCTAAACTATGGAGGAACTTCTCATTTCACCTGAAAAGGCAGTTCTGTGTCACACAGATGCAAAAATAGTTTATCCATACACGATTATTGCTATATTAAAGCTGCAGAATGCACATTAAGTTTTTAAGATTAACAAAATGTAATATCCACCTTATGGAGATATTTTAGTTACACCACAGAGCAGCCATAACCATACAGTTACGATTAAATTGGGTATAAGTGTTCAAAGACCTGAATAAGTTTGAGTGGATTTTTACTTATTTAGATTTCCCTGCTTCTCCATATTGTTGGAACAGTTCTTCATTGAGCACATAGTTTTTCCTAGTACTCATTTTTCATTTATCTTAGTTTCCAAAGTAAACATGATTTCTGTTACATTTTAGGTAATTCATTGTGTATTCAAAATGTAATAAATCAGGAAGATTTACTGTATTTGTTACATGTGAGCTAGAACGGATATTTTACTTCGAGTGAGAATCTAAGCGTTCAGTTGACAAAGGAATTAATGTGAATGGCTGTAAGAATTACAGAATCTTATTTCTGAGCATGTTTTAGCTCACCAATAAACTCCTTGTCAGAAACTGCAGCAGGGTGGAAGTTACTAGCCAAAGCTTAGAAACCTAAAATACAGGTGAGCACTAATGCAGAGCACTATGCTTGCTACAGAATGAGTGTTCACCTGAAGCCATAGGGGCTTGAGGGCTGGCTCATAGGTTCCTTCTTTCCTTCTGTCATTCCTGGGACCTTTCTTTACTTGACTGTAAAGTTTTATTTTAAAAGGAAAAGAAAATGTCCAATATGAGAGCCAATTAGTTAGCTGTACACCTGTAAGTATAGTCATCCAGTTGCATTGCCAATGTGAATTCCAGGCTGTAATGATACTTTATCTCGAGTTTTCAGGACCTGACCACCTTAGAACTAGGCCATACTTGCACCTTGGAGCCTTTTTTTGCCAACCATGTCTCTAAGTACCATCTCTTCTTGCCAGCATCTCTCATCCCATCTGAAGTGCAGAGAAGGGGTACGTCTAGGAGGCCCTGTAGGAATTTGCCCTAGGATTTGCCATGGATGCTCACTGGCACTGATTAGGAAAAGAATTTCCACTATGGATGTTCACAGCAGGGCTAGACAAATGCAGACAGTGCACTTATCATTTCGATTAGCTGCTCAGTTAATTCCTTGTGTTCGCATCTGCTAGATGGGAAACAGGGCCATTTTAAAGTGGAAGAAATTGATACCTTACAGCCAGTAGTGGCAGTGCTAATTTGTTGACCAGTTCTCTGGATACACTGTCCTACTGTCAACAGTATCCCCTTGATAAAAGCAGTAAGTGGATCAGACAAAAGTATACAATTTATTGATGTTGCAAGAGCTAGAGCCTGCTTTTTACATGTTTCTATAAGTTACTGTTTCTTCAGGATCTGTACAGGACTAATTAATTTTGCCTAAGTACCCAATCTGTAGAAAGAGTCTGATTTGAAAACTTTGTTTATGGCTTTTGTCTGTCAGAGCAGTCCTGAAGAGATTGTGTGTTAATAAAAGCTGTTCTTCCTAAATTAACTGTTTGATGGTGGTATGGCACTGCTTGTTTTTTTGTCTTGTTTCTTGCATTTGAGATGATGGTTATGTGAAGATCTGTAATGAACTGCTATAGAAAGGTGTTCAGAAGTTGAGCTTTCTCCAGAATGACCATCACTTCAGATATTCTTTCAGAGTAGGAAAGTTTTACTTACAATTTACTTACACTTTACTGACTCTCCTCTTCCTAGCATGAGACCTAAGTTCTTTTAGACAACTGTCATCTGTTCTTGCATGTGTGTCATAGAGTAATTCCTGAAAAGCTTTCTGTTGATATAAAGTGCCTGGGTTATCCCACTCCCTAAAAGCATATGGAGTCCTGCTGTTTTATTGAATAACGATTTAACAGCTGGATGGAAGAGTTGTTCCTCATCTTTCATCCTCAGTCTAGAGACAAGGACATTCTTAGTTGATGTAGGGAGAATGTGTATGTTCTCCTACTTTGTTCTTATTTTAAAAACAAGGGTTCAATTTTACATCTGTTTACACTGTTCAATTCTGTTGTAGATTCTGATACTTGATAACAACTCTGAATTTGCCTGCTCAGGTCTCATGTACAGAGCCAGGGACTCAGCTGGCTGCTTCTCACATTCTACTTCTCTGCCTCTAAGCTGTGGGCATTTGCAACATAACCTGTCTCCCTCTCACTTGTCCAGGCTTTGAGCTGCAGCTCATGGCATACGCATGCAATCTGCTGACTAGCTGTGTCTGGCAGAAGACATAGGAAGGCAAAAAAAAGGTCAAAGCTCTGTGCTGTAACAGAGGATGTACCCGCAAGCAGACCTCCTCTGACATTTGACTCTATGTTCGCACTGTGTGACGCAAACAGTAAGGGTAGCACAAAATTGAGGTCTGATAAATGTGTTTACCAAAAATCAGATCTTCCCAATGGGCAATATTCCAACAATTTTGGGCACAATTTCATTGACGGAAGACTTGATTTCTCTCAAACAACCACTGATGTATGATATTAAGGATCAGTGCAAAGGACTCCAATACTTTTTCAAAGGAGCAAAAATTTTCTGAGATTTGTATATGGACACATAGGTAGCTGCCTATAGATGAGTACATACTCTAGGTCTAGAGAAAATCCAGTTGTCTGTATTCCAGCTGATGAATGATCAATTTTTTTCAAGATAGCTCTAGCCAAGTTTGATCTTGACACCATGCTCTTTTCTTTACAGATATCTCCTCTTTTTCAGTGTAGACACAGGTTTCGCCCTTGCAGGGTGAAAGGCTAATCTCGGTGCTGCACAAATTGGTTGACTTTTTTTCCCCACTCAGTTATGCTGCTTATTTGAGTCATTTCTCGAAGAGGAAGTCAATACAAAATATAAAAGATAAAAATGATCCTTCTGCAGTGTATCTGAAAGCAAGCGAATCTACAGGAACGGCCTTTGTAATGGGTTTAGAATACTCAATTTAAAATAGAAAAAGCCTTTGCCTTTATGAAGGTCTAGGTAGGCAACCATTATTTTTGAAAATTTATACTTATTTCACCATAACATAGTAACAAAGTGTAGTTTCATCTTGTATTCTGTAAGACTTCAATGTGTTTTCTCTGATCAGTTGAGCAAAGTCCCTGAGTATTCTAGACAGATTTTTCTTCAAAATGCAAGTACATTTTTGTGTTTATGTGAGATGCCAAAAATGATGCTTCTTGAAATGTTGAAATGGCCTAAATGTGTAAATCATATTTACAAAAACAACTTGAAATTTAGGAACCTAAATGGCATAGTCAGCATGAGTTTTTCCTCCCCTGCTGTGGTGAGACAACAGGGAAGAGGGAGAGCAGTTCAGTCTTCACACCCCTTTAATCCTCTGCTGAAAGTGAGATCATGACTTTTTTTCTGCTGGGAAATAGACTGAGACCACAAGCACATTCCATTCCATATAAATCTCCAAATTATTATATAGTAACAACTTTTTATCTCTTTAACCGGAATTTGGTTTCAGGCAATATCTTAGCACTGCAAAACATCATATCCCCTCACTAATATTTTATTTTGCCCTTAATTTGATGGAAATATCATGTAGAAATGTATAATCATCAGCAAACGTGCTTTATTTTTTTTTCAACTTCCTTTAGGAGTTCTTCATATTTTCCGCAGAGTTGGATGAAAAATGTGAAGCAATAAGTGAGAAATTGGTGCATCTGGAAGATCAACTGCAAACTTCAGTCTGCCGAGTTGATGAAGGAGTTATTCATATCCTTTTTGATGTATCTGTAGATATATATCTATGTAAGTATGTATGTGAAATATTTGCCTTTTGGATTCACATAGAGTACTAGTTCTTAACGTAGATTAAATATATTAAGACAAGAAGAATTGATTGTCTTGCTGAAGTGGGAGTATTTGTTGTAGCAAGTTTTCCTACGGTGCATTTGCACTGTGGTCTGATCCAGCCTTAATTGATTTCAACAGAAGTTTGTAAAGTGAAATTAGGCATTGAAACACTTTTATTCTACTGTTACAGTACTTTTGTTGGTAATGCACACAAAATTGAATAACTAGTGCACCAAAACCTGCATGGAATTAAGCCTCGACACACATGCATTTCCCAGCATGATTTAGTTAAATTAAATGCTACATCATTGACTCGGACTGTGTGTACTGTCACATGTAATTTGGCTTTCTTTACCTTTTGAAAAAAAAAATGACCAGCAGAGGCATCATATGGTATCCTATGCAATCTAATCTGCCTCTAACACTCCAGTGCAAGTGACCAGATGAGATGTCTTATAAAGCACTCTTATCTCTTTCTGTGCTTCATCTGTCATTCAGTATCTGATTGAAGATTGCTTAACCTTTACAGAGGCATTTGTTGGGCCTTCATCTGTGGAAATTTTTCAAAATTTAAGAGCACAGAGTATTTTTTCATTTATGACTTTCATAAAAAAAAACTTACCACAAAAGAGATTTTGTTCTTCTAAGAAAGAGAAAAGAGAGTAAGAACCATTGAGACTAAAGAAGATGAGAGTTCATACTTAGTTCATTAGTTCGTAATGGAAAAGAGGTAGTAGAAAAACGGATAAGGAAGAAAGATGAATGCATTCAGGGTTGGAGAGATTAGCAGACACCTGAAGGTGAGCTGAGGTGATAATGGAACTAAGAAGTATTCAGTTTCTCCCAGACAGAAGTGCACAGTCCTCCAGGAAAGATTGTGGAGAGGTCTAGCGCAAAACTAGAAAAGAGAATCAATAGAACACGTGGAACTGCTACCTTGTGTTGGGTAGTTGGGCATCTATTGCCAGCTATTCCAAAATACAAGAAAATAATCTTTTTTTTTTCTTTTTTTTTTTACATTGAAATGCTTAGAAAAGAAAGATTTGAAGTAGTGACAAATTAGTGATGCAATTAGTGATGCTTTTTTTTTTTTCCCTTAGAGCTTTTCATGCCAATACCTTTAAAGAAATCATGTTTCTAGAAGATTATTTTATTGTATTTGCCACAGGACAGTTTGCAATATTCTGTAGATCATATTTACAGCATACATGCAAATAGTTGCATTTTTTTTCCCTCGACTCCATTCTCTTTAGAACTACATGCAAGTATGTGTCTTGGTATGTGCAGTGTCCTTTGTCCCGTAGGTATGTTTGCTCTCAAATGAACTTTACACATTAACTCTAGCAGAAGAACACTGAGGCTTGGATTTATGGGTTCTCTTCCTATCTTTGCAGTAGACTTAAGTTCATGTTCAGACCTGTTCACTAAGACAGGTTCAGTCATAGTTCTTATTTGCTATGCAAGGTGCAATAAACTGAAAAAAATGATTTTTTGATTCCTGAAGAAAACACACTGCATGTATAATAGTATTTAGTTGTATTTTCCATGGACCATGTACATTTCTTTGTAGCCGCTGAAACTGGATGAACAAGCTGACAAGATAAAAATCTAATCACTGCAAGTTGAGGAGAGTTGTAGATTAATCTCATTCTTAGTCACAGTTGTCTGATACAGATCTGATTTCCCCTATCGATGAAATTCAGTTCACATTATCTAAATGCAGAAATGCATACCCTGTGATATCCCGGTCCTCCTAGCAAGACCATCAGTTACAAAATAAGAAACCATGTTTAAAACATAGGGGCATACAGAGAAGCAGTTCAGCAATTCAGCTACTACTCATTAACATTCAGTTGCTATTTCAGAGGTAGTCCAGATCAATGTGCATAAAACGTTACCATCTGGTACATGTAATCACTGTGCTATGCTTCAAAAAGGAATGAGAATAACTACTACAGTACTACAGACCTGTAGATATTTTTTTGTTTGTTTCTTTTCAATTAAAAACTGCCCAGTGCCTATAAAGTAAAGTTTTGCTTATAGGTAACTAGCCTGCATTGCAGGAACCAGCCCTGAGACTGATGCCAATAATTAGCCTCAGTAGAAGAATCAATTAGTAATAGATGGATATATTGCTTGCATCGTAGTTTATTTGGTTTTAAAAGAAATTACTTTTTATCCTAAATGTTGGGCAATTATGCAGTCTTCATTAAAAAGCTGTAGCACTCTGTGAGTAGCATCTTTAAAGATCTGAAATTGTAATGAACGCAATATATGCTTTCAAACTCCTGTTTTTTAGCTATTTTTGCCCTTCTCCTCATCCCCCTAAAAACTGTCTTACATATTAATCCTACAGAGTTAGATCAAAAATCTGACAGGGGGCTGCACAGATGTAGATTAGTACTGTTGTCTTATTATTAGAACACTTTTAAAGACCCCACTGAGAAAAATAAATTCCTGATGCTCTCGAGCCATTTGCCAATGTTTAGTGTGTGTCATAGCTTTGATTAATAATTAAGTTTGAATTAGAAGAAAAATCCCAGATGTCATTGTTTTTCATTCTACATTTTGATGGCATAGAACACTTAAATCAACTGTGCTGCTAGTTGTAACTGTCAGCACAACCTGAACAAAGGAGAAATCTAGGGATATTTCTTGGTCCTGAGTATTTGCACAGACCCACTTGGGATTCTCATTTAATATTGAAGCTTTCCACAGTAAATATTAAACTGTACTTTTGTATAAAAAGCATCAAACAATGGGGGAGTGTGGAGAAGAGCTCATCTGGAGCACTATGACATATTTGCTAAATTCAGTGTGGTATAACCAAATAAACCCACAAAACGTTCAATTAAAGTTGATCATTGGAAAGTGTATGAAAACAGTCCACATCATTAATTGGAAAAACCAAAGGAGGAGAAGTGACTCATCCTGGTGTCTGCAGAGCTGATGAGAGGTGTTACTTTCCTGACAGTAAAGGCCTGGAATTCCTAGTAAAATTAAATGGAGCCTATATTGCAATTTCACAGTCATTTTTGTTCTTAATTAGCAGTTGCGTTTTGATAGACAATTTGAATGTATGTAATACTTACTCCTGGTGAAAATGCTTTTGTTGGAAGAAAACCTGGCTATACTATTATTTTAAAAGCACTCAATCTCCCCCCTTGCCATAAAATGGACATTTAAAAATTATTTTGAAAACGGGATTTTGTGCCTAAACATTTATTAGGCATTGCAGGTCCTATTACTGATCCTTCGCCTTTATGAGATGGCCTGCTTTTATGTACCTCTTGCTTTACACCAGTGTAGATTTTCCACAGAATCAGGATAGAAAAGTTCAGGCCCTGACTGTACCTCACCTGTAAGAAATTTTGGGATCCCACAAGAGTGAGAATTGGCAATGGTGTCCTTTTTGATTTTAATTTTGGGTGAGAGGATGGTGGGTCCTTCCCATTGTGTGTCACATGGAGAGAATGTGTTCCCACCTTTCTCGTTCGTGCCATGATGGAGGTAGGTCAGTGCTTTTCCACTCATGTGCATCTTTGCCTTCAGCCTGAAACACAGGTCTTTCAAATTAAACATTGAAACATCTTAACTTTTTGCTGGTCCTTTGGCACATAATGTACATGATCGCAGTCGTTTAGGTTGGAAGGAACCTCTAGAGGTAATCTGGTCCAATCCGCTTACTTGAGCAGGGAGACCTAGAGTTGGGTTTCCAGGGTCACGTCAAGTAAGGTTTTGAGTATCTCTAAGAATGGAGACTCCACAACTTTTATGCAGAACCTATGTGACTATTTGACCACACTCACAGTAAAGAAGTGTTTTCTTGTGTTCAGATAGAATTTCTTAAGTTTGCTCCTGTTGCTTCTTAGCATTGAGAAGAGGATTGTGGCTCCCTCTTCTTTATTAGTGCCTTTCACGTATTTATATACAGCAGTAAGTTTCCCCCGAGCCTTCTCTTCTCCAGGCTGAACAGTCCCAGCTCTCTCAGCCTCTCCTCACATGAAGGGATGCTCCAGTCTGTTAAATCAGTCCCGTGCCAGACATGCTCCAGATCCTGGCAGATCTTTCTCAAGACTTTTTTAAAGACAGAGGAAGTCAAACAGGCGAAAAGCTTCAACCGAGACTATGTTTGAGTTGCAGGACTGTTGCAGAAAATGGATTGGGTTTGTGTGAGACCTTTTCCAATTACTTTAACTTACTGCTTGTTAGACATCAGACAGATCTTGCCTTTTTTTTACTGGAAGATAGCAGGACCGGAATACATTATTTGTTGAAACTTGTTTTGACTCCTGCCTTTGATTACCTTTGGTAATTTAAACACAAAGGAGTTGTTTGCGTGTGGACCCATGCACATTGAAGTGTTTTTGCATTTTTAAAATGGATAAAGCTGGTTATCCAGACATAACCTCCATATACGGATAGAGATTCCATTCTCAGCCTTATGTCATGTATTTTGCCTAGCCATAAGGGCTTGTTTGACAGTTGCAGGTCTGCACCTGACTGTGCTATTATTCATGAGTTTACTGAAACTCGCTGTAGGTAAGACTACACAGTCATCTTTCTTGTTTCTCTGTCTTTCTGTTGGTTAAGAGTTTCTTTCCTTGTCTCCTTCCTTTTCCTTCATCCTTCAATACTTCTGATCCATTGGCAGTGAAATGTTTCAATTTTGCCTTTTCTTTATACCTGAAAAGAATTTTGTAATCTCTTGGGATATTACAAATAACAGCATGTAGTCAGAGACTGCACATCAGAAGTAATTAAATTTCAGAGGCTTCATGGTGTTCATAAACTGAAGAATTTCTCTTTTCACAGTCTGGTTTTCAGCAGAGTCTCCTGATTAAATTGCAGCGTGCTGGACAGTCCAGGACCACTTATAAGAGAATAATAATGTTTCTTACCTCAGAGAAGCTGTAAGGCATAATTAATTTGTCCTTGTACAGTGCTTTGAGATCCTAGGATAGGAGAAGTTGAGTGTGTGCTGCTGTTACTGATTATGGGTAGTCAGGGACAGAATCCTTTTACATTAGAGATGTCCAGAAATTAAAAGTATGCATGAATACTCCTGGTGAATGAATTAAAAGTAAAACATCATAGTAAATGTTACATAAACGCATAAAGATGAAATTTGGAGGAAGTGATAGCAGAATCAAAAGCAGCCAAAAGGCTTCTCAAAGGCATAACTGTGACTGCCTGGAAAAGCAGTGTTTTGTATGGCTTTCCTATGGTTCGCTGTAGTCACAATTTTTCAAAAGTAGAAACTCACTTTTTGCAGTTGCATAACCTGAGGGTGTCTTTTTTTTCTTGACATTGCATTGACATCAGGGTCGGGTAAAACAACATTTCATAATGGATGGGCTGTGTAAAGGATAAAGCCTGTCCTTGTGCATTATTCTCCCTGTGCAGTGTGGTTTTGAAAGCGGGTTGTTTCAGTGTCAACCTGTTTCATTTCCCATGAAGAAGCACATTTCTGGTTCTCTCAGAAATCCTGTTGATGACTTACTGCTAGAGATGAACATACTTCTCTTTCCCTTGACCCATTTACATTTGCCTTTTAGGGTCCTTGACCTGTGGCAGTATCTGTACAGGAAGGAATGGTGTTCTTAGTGTGGTTGAAGATGGGCCTTAATTTTTGTTCACACAGACTTGGTTCTTGGTTTATATCTCCAGCAGGCTCTGACTTGGTTCCTGCTTGATTTGCTCTCCACGCTGTGTAAGCTAGGGAAGAGGGAATGAAGTTGTTGGTCTTACTGAGCTATATCTAGCCCTTGCACTTGGACTCAGAGGTGGATAATCTCACTGACATAAGTTTATCAGCAGAAAGGGTGATCTATCAATAGTACAAGCTGTGTTTATTCCCAGGAGAGACTAGTGAACTGAACAGAAAGCTCTACTGCCCTAGGAAGACCAGCCACTTGAAATCTTGTGCATGTCTCAGCAGTTGCCACTGCCTCCTGTCTCCATGTATCTCTGGTCCTATCTGCTGGTGTCTGCTCACTGCTGCACCCATTCATGGTCTGGTTACCATCCCCAGTTCCTTCCCTCTGTCATTTTGGAGCTGGGGAAGGAGGGTAGGAGAAGGTCAGCACCTCTTTAGCGGCAGAGACATTAGCCATCATAAGTGTCTAGCAGGAAACCTGAAGTAGACAAAGGAAAATAAGTAGGGCATAAACACTTTCTCTGCTTTATAATGGAGAAGATTAATTTTGCTACTTTGCCTAGACGCCCTTCCTCCTCTCCCTTGTCATGGCGCATGTTACCTAGCTCACTAATTCCACGCAAGCTCTGGTCACTTTCCTTACATCTCAGACCACTCCTGTTGCCCTCACCTCAGGTCTGAGCCACCCCATGTCTGGTGCTCAAAAATTCACCATCCAGCAGGAAACCAGTGGCTAGGTCTGATTATAATTCCTTCATCTCCCTCCTTCCCATGAGAACAGCATCTGAGCAATATCCCCCATCCCCTCTTTTCTTTCTTTCCTTTTTTTTTTTTTTAAAGTGCTAAATAATGCTACTTGAGAACTTTTCCTGGATTTTTTTGAAAGCAAGTGAGATAAATGAATTAATATTTAATCCAAACAATTTGGAAGAATTTGAAGCTACAATTAGATAGCCATGGCCATCTGGTGTGAGCAACGGAACAACAATTTATTTAATAACTTGGAAAGAGAAAAGGAGCTGCCAATCACCTATCGATTTATTCCTTAATAAAGCTTGCACAGTCTCTGCAGAGGGAGATCCAGGTGGTGAAGGAGACACTCCAGACCGTGCTGGTGCAACTTCAGCCAGCCAGGGAGGCAGGAGAAGAAAAGGCTGGAGACTTCCTCTGTGACAGCTGGTGTCCAGGAAAACAAGACTTGGAGGAATAATGAGCAGAAAGAACTGGTAGGATGACATTAATTCACCAAGGGTGGCTTTTAGTAACTGAATACTGTTTTACCAAGCCTCAGGGATCTCTTCTCTGCCTGCATAACTAATAACTAAATCAATTATGGAGAAACAGAGCCTGGAGGTCTATCATCAGAAGTATTCTACGCAGCCTCACATGTTCTGGCACAGATTGGGAAACAGCTTTCAGAGCAGAGCATCCCCTGTAAATGTGTAGATTACAAATTGATACATTTCAAGTGAGTCTGCAAAGTTGCCTTTAATGTCAGTGAAATGTTCTCCTTGAAGACTCGTAAACAGTATCTGTCTTCCTTACTCATGGATTTTTTTCCCTGATTTAAAAATGTAGTGTTAAAGCTGGAACATCTAGTATTTCTTGTAAAATAGCTGTAAGAATATAAGATTTTTTTTTCCTTTGGCTTTAACAGCTCTCTTACACTGAATGTATTTGCACATTCCTGCCAATAATTAAATCAATAGGATGAAATTCAAGCTAACCATGTACTTTTAACTGAAATTTAGAGCTCGTTTACTCAGTGGTATCGAGTACAGTAGAGGTAACTAACAGCAGCCCCTACAGCAGTAGTTTAACTACTTTCATTTAGGTATTAATATAAACTTGTTTTAGTATTACAGGGGTTGTAAAGCACACAAAAAATACTATGTTGCTGATTTTGTGCTCCTTGTATTTATGTATTGTATGCACAGTAAATCATTTAGGTCTCCTTGTAAAGTTTATTATTACTGCTATATTATTTTGAGCTTCCTTCTAAACTTAAGAAGGAATGCAGATTTTTTTTGCAATGGACACGTATGTATATGTACATACTTAAACGTATTTTTAATAGGAAAGAAAAGCAATGTTCCATTGAAGCCAACTAGTACAAATGACCTACATTTAGATCATTCTTCACAACAGTTGATATTTTTAGGAATTCATAATGTACTCTTGGATACCAGAATGTATCTGATACCACAAAGTTCTGCTTCTGCCACGTGTTGCGGAGGGAGAATTTAAAAACAAAATGTCTCTTGTTCATTTATTTTAAGCCAGTAGATCAAGCAAGTGTCTTGTGACTTATTACTGTACTTTTTAATACTATTTGTATGACATTTTTTGAATTGTTTTGCTTCTGTTACTTCAATTACTTGTTTTATAGCCACTTTATGATTTTTTTTGCAAATTTGGAAGGATCATTGGACTACTAGCCCACTAAGATTGTGTTCATTTTCTTCCGTGTGTTTTAGTTGAAACTAGTTGAAACTTCTACCTCAATGTTTAATACATAGGGAGGAAAAAAGTGCCAGGCAGCTGAGCCATACAACAGGGTTATAATTGCATCCAGGTGTATACGGTTGTCAAACCAGGGCAGCAGAGCTCAGGTGCTTTCTGTAGTCATCAGATCCTCGGGATGGAATTACAACCCTGTAATTCAGAACGTGGTTGACTTTTATCATTGTATTATATATGGATCAGCTTCTGTGTTGTGGTAAAGACTCTTGGATCTTTACCTTCCATGGACTCCAGCTCTCTGTTCCCATCCCCAGTCTTGGATGGAGGTCTCATGCTGCTCTGCTAGGTCTGTTTCTCCAGCTTTGCTGGACTGTCCCTCTTTGATAGCTCCCTCCCCTGCTAGATTTGGCACTTTCTGAAACTGATGAGTGCAGGTGGCAGCCTGCAGTTTGCTGACATTCGGCCCGCAAAAAGACCAGCCCACTTGGGAAACCCTGGCTGGGCACACGCACATCCTGTGGCTGCCTGAGGACAGCGGTCAGCCAGAAAGCACTGACAGGAACCCCCATGAGTTCAGGTCAACTAAAAAAGGACGCACACTGACAGGAGGGAGCTCCCTTACAGCGGTATCCTAAAGACCACTAGAAGCTGCTTGTGCACTACCACTGTAAATATCCAGCAATGAGCGTTTATAGGACTACAAGCCTGCTGCAAGGACAGCCCAGAGACAAACAGCACACTAAGTAAGGCCTGATGGCTCTCTTCTTCCACACGCTGAGGGGTGTGTGGAGATTTGTCCTTTGACTGCAAGTGCCTTAGAGCCAAAACCAGCCACAGGTGAAGTGTGAAGCCTTCCTCCATGCAGCAGCAGCAACAACAGGGATGGTTACCCTCATAAGGATGGGACAAAAGCATTCTCATTCTCCCTAGCATCATTTATTGACAGCGTTCCCATTCACTTAACAAACCTGTGTGGCTTTTGTGTTTTGCAGCTTCAGAGTGCTGCTGCTTTTTAATAAAAACGCAGCTTATGCAACCACACTGAGACACTCAACTCCTGAGGAGGAGGGAAACGGAATCAATCATTCATATCATATTTGTATGTATTAACATTTATTTTATACATAATATGGACTACTACTTTAATTTATTATTCCATTAACTTCACTGTTTGTTGTGGGAAGTTAGAGCCAGTAATCATTCCTTCTCAATATACTGAATAATAAGCATACTAAAAAACTAGAAGGTATACTATGCAATGTATCGGGTGCCTTGTATCTGTGGATAGAAAACTTCCAAATAAAGAGAAATATGTTTTTAACTAACCAAATGTCTGTTTGGATTCTGAGCAGTGCACAAGGTTTTACAAATTTCATTCTTGGGAGAGGGGGGCAGGGCGGAGAGGGAGGAGAAGAAAGGAGAAAACGTGCATGACTATTAACTAAGCTGTTGACAGCAGCGACTCCTCTGCTTGGGAAATTCTGTGATGTCTTCTGGAAACAGTCTAAAAACACATTCAAAACTAGATTATCACAGCAAAAGGAAGCTATTTTCAGTGTGAAAAGGAGGGAAATACCATCCAGTGAGCTATACAGACAGGTAAAACTTGTGTTTGAGTCCTGGCTTGGCTCAGCCTGCCTGCCTCTCTCACCCAAGGGAGGAAAGCTCTTCCCTCACCTCTGGAGAAGGGGGAAGGGAAGGGACATATGGCTGTGCATTGGCTACAAGACTATCTGAAGTCAACATCACGCTTACACACCTTCATTGCCATGGTGGAACGATGAGAGGTCAGAGAGCGGCTGTAGTGCCCCAAGGATCAGTTTGGCACACACGTACTAGGGTGCTTTCACCTCTGGGTAGCCACTGGTCTCCCAGCACCAGCAGACATGCATCAGCAGAAATAAGCCCCTTTTCTGCCTGGCATATGCATTCTCCTTATCTAAGATTCCAGCCCTCAAGAGGTTTGAGGAGTACGTGAAGAGCCATAGAGGCTCTATGCACAGAAATCCCTGCCACAGCCTCAAGCTGCAAGAAGAGAGCAGCTCACCTCAGGCACACCACTGTGTTTGCTTTGGAGGACAACTGGGCGGTGTTTAACCCTCCCATGCACAAACAAACCCAGGGGCAGAAGGAAGGATGTGAGGAGGACAGCACCCCAAAGGGGTGTTTAGCTCTACCCTAATATTTTTCTCACTCAATTAGCTAATCTGTTCTTTCTAAAGCTTGACATCTCAGTCTTTTGCTTTTCCTATCATTACTTGTTAAATCAAGATAAGCACATCTTTTCTAGAGAGCTGGAGAAGGCAGTTAAATAATAGCGCCCAGTTGGCAGTAGCACTGGAGAGAGCTCCAGGGTGAGATTAGAATAATCCTTGTGTATCCTCTTAGTTTACTATCCTATTAAAAATGAGACTGGGACCAAGAGATTTTTTAGTCTCAGAGATTAACATATGCTACAAAGAAGCTCTAAAATATTATGCACATGTGGGTATTTTTCTGCACTGCTAAGGAGGATAATGCAAGTTTCTGGAGAGATATTAAAAAAAAAAAAAAAGAAAAGAAAAGAAAAGAAAAAAGTGCCTGTGAATGCAAGAGTTTCTTTCTGAACCTGAAAAGCAGCCAAGCCAGCAGCCACAGTAAAGCATTTCTCTCAAATTTCTAATGAAGTTTTGAATATGAGGCTTGGGAAAAGATCATCTGGGGTTGGGTGAGTAAAGAAATGTCTTCTTAGCATGCACGGCATTCAGTCCCTCTCTCCTTGGTTTCTGGTCTAGAAGAATAGTTATCTTAGGGAGGGGGGTGTTGGGGCACTGTCAAAGACACAGGTAAAATCAATACATCACTTGGCTATTTGTTCTTATAATAGCTTGCAAAGTTGAACAAATAGTTTATAATAATAAGCAGCAACACAGGAATACTAAGTGGAAAAAGAGAGTTAATAGGAAAATAATCAGGGTCGCAGCTAGGAGACACATGATAGATCTCACTGTAGAAATGGAAAATTAAAAGACCTTTCCACAATGACAACCCAATTTACAAGGGGAAGAAAACAATGTCAGATTTATTACTTTTCCAACAACGAGGCTGTGAAATGATAAAAGACACCCCTCTGGGTTGTCTTGCCAAGCAGGCACAAAATTTTGAGTGTATCAGCTCACTCCCAAAACCTAGAGCTTTGTGCCTGCTTCCCAGTACGAGCATCCCCAGCGCAGGACTCGGGAGCAGCGACCTGGAGCCACGCACAGCTCTGCCCTGATGGACCCAGGTACTTCTTGACTCTGCTGCTGAAACGGGAGTTTTCAGCACCATGAATTCCTGGAGCAGCTGCTAAATGGCTGCCCAGACTATTTCCCCACTTAGGTGGACAACACTGAGGTGGAGAGCTGGAACATGGCACTGCCACCAGCACGAGGCGCTGACAGGAGGTCACAAGTACTGCTGTCCCCACAAAGTAAAGGCAGATGCAGTTTCACAAAAGGAGGTGCATGACTAGTTGGAGGTTAGGAAAACTTCCTTACAACAAAAGGCCAAAAAGCTCACTACGAATAACACCCAGCTAAAGATCAAGAGGTGACCCACTGATATTCTTTACATGGGAAGGCTTTTTTGCACCCTGCTTTTGCAAAGGAGTCCTGCCAAGCCTGGGAGAGGCACTTAGTGATACATTCACAAAATCCAGCTCCAGGGACTCCCCAGCTCTGTTTAGGGAACAATTCAGAGAGACAGCCCTGAACTGTTTGCAGCACCGCGCTACATCCCCTGCAAAGGAAGAAAATCCAAAGAAACCCAACCAGCACTGCACGCATCAGACACTGCCAATCTCAGCTCAGGATGCTGGCGTGTGATCAATCCGCTGCCGCTTATTTTCATTAAATGAGAAGGAAAAGGTGAAAAGAGCACCCTGCCTCTCACAGCCATACATGATTTGTCATTGCTAATTTTCTATAATGAGCTGTAGCAAATGAAGCCAGTCTCTCTCCATTAATCCTGACGGGAAACATTTCTTCCTTGTCTTCCCATCAAGTGCCCTGAATTCTTTGAGTGAATATGTGCAGCAGCTGTACCGGACCCCCAGCTCTGCTTGAAACCTCTCCCAGCACTGAGCAGCAGGCAGCAACACACAGCAGCTCCCCCAGCACAGCAATACTCCCTGGCTATGACATGGGAAGAGTAAGGCATCACTGAAGCCCTCCCTTTCATTCTACTGTGTGCTTTTTTTATTATCTTGAATTGGAAATGTAATATTGATTGGGTCTGCTTAAATGTCAATGCTTAATAATTCTATTAAAATAAAAAAGAACTTCTGTAGTGGAAATAAAAATTGAAGTGGCAATGTTATCTCCTGAAAGACAAATAAATCACCGGGCCTGGTTAATGTCTCCCCTTCTGTAGCCTTAGTTCTCAATCTTTAGAAAGTTCTTCCCAGATGAAATATTGAGGTCAGGGGAATGATCACTCAGGGATTTCTTTAGTCACTTTCCCTATAAATTGGTAACAGAGCCTGCTTATCTTTAGCAAAGGATGTTGGTAAGGATCAGGTTTTGCCTCTACGATTATTAATGGTTACTGGGCTATTTATTGTGGGGGGTGTTTCTAAGCTTTAGGAGTTAGATCAGTAAGAGAAAATAATCATGACTCCTGCAAATGGGCAGTCCTCTGCAGCAGCCTGAGCTAAGTCGGCTGGTGTCTCATGTCCAGGAGCTCCCAGGGTGCTTCTTCCCCCCATCAATCCACACAGGTAACAGCTCAGACAGACACATATGCTCCACATACATCCCTTCAATACGCAGCTTATGCATGTCCTCAGTGGTGCGCAGATTCAAAAGAAAGCAGCAAGCTTCATCCCAGAACCCAAGGATTTTTCTCCACTGCCAGTCTCCTTGTGCTTCCAGCTCCCCTCTTTGCTGTTCACACAGCATCCTCCCCTGGCCACGGGCTTGCGCCCCGGCTCCAAGGCAGAGCCTGGGTGGCCTCCCCACCTCCCCTGGGTTGGAAGCTGCTGAGGGGCTGATGCTCAGAGGAGGCAGGCGAGCCCCACAGGGAGCGAGCATCCCTGCGGGTCAGCTCCAGCCACATCTTGCAAACATCTGCCTCATGCAGAGGTAGAGGCCAGCCGGGCATGGAGCAGAGCCATTTGCCTCCAACTGCACATCCAAAGCATCTGCAAGTCTTCTCCCTATCACTGCAGCAACACGGACAAAGCACAACCTGATAGGCAAGAAAGTTTAGTTCCAGCAGCTGGAACAGGAGGCAGAAAGCACATTATGGGCGGGCACGGGCTTGCCCCAGTCACTCCCCAAGAGGAGGAAAAGCTGTGGGACCCACAGCATGGACCTGAGCCACTGAACTCGCTGTCCCTCATCAGCGGAAGCCTGAGACACTGCAGTAATACACTCACGTCCCTCCTTTCCTGTCCTTGCAAGGACAAGGTTAACTCCTCTGCCTCAACATACAACAAAGACAAATTCAAGAGTCAAGGAAGGGCAGAAGTCCCTGTCCTTCAGGGTTTTTAAGCACATCAAATGCAAATCCTAGTAAATTTTACCAATGCTCTTATATAGAAACATCTCATGTTGATGACACTGTCTACACAGAGCTCTCTAGTCCATCTTGCTTCACCACTGCTAGAGTGAAATCTGTCCTTTTCAGCACACTCTGTCTCTTTGTCCTTTTCAGTCTCAGCCAAACTCACCTCTGCCCAGCAGGCAATCAGGTGCCCTGGCCAGGCTGTGGGAACCCCTCTGCAACAACACACTGTGCATCTGGCGCTTTTTTCTGGTCTACACCTCTCCTGAGCAGAGACATTACCTGATTTTGAAAATGTTTGCAGTAGAAAATGCTTGAAGTAGTGTTTTTTTTTGTTTGTTTGTTTTTTTTTTTTTTTTTTTGAAAATGCTTGAAGTAGAAGAGAAAGCATCATGGTCACCTGCAGGTAGGCAGGGATCTGTGTAGATCTGGGCTGATGCAGATGGATCAGGCTCATAAGACATCCTCCATGAAGCACATGCCACGGAAAGGCTGTGTGTTCTGTGACTGCACAAACTGCACTCCTTCCTCAGAGCCTCCCCTGGCAGATACACATCCCCTCTATCAGAGGACATGGTTTAAGAATTTATACCACTGGCAGTAAAAAGGAAATCTTCTCTTACACCTCGGTACACAATTTCCAACCTCATCCTCTTCCAGGCTAAACACTGAGCCTTGAAACAACCAAAACTCACCTACCTGCCCAAGCCTGGTAGAGAGCCTGTTAGCTTTCAAACATAAATAACTAAATAAAAGGCAAAAAAAAAGCCCAGAAAACAAATTGCACAGCTTTGTTGAGAGTCTCAGATCTGCCAAGAATTCCCTGCCACTGTTAATCACAAGTCAAAGTAATCCTTTAAGAGGTTTTGCTGGAGGGAACATTTCAGCGTTCAGCATCTCGCAGCACTCTCTGAGGGAAGTCACACAGTGATACTGGGAGAAAAACTGAGGCAAGAGGCATGCCACTGATATGACTCCCTAATTCTGCTCTTAAGATGCTAGGGAAACCTGAGATGAGACAGATATTCACGCAGGATGCTTGTAAAGGCAGTCAGTATGAGCATTTCAATCCTCAGCTGCATCTATACAAGCAGCACTGACCTGAACATAAGGAACAATTTCCTGCCCTTTGGGGAGTAGCAGCTGAGCTGCTTAAGGAAAGCTTGGCCTAAGGTGACAAGGAGATAAGGAGCTCTGATGTCTGCAACCACAGATGCCCACCACATCCCTACAGCATCTGAACAATGCTAGGGCTCCTTGTGCATCTCTCTCCTGAAACTGGTATAAGACAGCCCCTCTTAGTTCTTCTTTTCTCACTCATAAAACCCCCAAATTATGACATTTGTTACTGAAGGTTTGCAACAGAGGCTAGGCGTTGCAGAAGTAAACTACAAGCCTGGCTCTTCCAGCCCAGAGACAGATGTGAAGCTTTCAGAGTGTGATAGCAACTTGCTCTTCTTGCAATAAAGAGAAAACAGCTTTTCAGACCCAGGCCAGACACTGCTGAGTTTCTACAAGTTACTCATGAGCATGACGCTTTTCATCTGGTGAGGCAGAAGACATGGGGCAGGTCCCTTCAAAGGGCACAAGTTAGGGCAGCTCATTTCATGGCTCCCTCTCTATAAGGACCAGCAAGACCTCAGAGGCCAACATACATTAAAAAGTGGCAGCAGCACTGCCATCAATGCATAAGGGAAATACTAACTTACTTAGATTTCTGCTGCAACTCTCATCCAAAAATGTTGCAAACATTTTTCCTCCAGCTAAAACAAAGTCTCTTTTTGTAAAAAGTGTGGAAGTCGTGGTAGGGTAATGACACTGCAGAGCTGTTTTAAAAAGACAAATGAAATATTTAGCCCTCATCGTTAGCTATACTGAAAGGAGGAAATGTTAGCCAGCAATGCTGAAGATCATTGGGGAAGAACAAGGTTTCCAAAACCGGATCTGTCGTTAAACACCTTTCTCATTAGGTATTGATGCAGACCCATGTTCTCAGCAGCCCTACGAGGACAGAAGTGGCCACGTATTCACACGTAATACCTGCCACACTGGTCCAGAGCATGAGTCACTGCTTTCTCTGTGTGAACGGCATAGCGGCGTGACGTTACAGAAGGATGGATATGTCTTGTTCCTTGCATTATGTGGATTAATAAAATTAGGATAAAAAAATGCCTTCTTGGTTAAGAGTTGGTGAGGTAAGGAGTTCAAACATCATCTAGTCGCTCACCTGGAGATTACAGCAATAGTACTCACGACAGCAGATTTTGTATGGAACAAATTTTGTACTTTATGTCAAAACAGGGACAGTAACTTCTTTTTCCCTGATGGGATTTATAGGCTTTTACAAATCTGATATAAATAGGAAAAAGGCCTCCTTCAGCCAGATTCAGGGAACAGGATGTAAAAAGCAGTGCCCACATGCAGAGCTAATCTGGAGAAGCAGGGGTCCCCCCACCATTTGCCTGGTCTGCAGGGAGCTCCTGACAGAACGTTTCCTTCCACCTCCTGTTTGTTTCCCACACTGCACCCCACACTGGGGACACCTTTCTCAATCCCTGCAAGTCCCTCAGTCGAGTATACGAAGTGAATAACATACATTTGCCAAGCAGAAGTCCACTTGCATGCAGCACATAAACCCTCCATAGGTCTATGTTTTGCTATTCAGCATGCAGCTGGGCAGAGCCCAGCAGCCAATTTGCAGCACTGGGCGGTGCTGAGGAGCTGCTGTACACATCAGAAGAGATGAGGATGCTCAGCAGGAGCAAGGAACAGACCATATCTGCCTCAGAAATCACCCCTCTGGTGCATCCCAGACATCACCTTGCTTTTCCCGTGCACATCACATGGAGGCACAGTGGTGCAAGAGAGCTCCTTAACACCTTCCCTCGATTGACCTCCCTCAACCTACCCTTTGGACCAGCAAGAACTCAGAAGACACCCGCAGTCAGAACAAGAAACAAGATGGAGCCCTCTCTCAAGAGTCTCTTCTGTTAGGCAGGCAGTTCATTACTCTTCAGCTGGGCTGTGTGGAGAGCAGCCAGGGCACAGACACAGTAGCTCTCGTGTCCTTGCCTGTTCCTGAGGCTCAGCATCCGTTCCTGCAGCATGTAGCATCCAAGCTGCCTACTGGGAGAGCTGTCCCTGCTGCCAACCCATCCCAAACTGCATTGTGTGCCCTAAGGGCATGCTTGCGTGCTGAGCACACAGGACAAATCATCCTATCAAGCCAGATAACACTTCAACATATAAGACATGTTCTGTAGGAGAGCTCCAGCATGTCTGTATCTGTCAGATGATGCCTAACCAGTTTCAAAGTAGCTCTGCAGGAGTCACAGAACCCATCTTGACTCAGTAGACTTATCACAGGTGGCAGTGCCAAGCAGTCTGTGGATGAGGAAAGGCAGCTCCATCAAACCCCACTGAACCAGGGAACAGGACGTGCAGCCCTGGGAGAGCTGGCAAAGCAGCATTTCTCATGCCATCTTGAACCAGAGATCGGTTTACTCTGCAAGCACTGTCGAGTCTTAAATACCAAATGCTCTGCATGAACACGATATTTCCCCTCACCTTCCCCCCCACTCCTCACCCTCAGGGCCATATTTCTCTCCTATTTCCAGTTTGCTGACTTATTGAAGTCTCAATACTTCTCTTAACAATCTGATCAGTGGACAGATAACATTGAGGAACACTCACAGTCATCTACCTGGTCGAAATGCACTCTGTGACTAAAACTGCAGGAATGGTTAGTTTCAGGATTACTAAGATTTGACAGGATAGCTAATTTTTGAACTTCTTAGGGCAAACCAAGACCCATGCACTGGTATCCATTGCAATACCCATCCATCCACATACCCTGAGGAAGTGTTGCTGTTAGAGACCATTAAGCACTAGATGGGTCCAGCAGTGGTTCTGCTAAGCCAAGCAGGGCAAGGGGGGTAGGGGGGTCTGCCTGCGTACCTGTGCTGGGTATCTGGTATGTGTGCTGCAGTGCAAGTACAGCAGTCTCCGCCCTCCTCCCATACCTCTAACTAAAGGCATTACATCCCACCACTTCTTAAATTAACAGCAAATTTTTCCACCTAGGAGTTGGGCCAGATCCTTGATCGGGGTTGTCCACTGCCTTTTGGCTTCATGAAGGACCTTTGGGCATCTTGAGAAAGGTACTGAGGGCCCATCCACATTTCCAGAGGAACCCATGAAGCTAGCAGAGAAAAAATACTTTATTATCCACTATGAAGATGCTTCCATCCCATAGCAGATGGCAACACTACAGGCTGAAGCATTTTTAGGTTAGTGTGCTTTACGTGCCAGGAAGCAGATTCACATCAGGTTAGCAGCTGCCAAGAACACTGAAGTTCAGGAGTTCACTCACTGCTGTTCTAACTTCCCAAATGACATCTGGGAGACCTGCTCCCTCTCCATGAGTGTATTGCTGTTTCCCTGCCCTAGTAGCCAGAAGGTACATTTTACACAATTTCTCCCCCCCCCAACCTGGATTCCTACAAAAGTTTTTCAGAAAGACTCTGGAAGGTGGGTTTCTCCACAGCAAAACTCATCTGCCTTGCGTGGTTTTGTACATCTTTAAGGAAAGCACATGGAATAGATCCAGAGCCTAACAACTTATGGTCGCAGAACCTACAGGAACACTGCCTACCCAGGTTGGCTTCAATCCATGTAAGACAAGCTCTGCAACACAAAACATAGTCAAGTCAGATATTGAACTGATATCATCAGCTGTCGTAATCTCACTGCTGCTCCCCAGGTAGGCATAAAGTGTTCAGTGCTACAGGTGTGAGATGTTCATACCACAAGCTCCTCCAACACCCCCAGTTTCAGGAAATATGGAGGACGCTCAACAGCTTAACAGAAGAGGTCATTTAATTTAATCCATGCCCTGATTCCTCAGTGTCAATAATTTATCTTTCAGTCTTACTTTAATAGCATGTGAGGTATTCCAGTGTGACCACAGCCTCATCCGAGTACGGGCTGCAGGTGAGTGTTTGAGTACCCGCATCCCTCACTAATCTCTGCAGTGTTTAAAGTCTTGGATGAGCATACAAAATCATGCTCCTCCTGTCACAGGAGAGGCATTAGCAAACAACACCAGATAAAACATTTTAAAAGGCTGCTGTCAGGGATATCTGAGCAATTGCCAAAGCGAAGAGGGAAAGCTAGGATTCACACAGTGAAACACCAGTGAGCTGCCTGAACAGAGCCACTCTCTGTGGGGACCAGGAACCTGAAGCTCCATAGTTAAGCCAGAGAATGAGAAATATTGAAGTCAAATAGATGAAGCTGGGGTGAGTTTATTCTCAAGAGGTGAGAAATGTAAGCCATGATCTGCAGTTTTAAGATTGCTGGGCTGTTGGTAATGTAAATGCAAGCAAGGAAGTTAAAACACACAAGTAAATTCCTGGATTGTATTCAAATACACGTCTGATTATTCTGTTCCTTAGGGCAAATTTAAGAGGTGGTAGGGTTTTCCTGCCTCCCAAATATACAGTTGAGGCTACGCTCCCAATAAAAAATAAAAATAAAAAGTTGCACTATCAGCCAGCACCTTAACCCTGGTAGGATCTTTCCAGTAAGTAAGCCAGCCCTGAGACATGTACTAGCACATCACAAAGCAGTGTCTGATAATTCTGTGTTTCTCTAGCCCAACATGGCCCCGTCCCATGGGTTACAAGTTCATGGATTAGTATAATCCATACAAATACAATTACAGATCTTTATGATTCTTAGCAAGCTCTGCATATTGGCCATGTGCTGAAGTACAAGTTCTTTCCTAATCCCATTTTATGGTTCCCCTCCCCCTCAAAGAGCATCACCAAGCCCTCCTTTATCCAGACTGAGTTTTGATGCTTTTGATCTGTTGGGATTGAGGACTGCATGCAGCCCAGAAGATTATTTTGCTTATCTCTCCCTCCATACCCCCTTTAGTCTGCATGGCCTCAGGAAGACATTTAGGGCAGATGTCAGGCCAAGAGATCCATAACACCAGCCAGATTTTAACAGCAGGCCTGTCCCACACCTAGCACAGGCACGATGCTCCTCTCAGACTGAGCACCACCTGTGGACACCCCAGCAAGACCAGGATGCTGGGATCACTGGTGCTACGCAAGCAGCTGTAGCTGGCAGGCTGCACAGGGCAGAATGACCATGGCTTCGCCCTGCCCTCCCACCTCAAATGCCTCGTGCAAGGACTAGCTCAAGGTACTGCAAATGTGACAACCTGGGCACAAAAGAAAAAGCATCATTCTGCCTCTGGGGTGACAGAACAAAGTTGCTGCTTTTCGGAAGGAAAGGGTCTCCCTGGAGGGCATGATCATCTGAAATGCCTTTAGTGGTCAGTCCAAGGCCCTGGCAGTCTTGTGCTACGCCATCCTCTTGTCCTATATGCATCTAGTTGAGGTAGCTTAAACTTCTATGGGGCTTTCAGGTGCCTCAGCTATCGCAGAATCTTCTTACAGGACCTAAACCTTGCTCCTAGAACACTACTGTACTTGTATGTTCTCCACTAAATCTGCTCCCAGACCCTCTGCTTGAACTCCGGCCTGAAATCCAGGCATACCCAGTGCTGCAGCAGAAGATAAGCCATCAGTGTGCTTTGCCATGTTGCTGCAGGAGGGAGGGTACTGTTTAAATTGGCAGCTCTCCCCAGATCTCATTACTCTGGGAAAGGGAGAGAGAAAGGTGAGCTCCAAGGGCAATGCAGAATCTCCACTGACCACCAGCTCTGTGGGGAGCCCATGGAGGCCAGGCAGGTAACAAGCAGCCGAGCACTGCTTCACCCCAGAGGCTGCTCCAGAAACAGGCAATTAAAGAGCTTCAGTCTGGGGAAGTTTCCAGGATGTCACCCATATCACTCTGAGGCATGCAGGTAGGTGTAAACGCTGGTAAAGGGCACCCTGGCTGACAGCTCCCAGTCTCAGCACACCCAGGTGGCAAGAGCAGCTCCTCTCACACAGCCAGTGCTCTTCTTCCCTGCTCTGCCGGGACCCCTTTGAGGGGCACAGGCAGAGCTAGCTTTCTCTGACCTATTATGTTAATGGTCCCTGTGATGGAGGCAGGTAAGAACTGTGCCAGTTAATAGCAGTTATAACGAGGGAGAGAAGCAATCCTTTTTCCAGTTGAGGTCGATAACAAGGCTCCCATGGGTACCTATGGGAAGTGGATTAGGACAGTTACAGGAAATTAAGATGTGCGCAGAGGAGTGTCGAAGGAACCCTGGAGAGAAGTTTTGAAATTCTTGTAGCCTGATGAGAAATGATTCACTTATCTTCCCAAATGGATTTCAGGAGAGCAGGCAGAGTTGCACATACAGAAGCAGCACCACGCATTCCCTGGGAATAGGTAAGGCACAAACATTATTTGCTCAGCTCTCAAGCTCCTCTCTGTACTTGATAGATGTAATTGCAGATGGTGTTCTCACCTCCTGTTAGTAAACACCTCATCTGCAATTAACTTCACCTGCAATAAAGGTAAGGAGAGAATAATGACCAGCCTTATTCCCCACCACCTTATGCGATGCAAGTGCTTCTTTAGCACAAACACAAGTGGGAACAGCAGAGCTGCCCTGGCAGATGAACCAGAGCCATAGCCCCATTGCACAGACACCATTAGCTCTAGAACCTCATCTCACATCAGGGCTCTTGAGGCATGCTGGACAGGACCAAGTATCTTCTGAACCATCAGCAATTCCTGCAGGTAGAGGGGTCTGGGGTTCAACTAGCAGTTACATACTGTCCTAGCAGGAGAGTTCTTGACCCTTCCCAGTGTCTCCCAGCCAAGCCAGGGCTTCAGTTCTGACAGGACGAACCACATCTCCAGTGAGCTTCAGCCACCATTAAAGCAAATTCAGCTCCAGCCCATATTCTCCACGACTTCCAGCCCCCTCAGCAGCAGAGACAGCTTCCCCAGCCCAGGGCACCTCCTCTCCCACCCGTGAGCTCATGGCCAGCCCACACTCCCTTCATGCACAGATGGCCAGCCACGGTGCCAGTTCGCACAGGCCCCAGTTTTGCTTCCTGATGTGAACACGTGCATTTGGGACAGAAATCAAGTGGTCTGGCTTACTTCACTGAGCAGCCAGGTCCAAAACAGCTGATGCTGCATTACCAGCAAGGACCAGATCTGAGTGGCTCATTAGTTACCAGTCCTCTGAGCTATTCAGCACAAGCCAAAAAGAAAACCACTTCTGGTCTCTGAGGAATTAGGCCTTTTCCAGTTTAAGACTCATCCCCATTTGTTGTCTTCTAAACAACAAAGCAAAGGCTTCAGGTGTTGGAAAAAAGCATGTTTTGAGTGCCAGTTTTCCAGATAGCCAGGCTGGGACAACCATATCACTTCAGTTAAGTCAGAACAGGATCTTTTTTTTCAGTGATGAGCCCAACAATCCTGCCAACAGCAGAGTGAAGCAGGTATCATATAGAGAGACCCAGGAGCACCAGATAGTACACTGAAACTGTGCTGCTACCACCTCTGACATTATGTGAATAACAGAAAAACACAGGCGCAAACTCACAGTGGCATTTGAGTAAAATACACACATAAAAGAATAGGACATCCTTTGTCCTATATGGCAGCTCCCTACACTCCACAGCCCTGGCTGCCAAACATACAGGCCACGCATAAAACATGTTATGCCATGCATAACAGCATGGTCAGGGGCTGAAGCCCAAGTGAAGGCTCTGCTCATTGTTTATTTTTGGTAGTGGGATGGTACAACCAAAACACAAGAGTTCCCACCATATCCTTCTCAACATAACATTAAAGGCCTGTGAGTAGTTTTTTTTCACAGCTACATCACACTGAGAGATGAGACCCCGTCTGTCAAATGGATGAGTTACATTTCCCCCATGTTTGCCTTCAGGGAGCCAGAGGAGCTGTGCTGGTGCTTCTGCAAGAGTGGTACTTGAGTTTCCCACCAGTCTGTGGGAGCTGCAGGTGCTATGGCCTGTGAAGATCAGGGCTCTTCAGTTCAGGACCTTACACACACATTTTGAGTCTCACTCAGGCCCGGTCTGCCTTGTGTATGTTCAAGTCTGTTCAGCTGAGCAACAGCCTGGATCAGGGCTCAGGAGGGGAACAGCAGACGGACAGAAAGAGATGACTGTGAGGCAGACAAAGGCTGGGCAGCCCCATGAGGTGCCATCCCTCAGAAGGGCTGTAAAAAAGAACAAAGCCAAATAGAGTGCAAGTTCCCATTTTTGGCCACCCAATCTCACACTGAACTCACCTCAATTTTTAAGAGCTTTTTTCCGTAGAAGATGCTCAATGAATTAGTGATAGCAAAATCCTACAAGTGCCTGCAACCTTTTAATCTGATTTTGAGTCACCTCACATTGAAGTTCTTTTCCTAGTGCCATGTGCAAGTGCAACAATACCTGGAAATTCAATTGCTGGCTTTTGTTCCATCTCAAAACTCATCTCCGATATTCTCTCTTATTGTGGTTACAGTGAAAAGGGATCTTGCAGAGCTTTTAGAAATGCTGACTTCAAAGCCCATCTAAGATTAGCAAAGTACTTGTTTGCTATATGGTTTCAAGGACTGCAGCAAGCTTCTCCCTTATTAGCTGCTATATTAATCTCTCAGATATTAAGAGCAAGACAGACTACTCGCAAACATTGATGTGGATAAGGGGAGGCAGAAATGGTGCAGGGGGTGCCTAATTCTTCGCTACACAACATAGTGACTAGGCTTCAAATGAGGGCTCCCATCCATCCCAACTGTACACAGCAAATTCAGCTATCAAGGGGAAAATGTTCGTTAGCAGCATGCAGGTCAGAAGCAATGTGGCCCCCTCCTCCTCTGGCTCAGTCACAGCAGGAGCATCTGCAACAAATTAATTTCCCCTGGTGCATTACAGCCCCCTTGGCCGCACACAGGCTGCGCATTCAGCATCTGCTGCCTTTCCTCACAAGTTCATGGGATGCTTTCAGCCAGTTGTCACAGCTCCTACAACTGTGGATTTTCAAAGGCTTTCTACAACTGGATACAAGATGGAGAGTCGAGGCAAGACCAATATGTTACTTTTCATACTTTGCCCAAATGAAAGATTGAACCTGGCTCTTCTTGCAAAGAAAAACTAGGTACAAAACTTCAGAGGACCCACATACCTTTAAAATACATAGCACTACACTTTCCTGAGGAACTTGGCTGGTCAAGTCCCAGTGTGAAGCATTGTTTGAACATACTTTCCTCTACTGTTTCAAAAACAAGGTAGGATGTAAACAATTTCAATGCCCTACATGTTATGACAGCCACAGAGCAGCAGCTGTGGGTAGTGAAGAAGCAACAGTTCTGAAACAGCACACCAGAAACCCACCAGAAATGCTGTTGTGTGGATTTATTTTATTATTATTATTAGAACAGTTTAAGGCTGAGTTTCAGAGACGGTATGAAACCTTGAAGATCCTTTCACGTGCAAGGTGCACAACTCAGATGAACCTGATGTAAACAATGATAGGGAGAGGGATCAGATCTACAAGCACAGAGACTGACATGAGTTACAGAAAGTTAACCAGAGCTGTTTTTTCATCCCTTAAATTCCTAATTTTCAAAGCTTTCTGCAGCAGACAGGCCCTTCCTTCCTTGTTAGCACCTCCTGTTTGGTTTCCTTTATCGCCAGCGCAGAGGAACACCCAAGGACAGCCCACAAACATGCCTCAGCTAGGCTTTAACTCATCCAGCACCACTTGCCAGAAGGATGAGATTTCCTTCTGCAGGAGATGGGTCAAGGGGACCCTTGCTGTGCCATCCTCACTGGGAAGCAGCTAGAGAGGCCTCAAGGCAGCTGGGGAATGACAGAGAAGAAAAACAAAAGCTAAACCCAAAGAGTTCATTTGCCAGAAAGCTGTGGCCCCTTGGAGAGCAGGGATGTGAACCCACACCCATGAGGAGGAAGGTCTGCCTCTAGCACCTGGCTGTACACCAAGGCATTAGTCACAGCAGCCAGCCTCCGTAATCCTCCTGCTAGGACCCTTTGTTGTAGTCCTGTCCCCTCTGCATGCCACCCTCAGGCTGGTAGGGTGGCCTCTAGCACTTACCCTCCCCTCTGCTTTTGGCCACAGTTTCAGTTCCCACCACTAGACTCACTGCTCTGGAGCATCAAAGTTAGCTCCAGGCTGTGGTTGCAGGACCCCAGCAGATCTTGTGTTTTTTCCATTTACTTTAGCCTGAAATAAGAATGAAGCAGCCTGTACAGGAAAGCCCAAACATTAAGGAAAAGGTTTGGGATCTCTATCATGGATTTTCCTCAAAAAAAAAAAAAAAAAAAAAAGCACACCCTGAGAATAATTTTGCTTCTTTAGCACATGCAGATTCTCAGCTTCCACAGTTAAAAATCCAAATGCTATCCATATGTTTCCTCCATGCTCTTGTGCTTCCTGGCCATTTCTCCAGCAGTCTTGCATAACCTGGGACTTCCTTCTCACCCAGCATCTCACAGTAAATGTAAGACTTTGCTAGATGAGGAAGAAAGTGGTTTCCCCCTCATTTGCCAGGACCAACAAGTCAAGACGTCTGGCCCTGTGTACCTACCTGTTCATGATCTTATAATGCACAGGACAAGTATTTAAGAATAAACAGCCGTAGCAAAAAACAATAGCAGAAAGACACCAACAGTATTGCTGTTTACAAGGTACATGCATGTGACAGCTTACACAGAATGAGAGGCAGATAGCATTTTGAATTTCATTGATAATACAAATGTAAATTAGCCTAGCTTTAATAGCTTTCATATGTCATCTAATGCTTCAGCAAAGGTTCCGACTTCTTTTTAATGTCATTTATTTTGTTCCATATTCATCTTTGCTATGCACTAGGAACCACTGTCTGCAGGAGAGACACTAGGGCTAAGCTCCAAGAGGGGTAAGAGATACTCAACATCAAAACACATTTCCTTGGAGCAATCCTGTGAGCAACAGGACTTTCTATTTCTTTCTAGGATCCCCAGTAGCTAAGCACTGATGCACAGGGTTTGTTTGCTGGCTGATAACATGCCTGCTTGAACCAACTTGTACACATTAACACCTACAAAAACAGCCCAGCTGGAGCAATCCAACATGGGACAGAGCACGCCCTGCCCAGCAGTAGGTTGCCTGTACAGTTCCACAGGAGCATCAAGTGGCAAAACAGCATGTTCAGAAGCTACAGCAGAGGCTAGGATAGAGGCAATGACATGCTCCAAGTGCTAAGTCATCCCTGCTCCTCCCTGTTACTCACTGCCCTTCCGGAGAGCTTTCTGCTTTGCTAGTACTTGTTCTCCTCCCCAGGGAGGGGAGCCAAGTTTCTCTCATCTTTGAGTACTGATGTGTTGGTTTTTTTTCTTCTCCTCTGAGAAGAGCACCTATGTACAAGCTCCTATAAATCTCTTTGATGAATTTGGACAAGGGAATTGGCATTAACTAAGAACTATCAGCCAAAACAAAGTTCAGCTCAGACTGAGGCTAAGCCAGCTTTCAAGCCTGGTTAACCACAATTATGAATGACAAAGCCTTCCCTTCCTGTGCTGTGCACCTTCTGCCTCCCATGGGTCCTGGGAATGGGGGAAGAAGGGGGAGTAGATGAGAGACCATCCTTGAGGAGCTCTAGACTTGAGCAGGAGCCAGAAAGTACTGGAAACAGATGTTTCTGAGGGGAAGTATTTTTTCCTAGAAGTTTCCCAACCAACCAAAGACATTGCTTACCTGAATGGCATCTAAATTAATGGAATATCAGTGCTAGAGCTAGGCAGGAAATAATGCTCCTATCCTAAGAAACCTTTTTTCTCCCCCTTCCTCAGTTTTTCCTCCTGGGGAAATCATGCTTTTGTTAGTCTTCTTAAGGAAAGCAAAGCAAAACAACAGAAAAAGATCATCAGTTAAGAAACCACCTGTGCTTCTCATCACAGCCAGCAGACAAGCAGTTCTGGCACCTCTGTGCAATACAGGAGAATCAGATTCAAATTTCTGATCTTCCCAAATTAGGGTGACATCAGTCTCGATCTTCCTACATCCTTTGTAATCCCAAAGTCTCCAGGTATTGATACTCCTGCAAACTGAAATTCTGCTTTGGATTCAAAATGGTGACTGCTACAGCAGTACTGCTATTTCCACAGAAAGCCAGGATAGATGCATTTCTCTCAAAGTTTTCTTCCTTGCATACAGAAACCTGAACTACTTACTACAACTCCTCTGTCCCTCAGTGCTCTCCCCTAGATCTGAATCTTCACAAATAGCTGATTAAACAACTTTCAAATGACATTTCCCTTATTCTTCTCTATGTTATTCTGCTTCCACAAGCATAGGTCCCATATCACCAACAAATGAAGAACTTCTGACAAATAGCATCATTTTATACCCATCTAATCAGTGTCCTATGACAAAGCTTGAGAATATTTTTTTCCAATTTCACTTTTCTGTGGAGATTTATGTTTGTTTTACATGAAAAACCAAAGCTGTGTCATCGATGACTGATTGTGTTTTCAAGCCAAGGAAGAGAAATTTGAAAATACAGATGTATTTTCACTCCTTGATGCAATTGAAGACACTCTGCTACTGAGAGCCCCAAGTCAACTACGGTAACTCATGAGCTGTGCCTTTCTGTCCATTCACAGGAAGTATTTTTTAGAGTTTTGGACAACCAGAAATACCCCACAGGAAGGCAGCCTGCCTGGAGCCTGACACATGCTATCGAGCTGGGTGCGTGGACAGTCGTGCATTCCCCCCCCCCCCGAGGGGCTATGGAAAAAACAAACCAAAAAGCCTTCTGCGGTGCTGATTAGACTTCCAGATCACTTGTAAACCACCTCCTAGGTAACAACATGTGAGACATCACCAGACTTATGCAAAATACATTGCATCTCATGAGGAAATAACTTATCAACAAGTAAGAAAGTGCCCCAGCCTGTTGTTCCTACTGTATTTCAGTCCAAATGTATTCATCTTGCTTATGAAACTTGAGAGGGAGTTGCATACACCACACAAATTCAGAGTTTCTTCCAGAAACATCTGACTTCATAAGTTGAAATAAGCCAACTCTGCAGGCAGGATGAAACCAGTTCAGCAGCTTTGCACGGGGAAACACTTGTGTTGATAGGTAGGAGCTTTTGAAACAGCAAAGGCAGACAGCTGCAGTCATAACCTAGGTGTTTGAGAAGTCTTTCCAAAACTGCTGACCTTGAAGAAAAGTGCTGGAAATTGCCATATTGCTTTGTAATTCTGTACAGGAAACCTGGTATGTCAAAACTTTACTTCCCTATATGCTTTTTTTCTCCTCCTTTACTCACACAAAGGGAGTGCCTGGTATATCCTGGCCTGAGGACTTCTCCAGGTGGTCCCAAACAGTGCTGGAGTAACAGTGCCACCTTTGCCTAGTCCTCAACACTATTCTTCAAGGAAAAGGGTCAACAGTGCATACCTCAAAGCATATAAGGGTCCAGTACAAAGAGGCTAAAATCTTTGCCAGCAAAAGAAATGCCTTATCATTACTGATTGCTACATCCCAAGAGCAAATTGAAGTTCTTGGTTTAAGGAACAAAGAAAATATATTCTCAGTGTCTTTTAACCAGCCTGTGAAGCATAAAGGCCTTTTACATGAGTTGTCATACAGGTAATTATAAGAGGCAATAGATTTGACCTACAGATCAGAAACAATAGATTCATTTGTTCTGGTCTAGACTGAGTTATATAAGTGGTAACATATCACAGTAAGAACTCAGGCTACAGGATATTCTTTCTCCCAAAAGAAGGAAACACACCTACAAATGCACACATGGAAACATTCTTTCATACAACTTAAATAGATCCAACTAAGATGGCATCAGAAATGAAACCAGATATTACTCTTTCCATATGCTTGTCAATGAATGTGTAAGTCAGTATCTCTCTGATATCTAGCATCCCTACTTAATTTTCATGATATGATTTCTTGATGAGTACATCTAGCCACAGATTTCCCCCCCACCCCCATTTTTTTTACTTGGAATACTTAAGTGACTGTAGAGTACTTAAAAGTAGTTCCAGGTAAAGCTAGAATAGTTCTTGATAGAAGTTGCAAGATTCCAATTTTCATATGTTCAGCTGAGAAAAATTTTCATATGAGCAAGTGGATGGTTGCTTTTCCTGTCAGCATGAAAGACGCTGGAAAAATGGATTGTATTTTTATTTTCTGTTCACAGGGCTATTTACTAGAGCTCATTAAAATGTGAGTGCCTGTATTAGCATGTCTGAGCCTTGACATCTTTCCTTCCACCAATCCATGGTACATGGAAAGTTTTGTATATATTTCAAGCTGGAAAAAAATAAACTCATGGATTAAATAAATAATTAAAAAAAGGGGGGTTGGGTTTTCACATTTATGGTGAAGTGTACCCCTCCAGTCAGCCTTCATTTCCCTATTTACATGGCTGTGGCAGTCTGACACCAGGAAGTTTGGTTTGCCCAGACATAAGCCCCTTGAAACAGACTTCCTTACCAAACGCTCACTGTCACCATCATTACCCACCATCGTTGCTGGAAGCGTTGAGACCCAGCATCCCTCCCTGCCCACTTTAATGTACCATGCCTGTAGCACAAGTCTCCGTTCATCTCTCTATAGCATGCCAACCAGTAACAATATTGTCTTGGGTGGTTCTCCTTTCTAAGGCTTGTCTATTTTTTCCACTCACCTCCCTCTCTCACTAGGCTAATCCTTTTGTGCAAGGTTCAAAGAACATGGTCCCATTCAAGGCTGCAGCAGATGGCGAAGACGCATTATGGGAATAACAGCAAAGACAACGGGATACACATGAGATCATCATGAAGGAGCACTGAATAGCAGCAACACCGAGTTATGGCATCATTTATCATTGTAGAAGGCAAGACACAAGGTTATCTCAAGGGACTAATTGTTTAAAATCCCACTAGCTCCTTCCAGCCATCAACCTGCAGCTTCTGATACCAAGCAATTCCATTTCCTGCCCTTCAGCTTGGCTGGTTTGGCATTAGGGGGTGGGGGAGAGGCACTTCATTGTCCATGTAGCTCTTTATACAGTGAAATGAGCGGTCTTACAGAGCACTAAGAGCCAAGGAACTAAGTACTCTTAAACCTAGGGAAAATGGCAGGAAAAAATATTGTCCACACAAAGGCAAGAGGTAAAGGTCAGGGCAGAGCTGAAATCAGGTGTTAGTCTGTCCCTCAAGCACAGCTAATTCCTCTGGGCCATGCATACCCCTACGTACAGAAAGGCTGAACAAAAGCAGCTTTCCTTTGAACTCTAATCAGCTCCTTTACCAGATACTCCTAAATCTAACTTTGTCCCCTGATTGCTGCAATTCTGCCACATTAAAGTGATTCTCTGAAGTAACTCTGATTCATTCACAATGCTGCTATTTAGCAGCCAGAGCGCGAGAGCGATGCGGTTATGTTTTGATTTCAACTCAATTACCAGCAGAGAGGAATCCACAGCACAGAGCTGAGATGTGCTCAGCACAGCTGCAGCAGCGGTCATACACCAGAAGCCCTGTGCCTCCCCTTCCCCAAATTAAAGTCTCTCTTGAAATGCCTCTCTGCCACACAACCTTGCTGCGGGTAGACCAACATGTGGGGGTACACATGGTTTACACAGTCTTCTCTCCAAATGCAAGGGGGTGATTTTAATCTTCAGATAAATGAATTGACACATACAGGTCAAAGGCAAAGCTGGTTTCTGGAAGCGGAACCAACCTGAGAGACCATAGGAGCAGGGTTCGAGGAAGGGCAAATACCACGTCCCCAGGGGACACAGACTCTTCACATGGAAAAGAAGTAAGAGCTAAAATTAAAAACAGTTCAAAAGGAGCACTTCTCTTTTTGAGAAGAGAAAGGAGAAGTCACCTCAGGCCAGACCAAGAACAGCTCTTCCCACAGACCTATTTCAGCACAATCAGGACGCATCCTTCCAAGCAAAGGGGCCAGGGGGCTAGACCTTAGCAGAATAAAGAAAAGCCCAACCAGGAAAGATGACTCTCACATTTAACTCTATCACAAACTTCAAACATCAGAGCAACAGAGCCTCAACATGCAAAAATATAATTAACCCTTTAGAAAGCAACATTTTTCAAAGGGCCCTGTCAATCAGGCAGATGAAGGGGGGCTTCGTTGTAATGAAAAAGAACACAAAGGCTTTCCATGGTCAGCTCTCGCCATCTTCTGTTCTGCTGACTGCAGCTAGGCTGCTGCAAGAGGGCTTTACATGTAGAAATCAACTTACCAGTAATTTTTAGCTGAGATCCTCAAAGCCCCATCCACAAAACTGCTTCTGTCCTTCTCAGCACCTACGGTAGTTATAGCTTAACAACACCATCAGCCACCTAAAGGTGGTAAGGTCCCACCTCAAGGTACAGCAAGACGAATCTTGCCCTGGGTAGCGTGGCCAAAGGACCCTTGCAGAAGCACCCTCATCATTAGCCACAGCTGGTGAGCAACCAGTCACCACAGCTGGAGGCTCCAGTACTTATAGGTCCTGAAATTAATTACAACTTCAGCTACCACATACTGGGAAATTAAATTACCTCCTTCAGGTGGTCTGAATGAGCAGAAATCATCCCCATGTACAGGGAATTAAAACAAAAGAAACCCTTCTAGAAAGAGGAAAACAACAGCAGATCAGGACACCAGACTATTATTTCAATTTTCTACTCCACCAAAAAGCTTGGTGCTTGTCTTAATCCCATTTTTTTTCAATGTTTCTGAGAAACTTCAGAGTAGTACCTAGCTCTGTATGTCCTAGATACTACTCACTGCTTTTTACCTGGAGTTGAAAGAGCCCACTTTTTGGGAAGGTCTATATTTTACCTGGAGGGATGAACTGCTTTTAAGTAGAGCCTGCTAATATGACTAAGCTGTAGCACTGAGGTCTTCAGCAGAGATCCTCTGGGAAGTGGCTGCATTTCTTTACAGGCTCATTGGAATTTGTGTCATCTCTAATGGCTGCTCCAGAGATGCTTCTGCAGCACCATAGGCTCCAGAGAGCAATCTCCTCACTCCTCCTTTTGTCCCCTCTGCCTGGGGAAAGCCTTTTTGCTGTAACACTGAAAACGGTAGCTCTTCCTAGGTTGATACCTCAGGTTTTGTCACCCTCAGTTCAGAAGTAGCACTGTTGAAATAAAAGCATGCTTCCCTATCGCCTCTTGGAGATACAAATGAGGCCAAAGCCTCATTTATTTCCTGGGGTCCTTAGGAGCTCTCAGGAGCTCTGTGTCCTGCTCTTAGGGGCCATCCACAGCCAGATTCCCACTGCTTTACAGCTGATTTACAGGAGTGGTTGAAAACTCTAAAAGTAAACACAATTGTTTTATTTTACATTGAGGTTTTGGTGTGTCTCACGCTCTATTTAACACAATGCAGAGATTTTTTAATGGGTTAAAGGTTGTTTTCTCAGAGCTGGGCCTTATAAAACAGTTGATTGTTTAAAGTAAACTCAACTATGGAACCACAGAAATTCCCCTTACTAAATTTTTGGAGCTCTGAATAGCCATCTGGTGGAGCCACCTGGCTTTGGGGGAGGTTGAAGGATCAGATTTAGACTGGAGACCTAACTTGGGATGACTAAAGTTAGGTGAGAGGAATTCCAACCAGGATGCTTCAACAGCTGTTGAGGGTATTATTGGAGCAGTCACCAAATGAAATATAACACCATTTTTTTAATGGGGTACACTGCTGTTTTTAGAAATTAAGCTTCTAGCCCTGTTGTTGTTTTGGAATTCATTTCACTGATGGAGATGTGGGAAGTACTTTGGTTCATCACCTCAAAGGAAAAGAGATGCCTAAATCCCAGTGACTTCAGTAGGTGTTACGATTATTGAAGTTTGGGAATTTGTACCCCATTTGATTTCCCTCTCCAGTGACCATTTAGTCTGTACGCATAACTAAATGTGAGCTTTACATCTTCACCTAAGAGACAACTTGGTAGTTTCCATGACTTTTTTCAAGTAGAATTCAGTGAAATTTGTGGAAAATTCCTCTCCTGAGCTGTGGATTTGCTGGTGGACAGAGGAAGACATTGCTCCCTGTATTGGCATCCCCTGGATGAGCAGAGCAGCCTGGGCAGAGGGAGGCAGCAGTGTCAGGGTGTTCGTCCTTCTGTGTACCCTGCAGCTAACCTACCCATGGCCTCTCCACTAGATCCCTTTCTTTGGCTGGCACTGCCAAACAGTGTCAACTTTGTAGATTTTTTTTCTATCACGTCCTTTTCCATCCAGTCACACCACTATTGCTGGATAGCAGCCATAAGCAAATAAAAAAATCGTGCTATCTGTGAGCTCCAAAATTAGCTACTGTTAGCAGTCATCTTACACTTCATATTACTGCATTGATATCTAACTGGTTTATATATTCTGGTTTGTTTCTCCTTATACATGTAGCCAAACAGGAAAATAGTAGATAATTGACCAAACAGATTTCAGCCAGCTATTTGGGGAGGTCCCAGCTGACTGGCGGCTAGCAAATGTGACGCCCATCTACAAGAAGGGCCGGAGGGCAGACCCGGGGAACTATAGGCCTGTCAGTTTGACCTCAGTGCCAGGGAAGCTCATGGAGCAGATCCTCCTGAGAGTCATCATGCGGCACTTGAAGGGCATGCAGGCGATCAGGCCCAGTCAGCATGGGTTTATGGAAGGCAGATCCTGCTTGATGAACCTGATCTCCTTCTATGACAAAGTAACACGCTAGGTGGACGAGGGAAAGGCTGTGGATGTGGTCTACCTTGACTTCAGCAAGGCTTTTGACACCGTCTCCCACAGCATTCTCCTCAAGAAACTGGCTGCTCTTGGCTTGGACTGGCGCATGCTTCGTTGGGTTAGAAACTGGCTGGATAGCCGGGCCCAAAGAGTCATGGTAAATGGAGTCAAGTCCAGTTGGAGGCCAGTCACTAGTGGCGTCCCCCAGGGCTTGGTGCTGGGGCTGATCCTCTTTAATATCTTCATCAATGATCTGGACGAGGGCATTGAGTGCACCCTCAGTAAGTTTGCAGATGACACCAAGTTAGGTGCGTGTGTCGATCTGCCTGAGGGTAGGAAGGCTCTGCAGGAGGATCTGGATAGGCTGCACCGATGGGCTGAGGTCAATTACATGAAGTTCAACAAGGCCAAGTGCCGGGTCCTGCACCTGGGGCGCAATAACCCCAAGCAGAGCTACAGGCTGGGAGATGAGTGGTTGGAGAGCTGCCAGGCAGAGAAGGACCTGGGAGTGATGGTGGACAGTCGGCTGAATATGAGCCAGCAGTGTGCTCAGGTGGCCAAGAAGGCCAACGGCATCCTGGCTTGTATCAGAAACAGTGTGACCAGCAGGGCTAGGGAGGTGATAGTCCCCCTGTACTCGGCTCTGGTGAGGCCGCACCTCGAGTATTGTGTTCAGTTTTGGGCCCCTCGCTACAAGAGGGACATCGAGGTGCTTGAGCGGGTCCAGAGAAGGGCGACGAAGCTGATGAGGGGCCTGGAGAACAAGTCCTATGAGGAGCGGCTGAAGGAGCTGGGCTTGTTCAGCCTGGAGAAGAGGAGGCTCAGGGGCGACCTTATCGCTCTCTACAGATACCTTAAAGGAGGCTGTAGTGAGGTGGGGGTTGGTCTGTTCTCCCACGTGCCTGGTGACAGGACGAGGGGGAATGGGCTTAAGTTGCGCCAGGGGATTTTTAGGTTAGACGTTAGGAAGAACTTCTTTACTGAAAGGGTTGTTAGGCACTGGAACAGGCTGCCCAGGGAAGTGGTGGAGTCACCATCCCTGGAGGTCTTTAAAAGACGTTTAGATGTAGAGCTTAGGGATATGGTTTAGTGGGGACTGTTAGGGTTAGGTTAGAGGTTGGACTCGATGATCTTGAGGTCTCTTCCAACCTAGAAATTCTGTGATTCTGTGATTCTGTGATTTATGTGTTCAGTGAAATCAGGCTGTGCAGAACCCCAAAACACAAGACCAGTTGCTACTTTTGTTGTATTTGCATTTGGAACGTACTTAAACTATGTCTACATTTGCTTACTATGAACATTATGATGTTCACTCACAAGACATGCTAGAGAAAACTGTCATTTCCTGGGCAGAATTTCTTGTAAGAATTAATATGACTGTTTACTTCTACACTTGACACACAATGGTGTAGGGTGAATGTGTGCTGTTTTTTTTTTTTTTTAATTGTTATCTAGAAATTTTGAAAAAGAGGAAAAAGCGATCATTTAAACTATCCTTGAAAGATTCTTAACTTAACCTTTCCAAGGTAGTTATTTCAGATGAATTTTCTTATTTTAGGTGGCAAGAGAAAAAAAAATAAATGCCTGTCACATTTGTGACAGTAGGTTAAGAGATATCCTGAGCTGATAATTTAACTTGCAAAATCAGACAACATTTAGCTGCCAGGTAAAAAAAAAAAAAAAAAAAAAAAAAAATAAATCCCCCAACTGTACCATTATTCATTACTGGCATGAAACCAGTGAATAAATTAATACGGTATGAAGCAGCCGTTAGACAGTAACTTATCTTAGTAGACTGTCAAGTGCTCGCCAGACATTTGGACGAACGAGCCGTCTATCAGGCACACTGTTTTGTGATTGCTGGAGGTAGCTCTGCACAGACAGCTGGAGTCTTACCCTTAAAACACCTTCGCTTCACGTATTTCCCTCATTACAGCATACTGGGCACAGCATGGTGGAGGCCCTTGTTTCCTGGCTCTTCCTTAACAGCAGATGACGTGGGCACAGGATGGCAAAGGCTTGGAGTCAGCTTCAAACACCGAGGGTAAAACAACAGCCGCAGAAAAAGACACTGTGCTGTAAACCAGGACACACTGCACTCAGAAAGGAGCCCAGCTGGAGCTCAAATAAGACATGACTGCAGATTTGAAAAGACCTTTGGAAAACAGCTTGATCTTGACTGAAAGCACATACCAGACTGAAGAAGTTTCTCTAAGCAAAAGGTTGCATCTGGCTGTGAGTGAAGTGATTAAACAACAGCTTTAAGGTTCAGTGACAGAAGTCTCAGCAGAATCTGAAGGCATTTGAGGAGCCTGATGCTCCTTGTTTTACAGAGTGCCGAGGAGAGAAGAAATCTTTAGAAAAGAAATGGGAATACACCACGTGTAAGAGCAAAACAGGGCGCATCCTGACCCTTCAGGACAAATGCTTCTGCTCTCCTATTTTAAGCTCTTTGGAGCAGTTGAACAGCTAAGTAGTCATGCTGAAGGCTGCAGCCCAGAAACAAAATGGGCTGGAGACTCAGCTAACCCTTCTCAAGTTCAGGACCTGCTGTCTGTGGTTTCATTTTGTTAATTTTTGAGGATTCTGCAGTTAGGTGGAAGCTTTCTGACCTTCATCTGTGGGAGTGAGGAGTGGTGGTAAGGGCAGGAAGATAGACAGTGGAAGGGGGAGGAAAGAAATGATTTATTTCCCTCTGAAATGAAGAATTGGCTGACTTTGGTGAAACTAAAAACTTACACATGCACTCACATATGCTTGTCACTGGCATGAGACAAAATACAGGAAAACTATCTCAAAAGTTGTTTAACTTCTGTAAGTAGCTAAATTAAGGGAATTGGGCTAGAGATTGATTTTACAGTGGATACTAGACAGGCACGATATAATACTGTTTATTTCTGGATGCTTAAAAATTGTTACAGCCTTTCTAAGCCACAAACCCTTCCAAAAGCAGAATAACACCTGGGGGCTGAGGGCCTGGCTGAGCCTTTCTGAGCCTTTGGTTAACGGGCTAAACCACCTCCCCTGGGAACGACATAGGAGCCTGTAGGGCCCAACATTGGTAGGCATAATTTAAGACACGCCTTATGTTGTTCTGGGGGATCAGAGTTAGAAAAACTGGTTCCCTGATTTCCATCCTGAAAGGCCAGTGGCAGAGCCATGAGTCACAGCAGCAACACGAAGCTTTGCTGGAGTCAGCACCTCGGGATGGGGGCCTGTCCGCTCAGCAAGGATGGGCATTGTGGGCTCAGCAGGAGGAAAAGGAGGTTTCTGCCTGTCCTCTGCAAGCCAGGCAGGCAGAGCATCACTCAGCCTTTGGCACAGGCTGGCGAGGAGTCAGCTGGCAGCTCAGGATTCAGCTGCTGAGGCACAAGCTGAAATACAGAAAGGTGCATGAAATACAGTAGGCCCTGCCTTGAACAGCCCTCGGGGCTCCCTGCACAGAACTGTCCCTTTGGCTGTCACCTGAGCAGAGCTGATGGTGGCAGTGGGATGGAGGGCCAGCTGCCTGCTGTGCCCGTGACACACCTCATCTGGGGTGAAGTATCTGTGAGACTTTTTCTTCCAGGGGGCCTTGACAGCAGGAAAGCATCAAAGGCTGTCCATTGCTGTAAGCCCCTGTTTGCTGTTTTTAAGGGTGCCCCATTTCCAGAAGTGTTTGCAGCACAGGCTCCCCAGCTTTTGGTGCCACTTGCTGTCTGGATGACACATGGCAAGGGACTTTCCACCCAGGCCTGTGGCTGCAGGTGCTGCAGCGATGCAGGTGGTAGGTAACACCAGCACTACGAGCATCTGCCCAGTCACATCACCTTGTTTTGCACTCAGGAGATGTTGAATCAAACCCTTGGCTCACTCAAACCCTGCCTGGGATATCCCTGTTCTTAGTTACTTCATCGTTTGGCATGGCATCGAGCAGCAACAAGCACCAACAGGCAAACCATGACAAGAGGATGCCTCTTACCAGCTACAGGCAGCTCCTATTGTCTTACTAGGTTATGTGTTTGTTCTGGGAGGGAAACAAAGCATCTCAGTCCTGGCACACTTTTAATAGGCAGGACTAGCATGGGAAAGCCTTGTAATGTGTGGATAGTGACATACTAGGCAGAAATGACAGTAGGGTGATGGAAATATATGGAAATTTGACATCCCGCCTCTCCATGCCCCTCCCTGCCCCCTGGTATGCATGACTTTGAATCTGCATTCGAGGATCCCCACAGCGCAGGGGCTGCCCATCCATCTGGCAAGGTTACAAACACGTTTCAGCGCTGTCTGCCACATGCCTGATGTAAACCCCCTTCTCCAGCCCCTGCTCTCCTCCTCCCGAGCTTTGTGCAGTGCTGAGGAATGAAGCCCAGCAAAGCAAAACCAATGAACCGCAAAGAATCGCAGGGCCCAAACCACTCCATCCCGCAAGGGAAGAAGGGGGAGGGAAGGCATAAAAGGAAGAAAGGGGAGAGGAGGTGGAAGAAAGAGAGAAAATAACACAAAGGAGATCTCACAACAGAGGATAGGGGAAGAAGGGATAGGGAGAAAAGCAGCAGGGATGGGGCTGCGCCCTTGCTGCAGGGTTTAACACCAGGTTGTGGCTTGCTTTGCAGCTATGTTACATCTGTCAAAATCTCCAGTTCTAACTGTCGAGGTATTTACATGATGCTCACTCATGACAGCAGCCAGCCTGTCACTAGCTTCCCCTCTCTTCTCCAGGGCTGTTAAGGAGAGAAAAAACCTTTGTTTGTTTGTCAATTGTCATTTTTTTTTTTTTTCCACTGGGAGATTTTCCTTAGCCAGGTCACAGAATGGGCTCCTGCTGTAGGAAGGAGGCACAACGGCATTGCAGGTGCTGATGATTGTTATGGCAGGTGTGAGGAGATGCTGAAGTTGCCAATGTTAATCAAGAATTTCCTTTTCTTATGTAGCTAAGAGCTAATATGTTAATTTAGTTATTCAGTAATTTATTTGTGTTTCTTTCTGGTACTGAGGCAAACTAATCCATACACATTAATCAGAAGTTCTATGGCCCATGACTTTAGGACATTTTGTTAGAAAATAGCTAAGAAAAAATGGGAGCAGTCAAATCTCTCTCAGATACGACTCCATAGAATAGCTGTTCATATGTCAAGAGCCCGTGTACAGCATCCAAATACATAAGTCAGAAGCATTTAGGATTAAAACAAACTTTTGGTTTTGTTTCTCTAAGAAAGAAATGTATATTGTCCCCATAGTTTAGGCCTTTCTAGCTTGATTCCTTTGAATGAGAGGATAAACAGGGGAAGCTTTCCTGAACAATCTGCAGGGGCAAAAATTACCCTAAATCTCCCCTGCCAATTTATTGAGGGGCAACTGGTCACCAGGACACTGAGTAAGCTGATCTCCAGACGGACAACTTCTGCTCCTGGGAGTAACTTGCAGGCGCTGTTCAAATGCAAGTGCCAATCCAGGCAGCCATACAGCTGTAGCAGGGGCACCAAGTGTATTAGCAACTAATGCAGGAGCATCTCTCCACTTTTCCATCTCATTTTTTTTTTCCAAGAGCAAGTCACAGTCTGACTCAGCCTCACTAAAAATGTGCCCTTCAAAAATAAAATATTCCCCTTTGCCACAGCTTCCAAGACTGAGTTTCCTCACACGAGACCTCACATGAGTCCCTAGCAGCCTTCCAATGACTTAAAAAAAAAAAAATCATTTCTTTGACCTTCACTATTGAAACGTTGGACTGCTAATTCTGAAAATGGAGCACCTAAAAAGGCAGGGAGAAGGGTTGTATGCCTGCTGCTTTTGCTTTAATTTAGAGCTTCAAAGGCAGTTTGAAAAGAAAGGCATGGGCTGCAAAACTCCCAGACAGGTCTACAACCTTTAGCAAACTGGCAGTTCAACTCCAGCCAGTGAAGCCATCTCCCTTGGAAACAGCTCAGGATCTGGCCCCAGGCTTCTGTATTTCAAAAGCAGCTAATACAGAAAACATTCCTCATCATTTTTTAAGGGTTTATTATTTTTCCCCTTCTTTCTAACAGGAATTGAAACTGAGTTATGGTTATTCTCTGCTGAAGCACACAGGCTACTGCAAAGTCAAAATCTGCTTACATAACCACAGAGGAAGATCATGTAGCTGCTTGCAGCCTTTCATATCTTCTAAACTTAATCTAGTTTGCCAGGCAATGAATAAGAGATGGGATCACTCTATGCTGTATTACTCCACTTAAGGGCCTGTTAACAATTTGCTATTGTTTGAAAAAAAATTGCATGTCATCTGTATTAGTCACACTCTTCTTCCCAAGAACATAACCTTAATTACTGTTACGGGGTTTGCGTGCCTAATGTGTTTGGTCCCACCTATTTTGCTTGTGAACCTGTTATTTTCAATCACTGCCTTAAAAAGAAGTACTTAATTATTACAATTGTGTTGCTTCCTCATGAAATGCCTTGATACTTATTTTGCTCTAGGCTGGAAGGATGAGCACAGTGTTTTGACTTCTTTTTTGGCATGGCAGCATCCCTCTTTTGTCCTGTTATTCAGAAATGATAAATATAAATGGTTATTCCAACTATATTTCTTTACCTTCATTGCTTAGTAGAAGTTTACTGCCTAGTGGTACCATTTTTTTATTTTTTTTTTTTTTTTTTTTTTTTTTTTTTTTTTTTTCCCAACTGTCAGGCAGGGGGAGCTTTTGGAAGACAATACTTGTCTAATACTGAGTACAAAAGGTCACAGGCGAAAAGAATCTGTATAAAGAATTGTTTGCTTTTCTGTAAGACAATGTTTTGAATTGGAGTTTGCTTTGTCACCAAAGATGTCAGCTTTGCACTCCATTTTCCATCAGCACTCTTTGCAGTTTAAAGCATGTTGCAGAGTCATTAATATGAAGAATTGCTTTAGGAGATTAGATCATTTAGCATGGAATTCAGCAACACTGGTGCTTTCAACCTCGGTCTTCCCCAAAGGAGATATATGCCTTATTGTTCCCAGCATGGGTGTTGTTGGTCTGAAATCTCACTGCTTACAAGACTCCTGCTGGGTGAGGCTGAAAATATTCTGCTCCTGTCCTAGCCAGGTGTTGAAAATTTCCCAAATGCCAGTAATTACAGGGAAAAACAGCCCTGAAGAGCATGTTAAAATAGCCAAGTTACATGCTCAAAAGCTAGGTAATTAGGAATATGCATCATGTCTGAAAGCAGTGCTATGGCTGGGCTCCCATGGGCTGGCCCACTCCTAGGGACAGGCTGCATTCATGGGGGATTTGGCAGAGCAGCCCCGTGTGGGGTGCAGGGTGTCTCATCCCCATTTCCCAGCTGAGGCATAGAAAGAGCAAGGTGATCTCTGAACCTCATCTGAAGTGATGACGGTGTGATGATTTGGGCATTTTGGGCGGTTTACAGCATGAAATGCCCCCATGGGCATTGTTTGCTGTCAGCTTCTGCAGCTGAGCGTGCTCCAGTGTCTTAAGTCAGGCATCAAAAAGTAAAGAAAAGAAGCACAGTATCAGTCATCATCTGTGCCAAATTTGGTTTAAGTGGTGTGTCAGACATGATCCAGGAACTCTTTGATGACTGTAGAGACAGAATTGGATTTTTCAGAGCAGTGATCAGTTGCTTTAGCCTTGAGATAAGCTTTTAATTTCCTATACTTCAATTCCTAATTCACCCTGCACCTCCCAATTTCTGTAGGAGATGAGGTTTCTTTCTCTTCTCCAGTGTTCCCCCCTCCATCAAATCCATGTTCCCATCTCGATTTCTGCTCCTTGGGTTTCTCCTTGTGCCAGTGCCCTTTCTCCCTGTCCTGAACTCCCCTCTCCCAGCCAGCCCCTCTCACCTCCCCAGCTCTTCTCCTCCCCTCCCTGGTTGCCCGCTCCATACCCAGCTCCTCCCCATGGACGCGGTCCCACTAGGAGACAGGGGCAGAAGCCATCACATCAGCCACTTCCCACGATAGTTTAGCAAGGAGCACTGGCTTTAGCATCTGAAGTGCCACAGAAGATCCAGGGGTCCAGAGGTAGCTCTGTAGCTCGTCACTGCTGCTAGCACCTTAATATTTAAACTAAACTAACCATCTAAAATTGTCATAGATACAGAAGAACAAGCAGTGGTACCTGCAGAGCAGATTTTACCAAGCTGTTTTCCCTCTGTAGTTGGAGTACTCAAAGGCCATTTCAATAAAAGCAAAAGTTTTCCACATTGCGTATGCTGCAAACTGGGAACATAACAGAAATGCAAGGGAAGGTACAAGAACAAAAAAAAAAATCTGCATGTTCATTTTTCAGGTGTGGTCATTTTTTTCCCTTCTAGTTATTTTCATCAGAGATATTAGCAGAAAGCAGAAAAAATGTTTAAGGTGAGAAAAATAACAATATGTAGCACTTAGTAATTACAATTCCTTGAAAAATCTGCTCAAAATGATGTGAACATGCACGCATCTATGTAAAAAAAGACCATTTTTTCCTTCAGCAAATTGTCATCTATTCCTTTCATCTCCCTATAATTTGCACTGCAAGTTATGGGTGCAGTTTCTTAGCTACATTCAGTGTTTATTTTTTCTTTTTCTGCTCTTGCCTCAGAATCATTCCCTGGCACTTGCACAGTGATACTGCAGTTTTATGGATAAAAGGAAATATGTGCTTCTCTCACTTTTCCCCCTGCTATTCTCCATGTAAATACTTTTTTTTTTTTTTTTCTTCATGTTCAAATAGAAAAAGACTGTCAGCCAATGAATCACCCAAGAGCAAATAGAATCTGTAAGCAGAAGACTTTGCAAACGTTACCAGTTACCAGTTTTGAAAGAGTCCCCATAAATAGCGAACAAGAAGTGGGAAAGGTAATGAAATTACCACAAACACATGGAAAGAATGAGGAAGAAGTTGACCTAAGAGCGCGAGTGCTGAGGGAACAGCTTGTGTTTTCACTGACTTCCAATTTGACCTTAATTTCATGGAGCAATATTAGCTCCACATGCTCTTAAACCTTATTTGTGCTTCACAAGGCAAAAACTGCTTTTAATAAAGAGAAGATTTTGGAACCCAGAGCTCCATGCAAGACTACATGGTGAATTCCAGCCACAGATAGCTGGGCCAGGACTGCAGCGAGGAGTCCTGGTGGGTAGTCCAAAGACAGTGAAGATTCCAGTGGGCTGTGCTGCAAGCTGCTGCCAAGACACCTGTCTGCCTTCCAACATTTGAAATTCAGTGAGGTTTCTACTGAAGGCTGGATTATGCTTAGAAAAATGGTGTGAACTGATACAGTGCAAAGGCAGACACCTATTCTCTTCTGCTGAAGGAGCTATCTCCAAGATCATTAATCACAGGATAGGAATTGTCAAGAGCTGTTTACTGTATGAACGATAATCAGTGTCATTACAAAACACACTGAAAAATTTTGAATATGCAGAGCCTGCACTGAGCAGTCAATAGAAGGTTAGACCAGAGCCTAATGTGCCATCTGAAAGAAGCTTTGTCTGGCCTGAGAGGCCAGAAAATGAATGGAGATGCAGAAGCATACATTGCTTCCCAGGCACCCCTCTGACAGCTGCACCTGACCAGCTAGAAAGCTCATCAGGTGTTGGTGCTCCCTTCCCAACACAGGACAGGGGCAGCATTAATGACTTTGTGACTCTGAAGTGATACCTCCTGTTCGCAGGAACACAGTGTGAGCAATAACCTGCCATCACCTTTTTGACCCATACCACCAAGGGCAGGTGCATATGCTAGGAAAATCAGAGTTTCAGTGATACAAACTTTGACCTGTAAAAAGTGCATTCAGGATAAGGAAAGCAAGTCAGCTAATGGCACAAAGTCAATGAGCATAAGGTAAAGCGCATTAAAACTCTATACAGATGCCTTAATTTGGGAATAAAGTTATCCTGTAAAGAGGATTATGCTATGGTGAAAATATAATACGTCTGAATGAGGCTACTCACCTGGGGATTTAACACACCATACACCCTGTAATTTACATTGTGTACTAGCACCACGCATTGAGGCAAATCACTTCATAGTCATTGACTGTGACTCATTTTTACATGGTCACGGTGTGACAACTCCTGTCTTTGTGCTCCATCCCTTCCTCCACTCCTGCCTCTTTCGAAGGAAGGTCTTCACAGTCAATGCCAGAACCCTTGTAGCGTGTATGGTGAGTATGCTGCCTACCACTGACTATATATAGCCCCATCACACTGCCATAGTACAACGAGTACATGCAGTGACAGTGTTTCGTATTAGTATCTCCTGGAAACAAGTCAGAAAGCATCCCATTATGGTACCCAGCACACATTTTGTATAGAGCAGCTCTAAGCATAAGGACTGGAGTTCAGACCGAGTTTGGAGTGTGTGAGATGACACGAGCACTGCGTAATGGCAGGCAGGACAGAGACACCCACCCATGCTCCTTCCAAAACCAGAAGCTGTGTCATCATATCATTATGCTACCACTATTTCTATAGCTAATTAATTCTGCTGACAGGCCAGACTAATTAACTTAGGTGCAGTCCTGCTATCTTGCAGCTATGTATCTTTAGGGAATCAACCTAACATTTGTTATTGCTAATAACTTGCAGCCCAAGTCATAAGGCGGCCTGAGACCAGTCAATGGTAGCCTTGTTTCCCTGGCACCATGCTCCCATGTGACCCCAAAGGTAACCTTGAGATCCCCAGTAGCTTTTCCTAGTGGTCAGGGAAGAAATAGGCAGCAACAACGGTTTTTCTTCATTAGAGTCCAGGAGCAATCTTTTGTAGCATTCCCAGAGAGATAATTCTAACCTGCTGGCTGAAAACAAGTGTCTGACTTTTTGTTCTGGCAATTCCCTTAGACATGATCAGAGTTCTTTCTTTCTTTCCTTTCCCCCCTCCCTTATTTTTTTCCCTGACAGTCTATTGAACGAATGTACTGCAGTTTCATTGACGTTTCTATGTTAATTCCACTCTTGTCTGGTATCACAGAAAGTTTTGCTTGCTCATGCAGTGTAAATTAGCTTCAGCTCAATTAACCTTTTGACATATGTTGTTTTTTCCAATTTCTCTTCAGACCTGCTAGCTTTCCTTCAGACCATCAGCACCTGCCTTCTCTGGTGAACACTTCCCTACCTGCAATATTGTGCTGCTTCGGCAGTGGCTGATAAGACACAAGAGTACAAAGCTGACTTACAGTACCTTTTTCTGAGGACGGCAGCTGAATGCCCTGGTGCACAAAAGACTCTGGCCTTTTGGTCTAAAAAATCTGCATTAGTTCAGTGAAAATGAAAATTAGAGAAGGGAAGAGCACAAGAGCTGGGGACCCTGAAGTGAGGCTTGTGGACTTGCTTTTCAATTTAATGCTTATATGGGGAAGAAGATGGTCCCACACTATCAGGGCTAGGTGTGTACATGATGCAGTACACTGAAGAAGTTTACCATATTTATCTTCATTAGCTCCTTTCCTTTATATTCCCCCTAATTCAACAAGGCAAGATGCACTCATTATGGTCAAGAAGGGTATTATTGCGTGTGAAGAACACACACACTTCTAATGGTGAGCTCCTATTTAATTCAATTCAGTGAATGACAACACCATGACATTGCTAAGATTAATGACTCAATAATTTTTGAGACAAGGCAAAACGTGAAGTAAATTGATTGCGTTAATTTTTTTTTTCCTTGGGATCACTACCGCATACTAGCTCAGCAGTGTCCTGGAGGGGACTCTGTGCTGTTACGCAGCGAAGCCCCTCTACCCCTTCTCTGTTCAGCTCTTGCACTCTGACATTACTTTGGAGTAACTTCTAATGTAATTTCCTAGTTACAGAGATGCAGGCTGAAGATAATTGCGCTGAGATCTCGACAGACCAAATGATTAATGGAGAGGGCTTTTTGGAGTGCAAACTTTGGGTATTATTAGATTATTCAAGAGAAGGAGAGAAGGTGCCAGAGCATGGAATGGCGGACTGCAGTGACTGCACATTTCACTCTTGAAAAAATATGAATAGATTTTCATTTCTGCCATCTTGTTAGTAGCACTCATTCACTTAAAAAACTCTTCTTTCCTAAATGCAATGTCAGATGCAACATCTTGCTTGCAAAGCTATTTGCAGACAATGAGATAGCTTCTTTCCTACATGTGGCATAAGTTCAGATGGTTTTCACATAGTGCTTGCGAGAATGCCTGTCAAAAATTTTTCTGTAAAAGGTACAGAGCAGTGTTTGGTATTGCTCAACAGCATCTGTAGTAGCACATTTCTTTTTTACAAGATATACACAGCAAAACAACAGCTGCAAGTCTAGTGGGCATTTAATATTTCTCATTACACAGGGATTGTGTTTTGTCTGTCTGAAGGAGACTGTGACAAAACCAGGTACTATAAAGCTAGGATTTTGCTCATTAGGATATGGATATGTTCATAAAAGGATCTTGAGGAGGAGGGAAGACAGACGTAAGGTAACACTTCCTGTGATACCTGGTGTCCAGGAACCAATTGCAGGTTTGAGAATAAAAGTTCCTCATGCAAGCTATGTGAATTTTTCATATTTAATATGAAAAATGGATGACAGAAGAACAATTTTAGAAAAATCTTCTGGATGACAGAAGAACAATTTTAGCTTTTACCTTCTACCTTTCCCTCTCTTTGGAGAATGGGGGCCGAAAGGGAAGACAGCAGTGGCTGTATGACAAATAAATTCCATCTTACATCAAAGACAAAAGAAAAACATAAAATGACTGAGATCCACAAAAGCTATTTACTGGTATGTATAACGCTAACAGCGGATTTTTATTATTTTATCTGTTTGCAAATAGTTTTTTCTTGAATTTCACATACTAGTAAAACTAACTCAGAGTTAAGTGACATGTGACATGTTCCTCAGCCAAGTTTTGGTGAGCCGTAGAGCAACGGTCATGGTACATGTGCCCTCCTCCCCAGCACAAACCTTTCAGGAAAAGGAGACACATCAGGACCACAGTCTGTGGTGGCCCCTCCAAGACCTGCTTTCGCAGGGCTCACCAGGGAAAAAGAACCTCCTGGAAAGCAAGCACAGCTAAGAATGCCTCCAGGCATGTCCAAAGGGAGCACTCCTGAGCCTTGAGAAGGTGGTAATGACAAAAATTCAGTATCTCTCTGCTGAAGCCTACTGGTCTGACACTCCGGTGGGTGCTCTACTGTAAATAGTGTGTGGTCTAGAGTGTGCATGCCCAAATGTCACTGATAGGTTGAATCTAGACATTTTAATCCTTCTGCAGTCATTTCAGGAAGCCACAGTGAGATCTCAGGGATGGCAGTCTGCTTCCCTCCAATAATTTGCAATCTCTTTCTGGCCTTGTTGCTATGAAAAGCTCAAATCCAGTAAGTTTTGTCTCTTCTACATTGCCCATTTGCCATATTCATTCTCTGGGCTTTTGTGATTTTAATCCCAGCAGCCCCAAATGCTGTGCAATGGCACAGCACAGACACTGATGAACTAGTGTCTGAGAAGATCAATTCTTGCCATCACAACACAGCTTCCAGTTTGTGCAGAAAAAAAATATTGGAGAAGGTCCATGGCATCACTGCTGTTACAAATGTAGGAGAGCCTACACACCTGAGAAACTGGGTCCATGGAGACTATCTGCCTCCTCTGACTGGGGGCTGTGTCGTTGCAGAAGGCCTCTAGATATAGGCACTTGGGTGGTACTTTAGGAGGAATAACAACACAGGTAAAAAGACCTAAATTCAAGTCTACAGCTGTGTGATAGGCCTTTGAAACATAAAGCAAACCAGTTCAACTAATATTTGGGGGCACCTGCAGCCTAGGATTATATCTTTCTTCTTTGCTGTCTGACTGAGGGGAATTTCATCACTGCAGACATTTATATGAACTGCAATTATGGCACTGCCCCAGCATGTCTTGTTTTGCAGCAGCCAGTATTGAAGAAAAAGAAACATTTTCAGTCTGAAAACAGATCATATTCTACCTCAGCGGCTAAATGTGTTCTCCCTGTTTTAGTGCTGTATCATTTACCTTGCTATCCAACTGCAAGCCGGCTCACCCAGGCCTAAGTGCACAAGAGATGATATGAGCAGGGAAAACTACTTCTTTCGATAATATTACAGCAGCAGAGAGTTTATGACCCTAAAAAGATGGAGGTTTACAGTCAAAGACCACTGAATCATTACCAGCTTTGAAGGAAAAAGGGCAAGAACATGTTTTTTCTGAACAATGAATAAACTTGTGATGTTCAAATACCTTTTGGTATGAGCTGATGATCAGCATGCAGGAGCTAAGACTTCACTGCTGAGGCAGAACCTGTGCATTCAAAGAGTCCTGTAGCATGGTTCTTATGTGCCTTTGCAAAGGTTTGTTGCACACTTATGGTCACTTTTCCCTTTATAGTCACTTCTCCCTGAATGCCAACTCTTTCCTTTGGAGTACAGTCAGATGTGCAGCCCCAGTTTCAAGCATGATGACCTGTCTCTGAGTAGTGCTGGAGGCTCAATGGTCTGCATGAAGTTTACAGGAGCTGAAGCTAAAGATTGCCCCAGAAAATCTGAGCTTGAGTGCCACAGGCCAGGCATTCAGATGCAACCAAAAACATTTGAAAAATTATGACCTTTGGGGAGATCTTGTCATGTGAAGACTGACATGAATTTATTGATGTTTGGCCAGGAATCCCAGCCTTCTAAAATACTTGTTAGCAAAGCAGTGTGCTAGTGAGCTGCTTTGCTCCTAACCAGAGGGAAATGAGCTTAATAACTATAGGCCATGGTCAGCAGGAGAATTTTCTCCACCGATGTTCTCCACTGAGTCTAAGAAAAGGTCTAAAACATAGCTGAAGTAAGAGGAAGGGAGAACAGTCAGTGCTGGCCTAAGACTTTCCAGGCATGTAGGAATCTATAAAATTGATTTTAATTCTTCTCCTCCCTCAAGGAAAATAGGCTGGATGGGGACAATGACTGTGCTGGCCATAAGGGCAGCCCCATCAATAGCCACTGCCTTGTATCCTTTGATCTTCTCTTGCTGGCAGGAGTGCCAGGAGCCAGCCTGGTTTTCCAGGGTGGTGACATCAGTAGAGCTGGCAGAAAGGAAACCAGGAAAAGCCTGAACTAGGAAGGTGTGGATCACTCGGCGATGTCCTTCTCTCCCACCTCCATCACCACTGGCTCTATGACTTCCCTTCTCTTGTCTCACCCTTCCCTCCCATCTGCTGAAGATTTTGGTTAGTGCTTGGTTGCCAAAGGAGAACATCTCTAGGGGATTCCTCATTGAAATGTCAGAAGCCAACAGCACTTAAGGGAACACACACATGGTATGTAGGACTCTGGGTCTTATTGCAAGACAAAAGGCAGGGATCTCATCAGTGTTATATTTGCCATCATAAATCAGTAGGAAAAAAATCCTTCAGCAGTGCCGGCAGTTCCAGTTTTGGCTTCCTACTAGATTTAGACCAGATGTGACTCAAGCAACATGACAGTTGTGGAAAAAATAATAATCATTTCTTCTTGTTGTGTAAGTGAGAAACCTGAAAATGTTCAGCTCAAGTGAAATAATAATGATTGTGAAGTGTGCAGGTGGAAGATGCATCCGGATGGATTTCTGGTGCTCCGTTTTGTGCTGTCACATACGTTCACTTCAGCTCAGACAATGGCTAGTTTAGATGAAGCTTTCTCTTTTGCTCTTCCCTTTGCACCAGAGATAGCTCAGGTTTCTCCTCAGGAGCAGAATATGGACTACTTTTGCCCCCATACGAGGCAGGGGTTGAACCATTCCCATCTCAAGAATTTTGGGAGCTTGCAACAGATAACTAATTAACTTGGCACTAACTCTGACATTAACTTTCCTCTTGACAGTGTCTGCAAGACTCGGAATCATGAAGAACATTTACAAAGCCACAGTAAGTTCTATTTTTATTTAAGGGATAATTTGCATAAATTTTTCCAAGTGCCTGAAACAATAGGCACAGTATAATCAGTTTTCAAGGAATCCCTGGATGCATTACAACAAACAAATGATGGGAATGTTGGTACTATGTGGTGTCTTTCATCCAAATAAGCCAATGTTCTCAAAATGTTGGGCAAGTCTAGTACAGCTGTACAGTCATGGGTTGCCTGGCCACAGAAACCTTATCTGTCCTGCAAACCATGAGGAAGTGTGGAGAAGAAGGTAAGAGGCAATGTCCTGAAGCAGTGGGTCTGGGCCTTGCCTGGCAGCTTTAGGAACACACCCAGCAGAACAAGGAGAAATGGCTCATGCTGAAATACGTCTTCCAGCTTTGAAGTAACTGGTAAAGGGCCAGCTCAGGGTATGATATCTGAAGCACACTCTGGAGGTAGTTCTCTCTTTGTCTGACTGCATTCACTGAGACTGTAGATGAGAAGCAAGGTGTGTTTTTGTGTGCACAGGTACAGCTCGCTCAGCCACCACTAAACCACAATCTGCTCTGAAGTGGTAGACAGATGCCTCTAAACTGGATGCATGTCTACACAAAATGTTTGTGATTGGCACTTCTTCCAAAAAAGAAAGAAGGAATCTGAGACACGTAATCTGTAATAATGGAAGTGGAATTCACCCAGGACACTCAAGGCAACAACCTCCCAAAATGCCTGTGGAGAATGACGTGGGAGCTGGAAGAGCTCTACAAATGGCTAGATGTTTATAGCTGGGTAGGAAGACCACATCTCTGTCAGCAGACTGTCCCCTGGCGCTGTTTTATTGCACTGAGCGAGAAGGAAAAAAGCGAACTGCTGACCTACTTCTCATGGCACCTACATCTGCTTTATGTCCAGGGACTGAAAAAGTACCCAGCTCACCTCATTTATGATATTTAGCTGCGCTTCACTGCAAAGTTCAAAGCTGGGCAGTGGAAGAGAAAACACGCCATTATGCAATAAAATGTGCTACAAATAAAATCAAGTAACTCAGTCTAGAGAATAATGGTAAATAGCCAGGTAGCACAGAAATGATCATTTTACTACTTAGAATTACAACATACCAAGGGAATTGTCATTGAGTCCAGTTTTATTAATGCAATACATAACTGATTCAGAGGAGGCAAAATGCAAACTCCCTCCTGAATTAGTTTAACCAGTATGAATTTGCGGGTATACCAAGCCTCAGTCAGAACAAAAGAGAAAATAATCCCCTTGTAATGCAGCATTTAACACCTAGCAGGCAGGTGATAATTGCTTCAGTCCAAGGGGATTAGCACATTGTAACCTCATTATAATGTAAAATGTAACTTCCCTATATGGGGTTGTCCACATGGAAAACTTATAGTGGCATAAACAAATGTATGAATTCAAACTGATTTAGTTTTACTGGAATAATTCCTGGTGTGCATTTATTTATTTGGAAAGAAGAACTTTTTTTTTTCTTTTTTTTTTCTTTTTTTGTGGTGTTTGGTTTTCTTTTCCCCTTGTTTTTCCTCCTGCAGTTTAATCAATGATGCTTTGGAACTAATGTAAGAAAAATTTAAAACTGTTCCTATTATTCTTAAATAAGAATATTCACACAAGAAAGTCAAGTCGGATGTAAGCTATATTATTTAACTCTAACCGAATCTTTATATCAATGTAACTACAAAATTTTCTTCAATAAACAAATGTTAGGTAAAATGCAACTTAGATTCTAACAGATGATTCAGTTTCAGGATAGGCTTAACTGGCCCTAAATTCTTGCAGCCACTGCCCTTAGTGACGGCAGTAACAGTTCAGGGGCTGTACATTGTGTCGACTGGGTGCTTTTAAAGTAATCTTATAAATAAAGAATTGAGAAACAGAAAAAGTAGATGAAAAAAGAAGAAAAAAAAAATAAGTAAAAAGGAAGGCAGATTCTTCTCTTGCCTTTTGGGTAAAGATTGGCCAGGGTGGGAAGTGAGATGACAGTTTGCCTCCATCTAGCAGGGTTTAGACTGACATCAGCTGACTGAAACCACACATTTTTTGAAGGTATTTTTCTTATATCGTGCAGTAACTTAACCTATTTAAGAACCAGACATCTGTTGTCAATGGAGATACATAGGCCCCACAGTCTCTTGACCTGCCTTAGGCACTCAGTTTAGAGGATATCATATCTCTTCCTTATTTAATTCCAGGTGAGACGAACCCCACCTTGAATGCCCACTGAAATATGCTGAACCCATTCAGTCAGCTTCACTTTAAATCGTGTGCTTCTTTTAAGAGTTCACTCCAAATGAGAAACATTGGATGTCAGCCAAGTTCCCCACCCTTTAATAGCACCGGAGCATTCCTAAACTAAAGAAGTATATGGTTTAGGGAGTCCATTTTTATTAACTGACAAGCGTGCTTAAATGTATGGAGACAAATAGCAATGCATTTAAGGAACGTTCATACGCTGAACACTAGATAACTATGCGTTCTTGCTAAAGCAAAATTATTTCTGATCCTAGTGGGAATTTTGTCATAATCAGTGGGACAGAAACAAATGCATGGACTACTTGCAGTATGAAGATACATGAAAAGAGCAATTACCAGCCATTCCTCCACTGGAGTTGGTACTATTCAATAATCTCATTAATTATTTGGATAAGGGAATATTATAAATATTATAAAACAAATAGAAATATAAGCAATGCCAAAGCAGTAGTTGGAAAGCTTAGGAGGACTAGTTCAAAATGATCTTGGCAGATTGGAAAATGATATGAAGTGAAGGGGATCTAATTCAAGAAGGGCAAATGTGAAGTACTGCTTTTTAAATAACCAAATGTTAAAAGATAAGGAAAGAATTGCACGACAGCCATCCTGTTGTAAAGGAACCAGTGGTTAGAACAGATCATAACAAGAACACAAATCAACAGTGCAAATATCTTGAAACAGGCAGAAAAGTCATCAGTAGGACACATGAAATCACCTTTACTTCCTTCTCTATTTTCTTAGAGCCTCTTCAAGATTAGTGTGTCCAGTCTGGCACATCACACTTCAGGAAAGGTAAAGATGAAATGCAAAAAGCTGGGTGTCTGATGAAAAGACCTGGATTCAAGCTGACATGAAGGTGAAGATACCATGATTATTGTCTCAAAAACTGAAAAAAAAAAAAAAAAAAGTGTAAAATAGCAAGTGGTAATCTGTTCTTTGTGTGTACTGGGGCCAGATCAAGAGGTAATGCAGCAAAGGAAATTTAGTTTAGATAAACTAGTCTTTTTAACAGCCTGAATAATTTAAGCAATGGAAAGGATTGCCTGAGGACGCTGTGCAGTCTCTGCTTGTGGGGGTGTCTAAAGACTGATGCAACAAATATCCTTCAGGAAGGATTTAGGTAGAGCTGATACTGCCCTGAGGTGGGAGTGCCTGGGTGACCTCTTGGGCTCTCCTCCAGTCCACGAGTTGTTTTTCTGCTAGGGAGAGTGTTTGGTACTGTCAGCAAATATGCCCTAGCATATGGCTCAGGGACAGGTTGGGCACATGGAGAGTGAGGGGAGAGCTGCAAGACCCTCTTCCGAGGGCTTCCCACCCACACCAGTGAAGCTGAGGGCATAGAGGAGATGGGAATGAAGGAAACATACCAAAACACTGACCTTGGTATCACCAAACCAGTAGGAAAGGTAATGTTTACTTCATGAAAAGTCGCATTAAGACTAAAATTACTGGGAGATAAAGATCAGCTTGGAAAATTGGCATACTATCCTATCTGAGAAGATTCCACACAATACAGCTCTCTGCTATTTAGCATAAAGTTGCAAATGGAATGGATACAAAAAAGCAGCAGGTTCGTACCTGTTGTGTCTGAGGTAGTATAAAAGCTCAAGGGGTTTGGAAGAAGCAGACAGTCTGGTTTTAGACATGTCTGGTACTATACACCTGTCTCAGTTCCCATCATATTGTGTAGCTGATCTTTCTGAAGGCTTTAGAGAAGATAAGCACCTTCTCAAATGGTATCTAAAATGGAAATACTTGTATGCTAAATCAATGAATGACACCTGGCTATAACTAGCTGTAATGACTCCATGAAAATGAAACAGAAATATCAAGAACACAGACAGAAGTACTCTGAAAATGGGCAGGCAAAACTGCCAAGAACAGCCACTTAGCACCAGTTTAAACCAGCAAGTCATGACCATATGACTTCTGGCTCAAAGCAGGTCCAACTATTCACATATTGACTTCTCTGGGGAAACTGTGAGTGACGTTTTAACTCCTGTTACTTTCAAATAAACACATGCTGCCTTCATACTCTAAGCCAAGCAATCCGTTATGTGCTCTTTGTTCCTCATAGCTGCATGAGACACTTAGTGGAGAAGACAAAATAATAGGCCTAGGGGAGTAGATGGACTGATACAAAATCAAGGAACAGACTAAGAAAAATAAAATAATGGACTAATTATGATTTGTAAAGGCTATGTCTGATTTTAGCTGAACAGATAGTCATACGGTTTAATGCATACCAGTGTAAAAACTGCTATCTAAATAAATATAGGGGTCTAAACTGGCAATGGCTATCCATGTGGTAGAAGTTGCACTCTTATCAGTACCTCTGTATAAATTGCACAAGGGCTTATTTAAGACTGTAGAAATGGCCTTGGCTTCCTAGCATTGCTCAGCTGCCTTGCAAGAAGGTGGAAAGCAGCGACCTTTGTGAAGACCTTCTGCACCCATGGAGACAGGGCAGGAGTGGAGAAGCAGTGCAGGGCTGCAATGCAGCTGGTATCACAGCTCCGAGGTGTTCCTGCTCTACGGAACCTGCTTTGGAAGGGGGGTTGCACCCAATGATCTTTTGAGGTCCCTTCCAACCCCTACAATTCTGTGGTTCTGTGATGGACACCACAGCAGCAGGCCAGGACTTCTCTCACAGCCCAGGTGCCTGCAGATGTATCAGGCTGGCTACCAGGGCCCCCTTAGCTGGCCTGGGCCATCCAGAGCATGGCTGGAGCTGGCAGAGTGGTGTAGTTCTCCACGAGACGCATGGCTCCAAGAGCCTCAGTAAATGATGCCATCAAGGAATATGTACAGTAACAGTTTCACACCTAACTGTCCCCATGCTCTGTGGTTGCTTTGCTTTGTCTGCTGGTGCAATGAAATGTTAATGATTTTTATTGAAAACAAGGCCTGAGGAAAGTTTCCAGGTGGTACCTTACTCTTGAATATATTTCTGTTGTTTGTTGTGCCAAGCCACTCCAGCAGTACCAAATAGCAAAACCTCATTTTATCAAGGACCCTGAACCAACATAATTAAGGCTCAAGCCCACCCTGAAAAACTGTGGTATTGTGCTGATTTTACAAGTGATCTAAGCAAAGAAAGGGATGAGGACAGCTGTGACCTCAGCCACAATGTGCAGCAGGGTGGGAGCAGGGGTGTGTTGGCTCTGAGGGTGTTCCCCCAGATAATGACAGAATCAAGGGTTTTGTCACACACTTCTTTCCATTTCCCCCTAAAGAGCAAGTCCTTATGAGGTCTCACCTGACTGACATTTTATGCACAGCTAAGGTCACAACAAAAAGTAAAATATGAAAATCTAATCTGCTTTGCTAATGCAAAATAACCTCTTTCTGTGTGTGACCTGGCACAGAGTTCAGCCACTTAGCTCTAACAGGCTAAAGATTGCTTTCAAAGTCTCAATTCAATTTCAGCCAGCTTGCTGTGAGCTCCCAGGGAACAACACAGGGGCCTCCCTGCCTTCCCCGAAAAGGATCCGTCACAAAGCTCTCCGCAATGAGCTCTTTGATTTCAGATTCACTCTTACACACATCAGTCAGCTCAGATGCTCCCTTCAAATCTGAATCACCTGGGGATTTGGCTGCCTTATAAACAACACGTATTGCCACTTGCCAGGCATTTACATACCAGAGAAGTCTAAGGGAAATTCTTCTTCCTTGTGCTGTAAGGTTTCTTTTAACAAGTATGAGTGTATACAAAGGCACATATTTTTTTAAATAGGATTTCTACTATAGATAAAATAGTATGCAACATGTAACTATGTTTTGATTTAGGCATGCTTTAAATATGTATTCTAAGGTCCTTTGGCCCTTCTTGTGCATGGATGATCAAAAACATTTGTTAGTTGTTCTGTTTAACTTCTTGCCACTTGCTGAAGTCAGCGGAGTTAGGCACCAAGAGCATTTGAAAATGCAAGGTAGAAGCCCACCTCTTCAGCCACTCTGAAAATACTGTTTGAAATACCCCACCTACAGATCTTTGCATCATTCCTCAAAGAATGTGTCACTGTTAGTACAGGATAATGTTTACATAGATGGAGTTTTTCTCGTGTTTTTCCCCCTGTGTATGCTGTTGATGGTAATGGAAGCTTGCCGTTTTGGGATACCTGGGATCATACACATGATCAGCATCGAGGCCTGCATTACTCCCTGGGAAGCCAGAGTGATGGGGCAGAAATGGCTGTAAAAATGTGGCAGTGACATACATTCCTCAAAGTGCTCTCCTTAAATTGGAAGTGTACCAGGAATGCCTCCTGATCTCCCTGCCAGATCTTATCAGGTGTGCTTTATAGCCAAATATCTTCCTCTATAGTTTCACTGAGTTCTTCAGGTAATTAGGATTGGCAATTCTTTTAATATAAACTGTTAGCATCACTACTAAGCAATAAAGCATCTGCAAAAAGAATCAAGTTGCTCAATGTAATTGAAACTATTTAATGGGGTTATCTGGAAGAAGTTTTTTTTTTTTTTTTTTTTTTTTTTTTTTTTTTCCAGGAAATAAGCACTTATCTCCCTACAGCAAATGCAGCTCATGCTTTCCTAATACATTATGGGAAGTATTAATTTTTTTGTGCTCATTCCCCCAAAACAACTGGAAGAAATTAAGCTTCTTTTTAATTATTCTGCAGCATGTTTACTACATTATGCAATTCAGCTTCAATAATAATAATAGTAATAATAATTAGAATGTACAGGGCATTTTACATCCTCACAGTGGCCTACAGCATTAACTAATGCATCCCCCAAACATTCTGCACTTGAATTAAATAAGCCCACCACTGCAGGTAAATTACCATTTCCTTTGCATCTTATCTGATGTAATTTACGTTTTCAAACACACACACACCCCAAAAATCACATTCCTGTTCTATTTATAGGGCCAGACCCAGGTGCTATGATTTCTCGGCTTCCTAGGATAGCACCCAGGACAAAGGCTTTCCCCGTTGCCTCCCCCTCTGTCACCACACTGATGCTCTGGGAATTTGTTAAGCACAGAGCAGCGGACTTCTGCAGAGCTGCATTTTCCCTTCAGGGAGGAAATGTTCCTAGAGCTGCTCTGCTCTGTCCCTTGAGGTTGCCTTTTCCCTCATGCCTACAAAATCCCTTGGGGAGGCTGGGCAGCTGGCTGGGACCATGGGCTTTCATTCAGAGGGGTTTTGTGCCTCCGTTGCCCACCCCATCTACCTCCTGCCTCTCATCCCTCACTCCCACCACAAGCCACCCGTGGCAAGGGCTGTGCAGCAGAGGCACAGGCAATGCAAAAATAAGCAGTGTCACGGAGGAACAGCTAGCAATTTCTCCCTGTTCTGTTTACTTCAAATTGCTGTTTGAAGTGACTTTCCCATCACATACTCCTACCAGGGAAAAGTAAGAGCCCTTTTGGGATAAAGTGCATGTAACACTCTTTTAGGAAACTATAAACTGGAGACAGCTCTACTGCCTGGGAAAGGAGATAGAGAGTTATTTTTACTCTTAAATTCCTTAGGGGGAGAGGCACTCAGATACAAGTGTGATGAGAGCCATACAAGTACATAGAGAGAGAGTGCAAGAGGAGTAAAGGAGTGATTAATACAGCTGGGCTACACTGCTTGCTGGGAGATGAAACTGAACCGGCAAAACCAACATTTTGACAGAAACATTCCACTCCAACTATGGTAACTTTCAAGTTAAAGATACCAGTGGCACTATTAACCCTGGTTTCAAACATCTGTAACAATAACCGTGGCCACCAGCTGCGAATGACGACTACTCCTAAAGCAAATGACCAGAGATAACCAGTCCCAGTCGTTCTCTCCCAGCTGCCTGGTAGGCTAAGTCACTCTGGATCTTGCTGGAGGTGGCGCCTCTCCAGGGAAGCCTGCCAGAAACCAGCTGAGCATTGATAGCTCACTTGTGTAACAGGGAAAGAGCTGGTCTCTGACAAAAACTCATAAAGGGTCCCTGCACTGTGCCACACCTGGGACTCCAGGGCAGAGTGTCCTCTCCTCTACCTCTATGCAGTGATTCTAAGAGCAAAACTCAACCTGTGCAGCCCTGGACCGCAACACTCATGTCTCCATCATCGGTGCCAACAGCACTGAAAAGTCTGTGGGGTAAATAAGCAAATGCAAGTGGATAAAAGTTCATTGTTTCTTGACTATAGGTTTGACTCTGGAGCAAAAGTACTGGCCACTGCCGACCATCATGATGGAGACCAAACAACTCTTAAATTAGTAGCAGAATAGGGGGCATGAAGAGGGAGTTGCATAGCTGATTTTGCTTTTGGCTATTTGAAGAAGACAGACATTTCTAGAAAAGTCAGGCATCAAGGGCAGCTGTGTTTCTAGGAAGACTATGTTTTCATGCTTTGTTTTTGGGTGGCTATCTGTGAGACTTCAGATGTAATTAGCAGACGGATCAAACTGCAGCTTAAAAAACCCTGAAAAAACACTTTGCACAGTGTGGCCATTTCTCCTCAGGAGCTGTTTGTGACTCACTGTTCCTATCAAGCAGGAAAATGTGCCTCTAAATTTCACCTGACAGAAAATGTATCACAGTGTCAGCTGCATTAGGGAATGACAAACGCAGCCCGGCGGTGGTGCTGTCAGACACCCCTCAGATGCCCTCAGCAAGCACAGGTGGAAGAAGTAACCTGCCTCAGTCCCAGCAAGGTAAAAGGACTCGGCCAGCTCGAGGACACACTCAGACAAGTTCAGCAAATTGTAAAAGCACTCATTAATCTCTGTAAAATGAGCCTCCCAGCTTCCTGGGAAGAGGGCGTGTTGAGGTGGGATCTGGGTGACCTGCTTATAAGCAGAAAACTGACTTAGAAATGGTGTTTGGCCTCTGAACAACTTCTGCTGTGTGGAAAGGGCCTTCTGACAGCCCACCTCACACACCAGGCACAGCCCATACATATAGCTGCTGGGAGCTTCTTGGCTCCGACTGGCCACACCATGCTGAAGCAAACGTGCTCGTGTTGCTGCTGACCAGGGAAGCACCTAACAGCTTACCCCGCTCCTGGGATCCAGTCTTGAAGATCCTGTGCTGTGGATGTGCCAGCCTGCACAGAGGGATGTCCTAGTGCCTAACAGAGGTGTCTGTGGCCATGCCAACTCAAGATTTCGTATTGAGAGAGACAAGTTCACTCCCTGTATGGATACTAATAGGAATTAGGATCATGTGTACCCCATCCAGAACCTGTGTTTATCTTTCTAGAACTGGCATTTCCAAGCCACACAATATGGGTACAAAGGTGGTGGGTGGGGATGGGGTATCCATGTCTTGTCCTCTGGTTTCTCTGGGAGCTGTTACGGAATGTTTTTTCAAAGCTAAGCCTGACTTCATCTTCTACCTCAGCTTCTACCATGAGATTTCTGGTCCCCTGCAGAGTTAAATTTATTTTCCTTGTTTTTAAAATCCTTTTTCAAAAAGCTTGAAGATATATATATGTGTGTGTGTATAGTAAAACGTTTGCAATCAGCTCTGATTTCTCTATATATCTTTATCTATTCAGTGATGTCTCTTTTGCAGAGACCTCTAAGAAATGGATGTTGGATGCAGGGCAGTGAGTGAATTCCTCCAGCCAGACCCTGAAAAGGATTAGAGGAAAAAACATCGATTATAAGCAAGCTGGTTTTGATCTTATGACAAAGGCCTGGATCAAACAGTGCTGATAGTCTGGACTACCTGTCTGTGCTGTGCTTGTTCTCCTTCAGCTCTTCTGATGCAACACAGATGTCCGGCAGTGCAGCAGCACAAACCTCTGCCTGTGGCACACCTCTCCAGATGAGCTGCTGCAGGAGCTATGGTGGGGAACCCAGTGGCTTTGGCCAGATTTGTGGTGAGTGCACTGCATGAGTAATCTGCAAAGTCTTTGAAATCTCAGCCTTTCTGGATTCCTTCAGAGTCCTTCCTTCACACTATAAATAAAGGCAAACATTGCAAAAAAAGATTTACTGGAACAATGGTATCCATCAGCTCCTACATCTCTACAAACCCACATTTGATAGGCTGAGATTAAGCAGTTGGCCAGACAAGATAGCCAATGCATCAACAAACATAGCTGTAGCATAAACAAAATCAGTGTGCAAAGGCAGTTAAAGAGAAAAGTGCTTGTTTCTCAAAATCCATGAAGCTCCCCCAAGAAACCTGCAGGGTCTTTCACTCTAGCTGTATTCCTCCTGACCCTAAAACCATCTCAGCACCCAGCCTTTGCTCTCCCCCCCAAAAAACAGATTGGCTTCAAATCTACAAAACAAAACAAAAGGTTGAATTCTTTTCAAAATGATTGTTTTTTCTGCTGAGAAAATCAGAAATGTGTTAGCTTAAGAAAGAAAGAAAGAAAGAAGGAAGGAAGGAAGAAAAAGAAAGAGAAAAAGAAAAAGAAAGAGAAAAAGAAAAAGAAGGAAAAAAAAGAAAAAGAAAAAAGAAGGAAGGAAGGAAGAGGGAAGGAAGAAGGGAGGAAGGAAGGGAGGAAGGGAGGAAGGAAGGAAAGAAGGAAGGAAGGAAGAAAGGAAGGAAGGAAGGAAGGAAGGAAGGAAGGAAGGAAGGAAGGAAGGAAGGAAGGAAGGAAAGTATGATGGAAGAAAAAAACGAAAGAATGAAAAAACAAACAAAAGAAAGAAAGAAAAAGAAAGAAAAAATAAATAAAGAAAGAAAGAGAAAGAGAGAAAGAAAGAGAGAAAGAAAGAAAGGGAGAAAGAGAGAAAGAGAGAAAGAAAGAAAGAAAGAGAGAAAGAAAGAAAGAAAGAAAGAAAGAAAGAAAGAAAGAAAGAAAGAAA
>CM021733.1:40990347-41260698 GCA_011075105.1 Heteronetta atricapilla | reverse complement strand
AGAAAGAAAGAAAGAAAGAAAGAAAGAAAGAAAGAAAGAAAGAAAGAAAAAGAAAGAGAGAAAGCCCTCTGATATTCAGGTAACCACTTGTTTCCACAGCTATGCTCTCATTAAATCTTCAGCTATCACAATGCTATAGATAAAGCATAAGAGCGGGCAACATCAAGATGTCACTTTAAATCACAGCCAAGAGATCAGGGCTTCAAGCGGGTCTTTCAAGGGCTCGCACCCTGGGGTGGAGCTGCTTGCTCTTCACGCATTGCGTTACATGCAGGGGAAGGAAGGGAAGGAACAGCTGCAAACTCCGCCAGACCCTGTGGCTCCAAACAACCTCTCACCAACCTCAGCCAGGATGCTGCAGAGTAAGAGGAGAAATTCTCTCTTCCTCCAGACTTCATCAAAGCTGCATTGGTCCTATCTCCTGCAAGTGTGGGGAAAGTGAGACAGGTTTAGAAACACTCATCTGTCCAGAAAGGATGGGGAGGATGGAATGGGCAAACTTGCTTATTTGTTATCCAGGATGTTGCTGTCCTGTTGCCAGAGGACTGTGCTTTTTCTTATGCAGCATAACATGACAATAAACAAACATTGAAAGCTGTCGGGGAAAAACAACAAACGCACTGGTGTTTGGAGCATGTTTTGGTCCATTGCTAGTGAGGCCCCGAGGAAGAGATGTCTATTTTTGTACCCATGTCTCAGGCGGGAGGCCAAGCCACTGCTTGGAGGCACGCCACCCTCCCATCTGCTCGTGGCACTCTCCATCCCTGTTACAGCTGTGGTGCCTCCAACAGTGGTGGTTTTCCTCCTTGTGGTGGGATGCTGTGGGTATATTGTAGGCATTGCAGCCAGGTTAAAGCCCACCTTTGTGTAAGGCTTTCCCTCTGCCTGATGAACAGGAAGGGTGGGGAGCTGTGGAGGAGGCAACGAGAAGCCACTTCACAGCATCTTTGTTGGCTGTCGACTTGAGTGGATTTAGGTTGCTGTATATCATTGTTTCTTTCACGCCCTCATCGCACAATTCTCATCCTTGTTTCCCAGGACATTGGTTTGACCTTTGTTGGCATCATACTGCCCTACACTCCATACTCGCTTTACCACAGAGGATGTGACGGAGTGTGCAGTAGCGAGCTTTGCCTTCAGGCCATCAAAGTATTAAACCCCTAATGTGCTCACAGACTGGCTGTGCACGTACATCCCTGAGGGCAGGCTTGTATTAAGGCCCAGAACCCCTCCCAAAGGCCATTAAAGTTAGTGGAAAGGCATGTTGTGGTCAGAGACTGGATCAGGTGGGCAATGGCTTCATAATTGAAAGGGCTTGAAAAATTCACGATCAATTCATCAGAGGTGGCAACTCATTAGCAGGCAACTGATTTTTGAGATGCTGCCAGCCCAGCCTTCAGAAAGCATCCCTAATCCCCAGGATACCAGCGAGGAAGAGGTGTGCTTGGCACTCCTGAACTGGGTCATGGGAGTACCCTAAGGGTCAGTGCCTGAAGACATTTCAAGCTTAGAGTCTGTGGAGCTCAGAGGTTGAACCCATTCCCAAAGATTTGGTTCCGAAATGGTGGTGGAGATGCTTTGCTGCATTTAAGTCAGACCTTCCTGCTGGAAGCCCTCGTGGTTACCCCTGCTGCTTTACTGAGCACACATTGTTACTATTTTTGAGAAATAGCATCTCGCTAAGTTCTTCCCTGGTCTAAGAATAGCAGTTTTTCAGAGAAATGGCTTTATTGCAGAGTGGCCTTGATGCAAAAATGAAACTGTCCCTTCACAGGATGGAGGGTTTCCAAGTTTGTTAAAAAATACATGCGTTTGATGATTTTACTGTAACTTATTCCGAGTGTGAAGTAAAATAGGGGAATTTTTGTGGCTTGACTTGCATTTCTGCACTTATATATGGTAATTAAATGTAAAAAATGTCAATTAAAAACAAACTTTGGCAAGAGATTAGTCAAAATATGTGTGCTTGAATTTTTTAGGGGCTTGAGCGGGCATTCCTTTGACATTTGCTTTTTTAAAAACTGCCTTAAAATACAACACTTCAAAAGCAGCTGCTTTGTGTTCGCAAAGAGGTTTCCATATGCAGAGTTAATGTCAGACGTACAAACGTGTATGTGCCCAAATGACCATAGCCAATGGTAATAGGTTAGATAATTATTTGCACACTGCCTTCTCGAGACTGGCAGCTCTCTGTTAGTGCTTGGCTTATAAGGGATAATTAAGGATGGAAGGTGAACCCTACCAGTAATGAGTGCCCTGTCCTGTGCAGTGTGCCAGGAAATGAATTAATGTTGGAGCCATGAGAGAAGAACAAGCAACCTTACACAATTGCCTGGATTTTAAGGCCTTCCGTGCCTGTTTCTGTGAATGCTACTGGGTCTTGATCTGGTCACGCACCTTTTCTGTATCTCATCTTCCTCATTTGCAGAGTGGGGATAATCACCTCTTGAAGTGCTGTCTGGTATAACAAAGACAAGTGCACGAGAAGCGGAGAAATCATTGCAGGGAAGGGTTGTTGTTCATCGTCGTACATAAAATTGCCTGATTAGCTCACGCTCTCATGAAAGATAGGAAGGCAGAGTGAGAGCTCATCAAGTTTTTTTGTTATTGCAAAAAATTGCTTAAAACAAGCTGAAGGTTCAGATGTTTTCTTGCAGGAAGGAGTGGTGTCCAGGCTCATGTGCTCTCTTTCTGTCTGGTGGGCCTTCACCCTGCCAGCAGGCACAGCCCTGGCTATGACCCGTCCCCAGTCCCGCTAGAAGGCTCTTTCTAGCGGCAGTCCCGCACCTACCTTGGGGACTGCTCAGCTGCTGGGCCATAACTGTTCCTCCTGCTAGGGAAAATGCAGCCTCTGAGAGCAAAACCATCTGCTCTGAGAAAACCCTTGCAGGAAAGCCAGGCAAGCGTGAGGTCTCCTGGGGACTGGGAGCACTAGTGCAATACACAGTCATCAAGAGAGACAATTAAGAAATCTGTTCACAAGAGAAGCAAGGGTAAACATGGCATTGTGTGCTACGCAGTGTTTATCACAGGGATTTTGGATTTAAGAGATAAATAAACACACAGGCTGTGAGCAGTGAGGAAGTAGGTGCAGATCTGTGTCCGATCATGGTAGAGGTCTGGTTCATCAGGGACAATTTGGCAGAGGCTGTAGAGCCACTGGGATGTGACAGGCAGGTGACCACAGTCTCTTTCCCCACGTCTCCATCATGCTTAGCACAAACTGGGATCTGGTGGCACAGCCAGAGCCTTGATGACTTGGCAGGAGCCAGAAAGGAAAAACCTATAGCTTCCCACCCAGCCCTGCCACCTATGTTCCCAGTCTGGGCTGGTCTGGGATGGGCAGTGAGGGAATAAACAAGATTTTTTACTGATATTGGTGCATTTTAGGCAAAAACTGGCATATAATTAGACATCTGCACTAACAGAATCAGGCTTAGCAGATTGATCAAATATCAATATCAAAATTAACTATCAACTATAATTAATACAGTAAAATCTTCTGGTCACCAACTGTGGACCAGAAGCCTGAGGACTCTTCAGAAATTAGGGTGAATGGAGAATAAGGTAAGGGAAGAAGAAGAAAAAAAAAAACACACCATTTTTTGTGAAACAAGATTCTGATATTCCGGTAATTGAAAGAAGTAAATTGAAACCTGAATTTCCAGTTGTGGACATTAATACTCAGATGAGCACACTTATAAAGAAAATAACAAACAAATAAAGATGCAGTTGCCCAAAGCAATTTTTTGCACGTCTTTATTACATTAAAGCTCAGAGGATTCGATGGGGAATTTTTGTGGCAGTGCGAGCGAGGAATGTGTCACAGAGCTGCATGGAGGATTTTTCCATTCACTTTGCCACTCTGGAGGCGAGCACCAAAAGACTCTATTTATTCCTAAATATGTTTTTGGTTTGCTAGTTCTGGTGAAGGCAGCTCTGAGGGAGCAGTGCATTTTTCCAGGTGATGTTTGAGAAGCTGCTTTTGTCCTGGCTGAGGAGTCAACAGTCCCTCAGGACACAGGACTTGCCATAGCAAATGGGAGGTCTCATCCGGGTCCTGTGTCCCTCCACACAGAGGGATACATCAGTAATCCCATGGAAGGCACTTACAAACTGCCCCTGCTCAACATTTCCTCTCAAATTCTCTTCAGAAATGTCCATGGAAGGAAGCTTTCCACCTTCTTCAGAATTCTGCATTTCTTTATAATATTTACTTTCGTCCTTTGGCAGAGAGCTTTGCAGGCTATGAGCCCATTCTGAGGGGAAAGCACTTTGGTTTTCCCTTGTACTAGTCAGTTCATCACTCATGTGGAACCAGATGCTGAACTAGGGCAAAGGCACTTTAAAGCTTGTCCAAACAAAATCCTTCTTTTAAAATCCAGCTCTTTCAGGTCTTGTCAGCAGCTCCAGGCATCACCAGAGCATATTGAAAAGCAATTTGTGACATCTACATCCAGCAATTTAAGTCTGGGTCTTGCCACAAACAGCTTAAACTGGAAGAGCATTAAAAGGTTAAAAGGCCAAAGCTGCACAGAGCAAGTTCTCCCCAGGGATGCAATATTAGTTGATCGTGTGGTCCTAGAGGTAGAGGGAGGTTAAGGAATGGCTGCAGACATACCGCTGAGCTGTTGCATGGCTGAGCAAGTCACTCGCCCGCTGCAATCCTAACTGGGCAAGGAAGAAGCTGAATGCTGAGAAAGCCCAGTGCTTCATTTTTCTTCATTCCTTCCTCACACACCCATTGTGCTTCCCCACACACAGCCCTTTGGGTGTGGGGCCAGGACTACACCAGCTGCCCACCAGCCTTGTCCTCATGACTGTGCTGTGTGGAGATGGGCACTTCCCTTCGTGCCCCCTGCCCTCCATCCCATCCCTCCCACCCATCCTAGAGGGGAAAACCAAGTGCTGTCTGATACTGGGATGGTGATGGGAAACTTCATGGCTGTGATTCCCTACATGGAGGGCAAGAGGAATCATACACAGTTAATATATACTCTTTTACTCTTTCCTGTCTTACTGCCACTGCTGAGCAGTTTAAGTGTTCTTTAAAATGGATTTTATACACTAGTCTCTGATCTTAATGTGTAACATTTAACAAAACTATTTCAATTAAAATTCTGTTGCTGTAATTCTGAACTGAAATGTTCCTCTACAGTGTTTGAAATCAAAGCCAGCTCTTTTCTCTGGCATACAGGAACTAGAAAAAAAATGAAATGTTCAATAAACAGGAAACAAAACAACTTTGTCTTTACTGTCCAAGCTAAAAATACCACCCAACACCCATCAAATAAAAGAAAGAAACATCCTCAATCAGAGGAAAAGAGACTTGATTTTAGAAGCTCATCAGTATCATTTGTAACAGGGCAAAATAATTTACTTAAATATATGAGTTTAGGTCATACAATTTCCATCCATGCAACTGAACACAATTTGATGCCTACTGTGTTCATCTAGGTTGCATATAACTGTGTTGCAACAAACAGAAAAACTAAACATCATTTGGCATGGGCTTGGTGTTTTTCTTCTCAGAGGTGACTTTTAATTCCACCTGCAAAACCTGATTTCATGCCATGCATGCTAAAATGCTCACTTGCTTACTAACAGGTACAGTTGCAAGATAAAAGTAAAGAGCACAGGGTAGTATCAATATAAGACAGTCCTTGTTACCAGTCCACCAACTGCCAGTGGCAAACAGCAAGAAAATCCCTGTACAAGGGACAATGAAGAGTGCAGCATTACTCCTCTTTCCAGATATAATTTGCTCCACATGCTGTTTATCCTGATTCTTCCAAACCACGTCTTGGCTAGAAGGCAGGTGATGACAGGTCATGGGAGAAGCAGAAGAATTTTGCAGCTTGTCTTGGCTGTACCGAGTATGCCCTCACGCTTGGAACAAATCAAATACCACTGACAAACTGTGGCAAGTCCAGGGAGCCTTTCCTCTCTGGAAGGGACTGAAGAGATGCATCGGCTATAAACAATGGAGAGTTATGGGCTGAGTTCAGTGGGTTGATACTCACAGTGGAGAAAATGAGTTATGGGCTCTCTTTATAAGGGCAGATATGCAAGTGTGCTATGCTCTGGATCGCACAATCACAGAGTGGTTTGAGTTGGAAGGGACCTTAAACACTACCTGGTTCCAACCCCCTGCCACGGTTAGGGACACCTCCCACCAGACCAGGTTGCTCCAAGCCCCATCCAGCCTGGCCTTGAACACCTTCAAGGATGAGGCATCCACAACTCATCTGGGTAGCCTGTTCCAGTAAAAGGGTGGGTGACAGGGAATAGGAAGATGTTGTTCTTGGTGACCAGTGTCACTTTTCTTCCTTTACAGTCCACTTGGGAACCACCTTTGAAGGCGTAAGAATGCCCTAATTTTTCTCCAGTTTTCAGTGTCATTCTCAAAATTCTCCAGCAAATTTCTTGTCCTACAAGCCACTGGGGTGTCTCATGCTACAGATACCCTCTGAAAAGTAGCTTGCATAGCTGACATATATAGCAAGGTTTACATTTTTTTTTTTTTGGTGGAAATTGCACAATTGCACTAGGTATCAAAAGTTCACTATCAGTAATACAACTTGTCACTTACTTGTCACCACCATGAGATCTGCACAAATTACAGCTCATGCAGCACAAAACTAGCTTTTAGTGAATAGACATGAGGAAAACTACCTGTTTAGCAAGTTGTCCCTTTACTCTGGAACATGCAAGGAGAAGAGACCATACACCTCTGTCTCCATCAGCTTCCTTGGAGAGAAGAGAGATGTGCTTCTTTGGTAATCTCTGCTTCTTCAGGCACCACTGAGGGAATGCCCAGGATTTTACCTGTCTAGTAGGTGAGCAGAGGCTGTGAGAGGCTAAGAAAGTGTGGGGAGAAATATAGGAGTCTGAGGCAGCATGGCTACAGTGCCTGTGTCTTTGTCCCTACTTGCACACAGAGCATCCAGAAAGGGCAGAGCAAACAATGGGACTGAGCCTGAGCACGGACTCAACAGCAGCTGAATACATGCACACGGATTTGCGTCAGCATGTTATTTTTGCAGTTGGACCCTGCTGAATTTATTTAACCTGGAAGTCACCGATCATCTCCCCAGCTGGGAACAGAACAGCAATGTGTGGTGTGATCTCTGTAAAAATCTAAGCTACAATGGGCAAGAGAAAAAGAGGAATTTGGTGAGGTGTATTTATGTGCCTGTGTCAAAAGATCAAGTCTACAGAATCACTGCATTTTTACACCAGTACGATATGTCTCAGTAGCTAAAGATGAAAAGAGAGAGGTGAAAAAATGCCTGTTGTTCCATGCAGTTCATCTAGTTCATCTCCATGACACTCTATGTCCATTTTCTGCCCCTCATTTCCTAGTTTTTGGCTTGTCTTTTAATGTCCCAAGAAATGGAGCTTCCCCCCTTCCTGTGAAGTTATTTCACAGACCTCTCTGCCCAGATTTTTTTTTTTTTTAATTTCTGCCAAAAATTTAAAACTTCCTAATTTCATTTCAATATTAATAGACACATCGCTCTTAATCTCTGTTAATGTCTGAATATTTCATAATTCTTCAGATAACTAACTCTTTACCAATATAGTTCTTTTAATTAGCCCTTCCAGTGACAGAATTATGCTGTTCTGCTGCTTGAAATGCACATTTTCCTTCCTGACTCAAAAGCTGTGAGCACGTCAGGGGATGTCCAAAGGTTTGAGCCAGTTCAGTGCTGTATGCCCATGCTATGTGAACGTAGCACAGCCTTAACTCAGTCTTCATCTTTTGATTCATTTCCCCAGTAGGATATACCAGTTTGCTGAAATTCAGATACAGTCATCCAGTCTCCAGCTGTGCCACTTCTGTGAACAATTAATATAAAAATTTTACAAGGCTAAAATGTGGTAAGGTTCCTGCCATCTTCAAGATTGTCTCCTTATCAGGTTGCAATCAGCAGTTTGTAGCTGGCATCTTGCTATCTTACACATATGAGCATCAAAGGGAAAGTACGTGCTCCTGTCTCCCAAGAAGAGACATTTTCCATATGTGCACTCTCCACTCTGTCCTGCCTAATGACTATACATTAAAGTATTATGCAGGAAAGGTTGCAACATTTTATAGCATATGTCTGCACAAGCAAGAAGCATGTCTCACACCTGCTTCTTGGCTTTGGGACATTACTCCTCATAACTCTCTTACAGCCTCTCTGGCTCGCGGGGCAGCACGCTTCAAATGGCAAGCTGGGGCAGCAAAGTGGCCCTTTCCCTGTTTGGGATGCCAAGCTGTCCAAAAGCCCCCATCCCTTCTTGTTTCACAGTCAGAACTCTTTCTGTGGTCTTGTGCGGGTGGGGAAGTGGCACATTGTGTGAGCCCCCCTGCAAAACAACGCTGCCAAATCAATTCCAAATGGGGCTCCCAGGTTTTTCGTGTGGAAAAACACTTACGACTTAGTTTCTTGCTTGAAATTCAGAGGGCTGGACTGAGGGAAATACATATGGCTTTCCTTTTAATAACATAGGGAGTGCTGGAGCAGGATTACATCTGTCACAGATAAAAATGCTCTATTTATGCCTTATTGTAATCCATTCACTGGTTTATGGTCCTTGTGTCCTTCAGGGAGTGTCAGAAACTCACACAGTGTTCCCGAGTGCTACATTTTGCATTTGGATCTCCGATGCTGTTGACAGATGTGTACAATCGTGCGCAGCAGCCAGACAACTCCCTCTTGACTCTGCATCGGAGGAAGAGCGAGAGGGCAAATTATTTCAGCTGAGGTCAGCATTGACTTCAGCTCAGAATGCTCCCTCCAGATCCACCTGTTTCAGACAGAAGCACACGAATAAGCAGTGCTTTTCGGTGAATTCCCATCACTTCCCTATTTCACATCCCGTTCTGGGGCTCTGCCATCACAGATGTAGAAAACACACGTAGTCAGTTAAACCAGAAAGGCTGCAATCAGCCTGATAAAGGACTAAAAAAATCCCCTCACTGTGCAAGTGTAATGTAGTAGGTTGGTAAACACATATTCCCCATTTTATGGAGGAGCACTGAATATATAAATACAGGCACATATTTATCTTGGCTTCAGGGAAAATATTATTAGTTTATTGAGAATATTCCATTAAAAAAAGGACTAATGATTTCACTGACATTAAATTAAAGATTTCTGATAATTACCCTTTAAAAAGAGATTTTCCAATTTCTCTTACAGTTTCGGTTTCTAAGAGTATCAGCTTCAGACTTAATTGTCTTCCCATACAAACAAAACAAAACAAAAAACTTATTTCATCTCTATAAAAGGCCATTCCTAATAAAGCTGAATGGGAAATGCAGTGAGGGACTGGCACTGGATCTTTACCACAGAGTGGTCTGAGACCCACCTGTTATGCAGGGTAGGGACTCCTTCTTTTGACCATGTCGCATGCCACCTCAGGCCAGAGGGCTCCTCTCCCTGCTGTGCCCTACTGAAGATGTTGAGGAACATCCAGAAATAGAATCCTGTCCTTGTCAGTCCTGGTTATCGATACTGGTGTGTACTGGTGGGTGTCTCCCAAGCCCCTTGCAGCTGCTTTTCAGGTATACTTACCTGGGATTTATGGGCAGGTTCTCAGAAGGGCTTGGGAAGCAAGGCTGGGGCCCTGCTCTTGAAACTGTCATCTTTCTTGAAATATCCCTTAGCAGTGTAAATCTGTTCTCCTTTATATCCACTTAAGCTAAAGTTTAAACTCTCAAGAACTGGGAGATTTTCTCTGAATAACCACAAAGCTTCTTATAGCTTGAGGCGAAAGCTGAAGGGAGGTACCACCATGTTAACCTCGGGCAGCTGTGATATTTTTGTTGGCTGTGTCCTCAGAAAATAATGGTATTAACAGCTCTGACTAAAATACAGAGAGATGTGGCTCCCTCACAGCAGGTAAACAATCTGTGCAATTGGGCACAAATGCTGATAACAAGGCCTCCTTCCAATTAGGAAGCAACAAAACAAACTGCATCAGCAAAAATTCCTCCGAGGATATTCCTTAAGGCTTCTTTGTGCTCTTTGTAAAACACAACCATTTTCACCACGCAACACCCCCAAATTCATCAGCTGCCAGCAGGAATACTTAAGGCTTCTTTGTGAAACTGCCCAGAAAAGATTGCCTGGTGCTGCTGCAGCTGAACCTCGGGGTCACGGCCAGCGGGACACATTTACACGGGAGAGGCAAAGACTGACATGCACGGACACAGAACTGCAGCCTCTCTTTGCAGGGGGAGTTTGCTAGGGTAAGCTGAAACCTCAGTGTAGACATTTTAAGCTTCAGAAAGCTGAATGGAATGTACTTGAAAAGCAGATGTGTTTGGGCAGCAACTGCAACAATTACCAAACGTGGGTGATGTGTGGGGGTGAGACTGCACCACCAGAAGCATCCCATCCTTGGTCCCTTTCCATCCGAACACAGAGTGCTGGCTTCTAGTGCTGCGGAAAGACAGGAGAAACTAAGACCAGGAGTTTCTGGACTCAAGATGAAACAGTCATTGTCTGTAGGTGAGGCTTTTTCCTGACCTCCGGAAGGAGGTCATCTGTGAATGGCACTGATGGCTCTTGGAAAAAGTGCTGAGGAATAATTTCTTGAGGTAAGATGGCATTCAGGAGGTAAAATACATCATCAAACAAATGTAAAAAAAAAAAAGGGCCATAAAAAAGAGGTCATAAGATGGCACATTACTTGATATCAGCATTGGTAATACTGCAAAACATTTTTATTTTATATTTTATAAATATGCAGGTATGGTCGTGTTTTTCCTGTTAGCTGAAAGGGTGTTCCCACTGCTTGCCTCGATGCAAAGGACACCAGCAACACCCAGAGGAGCTGTGCTGGGAGCAAGTAAAGGGCCATGGCAGCATGATCTGGTGAGATGACCTCCCACTCCTTTGGTGCAGTTGGCCTAGAGGATTTCAGGCTGGACATTTAGTGGGTGGGCTAGGAAGACACAGTTTTACAGCAACATTGCCTCTGGGAGACTGGAGATCAGTGTCAGGGAATGGAGTTTGCCAAAAGCATTTTTAACAGCCAATTTGGCTGTGATCTTGACAGCCACTTCTATCAGACCAGACCAAATCATCTCCAGCACAGCTCTGTCTAGGCAAGAGATGTAGGATTTATATCAGCCTCTTGGAACAGTTGTAAATGCTTTGTAAACGGCTCCTTTGATTTGCACATAACCTTCTTCAGTGGAGATACTGAGCATCTTTCAAGCGATGTAGCTGTCAGTGAACTAAGTAAATATGAGCTCATCTACTTTCTGGTAGCAAAGGCCTTTACTGTAGCTCACAGTACGAATCATCCTTTCAATTACAGTAATGATTCATGATTATGTTGAAAGTTGATAGCTCAGCATGCCTGTGTCTATGCCAACAGCCTGTGTGGGATGTCTGGACAGTAGCCCAGGTGGGGGGAGGAAAACTAGACAAGGTCTGGTTAAGAGGCCCAGACTAGTCCAAACATTTAGTTGTAACCCTGGTGGCAAAGTAAGATGGTTCAGGAAGAATATTTGTGCTTAGCCACAGGTAGGTGTAAGGCTTAGACACCTCTGCCATGACTGAATGATTCTCTCACAAAATCAGAGGGTAGAGTAAATGTGAACCTTTCTGTATCAGCAAGATCTGCCCTTATGCAAACTGTGTGGCCATGTTTTCCTTTCAGAGTAATTAGCCGGGTCATAACCTTTAACAGTAATGTAGCAAGCAGAAAAAGAGTTCATGTGTGTTTTCTGCAGGGAGTTTGCCCTCCTGGAGGAAGAACTGCTTGTGAGTGAGGAGCCCTTAAATGTTCAAGGATTTTCAGGGATGGGATTAAAGGTGCTTTTAAACATGGGCTTTATCAACAAGATCGCTTGAGAATCCACCCTGTGCATATTCTGGATATTCAATGGTTGCAGCCTGAGTTTTCACAGATGCAGACAGAGTATAACATGGGGAGATTTTTACAGTTTATCTCCAGCATGTAATTTTTTGGGGTGCAATGCTAACAAGCAGGCTCTCAAAGGTGCTGTACAACTAATAGTGATTTTTATGATCCTTCTCCTGAGGATTTCCTAAAGATAATGAAAAAATAATAAAGTGAAAGGAGCAAAAGAAATAGATGGTGTCAAGTGGTGAAAGGCTGAAAAGAAGTGTTTTGTTCAAGAGAAGAGGGAAGCGCAGTCACAAACATGTCTGAGCTGTGAGGTGTGACTGCTGAAAACCCCACTGGCCTTTGTAGGTTTTATGAAAGTGTGCTGTTGTACAAAGTGAAATATTAAATACACTTTAAAGGGCACAAACTAAGTCAAGGGCACAGTTAAGGAAAACAAAACAAAACAAAACAACAAAGAAAGCAGGTTGTCCAATCTTCACCAAAGGGGCAGGGAACAAGAACAATGCCTGGATGGCAGAGTCCAGGACAACAACAGCACATGGGAGGAAATGGAAACAAAGGAGTGCGTGTCCAGAGTGTGCAGCAAGAAGTGTTAGTCTCCTACAAGAAAGGAAAAAATCAAAATCTGTGAAAGCCTTTATTGGATAGGATGAAACAGATGCACCATCAGGAGTTAATAACAAGGGATTGTTGCAAACACATTTCATTCTGTTGAGGATCTCTGCAATTTCCTTTGATTAAAAAAAGAGCTCTTTGGTGGAGCAGTCCAGGGTATTTCGTGAAAAATATTCAGTCATAAAAATGTTGTTTCAACAAAAGCACTTAGAAGTGTGTGTGTGAGTGCATGCATGTGTCTGTGTGTATTTGGACTGACATGGATGAAATTCTCCAGGAAACACATCACAGGTTTTGAGCTGATCTACTTTTCAGCAGTAATACTCATTTTACAGACTTCTACTGCTTTTCAAAGACTCTTCTTGTACAAGCAGATTAGTTGTAACAGTTCTATACTTTTAAAGAACTGCTCTCCCGAGAGTATGCCTTGAAGGTTGTTTAGTCCAATTGAATACTTTTGTGATTTCTTTTGCCTTTTTTTTTTTTTTTTTTTTTTTTTTTTTTAACACAGATCTTTGTACCTGGAAGCTGACAGACAGACGTTTGTTATGAAAGAAAAGAGGAAGCACCTTGTGTTTTGCCCTTGGAAATTTCCACTGATACCGCAGCTATTTCTACTTGCATAGACTGCAGCCATGCAATGGAAATGTGAGTCCTCTCTTTCTTTTCCACCAGAATAATGGCAAGTGGATGACATGACTGAAATATATCAGTGAGAGTGTTGCTGTAACCACAAGGACACGGGTAAGACAAGCTGTTTGTTTAGAACTGCCTTCATAAATAAGCACCTCTGTTTTGGGCTCATGCCTTCCCCCTGAGCTTTTTTTCAGAGCCACCTTGCCACAGCGCAGGGACATTTAGGAGTGGTGGGAGCTGGGTGCCTCACCGCTCTCTGTAACTCTCAGACTTTCCCCCACAGGCTGTCTTTTATTAGATCAAATGGGCATGGCTGGGAAAGATTAGACAAGGTATCTAGCACATAGCACCTTTGAAATGTCTGAAACGCAGCAGCTGACTTCAGAGCAAAGAGCAAACCAAAAACAGTTGCTCAAAATTTGGTCCCTCTGTGTACTTTACTCCTTTATCATAACATTGTTTTCTGTCAGTTTTCCTAGCTAAAGTTAGCCAGTATGATATTGAAACCTGAAATATTTGCCTGGAAGAGCGTATTCAAGTTTGTGAGAGGATGGGAACAACAAACGTGCCAAACTCACTGCTCCAGGAAGAGGGCAGAACTTAATAACGGGTGCCGATGGCAAGCTCAGCTGTGGGCACAACACTGAGAAGGACGGAGTAAATGATGAAGTGTCTGAGTGCTCAGGCAGGAATTATACATCCTCTGTTCTATTTATATATGTTTTAAAGGGGACATCGCTGCAGCAAACAAAATGATGGTCCAGTGTCTGCTACACCAGGGCTGTTTCTTTGGGATGCTTCCCTCCAACAAGAGGGCCAAGGGGACTCAACAGCCCACAGCCCTGTTTCCACAAAAGCAATCCCCAAACCTTTCCAGCTACATCCCTCTTTCTGTGAGGGTTTCCAGCCCTTCAGCTTTCCCCATGCTTCCCCAGTTAAAATGTTCCGCCCTGGATGCAGGAAGCCATGCACAGCTGTGCAGGCTTTCCAGCCTGCCACCGTGACGGCTGGAGCTGCTGGCCAAAACCTTGGAAGCAGATTTTTAATTCAGATTTTTTGGCCAAGCTGTGGCCTACTTTAAGCCTTTCAAAACATCCTGGATCTTGTGCAGATCTCCGTTGCCTTGAAGTAAACTTCCCAGCAGCAGCCATGGGTAAATCCATGGGGAGAGGTCATCAGCTCCCCTCTCATTGCTTTACCACTTGCACAGAGCAGAGGGGAGCTTCCAGTTCTGTTCCAGGCTCAGTAGAGGTAGACCCTCTGCTGTTTTTCTGCCAGCTTAATGGGAATTTAATGTATCTTTTTCTTCTCTCCAGATGTGTTAACAGATACATAGATCTGCAGCTTTGTAGCCAGGTCACTGAACGAATGTGCAAAGAAGATAAGGGCGCAAAGAGCTTTCCCTTGTCCTCTCCAGAACACACCAAAGCCTGTTCTAACCCCCAGGGTGTCGATGTTACCTTCCCTGCTACCTCACAGGACCTAGTGCTGGACAGGGCAGCAGCACCCCCTGAGCTCTGTCAAAGGGGTGCCAACATGAGTACTCCAGTTGTAGGACATCACAGCAACATTACCAGCACCCTCCCATCTATCCCTGATATTTTACATGAAGGAAAAGAGCTTTTCTGGACAGCTTGGTGGCACTGCTCAGCCTCTGAGATCTGTGCTCTTCTAGCCCTACTGAGGCATCCAACATGATCTTTGCCATCCTCCCTGTGACAACGCATCTCTGCTTTTGAAAGAATACCCCCACAGTACCACTGTGTGGTGGAAATGTCAGCAGTGTGCAGGAGCTGTTCAGATGCTGGGATGACACACGTCATGCACAGGAAATAACAGAAAAACATGCCCTCAGGTTCACCCAGCCCAGTGCTCTGCATCTGGCAGGGCAGGAGGAGGCACCTGGCAGGGCAAGAACATGAGCCTGTCCATTGCCTGCTGGTTGAGGTGGGTATTTCCTGGTCAAGAATATATTTGGTTGGGAAATGAGAATGTTTCTGTGAAATCAGAGCAGTGAGATCTGTGGTTGGCTTTTAAAAATAGGAAGACCTCACTGAGCTGGCTTAAAACGGAACTTAGGAAGCCTTATGCAGTGTGATGACCTGTGAGGAGGGGGACACAGCTAGACGGGCTGCAGCAGCCCTTGGCTGCCTTGTGCCTGGGTGCACCAGCCTCTCCATGGCCGGTGGTGCAGCTGTCTCATCCTTCACCAGGCTCTGGGCCAGGACAGGTAGCAGTGCCATGGCACTTTCTGAAAGAAGCAGTCTGTTACAGCAGGAAAAGCACTTTGCCTGGTATTTCACACAGGGCAAGCAGAACCATCAAACACGAACTTTTCTCCGTTGCTAGTGAAGGGGTCAAAGTTTAAGTCAGAGGCCTAAGGAAGGCAGGCTGAATATCAACTGTGCTCCTCTTCTGGCCAGCACAAACTCTGGGGCTGAGGCTTGCCTCAGCTCAGACAAGTTCTTAACACTTAATTGCTCTGTGCCTTAGTTCTCTCTCTGCAAATGGAAATCCTGTGATGATAGCTGTGTTGAAGGCCTGAGACAGACATAAAGCATCTCTCCTTTGCAGTTGGTGGCACTGCTAATTGAGCTCACTTAGGCAGCAAATACACTGGTGTTTTTTTGACAGTCTCCAGTTGGGCTGAGGCCTTTGGCGCCAGGCAGATTGAAACACATGCATCATTGTTCATTTTCAGCTACTGTTCCTTTCCTTTGCTGTTAAAAATGGAGCATAGATCCATAGCTCAAATATATGAGGCGCCGGGTGACTAATACATAGCGTTGGCCTGGGGACTGGGCTATTCTCTGCCATCAGGCATGGCTGTGGAGGCTGAAGCACTGCTCTGCTCTGTGACATTCTTTTCTCTGCACACAATAATTGAATGAAGACCGTGAATGAATTGGCTGTGGCAGTTTTATAAATCCCTCTTCAAACCTAACACATACCAAGACTGTGTTCTTTTGAGTTGGACTTTCTTACCATTCTGTCTTGACGATAGTGTATTATGTCACCCATCACTACAGGAAAAATGACAATAACCAATTTATATATGTTGGAATGAAATAGGCTAGTTATAAGGTGTCCACTGTGATTCAGCATTTGCGGAACTATTACCACATTTATTTTCAGCCGACAGTTACAGCAAGTAACTGAAAGTATAATTGGAGCAAGAGGCTTGCACAAATCTGCCTTCCTATAAAATTTGATTTTGAAATCAGTGTGAGGTATAGTCGGTTCCACTGATGCACTGATTTCTTTGTTTTCCATTCATCAATAATCTTAAATAGTGTGCTGTTTTATGTGTAAAAATTCTCAGGGAAGTGAGTGAGACAATAACATAACTGTTCAGCATCCCAGAAAGCTCTGCAGACCTGAGCAAGTAAAGTCTTATGATCCCCCAATTAGCAACTCTCCCAATTGCCAAGAAACGTGTAACAAAATCTTTCGAGAGGAGGCAAGATTTTTGTGCCACAGACAGCCTTGGTGAGGCTTACATTTTAACATGAATTTTCATGTAGCTTCTCCTTTCCAGCCCCAGCACTGGCTGACCACACAGGGTAAGATTTCTGCTCAGTGACAGCCACTTGCCTCCTCCACCCCTGTTGGGTAACCCATAGCCTCCTGTAAAGGGGCTTCAGGTTGCTTTGGGGATTTAGTTGAAGTGAAAATGATGGGGACTCAGGGTGGACGTCTTGCAAAGGGACACAGGGTGATTGAAATGGACCATGAATTAGAAGGTGATGGTCCAGGGGAAGGAGACAGAAAGTGTTCCAGGTCTGGAAGTCAGCGGTGAAGTCATCAAGGGATGTATAACACAAACAAATAGCTAGTAATAAATGCAGAAGCCCAAACTACATGATGCTTTTTTGAAATAATTTTCAATGAAAATATATGTGGCATTCTGCCAAGGGGACAGCTATAACCAGGGAGAAAATAATTTCACAAACAAACATGAGCAGAGATCAGCTCTTCAGGCTAGGAGAAATGAGGAGTGTGGTCCCTTCCAACCTTGAGATAACCTTGGGGTGAGATCCAGACTGGGAAGGAAACAGCAGAAGTCAATGTAACTTGGCACTGGCCATCGCCGAGGGAGTGTGATATGTCAGACTCATTTCTAAAAGTCCTGTCTCTGTCTGTCTCAATTAATGAGGACTGAATTGCCAGCAGTTCTAGCACAGACTGCACAGGATGATGCATGGGTGCACAGTAGCTTTCCAAACCTGTTCTTTGGACATGCCAAGGTCCATCAGCATAAATAAGGACCACTTGTCCCTTCTTTCCTCCAAGGCAGAAATCTCTTCAGAAAGGGAAGGGAAGGAGGCCAAGGTTCAGTCGGTCCTTTCCCTTTTGCCTCAGCATTATGACCCAGGTCTCAGTAAAGGCATGTAGTCCCAGCCTGTGTGGGGAACATTGGACTCCTACAGCACCCCAGAATCTCTATGTGTGGTCTTTAATTAAACCGTCATTTAGGTTTTAATCTTCATTCGGTGCATAGGCGCATGATAAAAGTTCAATATTGAAGTTTACCTACAAAGCTGTAAAGGTAACACGCACACCCTCACACAGAAACAGCAGTTACTTCCTTCTTCTGTGCAATGTAGCCACTTTGCATACAAAAGGGGCAGACCACTTACTTGCATAAGGTTATTAAGTTCTAAACTGAAGACTTACTTCTTCAGGAAGATATAGGACTGATCCTATGCTTTGCCACTTTGCATTCATTAGTTTAAAAATCATCTAAAACTGCTTGCTTACTTGCCAGTTTCTGAGAAATACAGTTTAAGATATAAAAGTATAAAAATGCACTGCATCTGCAAAACAACCCACAGTAAATAATATCTATTCACACGCTATGTAAATTCATGCCCTAGATACACAAATGCTAGTTCAGAGACTTATTGACAGGAGCTGCAATAGACAAATATACAAGCTATTGGCAGAAGAAGTACTTCCATTATTCATTTGTCACTGGTACCCAGGACTGTGATGCTATTCAAGGTAATGTACTGTCTCAAAATAAATCTTTTATCACTACTCACTTCGGTAGTTGGAGCTGGCGATGTATACAAGCACATACAGATGCAAGGCCAGGAGACAGCCATGCCTTGCTGGAACTGCTCCACTGCAGCACAGTTTTATTTAAACACTATGCACTGTTCTCTTCTGGGGCTTTATCAAGTCAGTGATCAGGTATATCCCTGCCAATGTGTACAGAGCCCTGTGTGCACAGTATCTAATAAAGCCCCCTTATATTAAAGACCAGAACTGTGGGAGTCTGCACAGAGAAGTAGTAATGGTGAGTGACCTACAGTATTGCAAAAGATGAAGGGATTTTGTGCTTTCTTGTAGCCTAGACCACAACAGTTATAACAGGACTCAGGCAGAGAAGCAGCAAGATTAAAAGAAATAAGGATAATTAAATTATTATTCAGACTGATCCTAAGATAAATGAAACCTTCTTTAAATCCTGAAGATATAAAACAGTGTTAATAATATTGATCTCAACTCAAGTTTTATTTGAATCAAATCAGGCTTTTCATCAATTTAGGTGTTAGTGCAGATTTGAAAATTGACCAAAAAAAGAGTAAAACTTTTATGCTGAAGTGCTGCCTAACAGCAACACAGGAACTGTTTATGCTTAACCACATGTAATTACAATTTCATATAGCAAAAACCAGAATGACAACTTTGTGCTCAAGAGAGTATTTTTAAGTTTAAAACTTATAATTCAGAATCCTACCTAATATCTGAAGAGTAGAGGGAAACTGGTGTGTGGAATCTGAAGCATAGCAAGGGAGACTATTTTATGGTGTAGAAACTCAAAGAGGTAGGAGAAAAAAGGTAGAGAAAGATGGTTTCCCCAGAGATTAATTCTTTTTTTAAAAAAAGAAAAAAATATCTCTAATTAAGTTGTATTTAAGGTTTTTGTACTAGGTTAAAATACTCAAATGGGAAGTACTAAATGCTTCCTAAAAATATTAGTGGAGATTTCATGACATCGTGGAAAGCAATGAGGACATTTCTTGTGCTTTGGGCCTAGTCCATAACACTCCACAGACTTTCAGGTGCACTTGTATTCCTGTGCCGTCTCTTCCTCCAAACAGGAAATAACTAGTAGCAAAGAGAGAAAGGGCAGGCTTTTGAGGAAAACATCTAGTCTTGAAGAGGAAAAGGACAACATTTATGAGGCAGGTGGTGCAGCTGCTCCCACAGTCATCACAGGACACCAGGACCCTCCAAAGAAGTAGAGCTTGGCTCCAGTGTATTCCCCTAGCAGCTGGCAGTGGTAGGAGATGGGGAAATGTCAGGACTGGTCATTGAGGAACCACCAGCAAACACTGCTGGCAAATAAGCAGGCACAGGCTTGCCTGTGTACTGCTCACAGCTACTGGAAATTTCCTCCAGTGCATGGCTGGCCACTGCCCTGTCACAGGGATCCCCGTGCCCTGTGGCTTACAGCAGCACTGCTGCCCTGGAAGAGCACCAGACCCCATGGGACCTCCCCCCAGGGGCTTTTGCCAGCCACCTCGCTGCTCCCTGGAGTGCTGCCAGGTGTTGCTGGTGCTGTGCCACATCCCACCATCTGCAAAAACAAGTTCCCTCTGCGAGCTCTGTAGCTTGCAGGCCAGCCCCAGTGATGTGTGTTCACCTCCTCCACCACCAGCAACTGCACCATATAGATGGGCTGCAAGAGATCGTTTTAGCAGCACCCTTCGTCTCCTGTTTCTGCCTGGCCAGGCCTGGTTTTACATGAGGGGGGAGGCAGGGGGCATAAAATGGCATTTATATACGCCAATGAGTTGGCTGGGGGCTAGGATATGCAGTATAGCATGCTCAAGATAATTGCATATGTGGTTCTTGGAAACTCACTCCTCTAGGGTCTGATTAACAAGAAACTCCTTGCTTCTCAAAAGGCTGATGAGGGAAGTTGACAGGGATAGTGTGGCTTTAATTCAAACAGGGAAAATATTCTCTTTTAAATTAATTTCACAGTTCCCATCATCTGCTGAAAATACACCAACAACAGTCAGAGTCCAGTCAGTAACACTAAAATCTTTGTTTTTCTTACCCAATATTTTTTTCAGTATATAGATGTTTTTCCTTCAGAATCCTTTCAACACTACCCAGGTCTTCATGTCAGTTGAAATCACTGTATTTATTGATCTTATAAGATCATTAACCCATCATTCACTAGAGTATGTAGACACAAAAATTCAATAGCCTAAGAATCAATGTTATGGGATACATTTCTGGTCTATCTTCTTACAAGTGAAACAAGCTTGCCTACTTTGGCTGGAGAGGTATTCGTCCTGTCCATTGTTCTGCATGCCTCTAAGTGTTAAAGACATCTGTTCTTCATGTGGTGCACTCATCCTTCTGAATGACCCAGATTAAAATGTGTTCCTGCAGAGAAAATAGCTCAGTGAACTTGTTAAGAGCAACCTGAATGACCTCTGCTACAGGGAGAGAGACCAGGGACCAAGCCAGGAACCTGCACGTGCTCTATTGCTCAGTATCTGTGACTGCTCCTCTTGTGCAATCTGTCTGTGCAGTGGGGTGGATAACATGCATATTTAGGTGGCTTAGACTGCAGACGCTGTCCCTAAGAATCAGGTATGATTGGAGTAATTGTTCAGAAGGGGATTCTGTGTTTCAGCATTTGTTTGGGTTCTGAAGTGGAACTTCAAACTCCTGTGGGACAATGCATTCTCCAAAAAAATGTATAACATTGTTAGGAACTTTACTTTCACTGGTCTGGTGCTGGTTGCTTGTTGCAGATGTGTAACCAGCTGAAAGGAAGGTTAAAGAAAACCGGAAGCAAACAACCAAATTTATGTGCAAGCCTCTTTAACAATACCGAGCAGCAACCAGAGATCCCACCCTGAGGGTTTAAGGTGTTTGCTAGCATCTGTACAAAAAAAAATAAAAATAAAAAAATGATCAAGATTACTCATTAGGGAGATCCACTGGGCTTCCTCAAAACTTATGCATCATGTAGGCATGGGTCATATCAGCAGTGGGAGAGTCCCTGGAACAGGAGCAGTCTTGAGCACTTGTCTCTGTTGCCTCCCTCTTGGCAAACAGAGAAGCTGAGAAACTCAGCCTGACAGCAAAATAATGAATCCTCCTTTTCTCCTTGCCTAGAGAAAAATGCAGGTATGGAGGTGGAGCTCATCTTTTTCTCTTAGGGAAGACAGGATCGAGCTGTGGGTTCAGACTGCAGCTAAGACACCAGTCAGACCTGGTGAGACTACTTCTGGGACCACCTCTCTCTCCAGCCCCTCTGTGTGTAGCCTGGATGGAACCTAGGATTTTTATTTATTTGTTTCTCTCCGGCCCTGTTTTTCTTTTTCTCTCCCATCCCTCTTACCTCACTGTTTGCTTCCTCTGTAGCCTTCCCTGCAGTAAGAATTCTTGCCAAAAGAAAGTTCATTTTACACATAAAGTGACTGTGGTCCACTAACAATCAAGGCTTGTTTGGCTAAACACTGCTGCCTTCCTCAATGGCATAAGCTCCCCCACACCATCTTGCTGGTGACACAAAGCCAAAAAGGGCAGATCTTTGCTCTTGCTCCACAGTGTTACAGAGGCTGTTCCAGCTGTGGCCGTGAGTGTCAGTGGGCAAGGTTGAGCTGACTGAAACCCAGAATGCCGCTTCATGTCTCTCTTCATTTTGGAACTATGTTTCCCTCTGCTTGTTCAAGCTTGTGAACAGCCAGGCTGTGGCATCCCATCAAGAGCAGCATGCTTGGAAACCTCGTGATTCTACTTGGCTGGAAGAGAGGTGCTGGGAGTCCCCAGCCTCTGGGGAAAGAGTTGTGCAAACCCATTGTCCTCGAAGAGGAGGAACAGAAAGGAGCATGAGCAGACTGTTTCTGAGCCAAGCCAACACCAGCCCTAGTGAAGAGCCACCCTCCAAAAGAAAAGTCAGGAAATGCCCAGTAATGTGGCCAGAAAATAGGAGCTACACATCTTTCCAAGCAGAGATCTTATCATCAGCCAGTTGTCACAGAAAGAAAAAGGGAGGGAAAATCCTTCTGTGCATTGCAAGCCTCAGGGTCTTTCTTGCACGGAGCAAAGTATAAGTATGAAGTTTTCTTGGACTGATGTTGATGACATTGCATAGAAGCCATGTGTGATCCTTGTTTGTTGTCTAGAACAGACAACAGGCAGATATCTAAGTCTTACATAGCCATGAGAAAGCCAGGGTCAGAGCCTTCAATTGTTCTGTGAGAAAAATTGGCAGCTTGCAGGCCAGCCCTGGGATCTAACTCATTATTTGGCAGCTATGGTGAATGCACAGCCAGTGACCTTTAAGGATAAGCTAGTTCCCTTTAATTTTCTGGGCCAGTCTCCAATAAGTACTCTTGTAGGTTCCCTCTTCTCCTTTCTATGTAGCTGACAGTTCCCCCACCACAGGAGGATACCATTCTACACTGGCCTGTGGCCACTTCTATGGGTCCTGTTCCTGTTAATACCCAAGCAATACAGTGATCTAGGAATCTCACGTCTCTGCATATACTTCTTCCCTCAGGACTTTGCCCGCCTGTGGCAGTCCCATACCAGCATTCCTGTTATGCAGGCCTTTCTTCTGGCTGCCCATTACCCAGTTTTTGGCAGCCTTGCCTCATTCAGCTGCCCCACAGTAGTGGGGCAGCCTTCTGCAGCAGTCTTTCCTGCAAACCCTGGCCTCAGCACAGCTTCAATTACTGCTGCAGAGTATCACCTGGCTAGAGTATTCACAGTTCCCTTTGTGGTACTTCTTCAAATCTTGCAGACCTTCTATGTTTTCTCACCAGAAAGGAGGTTTATTTTTAGAAAAAAAAAAAAAAAAGAGTAAAAAGAGATGGAGAGGAAAACAGGTAAGCAAAGGCAAAGCAGTCTCATAATCTTACTGAAGTTACGGCATCAGAGGATATCATAAAGCTCTTAAAGAAGATACAGATGTTGTAAGCAGATGGAGAATGTAGCATCTGCACAGGTACCTATGCTCTTTTTCAAGGGCTACTGCCCATGAGGGGGCTATATGTGTTACATACCCTCCACCCACACAGTGCTTTCTGCTTGCTTTGCTTGCTGCTTTCCTGATGTCTTTTACCATTCTGGTGCTTCTAATGGCCACAATCATGCCCTCTGAGCACCACAGTAACCATCATCATACACATCACCGTATGCATACAAAATTGCTGTGGCCAGCCCTGCATCACAATATGATCCGAGTCTTTGATGGACTTGAAAAGTAAGGAACCATCAGGTTCAAATAACTGCCACATGTTTGTGAGCCTGCGGCCTAGTGATCATTTGCTGCAGCATCAACTTTTGCTCCTTTGTTGTCCCGTACTCAGACCAGCATCCCTTGTACATGCTTTTACCATTCAAGTGAAGCAAATGCAAACATGCATCTCTGTGTTGTGCTTGCAAGAACTTAAGTATAGTAGGAATATCTTCAGTAAGGAGAGAAAGTATGGGAAATTCTGGGCTTTCGTGTGGTGTCACACAAATTAAGAGATAAAAGGGTGTACAGAAAATAAAATTGTAGGAAGCTGAGCTCTGAGCATATGGAAGTGCCCAGGCCCAGTGGCAGCTTTGTATAATGCACCATTCCTGTTACTTGGTCAGGAGGTGCTGCAGGGAGCACCAAGGTGTTTGACTAGGCAGTACAATGTATGTAACAGTGAGGGTGAGCTCAGCCAGACAGCTCTGTCCTGGTGGCTGCTAATCTGACAAAACTGTCTTGGGTGGTAAGAGTTTGTGTTCTGCAGTGCAGGGACAGGAAGGCTGCATGAGTAAAGCAGGGAGATCAGAGAGACAGCAACTTGCACATGGCCTTGTGTTTCGACTGCAGACTTTCACTCTAATTTCTAAAAAAGTATTTCACCCTAAATGCTCATCTTTGGATTGAATTCCTCATTCCCTTCAAATGTTCAGCCTCACCTTCCCTATCCCCATGCTGTCATGGGGCATATCTTCAGGGTGTATTCATACAACACAAGACTGCCTTTGAAGACAGTTTCTTTGCCAGAGCTAATACAGATTACTCATATGGCTGATTTTTTTTCCCAGGGTTTAAGCTCATTTGATCAGTTACCTCTGCCTGATGCATCCTGGTCCATGTCCATACATAATGAGACCCTGCAAGGCACCTCCATGAGTAAATTTCTACATCTCCAGAGACTTAATTTCTGAGGTATTTCTGGCCTTTGTTTTCATAAATCGGAGTCCTTCGTTCCCACTTTAATGACTGTTTAATCACATAGTTTATCCTAAAACCCAAAATCTCAAAATAGCTCCGGAGGTAGCTCACAATTAATTGTAATCTATGCATCTACAACTTTTTTTATGTTAAGAAATTACCCTGTGCTTTGTTTGGTATTATAAAATCTTAAAAAAAAAAACACAGATGTTAATTTAAAATGAGAAAAGCAAGTCTAATGAACAGCTGCTAATCCAATCAAACCCCATACCTAACTTGGTGTTGAGGTTAGGTGTACTCATCAGTAACCCGACGGGTAATATCTTACATCATAAAGATATTTGGAATCTAGGAAATTCAGATTGAATTAATAAGAAAAAGAAGAACACCTAATAACTGAACAGAAACTACGTTGAAATTCCCAGCTCTGTCACTGAAAAAGGATGTGGAAAATTCCGGAAATACTGAAATACCTTGAGCTATTCAGAACAAGAAAAGTAGCTCGTTCTGCCCCCGACAAAAAATCTTTGTAGCAAACCAAAGAGCAGTGGCATCCACTAGTATTTTTTTTTTTTTTTATGTACATACTGTGCTAAGAAAGATGTAACTGCTAAAAAGTTTTAAGTTTTCTCATATACACTAGTCTTGCATAATTGTATAAATCCACTAATTATGGCAATGTTTTTTTAGCATATCTTTTTAAATGTGTCAAAAAAAAAAAAAATACTGTCCTTTTGTTCATGTTCTGTACTCATGGTACATAGAGGTGAATGGATTTTGCACTTGGCTTGGTAAGGAGCACACAAGGAGTTAAAACATCTCAACACATTAATTGCTTATAGGCTCCCAGAGTGGTGTTGGTGCTGATGCAAGAGAAATGTGCATACAACCTCTCTCTTATAGCTGGGATCGATAAACCTGAAAAATAAATTAAAAAAAAGAGAAAACACCAACAAACAAACAAAGAAACAAACCACAGATGCACATACACACAAGCAGTGCTGCTGTGAATTCAAACAAAACCTGCTTCTGTGTGCAGTTTCACTTCTCTGCAGCTGGGAGCATGGGGCCTACGCCTGGCTGGGAGCTGTCAGTCACAGAAACCTATCCCCGAGGGACTATAATTACCCAAACCCAACTGCTCAGGAAAGGGTACTAAAAAGCAAAGGTTCCTGAATAATGATAGCTTCCTAATTACCTAAGGGTTTATCTTCAAGAGGCTATTTGATCAATTCCCTTCTCAGAAACTCTGAAGCTAAAGTTCATGCCGTGCTGAGGAAGCAGCTTGATGAACCTGATTGTGTTTGCTTTCTTTGAGTATCTACAGTGGCAAAAGCTGTTCTTCATCCTAATGGCTCTGCCAAAGGCCAGCAAAGCCCTGGCTGGAGAGTTCTATATACACATAAGCATCCAAAAATATGTTCTTCCAAAACTTATCTATAAAGCACTTCAGAATCTAGTGTTTGCAAATTAAGATGAAAATCTCATGACACCAATCTCTTCTGTGAAAGTTTTCAAAACTCCTGCTCCTTAATGGGCCAGAAGTTCCTCATGAGCCACCTTGACTGCTGCACAAAAGTCTAGCTCCTCTCTGAGCCCTGGCCTGCAGGAGCTCCTGCAGAAGCACTTTCACAGTTTCGTGAGGCTGCAGCTGGAAATGGGTTCCCTCATCAGGAATACGTGGCTTGTTATTTCCAGAGTCTGTCCCCTTTTCCCTTTTGCTATAAAAAGAAAGAACAGAAGGCCCTGAAATACTTCCTCTGTACCGGTGGTTCATAATATTTTTAGCTCACATTCCCCTTTCTTTTCTGTATTCATTCATCCCTTCCAACGTATCTGCTGCCCACCCTGTCCTGTCTTGGCGCTCTGTATCGTAACCTCTAGCCTCGACACCAAGACCTGACAATTTAACACACCTTTACCCATAGAGAAGTTCAGTGATGCCCCCTCTGCAGCAAATGCAGCCCTGCCTCTGAGCCCTTGGCTGTTCCTTGCACCTCCATCCATCCAACTCCATCCATCAGGGGAGCACCCTTGCTCCCCATGCTGTCCCTGTGGCTCAGGGCAAATACCTCTCTCTTCATCCTTCTTCTCATTACAACTTCATCCCTACCTGTATGCCATTATTTATTTGTTATTCAAAGCATGTGGGCTTTGCATTTTTATTCAGAACATTCTTGCTTCTCTTGTTTGCCTGGGCAAGCGAAACCTTAGAAGCAGGCCCAAACACATCAGCCTCAATAGTGAGACAGTTCTACTCTTTCAAGGAAGCTTATGCAGCGATAGATCTCCAGAATGAAACACTACCACATAATTAACATTCATTAGATGTATTTATGTCAGTGAGTAGCCCCAGACATGTAGGCTGATGTTAAGTGAATGCATATGACTGTGTGCACTAAGTAGGTGTTCAGTCACTTCAACTCTTCACTAGTTAAAGTCAGCTTTAATGGCAGCCCACATTTGGCACTGGCACTTTTTCAGCTGAAGGAATGGAATCTGATTCTGTTTCAGTGGAAAGACAGCACTGCTTTCAGCTTCCTTTGAGCTGGATAAAAAGAAAAGAAATGAATGAAGACATTTTCCCTACCATTAGTAATCATTGCAAAAAGATTATTTTCTGATAAGTTTCATTACTTTCATAAAACTAAAAAATAGGTGTGTGAGTTTGATTCAGACTTTTTAAAAATATTGCCTTTGGCTTAAAGGAAAACACAGACCATTTCAACTGAGAAGGAGAATTTTTCAGGCTTTTATAAGCAGAAGGAAATGTTTTCTAATGGAAGTCCCAGAACAACATCAGCAAAAAACTTTCTGTACCAAGGCATGACAGAAAGAGGAAAAGCTTGGGTTCCACATATACTAAAAGCACATTTTTAACAAGCTGTTCTTTATTGTATTGAATCACAGTGTTTATATGTTTTTCTCTCTACAAACAATTTTGTGTGCTTTAGACAGAGAAGGGAGGAACAAAGAAAAAAATATGTCAAAACAAAGAAACTTATAAATGAACTCAGATTCATTCAACTGAGATAATCAACACATGCTGTACTTCAAAATTGTTGGAAAGGACAACAGAATGACTCCACTAGACAAGCTATTGTACAAAAACCAGACCAACTGGGGCAAAATACCTTGTGAAACTGTAGAAAATATGTATCAACTATTAGAGCTGGGTTTCCTTCTCTGCAGTACATCCAGACCAGAATGCACAAAATGTGACATTTATGTTGGGACTACCAAAGGCCAGTAGAGAAGTAGCCCATTTCATCTTGCATTTTTCTCAACAACCCTTTTCCCAAGTCCATTCCCTCTTTCTCTTGCTACAGTGCTTAATTGGCATTTTTGATGGAGGACTGCAGACTCTCATGGTAAAGCTCATTAAATCCCACAGACTTCATCCTGAACCAGCACTGTCACATATTTCCCTCAGCAAAAAGGAGATTTCCCCCGGTGCAAAAACAAGAATAGCTGTGGTCTTGAGAACCTACTAAACCTAGTGATCTGTAAAGAGGAGAGGTGACAAAGAAACGTGGGTGCTTCTTCGTGGTATTCTTATGGATCATAGCTTGTTCTCCTTTGGTTATTCCTCTGGCACAAAGGGGAAAGAAACACCTGGGTCTCACAGCTCTAATAAACAACAGCTTGCAAGTGGTGTGGATATGGGATCCATACATGAATTTGGAAATACAAAGCAATTATGAGTAAGAGCCATATGTTTCCCTGTGTGACAAGTGAAAAGGTGTGGAAAGAGCTATGACCTGCAGAAAATTGATTAATACAATAAACTGTGGAAATTTTGATGTGAAACCCAGGGATATTGCCCTGCTTGTCTGCCACAGAGGGTAATTGCTGTTTAGAGCTGCTATTGGGTTCCAATTCTTACTAGGGAAAGTGCTTGTTTTTTATACAATTTTATACCCGTTACTTTATAGCCAGACTGATACCTTTAAGGTAGCCTAGTCCTTTAAGGGAAACTGCATTACACTGATTTTTGGAAGGAAAAATGTCCACATAGATTAAGGGTGTCATTTAGCTGCAGCCCTTCTAGAAGCTGCATGCAGGTATGTTACACTGCTGTGCTGATCCAGTGTGGAAATCAGTTTGCATCTGGTTTAATAAGAGAACGTCATGGTCTGCCTGCGAGGACAGGGAAGGCAGCAGATGGATCTGTGAAGCTGGTTCTGGAAAGGTTTTGGCTGGAGGTTCTGATAGCCTCTGGGCTCTGGGCAACCTTTTCCATAGTGTGAGGGTCAGGGACATGTGGGCAGTGCAGCAGGACCCTTGCATGGCACTCTGTGCTGGGGCTGCTCCATCCTTGCCACTGTCAGCTATTGCAAATGGTGACCTGGTGTCAGCCCAGCACTAGGCCTCATAAACTGCACCGTCCAGCTGCACATCAGGTTCATCAGGCAGGTTTCCATGTCAGTGAGAAGCAGCTACACATATAGTTTGTGCATGTATTTATGTGACCAGGCAGCATAGGGTGGGGTCTGACTATCTAAAAGCCTATACTCAAAGTGAGGATTTCTTTCCCTTATGTATATATTTATCTTTCTTCTCTACTTTGCATCCTATGTACTCCTTGGTTGCCATCTTCTACCATACACCTACTTTATATTTTTTCAATTGGCTAAATATCCACTGGCTAAATATCCATACAATTAGTACATATGGAAGTTCCATTCACTAGCCATAGCTTTATTCAGTTAGAGTCAGATCATTGGATGTTACATTTGGATAGTGCCTCATTCACACACACAATTTCCTCCACACAATACTTTGTGTATCTTGTGCAGAACTCAACTGACAACAGACATGAGCTTTCTGCTTGTTTGGTCTATTATCAGTTGTGTTTTCAGGCTCTCTATTACTCCCTATTTCTCCCTGATACAACTGCAGCAGTTAGATGTTACCTTCCTTAGCAGTAGCAGTGCTTTCACCTCCCAGGGCGAATTCAGGTCATTTGCAGCACTTCAAGACACAGTTGCTTATGCAGTACTTAAAGACAGCACGGGAAGAACAGGCACTACCTCTTCCCAAGCAATTTAAAGGTCAAAAATAAACCTTCTATTCAAACAAATCACCCTGTAGATGATACTGGTAGCTAATGTGGAAGGAAGGTTCATGAGAAACTGCCTTGTCCAAACAGAGGGAAGCTGAAATGCAGTGAAACTGAAAGCTGCCGAACACCTGTGTGGATTGACATCACATCCTTTGCACCCAGAAAGTAGAGGGGAGGAAACTTGCTGAACATCCCTGGATGACATGGGAGAGAATTTGGAAATACCCTAGGAGCTCCTAGGCATGATGGTACAAGACCTGATTTGGAGGTAGAACTGTGAACAGAAATATAAAAAGGTCTGAATGGGGCTGCCATCTTGTCTGTGAAGTATTTAGAAGTATTAGAAGTATTGACGTCAAACCTCTCCCTGACATTTGGGTGCTCTCCCATTTTCCATCTGCAGAAAATGCCGGTATATACACTTCAGTCACTGGTAGGAAATGCAAGTGTGCACCAGCCCCTTGTCAGTCTGCCCTCAGGACTCAATCTGCTGCATGTGTCAGGCAGGCTAAGCATAACAGATGGGACTGGCGGATGGATACTTGCCAGTAACAGAGATCAAACTGGAGCTGTGTTCCTGTGGCTGGATGAAAGACATAAACAGGCAGAACAACTTTTAAACCTGCATGGCTGACAGACAACCTGCATCTCTCACGCAACAAATTCCTCAGTCCCTCCCCAGGTGGATGGGGCTGTGGGTGCAGAATGTGTGTGCAAACATGTGGGTTGCATCCTAGACCTGGCAGAAATGCAGGGTTTCTGGGTCAAAGATAAATTTAGTTTTTAAAAATGTTTATTTTGTCCCTTTTGTCTCATCTGCTCCTTCTCATCTCTCCTGTATTCACATTTCCATTTACCTTATCCATGCTTATTTAACTTACACACACAGACAGAAAGAAAATTAAGCACTCCGAGATCAATATGATGCACGAGTCTTTCCATGTGTGTGTGTTGTATGCTTTTCCCAACTTTCTGGCTACTGAACTGTAACTTCCATGGGTCAGAAACTGCCAGCTAATCTTGTGCTACAAAGATCCATCCATGGTTGGTCTTAAGACGCTAGCACAATAAACATGAGTAATGGTGATGATGATACATCCTGCATAGTATCACCCAGTTAGCTTCTCTTTGACCTATAGTAGAACAGTGAATTGAACTTGTGCCCTGGCCATTTATTCTAGAGTGTCCTTGCTCTCTGCACTTCAGGAAGCAAAATTTGTTTCCTGAGCATCTCTGGGGCTCATACACCTCAGAACCATCTCCACCCAGAGCACTAAAAATGTGATTTCATCCCTTGGAAATAATGGAGAGGAAAATCAAAGCCAGATTTAAATATGCTTTGTTGAGTTTTGCATTGACTTTTTTTTTTTTTTTTTTTTTTTTTTTTTCCAATGTGGTGTAAAATGCAGTTCAGCTAGGTGGCTTAAGTCTTCTCTGAAGAGTAAGAAACAAATCTGTTTCTGACAATCCTTTAAGACACCCATGTCAGCTTCCCTGTGCTGAGACTCAGGAGGATGAGAATACACAATATGTCATCAAAATAAATATAAAAAATAGCCTATGGTTCAGGAGTCATGGCAGCTATTGGCAGGGTGATCCTGAAGCTCACCAGGGTCCTCTGGAAATGAGCTGAGCCAAGGAATGGCTGGAAGAAAGTTGTTACCTCTTCTGCTGTGGGATTGGTGACAAACCCAAAGGAGCTGGAAATCACCATCTACAAAGTAGAACATTTGCAAAAAGAAAACACTTTCAGATGGGCCAAACCTCCCCTTGTTCTTAGTGTGGAGAAGTGTGGTGCATGTCCTGTGGTCCTATGCTCCCAGGCTGTGGTAGATGGAGGTGTGCGGAGGACCCTGGGGACCTGTGACACACAGATGGGTGGCAGCGCTGGGGTCCTCCAGATGGAGACTTCCATCTGGGGAATGTGTCCTTCTGGGTGTTACCTTTCCACGGTCAAGGTCAGTGGAGGTGCTGCAGCTGGGAGGAAGGAAAGAGGGAAGGAGGAAAATAAAATGAAAAAAAAAGGAAGTGGGAGAGGGGTGGGAAGTACATAAAACCCTCCAAATAAGTGTGCTTTGTAGCTAGAAGGGATTTGTTAGAAGAAAATAGTTCGGACTCCTTCCACATGCATTTCCAAAGGGCAGTATATTTTGGACTTTTGCCTGTCAGTGTTGCTACCAACCTGTAACTTAAAGCATACCCAATGCCAAATCTGGGGGGGATTCATCTTCCTCCTGCTACTTCCATAGGGAAGACCCAGAGGCACTGTCTTCATTGGGACATCAGAAGAGAGGTCTCCCTAAGTCACTCCGACATTGTACTTTACTGCTGTATTTTGGGAGCCTGAAAGCATGTGCAAGAAATGGGTACCCTCAGAGACTTTGGAAGTGAAAGGAAGCACTGGATGGGTAGCTGGAAGCAATTACATGGTGGGTTTTGAGATGGGTTTGTGTGTTTGCCTGTAGGGTAAGGCTGTTGTTGATAAGTGAAAATTAAATGTCTTTTGCTAGTTCCCTTGGGGTGACAATACCTGTCAGATGTATCCATAACTTGCACTCAAATCTCTCTCACTTCCTCCCACTCTTTAAAGTAATAGTTATCTTCATCACCTCTGGGCTTATATACTGTCACTGGGCTGGAACAGACCTTAAGCTGCCATCCTCTGTAAGGTAGGAGAGAGGAGAGGGAAAGGAAAGGAAAATAAAATGAAGGAAAGAAGAGAAGAGAAAGAACAATAAGCCCACATAAAGTTTGTTTGTTGGTAAAACTTCTCTTGCAGAGGAAGTTTTTCCACAGTGTCACTATTCCCACTCCTGGTAAGTTTTTTCTAGTCTGCCTCCACCTTAAACACGTTGTTTCTTGTTCTAATCCTGATGCATTTCCAGATTCATTATTTCATTCCAACTTGCAGCAGTCTTCTACAGAGTCAATGACTCTTAACATGCTTTCTCTAACACTGCTGCTTATGCTAACTGAACTCAGTTCTTCAGTTATTCGCCATAGCTCATGGCTTCAGAGTGTTCTCTGGTCTGTCACTACAGGCTCATCTCCCCCCGCCTTGGTAAGCCACAAACTGGACTCCGTACTACAGGCTAGCCCTTCAGTGCTGCATAGAGGAGACTTCAAATGTCTTAGAGACTCTTCTATTTTGGCAACCCAGAATGACGTTTGCTTTCTCACACACAATTCACAACAATGTACTTACGTATTTCTGCAGTACTCTCACCTAGTCAGTGGTTTCCAAATGTTTTTGCACCCAGTTTCTCCTCAAGAGCTGTAGTTTGCATTCCTCCCTGTTTAGAAACATCTAGCTTCTAAAATCCTAATCTGCCCAAGATCATTCTGTGATATTTATATGCTCCTTCATCCCTTGCTTCCTGCCCTCTCTACATTGAATTACTGAACCAAAGAGTAACAGGGAAGACTCTATCCTCCACCCCCTCAGTTTGTCCTTCCCTTTTATTTTCCAAATAGAAAATTTCCCAAACCCTTTTTTTTTTTTCTTTCCCACCCCTTCCTACACTGTATCTTTCTAGTTTGCTTATGAGAATCTGTGTGATGTACTGCAGAAGCCTTACTGGGCTGAAATGCAAGACACAGACACCAGTGCCTCTCCTCTATCAGCAAAGCCCAAGGCTGTTGCAGCAGGAAATTAGATGTTTGTCACAATTTGTCTGTGACAAACCTATGCCATCTCCCACTCTTTTCTTTTCTTTTCTTTTCTTTTCTTTTCTTTTCTTTTCTTTTCTTTTCTTTTCTTTTCTTTTCTTTTCCTTTTCTTTTCTTTTCTTTTCTTTTCTTTACTTTACTTTACTTTACTTTACTTTACTTTACTTTACTTTTCTTACTGGGGCTTACAGATTATCATGCTGACTGGTTGTTGCTGCTTTCTTTAGCTACTGAACTGCCAGTTCTGTAATCCCTGAGATCATTCTGTCCCTACTCCTTCAAAGTTTACCTTCCATCCATCTTCTTGTACTTCTTTTATTCTTCATGAGGTCTTAAAAGAAAAAAAAAAAAAAGACAAAAAAAAAAAGTGGTTAACAACAAGAACTTAAATGGTGTAGGTTGAAGCTGGACCCCACAAATGTGATAATATCATTCTATCATTCTTACTGGTGCATTCTAAGCCAGCCTAGGCAAAACACCTTGCAATACATTTGGTCTCAGTTCAACCAAACTTGCAATTTCCCTTTTGTTTTCAGTTGAGGTTCATAGTATTAAAGACCACCCCAAATCTAGTTTTTAAAAAAACACAACCACCAAAACAAAACAAAACAAAAACAGGGACAAAGAAAATAAGCTTTCTGTCTTGATGAGCATTTTATCTTTTCACACTTTCAAGGAAGCCTTTGAGAATAACCCCTGCCAAACTTTATAAACCTAATCATCCCAACGTCTAATGTTGCCAGGGAGGTGTCACAGTGTGGGAGGACCCTCCTATATGGGACTGTTAGGGTGGGATATTGCATCCTCAATTATGGCCAGCCATATGTTGCAATGCAAAGACAGGCACACTTTGCACTCAGGGAGTTTCATGTATGGATGCTGATCAAATAATAAGGTATGGTACCCCAAAACAGGATGTCAAAGCCTTCTCTGTGGTGGAAAAAATGGGACTCCAAAAAGAGGCAAAAAATGCCCTTTCCTTACTGACATGAGATTCATCCTCTGGTAATCTGCTGAGGTCACTGGCATTAAAAAGCATTTTGGGACAGCAGGAAATGGAGGCTTGTGCTTAGGGCAAACAGCTGTCCTTGACTGCATTTCCATGTGTAAAAGGTGTCCCAAGTACGGGCACAGCGCAGAGAAAATCTATAGATGAAGAACTCATAAAATAAGGGGTCGGTGGGGTTTCTTGATATAAAGCTAGGAATAATCAGAGCTGCAGCCAAGGTGCCTGGAGATATGGGTGGCAGTAATTAGTTTCATGCTGGGTTTAAAAGATAACGTATTAGATGTAATCAGCAATAACTCGTGAGACAACAGAAGACAGTTTCAGATAACTGGTACAGAGAGAGACGGTACACCGAGGCAGCACTGTGTGAAATAATCAGTTTTCCTTTTGCCTGGTTCTTATTAGTGAAATATGATGTTCACAGATGTGCCAAAATTGGATGAAAAAATAATATTTTGGCTCTTGTGCATGGAATGTGAGCTTTTGCGATGGGAGCAGCAAAAAAGGTTTAAGAGGTTTGTGAGGTTTAAGTTTTGGGCTTGACACTGTTCCCCCTCTGCAGAATGTCAAAAGCCCTGCTGTATAAAGATCCAGGTTTCCCAATTCCCTACTGAGTGAGGATCTTCAGCCTGGGAGGTGCCCAACCGGTTGCAGGTAGGAGCTTATGAGCAGCCTGAAGACCCACCTCCCTGCTCCGGCCAGCTCTCTGCTCTGCTCCACAGAAACAAGGGTGTGTGGCACAGCAGTGCCAGGGATGTTCACACCCACTCCAGGATGGGGAAGGGACTCCTGTCTTCCAGTCCTGCTCCTGGGAAAGCTTTGCCTGAGGCATGGCAAAGTGAGGAAGAAGGTAGCTGAGTTCCAGCCAGAGATGGAGATTATTCTGGCAACATGTTCACGAACCAGAAGGTGAAAACCTGTTGGTTTCAGCAAGAGAAAGAGGCTAAAAAAGGCAGATGGTGTCAGTTAAACAAGCTGGGATCGTAAGGCTGTTTCTTTTCTGAGTGAATATCAAGTACCCTGATTGTGGATTTTGGAGTCATAAGGCAGTAGATTATTCAGGTTCACGTTATTATGCCCTTCTTAAAGATGACTTTCTAACCTTCATTCCTCAGCAGGACGAAAGAGACTGATGCCTGAAGGGATGCTAGATGAAGTATATACACTTCAGAGGGCTTATTGTGCATATGGAATGAACACAATGTGCACCTTTTTTTCTTCTTCTTCTTCTTTTTCTTTTTCCTTTTTTTTTTTTTTTTTCCTAGGTAAATGGAAGAAACATTTCTGTTTTCAGCAAGAAACCAGGCAGAAAGTTTTCTGCTTGTGCAGAAAAGGTAATTTCCTTTATGGAGTATGGAGGTAAGAGAGAGTGGTTTCAGAGGCGATAGCTACCTGGTGTGAATCTGTAGCAGACATTGGCTCTAAACCATGTGTGGGGACTGACATGTGTCCTAGAAGATTTCCAAGAGCTGGTGGGCTGGACAGAGGTTGCCTTCATGAACCACTGGCTTTTGGGCTTGGCAGGCTAACTGCTATGCAGAATTAGTTAGCTGAGAAGTCTTTCCCAGAAATAACTTGTGAGTTTAAATAAGTGAATCTCAATTAATGGACAAACTAAATTCTTGGGAAAATAGGAGTTATCTTCATGTTTCTTTGAGGTGCTCATTACCTTTGGAGGTGTAGTAAAGAGAAAGCTGAAGGTGACAGAGCAGAAAGGAAGATGCAATCTGAAGTCGTTTGTTTTATCACTGAAACTACAGCATTTTCCCCGTACTGTTTTTTCAAACCTAAATATCCATTATATTTCATTGGTGCTTGGCTTATCTGTTCTGTTCTGTTTTGTTATTAGCAAGTGTGCTTATAGTAGTATAATTGCATGACAGAATGATATCAGAACGACATTGTTTCCTTGTCTAAGAACTTCAGAAGACTTCCAGCTGCTTTGGGATCATACAATAGGGTTGCTAAGTGCACTTAGTCAGAGGCACAGATAAAAAGCTCTGTTATCCATCATAGACTGATTTTTCAGACTGTGTTTTCTTCAATTGTAAGGATATGTAGTGTGCAATTTTATATAATAGAAAACGTGTGTACAAATGACATTTTGTCTGTTTCTATAGTTGTTTGGGGACAACACTTTCCTGTTTCAGCTAAATGTTCCCAAATTCTTCCAATAGCTTCCTAAATTACCCTTATATTACTACTAGCAAAAATATATCTATAGGAAACAAGGAAGAACACAATATTGAGAAATAAAATACAAAACATATGGGAAAAGTAACAGGGAAAATAGTGATGACCTCTTTATCTATACAATGAAAACTTTTTGGTGTACACTAGATACACCATATTTTACTAGTGCCTCTGGGAAAATTGTCAATATACTAACTTAACCAATTAATGGGGTAAAGACTACTCCTACAACATAATTGTGATAGCAAAATTCCCATTTAATAAGACATGCAGAAGATGGGGAAATCCCGGACAGTGAGATTTAGATGGAGTGACTGATACATCAAGGGCCTGATTCCTCACTGTGTTGCTCTCATTTCACCTTGGAGTATATCTGTCGAACTCAATGACTGCTACAAACATAAAACCCAGAGATAGATGTTGGTGAGTCAAGTGAGAAAGACGGATGCAATCAATATTTTTTTTGTTAGTGGCTTTTTCTCAGTTAATTTAAAGTCTTTTCAGATTGTTTTTCTGCCTCAAGGAAGTAGTCATTTGGTACATGATTCTTCCCAGAACATGTGTGGCTTCTGCAAGCACATGTTACAATAAAAGCAAAGCAGGGAGCCGCGTATTAAAGGCAGCAAACATGTATTAAATAGGCACACAGCAATCAAGTCACCCTGCCTGGTAATGGGCATGAAGATTAAGGAGGAGAAGCAAAATTAGTGCCTGACCCAAACCCTGCTGGAATTGGTGAGTCAGGGAGCACAGAGGGTCTCAATTCTTCTGCTGAGCCTCAGCTCTGCACCCTCTGTTATGTACCAAGCAAAAGCTCTGGAGAAAAATGCTGCTAATCAACGGAGAAGGGTGATGGGTTATTTTCATCTAAGAAAATTGCCTTTTTAAATTTGTGGTCAGCATCAAATGAAAGGGACAGCCACAGTTTTAGAAAGAAAGGAAAATAGCCAACATAATGCATGGCCAAAAGATGCCCTGCAAGATTCAGTGCATTTTGCTACCAGCAGCTGACCTTGGCATAGATTTCTGGTGTCCTTTGAAATGTCCTGTGGTACCTGAGACACCCTCCCTGACCAGACAGACATGATACTGAAGAACCTCTGGGAGACCTGCATCCTCCGTGGCAGTGCTGCAGGCCTGGCAGGGTGCATGAGGCATTTCCAGTGGCACAGGGTGCTTGTGTTTGGTGGCACCCCTCTGCCTGAGCTCTGCCGGGGAGCCAGCTCTCCTGCGTAGCCCACAGATGGCAGTCACCCTGCTGCTTCAGATTTCAGACAGGCTGCATCACCTCAGGAGGTTCCCATTGCTTTCACTTGAGCACGGAGTAGTCTGGAGTCCTAATTCAGGTAGCTGGAGTATATGAGAGACTGCAATTCTCTACACTTAGGAGAGAACCTCACTTGTAAAATAACTTAACTTAAAGGACAATTTCTGAGGCGGATAATCTAGTAAAGACAATCTCATTAATCTTTGTGGTTTTCAAGCTCTGAATTAAGCCACTTATTCCAGATGAATCTAAATGGAAAACAGGGGATGGTTTATTTTAATTTTCTAGCTCTGTAGAGATGTGTGATTCAGTCAGCATATAAGGTATCAAGTATATTGCTAACTAAACATTTAAGTGAACCTTATTATGCGGTTAGAAACTCTCTGAGGAATTGTGTGACAAATGCCATAGGCAAATAGAAATATACTGTGGAAAAGAAAGCACCTCTGGAATACTTGCCATGGAGGATGTTTTGTAGAGCAGATGAGAGGAACACCTAGCAGAGAGCATAGAGAAATAATTGATCCCACCGTGAACTGAGAAGATAGATTCAATAGAATATTATAGACTTTCTGTTACTTGATTAATTCCCATGTGAGCCCTCAATATACCATGGCATTCACGTGCCTACAACTTCTTTGTCCTACGGCTTCTACACAAACACTGTCACATTCACCTTTGTTTACTTCTTTCAGTGGCTTTCCTCTCCTTTTAAAGTGCTAGCCAGTAATTTCTATAGATAAAGAGAGAGAGAGAGCAGAGTGCAAAATTAAGTCATAAGCTCTGGATGGTTACTAATCTTTTATTTATGTTGGTGAACAAGTGTGATGGAGCATACATTCAAAATAACTTGTAGTTTAAGACATGTAGGATGAAAATCCATGAAAAATCCAAGCTTTTTACATTCCCTCATAGCTGCACTGTGCCGCAGCCCCTGTCTTTCTGCTGTTGAGATCTGCACAGAGTGTGAACTGCCTCTGGCTCTGATGTTAATCACACTTGCACTAATTTAAATCCAAAATAGCTACTCTGAAGTCAGTTTAAAATGTTGTAGTTGAGAGCAGGATTAAAGCTTTAGGGCCATTTTTATAGGGAATTAGGTACCCAGTCTCTCAAAATTCAATTGTAATCAGATTAAAATTTGGCTCTAGGGAGTTTATTATCCAGTCTCTCAAAATTCAATTGTAATCAGATTAAAATTTGGCTCTAGGGAGTTTATACTTCTGCCAGTTACTTCTTACAGTGACCTCAGTGGTGTTCAGTGGTAATTGGGTGCCTAGGTATTTCAAAGGTATAGGCCTCACTATCTCAGTAAAAGCCCAGTTTCTCTTCATACAGTTCTGGTGTGCTGATGTCAGTGTTTACAAAATGGGTCTTGCCCCTCAGCTGGCATCAGAAATATATGCTGACTTTTGGCTGAGCTTCTTCAATTTTGAAGTCCCCATCAATTCACAGACTCATGTTTCCCTCCTTTCTGATGTTAGACATGCACTGGCATGTTACTTTGAATATGCCTTTCCATTTTTCAAGAACAGCTTAGGATCGTAGAGTTTTTCTTTAGGTGATATTTGCATGAACATACTTTTCCATCACTTTGCCTTTTTTTCTATGTAATGAAACTTGACTGTGTAGAAGTGTTCAATTAGTAGAGGCAGTGAAATTATTCACTGCAAATGAAGGTCAGCTTTCTCATCAATACTTCAGTGCAGAACTTACGTCTAAAACAACTTTCATTATTTCCAAATATTCTCAGCAGTTTAGATTTGTTTATTTCAGTCAGTGGCATTTTTGGAATTCTTTCGTTAGACCATAAATTACTTATTATTTTCATTGCACAGTGGTCACCTAGCATTATTTCTTCTCTCTAATTAGATGATTGCATTTTCTTTAAAGCAAGAATTAAAAGAAGGCAGATGGGGTTGCATACAAATTAGCATGCATCTGCAAAACTTTCTTGATAAAGTTCAACTTGGGCACAAAAGACATTCTTAAGAACCACTTTCATATTAAATGATCTTTTTAGTTTTGTGCAGAATATTTGAAACATCTGAAATGCTTCTTTGCACACAGAGATATTGGTGCATGGTCCTATTATTTTGCGTAGTTTATTTGTTTCTTCACAGCTGATGGAGGTGACTGACTGTGGCTGCCAAAGGGTCTGGAGCGACTGCCCAGGGGACCAAAGGGATGGGGGGCAGCAGATACCTCAGCTGACATGGGGGAACAGGGGACAGACTTCCCTGGTGAGTGGTGTCAGAGTGCTAACCAGCGTGATTGTGAGAGTGGAGGTCACCCAGACAGCTTCCACCTGATATTACGAGAAGTGTTCTGCTTTCTCTCTGCCTCAAACATGTGAAAAGTCACCCAGAAATACATGTCCACTCCTAAAATACAGATGGGTCACACAAAGCTCTTGCTTCCTCTGCATGGTATATTGTTTCCATGTGTTTGGCAAAAGCTATCTCTGGTCCTTCTTTAAAAGCTGGAGAAGTTGACTGTTGCCCTTGTGTAACCACATTTGTGTGCAAGGTGCCCCTTTGGCTCTACTACAGGAGGCTGACTTCCTTTAGAAATAGTCACTTTGATGCTGTTGGGATTTTTCTGTGTATTCAATGATGTGAGGTACGATAAGAGACTTTTTTAGTATTACTAAAAAAATAAATAAAAATATAAGAAAAAAGGAGGTGAAGAGTAAGACAAAACTTCTGAGCCATCAAAATTACTTCAGTTAGCCTAAACTCTCAAAGTTTTAGAGGAACCCAGCTGCTGTGGGAAAAAAAATAGTTTTGAGTGAGGCAATTTCAATCACTTTAATTTTTTTGCCAATTAACATAAACCTCTGATTCCTCACTGATTCCAGTATTGAGAAAACAAGTAACAAAATAAATGAAAACTTATGGAAGACATCTTGACTTCCCACTATGGAAGACATCTTGACTTCCCACAGACACCTCTCTCACCTTTGATGGTCTCATATCCCCTTATAGACAGTGATGCTGAAAGGTGAATCAGCTGACCAGACACTAAGGGTCCAATTCAGCTGATTAAACATAGTCATCCAGCCCACTGGCACACAAGATGTTGGGTTGATGTGGCACAGGACCCATGGGAGACGTGCACCCTTCTGGGATACTAGGTGCTACGCTATATACTAAAGAGCATCTAAAATAAGGCTGGATGTCTATACCAAATGAACTGAATAAATATTTAGATGGCTAGTTTAGGATGAACTGGATCCGGTACTTACTGTGACTTAATTGCCACTGGCTCTAACAGGAGCTTGCAAGACTAGGTCATATACAGGCAACTGATTGCAAATGCGGTTGTGAAATCCCACCCTCATTGTCTATACATGCCTGTATGGACACTGAATAGGAACTCTAACTGCTCATGTGCCTAGCTAAATTAAAAACTAATTAAAGATCAGTGTGACTTGTGGGCAGAAATCAGAAGAAGCAGAGTAGAATGAACCTGTGAAATGCAGCACCTTGAAGAAGCAGGTACGTGTGACTGAGGACTTTGTCAAAAGAGATAGGGGGTCTGTAGCCTAAGTTAATATAGAAGACAGTGCTGGTGGGCAGAACACCAAGAAACTGCTCCAGAAACTAATAGAAAGGCCTAAAACTGTAGGTTATGAAACTAGGCAGTGTGACAATGATAGAAACATGTCCTGCTTGTCATACAAATTGTAAAACAGACCTTGCAAAGTATACATTGCTGAGGAACAGTAGAAATGAAGAAAAATGTCATGAGGAAGCACTGTAATAATGCAAGAAATATGACTTAAAATTTTGAGGAGAAAATATGGAAAAAATGTTTAAGTCAAACTCAGTTCAGAGAAGGACAGCTGAAGAGTTTTTAGTAGAATCATGCTACAGGTCTCTGGCGAATACTTACACATAGAAATGAACAGCAATTTCTGTATTATTAGAAATACTGTCAGATATTTTAGTAATATAATACAGTGCAACGGGATGACTACAGCTTCTTCAGTCTGGCCTTAGATTGCATGTGACTCATAATGCTACGTTGTTCCCAGATAATACTAATGTTATTATTACTGTAATGTTGCTCATGATTTCATTATGTTTAACCAGTCTCTGTAACTGGATAGATTACAAAAATGTCTAAGTACCTTTCTAAATGAATTACTGATGTTTCTAAAAGGCAAACTTTGATAAATTAAAGGAAGTAATTGCGGAAGAGGATTGGATTTGCACTGGACTGTTGGTTAGCCCAGGGAACTGAGCATTGGAGAAGCATAGAATTTCCTCAATCAAAAGAACAAAATCTATTTGGACCTTGAACCTCAAGTGATGGAAAGAAGCCTGTTAGGTAAGGTTTCCTAAAGAGAGTTACAAGGTACAAGAAAACAGCCTCCAGAAAATCAAAACTAAGAAACACATTTCAAAAATGCACTAATAAAATCTTCTTCTTATATTACATTCTCCTCCATTTTTTAATTTCTTTGTTACCGTTCTGCATGACTTTGATTAAAAAAGAAAGAAGAGAAGAATGAAGGGGGGACATTTCTGAAAAGTGTTCTTGAGAGATATCTTCAGTCATATTTTCCCTTTGTCACACTGCGTATCAGAAAGTTATTGTGAATGAATGGAAGGTGAAACCTATAGAGGTGGAAGTTGAAAAATTCTTATTAGCACTTGCAGGCTGCTCTGTGTTTGGAGACATCACATTGTCTAGGAAGCCCTTAGGAGCAGATGCTCTCTCCTGTTTTTTATTTGCCCAACACTTAGCAGTGAGGATGAACAGCTCCTCTTTGGGACATCTGGGAATAAAGCAATGTAAATGAGACTATTGACTCTGCCTCAAACAAATGCATCATCCCTTTAGTGGCTATTGGAGTCTGAAGTGTACTTCAAATGAAAAAACAAAAAACGCTCCCAAAAAGCAAGAAACTGATTTTGCTTTAACAAAGCTCCAGGGTGATTTACTTCCTTTACCTAAAGGAAATCTCTTGGCTATATTGTTGTTCCTTATCTTATTATGTGCTTTCCCCACTAATTATTATTATTCCTTCTCAGGTTGGACTTTAATTATAAAATATCAATTACAATTTATGCATGTTTACTGGCTGGAATGGCTACCTGGTCCAACAATTATCTGGAGTACTACATGGAATCCAAGCTCAAAACTGTCTTTTGAAAAGGGAAAAATAATATGAAAACATACCAGTCCCCCTGACTGACCACAGGAGATAATTTCTTCATACCAAGTTTAATAATAAACTGTGAAAATTGACTTCTGAATATCAATTAAGGTGTTTTCCAAAGCATTTCTTCTGCTTTGCTAATTTTTTTAATGGTTATTTTTATTGAAAGTATGGGGAACTATTAAAAAGGATAATTGCATAGCTTTCAGCATGAGAAAAAAGAGGAGATGGAAGATTTTTATTGCACAGATTTGGGTATGTTCAATTTGGCTGTTTCACTGCTTCATCAAATGCAGCTTCAGGGGCCAGCCTCTGCCTCTGGGCTACATCGTCCAGGAAATGTCCAGATCCCTATTCCAGGGATGAATGGCCAAAACAGCTCTGGGGCAAGTTAGGGTTTTAAACAGCAGTCTGGCGTCATTATATAAAACCACAGGGGTATAGTACCACTCACTTCAGAGGAGATTTTTTGGCGCTTGTATTAACAAAGAATATCATCCTTACCAGCCGGCTTTTGCAGTGCTTGGGATAAGTGTTGCACATTAGCACTGCTGGCTGCAATGGGAGCACTCTTGCAGGAAAGCATTATTCAGCGTTAATAAGGGTGGCAGGAGCTGTTCCTGAATCGAATGGGTGGAGGGTCAAAGTCCTCCATACTAACCCCAGAGTGCTGCCTCCCCCTGCTGAACCTGTATTTTCTGCTACAGCTGTGTTAAGTGCATTTAATTCTAACTAATTTACTAGCACTGCTTTTGATACAGTGTGTTTGGTACGCAATTAGAAATCTGTCCAGGGTAGGAAAAAAATACAGGCACTGTCAAAGTTGTCCTGGCCTGCAGATGGGTGGGGTTGGGTGGGGAAGTACCCCTTGGTGGATTTTCCTGTGGCCCTGGCTGGATGTACCTTCCTGTTCCCTGTTCTTTATCTCACACAATACATATTCATACACACTTTGCTGCATCCTTTCTTTTGCAGTGTGCTTGTGCCTTCAGTGGGAACTTTCTCTCATGATTTTCCTGCAGTTCCTGCCTTCCTACTTGGAAGGGCGCCTCCCTGCCCAGCCCCTCTTTCTTCTCTCTTTAAACTATTGCTGTTGCACCAGTGAAAGTCAAGGTCATGCTGGGGAAACCCAGAGTGACAAAGTGAGCTAAGCTCTGCATCTATGCTAATGAATCATTTGATGTCCTACCATGATCCTTTCAGTCCTTCATCTTCCTCTTCCCCCTTCCCCAGGTTAACGTCTCATGACTTTTAGCAGATCCCCTGGAGCACCTTTTCTCAGGCTGCCTGTTTATCCCTGCAGGCAGGAGCCCAGCTGTGGCTCCTGGCTCCTCCTGTTGGGGCTGGCTCCTCCACTGAGATCTTGAAACACTGCCTGGGCTCCTGCTTCCTGCCTTGGGACTTACTTTTCTGCCTTAGGCACTTCTGACAGAAGTCCTTAGAGAGAAAAGGGAGGAAATATGGGACCCTCTGGATGATGAGGGAGAGCAGAGAATCAAGTGGAGATTTTGAAGAAGAAAATGAGAAGTGCAGAATGATCAGAAGGCATGGATACAGTTTTTATACCATGCTATTCAACTTCTCCAACCCAAACTTCCACCCTGTCTGAAGGATGCTGAATAATACGAGTTTGTTAGTCAGTCTTTAGCAGCTGAAAACAGAGAGACCACTTGTAGGGCTTGTTCTGCAAAATATTGGTAGTGGATGCTTCAACCAAGCATCAACTTTAATACACAAAGTTATATGAAAATACGAGTATATAGCAAATTTGTTAAGTTGGAGCTACACAGGCTTGGCAGAGAGCATTGCTCATGAGAGAGAGGTCAACTGGATATTGTCGTTAACTGTGCAAGCACTTGGGCACTGCAAAGCTGATGGTCGTGTTGCCTAGCAGACTTGGGATGACAGACGGGTTGCTAGCAAATGGCTACGTATGGATGGTGACACTTTACCAGGCAGTTAGATGCTAAGTATTTGTGGACAGGAGCCATCTTTTTCACTCTGTGTTTGCACATCGCCTAGCACAGTGAAATCTTGGGCTTTTGCTGCGGTTGGCAAAGTGCTGCTGTGCTACGAATGAGTAACAGAAAGCACAGCAGGAGGAGCTGGTTGTAGGGTTTCCTATTAACTGCATGAGTGCATTTAGATGACAACTCTGCATCGTGCATTGTACCACCGCTTCTTGGGTGTCTCTAGCACAAATGTCAATTAACCCTTTTCAGTGCCCATGCTCATCTTTAGGTGTCATGTTGTGGTGGAGGCAGCAAGGCTCTGTTTGCCACCAGTCAGTCCAGTGCCAAGCCCATGTGAGCAGTTCCAGGGCCTGGCATGCTGCTGCTGTGCCTGGATGAATGGGGCCACAACAAATATTTCCACAATGCAAAGCTCATAAATACTAAGCTATATGGAGCACACAGCTGGAATCTGGTACTGCTATTGCTGTGCCCAGCTCAAGTGACAGACGTGAGAAATCTCTGTGCCTTGGCAAGTAACTGGCATTCCTATGATTGTTTGCAACATGCTGTTGATGATGAATAAATGAGTGCGGGTGCAAACACGCTTCTGAGTTCGTGACTGGGCTGCACCCTTTGCAAACATGTTTCTGCCTGAACAGAGACACAGAAGTGACTGCAGCATCCCCCTCTTGTTCCTGTCTGTCACATTCACCAGCTCAGTGTTTACGGGTCGTGGGAACAGCCGGGTGAGTTACTGTGCTCACCGGACTCAAGTGCTCCAATCCATGTATTGTTTTTTGCCATGACTAGTCACCCCACATTTTTGTCCAGAGACAATGGTGATTCCTAATAGTCTTCTGCCAGCATTTCTATCCTTGACATTTCTTTCCCTTTCTACTCCTTGTACTGCTTCTCTTTGTTCCAGTCAAACCTAATTTAGTCTGTTTGCCCTCATCTGCACAGACACCTCGGCAGCCACAGACCCCAGTGTCTGAGCATGACTGTGCTTTGCCTTCTATTTCTGGGAGTAGTATGATTGGTATCCAAATCCTTTGCTCCCCTGCAGTCTGACTTGTCTGACATCAGCTACTCTTTCAAACCACAGTCATAGAAATCACTGAGTCGTAAAAAATAGAGCTGGAAAGGCCTCCAGACATTCCTAGGCTATTCCTTCTTCCTTGAATAACCCTGTTGAAAACAGGCTTGCATCTCTTACCCTTTGCAGAGGCCTCATTATCCTCAATAATCCCTCTGACCTTGCACATAAGTGTGTCTACCTGTGATTTAGCTCATGTTTCCCACTGTCTTCATTGTTAGTGTGCCACTGCATTTTTGGGATTTGCCATCTTCATTCACATGCTATTTCCTCATCTAGGTTCTTCTGCTGAAGTGTGGCCAGCAATTTAGTAAAGCTGTAGGGTACCCAGAGAATCTGACCTCAGTCTCCCTGATACGCTTCTACAAACAAAACTAAGTTTCAGGGTTCACTTCATTAGGTAAGAAAGCAACTAAGAACATGAAAGAAAGTAAGAAATGATGCAGAGGGTCAAAGCAAAGGTCCCTCTTACCTAGCACTCCTTTTATGATGGTGGTACTGGGAGGTACTAGTTTGGAAGACCATGTGAGACTGGCCACTTTCTGTGATCTGTTCCCCTCTGCTCCACCAGGAGTCAGCCCCTATGATCACAGCAGAAAAAAGTACTGGTGGTAAGGATATCCTATAGGCAAAACACTGGGATGTGGGTTTTATCTATTTTATAGCAGATGAGAAGTGCTAATTTGTGACTACTTCCAAAGTAAGGATGAGAGTGACTTCCAGCTAATCATACCTGCTCCACTAGTAACGCAGCTTGCTCTGGAGATGCATCTTAGACTTCCCTCCAGGAATAGATGGAGCACTGCCTTAAAACTACTTAATGTTTTTCATTTCTACATGGCTATTCTGCTGCTGTGGTGATCATCAGCCTCTCTCTTATTTCCCTCCTAAATTTATGACCAGAAGTAGATGCTGACCTGTTCTTTTGCTATTTGATCTTTACTTGCTGGTCTTTCCCAGCCCAGTACAGGTCACAGTCTTCCCCTTTCAGCTTTCACTTTGGTGGGCTAACCAAGGCAAGCTCTTGAAGTTTTTTTCTTTTTCTTTGGATGATGTGAATTACTCTTTTCTGCCCTTTTCTCCAGTGAAGACCTTTTTCTGGGGTAGGCAATACTATATTCTTGCCTGCAATGTTTTCCAAATTAGACTAATTTCAGTTGTGCCAGAATTTAAGGGCTGGATGAAGATGATGAACTCATTTCACATAGGCTGTATCAAGGAGACTCCAGAGAAACAGTTTTCAGTTGCTAATCGCTTTGGCTAGATTTGAATTATTAAGCTGTTTTTCTTTTGTAAACAGCTTCAGCCCGAATTTTAGGTCACATCAAAATGAGCAATTTAAGAGGCAGAAATCCATGGTTAAAAAAAAAAAGAAAAAAAAGAAAAAAAAGAAAAAAGTAACAAACAACAGAAAACCCAGACGGTCTTGTGAGAATTCCTGCACCTTGGGTCGAAGTCTTGTGCAAACCACTGGGGCTTTCCTGTTCTGTTTTTCTTAAGCTGCAGCTGCATCCAGCTCTACACTGAAAAACAACACGACCTACTCCCCAAGGGCTGTCCCTTCGCAAGCCTCACCCTCCCCACCACTTCTGGATCCAACAGGGGGCCACAGGGGATGGACTCAGCTCTACATGGTCATAACCAAACTGTGGAAAACATTTGTTTTCAGTTTAAAGGATCTGAGTTAATCTTCATTAATACTGTAGCAAAAAAGCATGGAGGAAGATAGAAATCTAAGTTTGCACTTCAGGGGAAAGCGTGTTCTCAATGCAAGGTCTTGGCTGCAGAGAACAGAAAGAGGCAGTGAAGATCCTGAGGATTTTTTGATTATTTTTTCTGCATTGCAGAGTTTGGAGTTACATTTTTATGCACTGTGAAAACCCCAATTCAAGAAAGCTGTGAGGGGATGACTGCAGAAGGAGGGGAAAAAAGAAAAAGAAAATGAAGAAGACAAAACAACAATAGAAGCAGTATTTTCTGAGGGAGAAGTACCTCTGAAAATGTTCTACACAAAGATCAGAAAGCACAGTCCTTGTAAAATGAAGCTCTATTGTTTCCAATAGGTTGATAAAGTTTACACGAAGGTGAACAGCTTCACAAAAGCATGCCAGAGCTAGCCTTTCAGTGTGTGATAACACAAGATGAAGACAAAGAACAGGTAATTATTATTTTTTTAAACATAGAGTACGTGCTCCAGAAAGATATCTGCTGACACTTTGTTAAACCTCTGTTTCTAAAGGATAAAGAAAGTTCATCCCCCTTTCACTGGTCAAAAAGACTTACTGCTGCCTCCAAATCACAGTACCTAAAGTTTTTTTGTTGTTTGTTTTGTTTTTGTATGGAGACATGAATGTGGTGTAGGCAGCAGGGTTATACTAAGAAAATCTTTTTGTCAACACTTATCATGCATTCTCTCTCTTCTGCAACACTATTATGATGCACCTCCGACAACAGAACCATGAGTTAACCTTTGAGTCTTGTTTTGAACAGCAGTCGTTAGTTTCATTTTATGTAAACCCACTCGCCTGAGAGCTTTCCAAGACCAATATAATCAGTCACCTGGGTATAACATTTTAAAATTAAGGCACACCTGCATTTGTTGATTTAATCTGAAGAACATTGACTGGTTATTAACACTCCACCCACCTCCATTTTGAGCAAATTTATTCCCATCCTCATTTTCTTGTGCTGTTCATCCAAGTTTTAGAATATTGAGTTGCTCTTTGGTCCTTTGAGTAAGACAACTTGGTCACTTTTCAAAAATTATAATGCAAACTAAGAATCATCCAAAAAGTGTAGGCTCAGAGTGTTTTTAATACCCAATCTAGAGGAATTAACCGGGAGGTTGAAGTGGTGACTCTTCAGACCTACCATTGACTGTCCATAATGGGAGAGCAACTCAGGGTGAACAGAAGCACAAGTTCTTTACCCCTAGGAACCTAGCGGCTTCCTTGAGAGCCCTGGTTACACACTCATGCATAGATATAGACATAGATACAAATGTGGATATAGATATATGGAGAGAGATGTATGTATAGGTACATGTGGATATGTATATCTTCTATCTATATATAGAGGGAACAAGGGAGATTTTGGTAAAGGGAAAGGAAAGTAAACCTCACCCCTTCAAAAGACTGGTGTCCTCCAAAAGCCCTGCTAATAAATACCCCTCTGGGGCTTGTAGCCCTGATTCTGGACTCTTCATATCTGAGGAGATCAAAAAAAAACCCTGATATGTGATTTCTTTTAAAGTAGGTAATTATCAGATTAATGACTATATAAGGGATACAGTATTGCTTCTTAATAGTAATGGTGTGGCAATTCTAATTACTTCTGTAGATGTTACAGCACTTGCTATTTTTGAACAGAACAATTAGTTTAATTACGCATGGTTTCCAAAGCGGCTGAGCACTCGTCTGGCTCTAAATGTGCACAAAGGTTAAAGTGTCTCAGCTGTTCCCTCCAAGCGGGAACACCATACCCCACTGGGGCCAGTGCAGCCCCAATGAGCTCATCAGCTGCTCCACCCAAAAAACTGGCTGCAAAGCCCTAAAGCCGCACACTGCTTCCAAGCTCTCTGCATATAACGTGGAGAGGAAATGCTGTGTGGGAGCGGATGAGATCAGTTCAGGGGCAGACTGTCTCGCTGTGGTGGTGACGATGGATTTAAGTGCTCCTAGGAACACAGTGGAAGAGCAGTGCCTCACAGGGATGGAAGGGACGCCCTCTTGCACAAGCGCAGGGAGAAAAGAAAATGATTCTGTTTTCTGAAGGGGGAACACATTTGTCCCCAGGAACAGGCAGAGACTGACCATTGTGACACACTTTTTTAAGGCAGTGGTAGCCCTACTGAAGTTGAAGAAGGGTAATTCTTGTCTGAATCATCGAACAAGATTCAATGTCACTCTGGTTTCATTTCCTAAAGGGAGACATGTAATGATTTGAGCCGGTAGTAAGATGTGGAGCTAGATGATGGCTTCAGGAGCAAGGCTGGTCTGCTATGTTGAGCACAAAACAAGCTTTCCCACAAAAAAAGAGAAGAGTATTTCTCACTTGCTCGCTGCTTTTAGCAGTCATTGCCCATAACTTTGCAGCTTGCAGATCTTAATCCAAGATTTTAATTCCCTTCCTCCATGGCAGCGAGTATGGGTATTTTTTTTTGGTGGTTTTTTTTTTTTTTTTTTTTTTTTTTTTGTCTGTTACTGAGAATTCATAGTTTATTTTGCCAGATCTGTGACAAATGTGAAACAAATGACAGAGTAATGAAATTGTGTAATTAGTCCTGAGGACCACAATCACCTCTGACTCCTGTTTGTAAATCACTTATACCCTACTGTCTCATGCTGGGGGAGAGTGGAGTTTGTTCATTGACCTTATGTGCTGTTTCTGCAGTTGCTTAGCCTCATTGATCTCTCTGAAGGCTGCAAGGGACTTGCTGGAAAATAAATATCCAACTGCTGTAGACACAGTTAAAGAGGTTGGAGTGCAGGTGTAAAGACCTGCACATCTTGCATTCAGTGTGAATGAGTTTTGTTCAGGGATGCCTGCAGACTTTCCCACAAACCTTCATTAAAGGAGTAACTTGCAGGAGTATATCTTATCAGAAGATCTCAGGAAGAAATTGGGTGTGGATATTAATTCATACCAGTGGCAACCACAATAATGAAGTAATCAAACATGACATGCAGTCTGCAACAAAGCCTGTTCACAGGTGCAGTGAGCATAGAGGGTGTGTTGCAGCCACCCAGGACTCTGCTGTGCAAAGCTGTCACTTCACAGCATGTCACCCCAAGGAAAGCAGTCTGCAGAAATAGCCCAGTGATTTCACACTACTGCACTTGCAGGTCCTGTGGGTTTCCACCTGAAGATCCTGCCCCTGCTTCCGTTATCAACTCTCCGCTTCGTATTATCAGCATGAAATGAGTCCTCCTGTGTCATGCATATCCCTTCCCCTGTACTGCACTGAGGCAACAGAGCTTGGAGCAGAGCTTTGTACTTGCTTTGCATCTGATTGCTCCTGTTAGCAAACTGCTGCAAGAGAAATCCATTATGAGCCTTTTTATAACTAGACCACATTCCTACCTTCCATATTGTTAATACATCAGTGAAGATTACTTGTAATATTTTTCACTTCTGTAACACATTCTATCTGGGGAATCTCAGAACATTTTGCAAACATTAATTAATTAGACTTGCAGCACCACTATTTACTAGCTAATCCTTTGCCTTGTTTTTAAAGAACATTATTTTCTGACTGCTCTAGAGGTTCTGTCTCCCACATCCAGAATAACCTGTGTTAGGACACGTGCAGCAGATGGGCATGTCATTAAAATGCCCATGTTTCCCAAATTTCACATCTACACTGTGGAACCAGATGATGCACTTTAGAAACACAAGCTAGTCCTAGAACTGAAATGCTTGGAAAATCAGGGTGCTATATGTGTTGTAACAGCTGACTGAACAAACAAGAAGTGAATGAGTTGGTGGTTAAATTCAAATCGGGATTGTGCTGGATGGAAAGATCTTTTGATATGTGGAATTTATAAACCTTTTTTATTTTTTATTTTCGTCAATGGGCTTGGTTACTTAAATTCAAACTCTTTTTTTTTCTTCAGTTACTTGCCAATATTGGCAATTTTAAATGGTTTTCAGCAAGGAATACAATTTGAAAAGGTTGTAATCGTTGCTGTCTGTTAATGGTTTCCCTATAGGCTTCTTGTTTTTTCAGCCAGATCCATTTCTCTAGTTTGTATCTGCAGTCCCTCTCTATACACAGTTCTTATATAGGCATTGTGATTTCTATGACACAATTGCAAAGAACAGTCTGGTATCTTTTATTTTTCAGTATGTTTCTTTATAAGTCTTCACCCTCCAAATTCAACACCAAACTATCTTCTCAAAAAAGATGTGAAGACTGACAGAAATTATTTTTATTTTACATTATTACATTTAGTTCTTGACAGCTCAAACTTTAAAGTGATAGCTTACAGGCAGTTCCTGTTTTGGTCCTGGTTTTTATTTTCTTCCTAATTCCTTTTGTGTATTTCTGCATTTTTGTGCTGAATCAATACAATGCCAGACAATCTGAAAATAAAAATAATAATAAAGAAATATCTATGGAATGATAAATAAATCTGGCACATATGAGCTGATACTTGGCTTTAAAAAACAAAAAAGGCAACAACAAACAGCATCTGATGCAGAGGGAGAAAAACATTGTTGCTGAAGCCATTTCATGCTGTTTGTATTTAGCTTAACTTGTCTTTATCTAGACTTTGCTGATGCCCCATTCCAGACAATTTGTACATGTGAAAAAATGGTAGTTTGTCTTTCCCCCACTGTTTCCCGGGAAAGTATCAAGTCTCCTTCCCTCTTCAGTACCACTCATGACCCACTGTTTCTGAACAGCAAGTATTGCTGAAATTGATTTGCTTTAAATGAGAAAGTCTTGCTATAGGAGAAACTGACATGCCACAGAAGGGCCACAAAGTTGAACTGCATTGAAATTCTGATTACTTTACCTTTTTTACATCCTTAACAATGGTTGGGGCAGTAGCAAGAGAGTCAGTCCTCTTACCCATGCTCAGCAATACAATATCCCACAACAGCAGTAGGGTAATAGAAGTGCTGTGATGAATTGATGGGTTCATTAGTCTACAATCAATGGATAAGACTTCATAATAGAATAGACCTCACAGGAGCCAAATACCAGAGCTTTAATTGCAGCAGGTGCTCAGTGCCAGATCTTGTATTAAAAAGAAAAATTAAATGTTTCACTGGGAAAAAAAAAAAAAAAAAAAAAAAAAAACAACCACCTAGAATCAAGTAGGCTGCAAGAACAAAGACCAAGTTGCCACGAGAGAAAAGAAAGAAAAGGGAACACGCTACCATGCTCATTTCCAGTTTTGCAATCTGGAGCTAGAAAGCTGAGTTTCTGCTGTCTGTTATTTGGCCTTGGTTATGATTGTAAAGAGGATCATTTTCATTTTGGGTACAAATTCTGTGCTGTTACTCAGTTTTGCCTCTGCTGAGGTAAATGATGGTGTAGTTTGAGCCCAATGGACAAACCTAGCCCTGATTTTAAGTAACACACTTAACACTCAGTTCAACAGAGGTTACGTAGTTTATACAAGAGCTGATTATCTCCTACTGTGCAAAGTTCCCAATGGATTATACAGTAAAACCTTATTTAGAAAAGTTAAAGGAAGCAGGCTGTCTGCAAGTGTCATTGGAAATGTCCCTTGCAAACAGAAAAGTGTCTGAGTACAGTGCCTTAAATACAAATGCAAGAGAGGATATTTATATATCTAAGAGCAAACCTGTTAAAAACAAACAACAACAACCAAAAAAATGAACAGAAAAAGCTATGTTAAATATTCATTATAAATATCCATTAAGGTATCTACATACATATATGTGTTTGTGCTTGTCTACATATATATGTAAGGAGGCCAACAGGTTTATATAGAGATATGTGAGTGTATATTTATATATGAGTAATATTACAGTGTATATGTATGGGTTTTCTTAAGTGTATTTGTTATATCCATATATAACCACGCACACACGATGCCTGTTCCTGTGGTCGTGATAATCTCTGTAGTGGAACTGCACACAGATGATATTTTGTGAAATTTGAATTTTTAGTATTTCAAACTTCAGCGACCAGCATCTGTTCAATTTACCATTAGCTGGCAACTTACCATAAAAAAGTGGAAATGAGCTGCTTATGACAGATCTCTGTCTCCTCATGTGACATGTCACAATTTCATGCTCTTGCACCTCTTAGATCTGCCAGTTGTCCATGTTGTCTAGTTATTTATGGGCACTTGTACTCTGTTTAGAGATGTGCTGTTTGGTTAGCTAATCAAGGAGACTACAGCACATGAACGTCTGCAGTAACCATGAGCAGAACAGGCATCCTGGATGGAGGCAAGATTGCGAGCTTCCTGGTGAAAGTCTGGCTTTGTATACCCCTGCCTCACCTGGTTTTGTGGCCTTTACTAGCATTAGTAGATCTTTTCATCTTTGGCTTCATATGACCAAAGTACTAGAGAGCTGGACTTTTTTACTGCTGTGGAAAGAAAAAAGGAGAACAAAGGTAATGATGATCCAGGCAATGAGGACTTACCCTTTTCTCTGCTTCAGGCTGTCCTTTTCATCTTCAGAGAGTCACTGACTCCAGCATTTTCAAAACGTGGCTACTGATTCCTGGTTCCAAATGTAGGACAGCTCATTTCTATACTGGCTTTCGACACCTATCTTTGGCACCTTGGTCTGAATATTTTATCCTTTAACACACAGTGCTGCCTGTAATGTTAAGAAGGCTTTAGACAGACCTTCAGAAACAAGAAACGGTTTCAGTAAGAGATGTTCTTCGTGCACAGAGAAACTGCTATCAGCTACTACGGTATTACTTTATATGCACCATGCATACACCAAATATTATCACTGCAAATTCCATTTTAGTGAGACTGCTGTGGGTGATTGTTCTTTTGTGCAAAGTGTCCTGGGAGAGCACAGCTATAGCTCACTATTGTCTCTTTCTTCCATTGTCACTGGAGTTCATTTGGTACTTTCTTGAGCTGATAACTCTGTACGACCATCAGTCTAATACAGATAGGCCAGAGAGAAAAAAAGACTTGGGATCAGTTCTACTTTTTGTAGAATCCTACTGCATTTTATCAGTTCATTGTTAACAATAGCTGAAGGCAAGGCCTTATGATGTGCCATTGTTAGGAAGCACAAATCTGGATGTGTGAGGGAGAATATCATAAAACAGAAATAAAAACAGGGGAAATAAAGTGAAGGTTTTATTTGCTATGAATCTTCTGAAAGGCAATGGGTTGTTATTGAGCAGCCTAATGAGAATGAATAAAATATGTATAGTCGTATAAATAAAGAGATTAACTGCAAGATGTAGTAACAGAGACTGGGGGCCTGAAACAGAGTAGAAAGTAGAGTCTATTCAACTATGTAAGAATATGTTCTTACATGACTTGCTTTCTGCATGGCTGGCAGAAATTCTTTTCAGGCACCTAACATTACCAGAAAATCCTCTGACAGTGGATGGACAGGTGCAACAACGTGTGTAACAAGAATTTGCAGTACTGTGTTTGAGGAGCTCATGGGCTACCCAGCATTCAGGAATAAAAATGAAGGGAAAGGAGACCCTGGCTACTGACAGCTAGAATAAGAAATTTGGAAAATCTTGATCTTCATTTTTTTGAGGACAGAAGTGGCAAAATTTTCATTAGAACCCTACAAAATAAATTCTATTTTACCAGGAGGACAGTGCGTTAGTACTCTCCAGGTAGATGATAATAAGAGAATGAGCCCTGGAGACAAAAGAAAAGCTTCCTACAGGAAATTAAACCTAAGCTTTGCAAATAAGAACAATAGCCTACAATCCAGGTAAAACTACAGACACAAATGAATGAATGCAAAATGAACATTAGCAGAGCCTGAAGCAGCGACACCAAAATACAAAAGAGAGGAGAGTGGCTTCACAGCACCTACTGAAACGAATTTATAACAATATGCATACTAATGAACCTGAAACACCACTTAGTTTTTGCATCCATTATTCATTGTTCAGCTTTATAGGAAATGCAAGGGTACAATGGAATGATTATAGGAGCATCGCTGGGAGTGGGATGATAACAGGGAGGACGCAGGAGCAGCATCTGTTCCTTCACCCCAGCCCCCTTGCATGAAAATTACCTTAGCATTACAAATATTGCAAGAGAGAAGCCAGTTGAGAGATACAAAATTTCTTGGAGCTTTTTTTCTTTTCCTCTTGAAGTCCGTGGGATTGCTGTCCCTGAAGGAAACCTAAAAGTCCAGGAAATGAAAAGTAACACCCCACAAGGGCCTGTGCTCTCCCTTGGTTTCTGGGCATGTCTTCTGGGGCTGATACGTTCTTCCGAGAGCAGAAACTGTCTGCTGATGATTAAAAGGCCTTATGTAGAAGAAACAATATAAATAATGAGAGGAGCCACTGCAGACAGACAAATCTGTGGAAGCTCCTGGGAGCAGGAATGGAGGAAGAAGCTTAGAGAAAAAAAAAAAATGAAGGCATCAGTGATAGCTTGGGTAGGTATCCCGAGCAATTCTTGGGTCCAGTGCCTCCATGGCTGTGCAAGCGAAGGATTTCCTGAAGAAAATTTCCCAGCCACCTGCAGCAATGCAGGAAATGCCGAACCTGACCTGCTGTTGAGTTTACATCATCAGCCAAGGCAGACAGTTAATACATCCTTTCTAATGAACAGGGACTTTTTAGCCCTGTGCAAATTTGATGAAGAATTTTAACATATGTAAAATATATTTCAAAGTTTCTAATGTTTTTCCTAATCTATGCAGCCTTCACACTTCGTTTTCTGCGTATCCATGGCCACAACAAAAGAAGTCTCTGATAGAGACCTGTTAGGATAACAGAGATACATTTTCCTTACTCCACCAACTTTACATGTGTCTTTCGAGCAGACTGCAGCAGCCTTTTTTTACTGCAAGCTGGAACATGACCAATGGGATGATGTTTAATATACCGAGATCTTCTTTTGTGTAAATTAATGGAAACCTTCCACAAAGGATGGGGCAGAGGCTTCTTCAGATGCAAGGGCCACAAGTTTCTAGGCACTGTATTCATGTTTCCAAATAAGCATACAGAATATGCTGCACATTTACAACTTTTTGATGAAGAACCTGTGGCTAAATTACTAAATTTGATAGGGAAAATATCTTCTTTGCCTATCAAATTACAGAGAAAAGGGATAGGGCAAAGAGGTTTGTTGAAGCTGTAGGAGCGTTTCCTCTTCTGCATTTTGTATATGGTACAAGGTGAAAAAGCATAATTTTGGGAGCTACAGCTTCTGCACACATACTCAGAGGGTGCATGGAGATTATAACATCCATTGGTGAAGGCATCATAGTCGATAACTTACTGGAACTTTGTGGCTGAGGGTATTGGGCAACCAGATGTTATATTCACTAGAGTTCAAAGCTGAGCTGAGATCTCTGGAAAAGTTCAAAATTTTCATGGAATGTAATATTTTTTTTTTTTCACTCACCTGGGTTATACTACAGTGGCTTACATTTTTGTGTTGTTATTTCTCCAGAAGAACTGATTTTACACCTGGTTTTGATACTGGAAATTCTTGCTGAAAATAAATTAAGGTTATTTTTTTTTTTTTTACAACTTCATGTTTTAGAAAGTCATAGGGTGATGGATGGGGAGGGTGTGTTTGCTGTTTTTCCCCCTAAATCCCAACAAGCTTGAACAATAAAAAAATAAAAACAATTAAAACTGAAAAGTAATGTGAAAATCATGTTGTCCAACAGCTATATATCATCACAGGCTTCTGTGAGAGTTTAGAGCAGTTGTGCTGAATTTAACTGAGCTGTACTGAGCCATTGTCATGCCTGCAAAACTATAGCTTCAGTCACTTGTGATTAGTGATTTCCTGTTTTGTCTGGTTCTCTCAGTAATAGGAAAAAATAAAGCAGGTGTATTGTTAAAATGTTAATGTTATAATGTTATAAATGTTTTTATGTTAAAAAATGTATTATTTGCTTGAATATATAGTCTATTTGTATGATAGTATTATTTCTCTCATAACGTCTGTGAATCTATTTGAAATAAAAGCCTAACTTAAAAAACTCCTGGTGTCCCAAATACAGTACCTTAGGAAGAAAACAAAACAAAAAAAGGAAAAAAAAAAAAAAAAAAACACAGAAGATTCATCCTTGGGGGTTTACTTTGTCAATAGAAATCCCTCAGTGAAACCTAGATTCATAGTATGCAGATGTGTTGTTCATTATCTCTTTATGTATACAATGAATAAATCATAAAGTCCAAATAAACATATAAATATTTATATTCATGTACACATGCAGATGAGGTTGCAGTAAGGCAGTATTATCTGCCCTGCCTCGTGCTATTTTTATTATTATTAAATGCACAGGAACTGAGGAACTATGTATTTTCCTTTCCATCCCATTGCTACATTATGTTCAGATCTCCTGACACCTGCTACTTACAGATTTTGCATTTGTGTTGGCGGGGGAGGAACAAACAGAAAAAGATAACTCAGCTACTTTGTCAATGGAATCAAATCAGACCTTGATGGATGAGATGGCAAAACATTTTTCAGAAATCCCATCAACTTGAATTATAGTTATGCTCAGAAAATGACCAGGCTCCGCCGTCTCCCAGTGGGCAGCGGATACTCCCTGGGGAGACAGGTGCTGGAGCATAGCCCCGGCTCTTCAACGGGCAGACCTTGGGCCATGGCATCTCCCTCCTCCACTCCCACAGTGGCAGTATTAGCTCACACGTGCTGGGGCTTTGGATGTAAGTGGGTGTGCCAGATCCTATGGTGATAACAAATGGTAACCCCAACTAGGTCCAGATTTACTGGAGAACACATTTGCCAGCCAAGAACAGCACGACATATAGATTTCTGCATCAAGCAAGGCAGTCAGAGATGACTGAGGTGGTTGAGTTTGTTTTTGATATTGCCTCACTTGTTTTGCCTGGAAACAAAAGCTGTAAGCGCTCCGTCCTCTCTTTGCTGTTCATGCCTATAAATTTTGTTGATTGGAAATAAAAGTAGGCTGCTACCAATAACAGAAACTTCTAAAAGGAGACAGTTGATTACTGCGAGTGATGATTACAAAACGATCAGGATTCCTTTAAGGAGGTGTGTAGCTCCATCATGCCTAGTGATAGATAACAGAACAACCTGCCACTGAAATGAAATTCCCATTATGCAGCAGGCCACAGTGTGACTGAGAGCAAACATTAAGAAGGCTGCTCTGTCAAGTTCAAGCTGTTATTCTGGCTTTCTTGAAGCAGAAATCCAAATATTCTGATGGATGGTGGTTTAGGAACCTCCTTAAGCACAAACTTGTAAGAAAATATTCTGGACAATTTATGGTTTGTGGTTAAAATATTACACGCTGCCCATGATTTAATTCCTCCTCCATATTCATGTGCAGAACTTGAAAGATGATGATGTCTGCTCATCTGCTTCAATAACTGCATCTTCACATCTTGCTTGTTTCTAGGACTGTGAATATGTAGAGGAAGAAAAAGACATGCTGTTCCATTTATAACCAGCATTTCCTTTGCTTCCATCCTAAATAGTTCATAGTTCCATGATGGAGCCTGGAGCAAGAGTAAAGGTGGAGTGTGTGGTGATGGAAAATGACATGCTTTTCCAAGGGTCTCTTGGTGCATCTACTCAAGCTGCTGCTTACCTCTAATGGAGACCCCATCTTGGGGTCTCCAACATAACTGGGTAACCCTGAAATGACATTAAGGACTATTGTTGAACAGGAGACAGTTATAAATACTGTTCTAGCAAAACTGGGTTTTACCTCAATTGCAGGAAGATGCACTGGGCTGGAGGAGCAGGGTGTGCATGCCTGTCTTTGTCCCAGAGCTTTAGGAAGACTTTCAAAGACATCCTTTTCCCTGAAACTTGAAAAAAACTAGGGGCATCTGGGAACTTGGCCCCATATTAGATGGGGCACAAGTATGTGCAGCAGGACCCGCTGCATGGTGATTAGATGTGCTGTACTGTGCATTCACCATGGTTTCTTTGAATGAGTACTATACCCAGCTGGATATTTTCAGGGCCATGTAAGGAGTTAAATAATGCAAGCCAGCTGATTTGGAAGCCTTTGGAGGACTACCACTTGGCAAAAACAAGTACCAAATAGACACTTAGTAGAGTGGAATAATTTAAGACTTCTCAGTTTTTACTCTTTCCTGTGCTATTTCTACCGTTTTGTTATCTCCTTTTGAGGTAAGCTTCAGGGTGAAGCCTTGGGCAAGCTTTCAGTGTGTGACTGAGGAGCTGGCCGGGAGCAAGATTGTTTTACACACTTACAGCTCTGGATTTAAGCTTCTGTTTCACATTAACTAAGCTTCTGATGGCCATATACAAAATACCTCACTGTTTAAAGATATTAAACACATTGTTACCATCAAGAATAAAATGGATCCATTTTAGGGAGACTGTGTTAAACATATTGCCTGTTCGTCCTTCCATACCATTTGCTACATGCTGGATGATGACATGCTTATATCTTAAAAATACCATAAGCTTGGACGAGACATATGAAATATTCCAAAGTAGAAACAGGATAGGGAGGATTATCTCAAAAGTACATTTTTGCACACAGGTCTACCGTTATATGGTATCAAATGAAGCTAATCCTTCATTTCATGTTTATTGACTTGGCTTCATTTCTTAGGGCTATATTCTTCCATCAGATTTGCAGGGTGGATCTTAGATAAGTTAGAGAAATGAAGAATGTACTCAGGCTGCAAAGTTCACCTGCTGCATGTTCCTAGACTGCAGATAATAATTTCCTCTGAGTGCTTTTTCATCACTGCTGTGGGGTGGATGGATCTCTGATAGGGGCTACAGTTTTACAGAAACAGGGTATTTTTAGTTCAACACCAGCTGAAATTTGGGCTCTTTCAAGTGCAAAATGCCTGAGGTGAAATAATAGCCGTGCAACATTCTTCTCCTCAGATGTGGTGCCAGGAGCCACATCAATGGTACGCCGGACTGTGCTGCATGGCTGCTGCCTCCCTGAAGTCACAGCCGCAGCCATGCCACCCACCATCGCTGGCCCCTCGTGGAGGGCATCCTTCCAGACCCCCAGACCTCTGGCTGCTGCTGCCCAGGACACCCAGGAAGGCTGGGGCAGCTGCTTTTCCTCACACCACCTCCTCCTTGAAACCACAGTCTGATGCTGCCTAATGACACTTACCTCTGAAGGACACTGGTCTGGACCCTGATAGCAATAGCAAAGGCCCGTGGACTCCCTCTGGTCACATTTTTATCAAAGAAACTAATTTAGGAGGGATTTTTCCTTTGAAACAGAGTTCAGTTTAGAGAAGGTAAGCCAAACCTAGAGAAGGTAAGCCAAACCAGCTCAGGCTGCCCTCGAGCCATGCCAGTCTGGGGCAGAGGAGAAAGTTTCTTCCCTCACACAGGTTCAAACTGAAAATTGTGGGCAATAAATTGGCAAAGGTTCGTGCTAGATGTTTCAAGCTTTTTTGGATTTGGTTTTGCTTGTAGATCTCATAGATGGCAAAAGCTAATTCTGAAGAGAGTGGAATTCAGCATCTTTAAAGCTGCAGTTGTTCAGATCGGGTGCTTGATAGAAGCACATCGGAGCATCTCTATGACTTTGTGACAACATTTTAATACATGGATTTGTAAAAAGTTCTGGAGGTAAACATACCCCTTTCCGTCGATAAAATCTGTAGGTTCCACATCTTGAATAACTTTGAATCAAGGCATATGTATGCCTTTGATGACAACCCAGCATAAAAGGCATGCAAAGTTAGTAAAACATGACGTGACTGAAGAATTGCTGCTACAACTGGGAGTACTTACTTGAGAAAATTGCAAATTTCGTTCCAGAAAAGCAGCAGGCTGCGGCTGTCTCCAGGGATCTGGTGGAGATGAGCCTTCCTGCAGGATGTGTGGGCTGGCAGTCTTCTCCCCTTCTACTACTCACGGCAAGCTCCTGAATGGCAGCAGTGTGATAGCAACCTCAGGAGGCTCCCCTGCCTTCCTGGTCCCCTCTCACAAACTTCCGAGAGACAGGGGGTGATGTGACACAGGGGTCAGGAGCAGTATTACAGACAATAGTATAATGAGCAGCAGGTAAACATCCCCATCCTACTTGCACGGCTGTTTGATGGGACTCTCAGCCCAGATCTGGCAACACAAGGCTTGTAGCTATCAGAGGTATCTGCTTTCTCTGCTTTGTTCTGCTTTGGTTCACATCATGGAGGAGGCTCTGAGCACACAGCCTGGAGTCTTTGGGGATGAAATGAAACTAGAAGATGTGTCCCAGTTGCTAAAGAGAGTTAACCCCTGCTGCAGAGTGGACATTGGCTTCTTAATGCTGATCCAGACACTCCTAGGTTCTTTTCTTTTTGCCCCAAAAGGCATGCCAGCGCTGGCCTAAAACACAAGAGGTATCACCCCCTGTGATCTGCCCTGATCTAAAGCTGAACCCACATAATGAGGAAAATGGTGGAAGAGACACTGTAATCCAGAAGGACAGCATGGCAGCACTGGGAACAGAGCCCAGGTAGCCTTCATCCAGCACCAACCATTGCTCCATCACCTTCTCTGTAGTGTAGCAGGGGAAAGAGATGGAAAGAGAAATACTGTGAAAAAAATACTCATCCAAACGCTGTCATGAATGTCTCAGCCTGTTGTCAGAAACTTTAGACAGGTCAGTAGAGGCTGACAAACATTGGTAGAAGGCTGTTTGCTCTTACAGAAGTCTGTGAGAAAAAAATAATCTGCATTTTCCTTGTCCCCAAAGGCGCTATCTTTCACTACAGCTGTGTGGCAGGTTTGCAGATTTCATCAGTGGAATGGCTGGTCCGCAGTTAATTAGCTGTGTCCTTACTAATAGGCATAAAAGTCAAACAAAGGGAAGAAAGAGCAAGCATTTGCACACATTTCAAGAAGTCTCTGTGGCTCTGAAATATGAATTGGTCGACAGCAGAGCTTGAGGAGTGTGCACATCTGTATGTGTGGTTTATAGCCAGGCAGAAATTATCACTGCATCTGTCTCTGTAAGAAGTGCAAGACACAAACATATTTTATGGAATAACCATTTTTGAACCCTTCACAATAAACAACAGCTTTAATGTGATGCTTTTCTACGCAAGGATATTACTCTAGGAAATGCCATTTGTGTTGATTTTCAAGCAACACAACCATACAAACCATACAGATTAACAATTATAAATAAACTCCCTGCTCAGAATGAACAAACAGTGCACCAATAACCCCCTTCAGATGGTATGTGTGTGCAGTGCTGCTCAGAGTCAGAGGATATAAGGAAAACAGAATATGTACCTCAGCTGCTTTTCGCCCACCTCTTCCTCACCAAACTTCCAGAGGAACTTATGCAGGTTGTTCTTTTTGTGGTACCTGATAGAGGTCCATGGAAAGAGAGGAGCCATGGTAGTGACAGATTTCCGCTCAGCCTCATACATCACTGTCTCTGGTTATTCTTAGTGGTGCTTGGAAAGCAGGCAGAACAATCTGTGAAACTAGCCTGTGGTGCTGACAGCATCTTACCACAATTATGATGATGTATACAGTGCTAGCTAATACGACTGGGGAGAAAATACCAAAGCTAAAGAACATACTCTGATTTCCAATTTTTTTCAGAGGCATCAGCATGAAGGATTTCAGGGGAGGGAGGGAAGGAAAAAGGGAGGGATTTATTTCAGAGGAAGGACACCGAAAAGGACAAACACAATAAAACCCATCCGAAATAGAAAAACTCTCTTCAAGCTCTCTTCTTGTTCATTTTAGATTAATTTGATTGTCAATAACTCTGACTCAAAGAAATGAGAATTACTGAGCTGGATTTCAGAAAGCTTAAAATTCAGTGTGGTTTCAGAAACAAGAAGAACAACAAAAAAAATTAACCTTGTTATACGGTGGACTGAAGTTCTCAGGGACATATCCTTTGCTGATGTACATGAGTGCAGACTTCATGCCTGGCAATGAAACCATGCTGATTTATGCCGATTTAGGCATAATCTATTGGTGCATTCCTTCACTGTAAAGGAAGGTTTTAAGAGCCTCACATCTCTCATGATGTCCATTACAAACTGTTATTGTCAAAAAATTATACTTACATAAACCAAGGCATAAAATAAATAAATAAATAAATAAATAAATAAATAAATAAAACAAGTAAGCCACTGGAGTGAAAAGAATGCAGGGAAGGCATCAGTGAAAATATAGGAATGGAGAGACCTATTAAATCATTGAATGCTTGCTCAGGGAGCTGCAAAAGCAACATTACTTGATTCTTTGGTGTCTGAGTGGCCAAATGCATACATTGCAGGGAGGAATGATCATGCCCCTGTGTCATGAGGAGGAGGACATCTAATTTTTTGTACTTTTAACTTCTGCTGCATGTGGAACAAGGCAGCTGGGAAAAGGATCAGTCTTGCACTGTCGGAGGCAGTAACAATACAAGCAAGGCACGAGGCGATTTTCCATCCATGGCAGTAACACCTTGCTGCTGATTAAAATGCAGGGTTTTTACAGTGGTTTGTAGCTGCCATGGGGGCTGCCCAGCAGTACTTTTCTCTTTGTGTGGGATACTCCATCAGCAGCAGTGCTGCTGGAGAGCTGAGCTTAGTCCTCCCATTAATCGTGCCTTTACATCAGGCTTACTCATCTGTCCTACTGCTGCCCCATGGACACAGTGAGCATATTCTACTCCATGTGTGCACTTCAGTGAGAGTCAAGCACCTCCTTGGGAGCTGGTCAAATACTAGCAGCAGGCATTTGCCCAGTTCAGAGCACGACTGTTTGCTGAAAGGCAAACAGCAGCTAAACAGAGCTGCAGTTTGTGGGAATACAGTAGGCCCCTGACCCCACCAGTCTGCAGGGACGTGTTCAGCCCAGGCCCTGTACACCGACTCTATGGGATCTGACTGGCACGGTGTGTGTGCATCCAACAAACCCTGATACACCACTTCTTGTCCAGCCATCCTTATTTGAGGCAACTAACATCAGTCAACTGACCCAACTGCCATCTCTGGCTCTGCTATAGGCACTAGGAATAGGATTTAGTGACCCAAAGAGGGACCTCAGTGACATAAAAGTGAGTAGTTTAGTTCTATCAGATCAGCCAGGCTCCTTCCACAGTGCACAGAATGAGATGAGTACATGCAGAGGATGTGCCCATGAGCTTTGGATATCTGTTGTGGTGTTGATCCAAAGCCATCTCCAGAGCTGGCATTGCACTGATGGCTGCAAGGCCTGAATGACTGGTTCAGTAGAGATGTCTTGTCTGACATTTACATAGCTAAAATTAGATGAAATTATTTTTTTTTCCCCTCCCAAATTTCCTGTTCTCCAGGAAGGAATGCAAAGCTCATTGAAATCAGGCTAATTCACATGAATTTTGAAAAAAAAAAAAAAAAAAAAAAAAAAAAGACCAATATGGGGAAACACAGACAACGTTAGAAGGAAAAAAAATCAGCTAAGGGAAAGAGTGAGGAGTGAGTCTGGGTGATAGACATCTTCCTACTCATAGATTTCTTCAAGTCTTTGGGCCAGTAGCAATGAAAGGCATACTAACATGGGTATTAGTGCAAAAGTGGATGAACTCCTTACTGCCTTTGGAGTAAGGAGTTCATCCACTGCTACTCATGCCTAGCACCACAACACCATTAGGAGCCCTTCTACTAGACATGGTCAGGAAATGCACCACTCCTATCTCGCCTGGAAATCACATTTAGCTTGGCTTTAAAAATTCTAGCTCCCAAGGGACTAAAAAACATAAAAAGTTAAAAGCTAGCCCAATGCTTCCAGCGCTTCAGATGGCAACAGTTAAGATCTGAGAAATGACCTTGCTAGCATTTGTTGTACTGGTTCAATCATCTCAAATAAGTCTGATGTTACACACCTGTGTCTCCTTCTCATGAGCACAACCTGCCACCTCAGTGTGAGTTTTCCTGCCCTGGGTGAAGGTGGTGCAGTCTTCTGGCAGGTGTGACAGTAGCACAGGAGTGACCAGTGGCTTAGCAAATGCCTAAATACAAAAAATGTGAAGATTCAATCCACTCTACTGTGGAGGCAGCTTAAAACCAGCTGCTGTGTTGGAAGGCAAAGGGAGATGTGTCTTCCCATTTGCTTGATGACAGCATTTAAAAATGCTGTGCCTGGACCGTGCTGTTGCCAGCTACTGCACAAACCCACTTCAGCAGACAGCCCCTGCCCCAGCCAGCAGACCAGAAGCAACAGCTACCTAAGACTGGTGAGGAAAGGCTGCACCTCTGCAGATCATCCTGCCAGGCTCACCTCCAGCATGCAGAGGAGTGAGAAGGCAGACTGGAAGGAGGAGAACTGAGATGAATTTGCAGGTGTTTGCAGTGAGCATCCGCCTTGTGAGGGGAAGCATGGGAGAAAGCACAAGCCCTCCAGGGGACCAGGAAGATCATGTCACCCACCCTGATTTGTTCCCACAGGCTGCTGCGGCTCTGGTGCACTGCCAAGTGCAGCTCCAAGGCAGGGTGATGTGGGGTAAGCACAGTTTGCTGTGTCTTAGCATGCAGCTTCTCAGCCTTTGTGGTGGGTTTAAACCTTTCCTGCTAGCTTTTATGTTGAGTATGTCAGGGTTTTTTCTTAGTCTAATGAGTTTTCAGACTCTCTTTGTTCCTTGTCAGCTCTACACACACACACACACAAATGTATACTACAGCTCATCCTCCAACCAGAGAATGTACTCAAACATTTCTTGGAAGGACTGGGAATAGAAACAGGAGATCTCCAGCACAGTCCCAGAGGCATTCAAAGCAGAAAGCAAGTGGGTTGCTTGCAGTGAAACCAGCACATGCTACTGAATTAATGGCCAGTCCTTGTGGGCTTCCATGCTCTACATGCTCTCACACTCTACACTCTCCTCTGAATGGCTCCTAGTACAGGTACAGCTGACAAAAAGTCATTCCCAGCAACATGCAAGATCTATTGCAACATGTAGGCAACATCATGGAAAGGAGGGGTTGATTTCTAGAGAAACCATAGCAAATCACTACTTGTAGGGAGCAGGAAAACAAAGGAAGTGTCAGGCAACACTCTATGGAGATAAGCCAGTGATTTCCCTCATTAATGCTCTCTCTTGTTTTAAAGTTCAAGAGATACTGCAGCTTGACTTGCCTCCCTTGACTGGAATTCATCACTGCTAATAGAGCAGAGCCACAGGGTGAGCTGTTAGACATGCACTGGCAAGAAGAAACTGTTACTGCATGAAAATCAGCCTGCATTAATGCCCCTGAAGAACTGAAGCCTGGGCGGAGGATGCATTTCCCTGCTATGCCCAAGGGGGATCAATCTCTTTGGTTTCTATTTGCTACCTGGCTAGAGGGTCAACAGTTCCTTTTTTTTTTTTTTTTTTTTTTTTTTTTTTTGACTTTCCAGTGCTAGGGCTTGCCTTTCCCACAGAGGTATAATACAAATGAGAAATAACACTACTCAAGCTTCGAAATTCCCAGCAGGGCAATTTATTTGTGTTTGTGTGTGCATCCTTAGAAGGCAGAATTTCTTCCCATCAAAGAACAGTTGTGAAGTGATTTTTGCAAGTTTTACTTTTTTGACACATCTAATTAGATGCAGTGTTATGACATACACCAGGTGAGAAGCCTTTCCTGTGATTCTGAGAGGAGTACTAACTTCAAACTGGGATGCTTTTGTTTCTTGTGTGTTGCTAAGATCTCTGCCATGCTGCACACAAATAACCCATTTTGTCCTTCGAGGTGCTGAAGCCTCGCACAGCGGAGACACACTGTGCTCTCTCATTCAAGCCTTCACTTTTGTTCTGTCCACTTCTTCCCTTTCTTTCAAGTAAGTCATAAATCAGTAAATAGTGCTGCTCACTTGTTTATTGGAAGTTCCCCTCCATAATTCATCATGTCCCACAGAAGTCAGCCACCAGTGCTGCAGGCAGCAGGGCTGAGCGTTACAGTGCTCTTACAGTCCAGCCACAGGAACTGAGTGTCCATGCTTGCTTATGTGCAGCAACCTTCCTTCCTCCCCTGCCTAACATCCTCTGCAGCTTCCAGAGCAAGTTCTAGTGTTCTACCAGAGCTTCCCCTCTCCAGAAACCAAAACACCCTCAGAATAACTGATTATGTGTTTTTTCATCCCAATCACATGGCTTCTTTTTATCTAAAAAATAATATTAAAAAAAAAACAACCGTGAAAAACATCAACAGAAATACTAAGAATGCAGGCAGTACTTGAAAACCAACCTCAATTTGTAAACTCATTTCCTACAACTTGATGCTGCAATATGGACTCTTTGAATGCAGATGTTTGTAAAGCAAAGAAAAAGTAAACTGGGAAACCAAAGAATACACAAATAGAAACCTGGTTTTCACATTTGTGAGAGCCTATGAACTCTGTTAGAGTCTTGAAAGCATGATAGCAAGTTCACCTTCAAAAAGCACCTAAACAATATACCTAAAGCAATTTATGTGCCATGATTGATTATAAAAGTTTTTCCTCCTAAAACACAGCATGATATATATAAACCTATTTCTCTTTCATTTCAAATAAATGAAATAATTATTTTATCTTAGCATGATTAATTATTTTGACGTCTAGCTGCTAAACTGCAGGCTGATGATGTGTTTGCCCAGCATATAGCTTCAACTAAGGAAAAACGACATTCAGCTATAGGAATAAAACTCAGGAATCCCTCAGGAATCTGCCATAGAAGTGACATCACATGAGATAATCAAGCCAAAGGCTTAAAGATCTTAATCTTTACTTTCTCAAATGGTGAGACATCTGTGGCCACATTTTCAACTTTTCCTACTAAGAAGACTGGGCAACGAAGTAAAGTGCTTTAAAGCTCTACCACGAGTTGTCCTGTGCTGGTTGGACTATGCATGACTGAACAGTTTTCTGAATTGCCTGGGGAAGGCAAAAAGCACAAATCAGTGACATTTCTGTGGGCCCATGTGCCTCAGTCTCTGAGACATTATTGCAAATCACAGTCCTTCCTTCTCTCTGTATTAAATTCAACCTCTAGCTCAGGGGAGGATGAGACTGAAGGACAAACAGAATATTCTAACTAGCGCAAGAGACAGTTTTCGCCTGGCTGGGTGGAAAACATCAGAAAAAGAGAAAAGACCTGAAGACAGAAAGCAAGAGCAGGGAAGGATTGGTGTTGCTATGGAATTCAACCTCCAGACATCTCCTTCCACCAAGGGAGATGAGATTTTTTTTTTCCCTCATTCCACAATATGTAAATTTACCTAACTGCAAAACACTTCTATTGGATGGAAAAGGTTTCCTTTTATAAAATCAAAAAGTAATATTCAGAGACAGATTCACAAAGACAGCAGATTGGCTTTCCGTCTCATTTAAGTTGTGATTTTCCATTCATTTACAGATACAAACGATGGCTTTTTACATAATATTTTGGTAAGAAATTATTAATAATGTGCTCTGAAACAAGAAAATATGCTAAAATGCACATTATTTTTCAATACCCGGGAGATTTAGAACATTTTCTGCAATGGAAAGCCTACTCTTTGTAATGATTTATTTGTGTGCTAATATTATCAAGTGCTTCTGCATTTGCCAAAAACAATTCACTGTTGATTGCAAGCAGAGTTTTGTTACCTTCCTCAACCCACTTAAAATCTTTTTCATAAAACAACTCACTCTTTTGGTGACCAGGAGAGAATGCAATATTTTTCCAGCTGACCATCTACAAATTGGTGAAATGATATCTGGGCTGAGCCGTGTCTGTATAGGTGTCAGAGAGATAACATAGACTTACTGCAGCGTCACATATACGGTTATTTCTGGAGTGATACAGTGATGATCTAGAGATGCTGTTCATGTTTGCGCCAAACTGAGGAAGAAGGGTTGTGACCTAATGTTACTTTTCAGCCACAAAATTCATTATCAGCTGTACTGGAATCATCAGGTTATGTTCAAATGAATGATGGAAAACTGAGATTAGATTTTATGTTTATAATTAAGCTGGAAAAAAGTATTTTAGAGGTGCCAAGTGTAATATGCCTGGGTCTGTCCCCTTCACTGTGCATGTCATCTGTTCAGATGCTGCAGATGTACTCTTAGGTTTATACTCTCTGTCTATGTATTCCCATCAATTGCACCACACATCACTCTTTGGTGAGTTTTATTACCTTATTGTATTGCTGGGGCTTGGGTAGTTAGAAAATATAATATTACAAGCTATTGCGAAATGATTTCCACTAGCTGGGGCAAGTTGTTTCAATAAGAACAATAATTTCAGAGGCATTCAAAACTTAGCCAGAGGTTGAGCTCGTGCTTATATGGGTACAGATCAGATGTGTGTAATCAAACGATGTATGCAGGGTGGGTGCTAAGCTGCAGCATTTAGATCTTTCTGTCTGCATGGAAAACTGTCATGGAGCAGCTGTTCTCATCTGGGCCTTTATCTACATTGTCAAAACAGCAGCAGAATGAAAGAGCCCAAATATTCAATGAGGTCGTGAAGCTTTTCAGTCTTCAGACGCAAATTTGCAAGCTTAGTGGTTTGTAGATGTCTTTTTGGACAAATGCATGTTGCATATTGTCAGAATAGAGTTGCTCAGGAAAGAAAAAAATAAAATGACTAAGCATTTTTATTGTTGGAAATGCCAGCTGACAAGGTCAAAATGTTCCACAAAAGGTTAGTTTTAGAAACAGCTGTGGCAGGGTGCAGGCCTGGCTGAGCCCTGCCCTGTTTCCCACTGGCTCCTCAGCCCAGGGCTGCCCCAGCTCTCCGGACAGGGACTCTGCTCCCTCCCAGGAGGAACAGCAGCCTCGGGGTTTTTACTCCAAATCCAGACAAAACCTGCTTTGGAAATACTGAAATCCCCTGACAATGGGATTAACCTGTCAGCCCAGCTTCCACCATTTGATCTGTGCTAGCAAAGAGTGCTTAGGTAAAAGCTTTAAATTACAATTCACATCCGAGCACTGCTTAGTTCAGTCCCTGGGCTTAAGGGAGTGCTTTGTGCTCCTCAATATCAACAGAGCAAGGAAAGAAATGCGCTGCCTTGACTCAGACAACCAGAATGAACATGGAAGAGGTGTCCAGGGACATCCCTGAGCCTTGTGTCCCTGCTGAGAAGAGGGCTTTTGGGTTGTCCTGCTGTGATATATCTCCCATTCAGCTACCTGGGGAGCTCCCTGCAGGGACGGGGGTCAACAATTTAGGTATTGCCTTGTCTAAGATGGATGCTGCTAAACAGGCACACTGCACCTTACTCAGGTCCAAGGATAGCTTTGACAAAGGAGACCTGGGCATCTATATGGGCTACGCTCCCTTCTGGGTTTTCTTCTGCCACCTGTCATCGTGGGGAGAAGTAGTGCTTTAGTAGCTCTTACAACACCTTTTCATCCATAATTTTCACATGGGAATAGGACAAAAATGACTTAATTTTACAGCTGAGGGCAATTGAGGTCTGAGAATTAGATGAGCTTTTCCCCAAGGTCACCAGTGAGACAGTGTCAGAGGCAGAAGAGGCTCTCTGTCCTCTGAGTCCCAGGGTGATGCTCTGTGCAGGAGAGTACATCTCCCCACTAACCTGATTCAGTGCTGACATCCAGGCACTGCTCAATGTCTGGGTGGCAAAGGGCAGAAAAAGAGCAGGGGAGCTGCAAATTTCTGCTTTCTGTCTTGTCTCTTTGAGGTGTGACTTGTGCCTGCATCAGCTTTCTTAAAGTGATCATAATCTAATAGGAAGGAGCAAAAAGAGCTGATCTGACTGCTGCTGGAAAATGATCATTCAGCAACAATTAGATAGCTACCCACCCTTTGTTAAAAGCGTGAATAGCACATGTGGGGAACAGGCCCTCAGATGGCTGGATAAATGGATTGTCTGTTTTTATGGATCTTTTATTTTAATCCTGGAAGTAGTAAGAAAGCAATTTTAACCCCCCCCCCCCCGAAAAAAAGTAAGAAAGAAAGAAAGAAAGAAAGAAAGAAAGAAAGAAAGAAAGAAAGAAGGAAAAAGCTATGTGTAGAAGAATTGCTGCTTTTCATCTGAAAAGTGGCAAAGTGAAGAGTTTCCTTTATTTTTACTAATTTTCAATTTGATGCAGATGTGATTCCAATGCTAATTATGCCCCCCACCGTCTCTATGCTCCAGTGAAATGTGACTCCCTGATGTTTCTCATTGTCTTTTGTTTACAATTATAAGAAGTTGATGGAAATCATCTGGGTTTTGCTTCTGTACTGCTGTGGGATTTATACAGCAGGAACCTGTCAAACTCATGACCTCTAGCATGAGAAGCTGTGGCCAGCTCAGGCTGCAGTTATAGCTGTGATATTAGTATTAGGTTGTTTCTCTCTCATCCTCTGCCTTTCTGTGATGAAACTCCTCCTACATCATGGAAGGATGATCTCAGGTAAGCAGTAGGCTCTTCACAAGTGAATTTTGATGCCCTGTTTGATATATGCTGTCTTGCTCAATGTTCTTTTTTTTTTTTTCCTTAGTTTTCTCCTAAAAGAAAGAAATAATAATAATGCAGACACAAATATGTTTTTGTTAATGTTTCCAATGCTTTGGGACATGTTGGAAACTAGAGGGCTGTCTCAGCACCTACACACTATCTCCAGATCCAGGATCCATTAAGTGAAAACGCCTATTTTATAATTTGCTGATGAACTGCTCATGACATTGCCCAGACTGGACAGTCTGTGAATGTATTTCCATTTGCTAGAATGGTATTGATATGTGAGGCATCTGTGGATCAGCCCTTTATCTCAGGGAAAAGCAAAGTTTATGTTCTAGGAAGATAAATAATGGAGTTCACCTTTAATTATACATAATGTACCTGGGCATCTTTTACATACACATGCAGCAGCAATGACAGCATTACTAGGAAAAGCCATCTGGATTTCAGTGCTATGTAGAAACCATTAGACAAATCAGCTTGCTATCTCACAGGCTAATTCAATTTATTCTATTACTTTGAAGTGAAGTATGTGGTAAAATTAACAATTGTGCAGATTGCCTTCTGTACAAAGGAACAAGAAAAGCCTTCTCCCTGAGTTCCTAGAGATTTTTTCCTACTTTTCCTTAAATTCCAACCATTTTCTATATTCCCAAGTCCCTCCACTGTTCCCAGGATTTCCCTCCTACCAGTCTGGGGCTCTTGGTGGGTGAATGCCAGCACACAGTGGTGGCAATGGTACTGCTGATGCCAACGCTGCAGGTGCCACCTTTTCCTCCAGAGGGATGGGAGCCTTGGTTTCAGCTGTGTGATGATGTTGGCCTTTATTCACCTTGCTCTTGCACTCTCCTACTTATTTTCTGGGCATTTAATGCCTCAGAGCTATCTCTAATGCTTTATCCCATGGGACTGAAAAAAGCCTAATGGTCTTACAAGTATTTTTGGAGAGTAAACGGGCATTTGTACAGATGGACAGGAGGGTGGACATACAGATGGGTGGATGGATTCTATAAAGTTCTTTATTCTGTAAAATTCTTTCTGTTTTCTTAGGAAACCAAGATAAAGATGAGATGCCTTTCATAAGCACTAGTCAACCATCCATGTCAGCAAATGAATAATTACTTCTAAGCAGGAGATTCAAAATCCCTCACTGTAAAGCTTAATTCTCCAAAGGCTAGCAGATATCTCCAATGGTTGTGGTGGCAATGAATTTGACTTGTCCCAAAAAGCAGAAGGCATGCTGCATGGAGATATATCACCATATCTCCATAGCAGATGCAGGTAGATATTAAGTGATCCATGAATTCTTAAGGTTTTCCCTGAGTTAGCTCCCTCAGATTTCCCATTAACATGTCATAGGTTGCCACAGATAGTTGTTGCAGATACGTGCCTCTGTGTTGTCATCTCAGTCTGTGGATGAAGTAGGGACAGAGGGAAGTTTAGATAATTCTCTCATTCGTTGCAACTGCAGAAACGTTGCTTTCTGCACCCAGAGCACTGTGCTGCATGTTGCAGTGAGCCAGGGTACTCACAGCCTGTGCTGTGGTTAATGGTCTGCTCATCATACATCTTGTGGTACGAACCTATTTGTATGAAGTCCAGCAAGGGGTAAGACTGAAGGGCTGGGCGCTGGGATTCCCTAGTGTCTGAGCTCAGCATCTTCAGCAAGCCCTGATGAATCATCACTGCTTTGTGCAAAATATAATCATTAATAGCATCTAATAAATACAGCAATGATGTTTCTAGCTGCATTTCATAGATTCAGTTGGGAGTACAGATAACTAGTGCAGATACCAAATTCAGAATTGGATTAAGCTTGCTTGAGTTTCTGATTTACCAGAAAAATGTGGCAGTCAGTGTTGGAAAGCAGGCAGATGTTCACATGACTGTCTGTTTTGGCATGCACTTCCTTCAGGATAAACCAGGGACTAAGCCAACATGATGAATGAATCACTCCAAATCATTAGAGGACAAAGCTGAAAAGATTGCAACTTCATGTTGCAGCTTGCAGTCATCCACACTTTTCCACTGCTAAACCTGAGATACCTTAAGTTCACTGCAGTTTCACACTGGTGCTATGACTTAAACTTTAATGGATATTTGAGATTTAAGCTACTGTAAATGAGAGGAGAAAGTCAGACACATGACCTCTTAAATATACTGATGTACAAATAAACTGTTATTTTTTTCAGGAAACATTTCACACACAACATGCTGCACTCCTGACATTACCACCAGTTAGTAGTAATGACTGACTTGCCTATTGCAACCACTAACCAGGTAGCCTCCTCTTTGCGTGCACCAAGGATATCCATGATCCTTACACCTCAGCTGTTTCTTCTTCTCACTTTAAAGCTGCCAGAAAAGGGGGGATGTGTAAGTGTCCTCAAACACACTGCACCTCAGTCACCTGTTGGACCTTCAGGTGCTCAGCACTGTTCTGCCTGCCTGCCTCAACAGCCTGCTTTGCCAGAGCCTGTGCTCAGCCGAGCTGAATGCTTTGGGCCCTACGAAGGCACATTGAAAAATCAGTGGTGTTAAAACAGGCTTCCTGCTGTTGGTAACAATACAAAATATGTGACATTTGAGGGAAAAGTGAGTTTCAGTAGCTAAAGCATTATCAGCCCCTGTTGCTGCGTCCACCTGCTGCTGCCCTCCTCCAGGCCCTCTCACCTTCTGGTGGCTTGATGCTGTACGTGGCACCTGCTGACAGCCTGCTATAACCCTCTCCTGCCCTGTTTGCCTTCCCTTTTTGAAAATACATTTTTTATCTGTTGGCTAGCAATAACTTAGGAGCTGCTCACATCAGGGAAGTGGCTCTAATTCCAGCTCTGAAGTCCTACCAACGCCGTCAAGTTGAACCTCCTTCCCTTTCAGGGCACCCAGCTGCCCAGGCAGAGCCCTCTGCTGTAGACTGGGAAAGTCGCAAAGTCAATTTGCAAGAGGAGACAAAGCTCAACCTGCACCCTTTTACACATCCACACAAAGTAGTGGGGCACAGTCACATGGGCACCTGTGGGTGCACTGGGGGTGCTCTGGGTGTCTGTGCGAAGTGCTCCCAACCAGCACAAAATAAGAAAGATGGTGCAGAATGAATGTTCTTTTAATCCATAGAAAATGTGTTTTTGCTGAAGCTACTGAACACCTGGGGACTTCCAGGAACTGACAACATCTTATTTTTGTGGTTTTAGGCAGCAGTTCCCTGTGTCTCTGTGAACACACAGAGCTCACACAGAATATTTGGAATCTGTAATTCAGAGCATTTCACAAAGGACTCTGAAGCTCTACTCACTTGGCCAGTGAGTAAAAAAAGGCCCAGAGACTTGAAATGAATTGCCCAAGGTCAAACAGAAGCCCAGTGGCACATCTGGTATGCCAGATCTCCAAAATCATGTAATAATCTTTTATTCACTAGATAGTATTGCCCCCCTAAAGCCAATGTAATGATATTCACTAATGAGGTTGTTAGGTTTAATTAAAGCCGGTAGAGTGCATTACGTAGCAGGAATGAAATTATTGTTTCATTATTGTATATTATAATAATTACAGAATAGCTAGACTCCTGCATTAACCACAGAGAGAGACTACCCAAATTCTGTATCCTATAAATGGTTAGACACATTGCACAGAAGAAATTGCAATGGATCTGATGTTCTCAACATCATGTGTAAGTACTTGCTTGAAATCTTCTGGGCTTTTAATCACTGTATTTTTTGATACTTGTTTAAAATTTTAGTTGAGAATGAAATGTTAATCACTGAAAAGTCTGATTTCTTGAATTCCCAACTTGTTACTGAGGCTTTCTTCTAATATATATACAGAAATGCATGACAAAATACTTGGGAGCGGGGAGACTTCAAGTAAGAAATATGGTGTTGTATCAATTTTAAAGAAAATATTCTGCTTTGTTTCCAATTCAAACTGACTCCTACCTGAAAAATGTGAACTGAAATTAAAGGAAATCTGAAGCTAAAATGGCTAAAATTGGAGCAAAAGATTTCTAAATAGCTCTATTTGGGTTTGTTTAGCCACAAATCATAGCTTTACAATTGCATTACTACAGAGCGACGTGTTCTTTTACCAGATGAATTTCCCTGAGGACCAGATGTTGATCCTGTAAGTGCACCCTGAAAGAAGATAAATATAATTTATGTAGGAAGATCTTCAGTCTTGTCTTATACTGACAAGCTCCTTATTCCACAGAAAGCTACCCTGAGACTTCTTGTGCTGCTTTGTACAGGTAAGGGTATCAGAATCAAATGTGTAACATACTAACTTAATGATTTTCTTATATTTATTCCTTAAAATGCTATTCAACAGTCATCAGCAGCAGACGATACAGCCCAAGTGACTCAGTTTTTCTTTTGTGGGGACATGAGCACCGTGTGAGCCGGTACTCACCTGGGTTCTCCCTGACACAGAGGCAGGTCAGGGTGCGCACCTTGGACTGGGAGAGCAGGAGTTATCTACCATAGGGGTCCTGCTTGGGTATACCCACAGTGATGAAACAAACTCACACTGCTCAAACCATCTTCAAATCTGGTAGAAATTGTATGGAAGGAAACAGTCAAACTAGTTGATAGCCAGCAGCCCAAGGAGCATATAACTAGCACCTTTTTTTTTTCTTCTTCTTCTTTTTCTTTTTTTTCTGTTGTCTCCTAGCCCTTGCAATCAACCAAGCAAACCAGGAATAAACACTACAGCCATAACGAGAACATGCAATAGTCTCATGAGAACACGCACAAGTCTCATTTTTCTTGTAGTAACTAACAGAACAGACAATTAGAAACCACAAAGAGGACTTCCACCCTGTACTGAGTCAATGTTCACATACTTTACCCTCTGCAATAAGTTGCAGTCCTTAAAGCCTAAAAATATTTCCTGTATTTAGAACCATTTTTATTCATCTGCCTTCCTCCCTTCTATATTGCAAATTGGGCAAGACTTCCTAATTCTGTCTTACTACTCAGGCTATTTGTGGTTCACAGCTGAGTCCCAAACTTTTGCAGTTTGTCCTGGGCCCTCTGTTTTTACCAGATTCTTTTTTTCTCCAAACACATCAGATCATTTCAGTCACGCTGACTGTGGTCAAACACCACACAGACAGAAGCATACACGGACATTCAAATAAAGATGTTCATATTCCTAGGTGCACAGAATAACTGACCGCTCACAACAGATAAGGAGGTGTGCATGTCTGTGTCTAACTGCTTGGTTTGCTCCTTTCAGCACGTCTTCAGGTGTGCGATTTTCTACCAGGTCTCCTGAAAGGCCAGATTGAAAAGCCATGAACAGCAGCAGTATACTTTCCACTGATTGCCAATGTCCTTCCAGCCCCTGGAAAGAGGCAGAAAACAAGGCAGGAACTCTTTTCCTCCAAGAAAGGTATTATGTAACTATGGTGCAATACCCTGGTGTACTCTTGCAACGTTCCCAAGGCTCCCAAGCAGGGCTCAGATGTCTCATTAATGTTTCCAGCACCTGCATCCCAAAGTCAGAGTCTAAAAACTGCCTCATGTCTCAGTCCTGGCCAGTTTTCCAAGCTAATAGCCCCTCACAATTGTTTTGGCAGAGATCAAGCTACTAAGTGTGCCCTCAGGAAACCAGAAGTCTCATAGAGCGATGAGAAGTACCTTTAACATGGACACTGCCTTTGGCTGCATGAGACCAGGGCCTTGGGCAAGTGCCTCCTAATTTTCAGAAGAGTGCCTGGCCAACGCTGTGCACGGCTCCCCAGCTTACATCACCCTGAAGTCCCTGTGGCAGCACTGCCCCTGTCCCACTGTATTCCATGCTCAGGGGATCCACCAGGGACAAGGGAGCATCCATGCCTCATCCCAGGGGTATTTGGGATCCAGAGTAGGCTAGCGCAGCTTCAGTGAGAGATTCTGAAGAAATCCATCCCTTACGAGTGCTCGAGTCAGAAAAGTGAAACCCATGCTGCTGTTGGGGGGTTGAAAGCATGTATTTGTTTCTGGAGAGAGTGCTTCATGTGGAGACAAACACCACCATTTTATGCAAGAAAGGGCTGATCTAGCTCAAGGGCTGAGCTCATGAACAAGTTTCATGCCAGATCCACCCCCTCTCCTCAGCATTTCCTACCTGCTATTTTAGGCAGCGCCTGATCAGCCTGCCGGCTTTGGCGAATCCCATTCGCAGGTGCCTGCCTCACCCCATGAGCTGGGGCCTCTCACACATCTTCATCTCCAGGGCGAGAGGCTGCGCCGTGGGCATGGGGCGAGAGCCAGGCCACAGACGGGGTGAGATATAACCCCAGATAAAACCGCAAGGGCGCATGAGGCTGCTGGGCAGGGCGCGTGCTGGGCGCCCAGCCCCGCGCATCCGAGCGGCGACTTCCAGCAGGGCACCTCAGGTCAGAGCTCCAAGCCCACCGCCTTCTCTTGCTGGGCCTTGCTCTCTGCCGAGATAGCTATCAGCTGAACATCGGCCCATCTGATGGGGCTGTGCCTTAATTCCATCACCTCAGCTCAGGGAGCTGAGCAGCCTGCCACGTTCAGCCAGGAAATGGGGAAGCTTCAGCAATCTGCGTGCATGCAGGAAATGTTTCTGTGCCGGTGGCAAAGCCACGTCAACCCACAACCAAGTACAAGCTTCCAAGAGCAATGAAGATAACATCTTGTTTGCAGCAAGTATGGAGATTTCATTTAATAAATTGTAATGTAGCAGCCCTTCAAAATGTTTGAGAAACCTTCCTAGAAATGAGACATTTCAAAGGAAAGAAAAAGTAAATTTGTAAGCATAAAAGAGGAGAAAATTCAGGCATTGTTCTTTTCTTACTCTCACTCTGTTCATATTTCCCCCTACTTGTTTACTTGTTATACTTTCATCTTCTCCTGAAACCTATTGCATCATTACTGAGATGAAAGGAAGGGAGAAAGGGAGAACGTTTAAGAAGAGAGAGATCACTCATAACTGCATACTGTCAGCAAAGTCTGCTTACCTTCAAAATAAGGTTGGCCTTGGTGAAAGTGTTGATCTGAGACCTGGAGGGAAGACTGGAAGAAAAACAGGCTAAAGCAGGCAAAGAAATAGCAAAATAGTTTAATTGAGAGTGTGTGAGGAACGGATGGTTCTCCAAGTCTTCTATGTTTAGTTCAGTTTTTAATGATTTATCTACCCTGGTTTTAGATGGAAAGCTGATGTAAACAGATGTTTTTGTATGTTTTTAAGGCTTCCTGTCCTCAGTCAGGGAATTTGCAGAAAATAAACTACTTACAGTTTTTCCAGATCATTTTCATATCTGGAACGACATGCAAGCAGTCATATGTAAGATCCATGTATATAAGTGGCCATTTTCTAAGCTCAAAAATTTACTGAGCTTCATTCTGTCTCTAAGCTAACATCTATACTGGTTGTTATGCTACCTGGGGGGTTCACTCTTCTGTGATTGTTTCTGGCTCCATACTAAGACTGTGAACAAAAGTCTCCTGTCAGATTTACATCTCAAATATTGAATATCTTGTTCTTCGGTGCTAGGTGCTTATCAAAGGAGCAGAATATTGCAGGGAAATAGACTGTGTGGTAAGGATCCAAGAGGGAATTAAATTCATGACAGCTGTGATACAAGAAATGTATTTTGGTTTTAAAGCTGCATTTTTTTTTTTTCCTGGAAAAAAAAAAAAAAAGTAGAATAAAATACAGAGAAAATATTTTGCTAGAACTGGGACATCAGTTGTTATTTGTTCCAAGCTAAGTCTTCTCCTGCAGAGACCACTCAACAGAAACACAGAAAGAGCCTTTTGTTGCATTGTTGCATTACACAATATCTCCAACAGACCAATTTCTTGCAAGTGGGTCACTTTGCACACAAGACAAAATTCTTATGTCCACAAGGTAAATTCTGATTTGGATATTCTGCTCTTCTCTTCTATAATGTGGAGCTAAATTCTGACAATAATGAAGCAGAACATGAAAATATTATGACTGGCACTTCTGACAGCATTTGTTTTTGCAACGCGAACCATGTGCATTATTTTCAGTCCCGCTTCTGGTGGATGGCTACATACATGTGAAATGTCACCAGATTAATACTGTTGGTACTAATTGGCAAAATAATGAATGACTGCAGAGTCTACTCTAAGTATGCCTGGAGGGTGACTCTTCCAAAGCAGAGCTAAGACACTTTGCCAGGGCACCAGCTGCACAGGAAAAGGCCTGCAAGGCTGAGCCTACTCAATATCTAAAGGGAAGTGTGCAAACACCCAGGGCAATTCAGCACATTCTCTCTCAGAAGCTCTGAATTTATCTAAAAAATTTCTTAGAGGGGTCTCTCAATGAGCTGCCACGTCTAGGTGTAATTCAGCAACATTTAGAATCTGATCCAAGATTCTCCCCATCCTTATTATTTTACATTTTCACACAAGACTTCATGATTATTGGTTTGGAACATTAAAATGCAAATGATAGAGGAAGCAATACATATTTAAATGTACAGTGTCAGCTTGGTATAAAAGCTCTTCTGGAACAGAATGACACTATTTTCTTCAGTAACTTCTAAAAGTGGCAAAATATAAATGAGAGGAAAGAAAAAAAGACTTAGGTCTATTTGTATTCATGCCTTATTGGTCATGCTGAAAGAAAAAGCTTAGTAAGCTTGGGGGGGGGGTGGGGAGGGAGAGAAAAACGGTCGTTAGTGTAAATGCAACCCACAGCTAACTGAGTGACTTCCCAGGCAGTGCAGGGAGGAGGAGCGAGCACGAGGAGCATTAGATTTGAAACAAGGGTAACCTCCTCTCTACAGAAGAACAAAAAGGAGCTTTGGCTTATCTTGTCTTTGTCACTTCTGGAATCAATATCCTCTCCACGTAAACACAAAGAAGAAAAGGTGAAAAAGGACAAAGACAGGGCAGAATGCAGAAAGCCTCTCTGCCTCCCATCCCATCCTTGTGGAATGCCCTGTTATTTTCCAAATTTAACTTCTGGCTAAGGAGTGACAGAAGGTCACTTATTCTCATGATGCTTTTTCAAAAAGCATGTGGTTACCAGGGCAATTCAGAATGCTTCCCACTTTACCTTTTTATTAACACTTTCCCACTGTCACATTCAGTGTCTCTCTCTGAAGAGATAAAACAAGACTTAAAAATGTATGAGATATTTTTTGTAGTCTAAAGATGCAGCTCATCACTGTGCACTTGTGCACTCCCCATTTTTACTCAGTTTCTGCACCTTGCACTCCAGCTGCCATGAAACATCCATGGTAGCTCCACTTGCCCTATTGAACATGACTCTGCTGCCCATGGAGGGACTGCAGGACTGGGATCTGTTTTAGCAAATGTAAACGCCTATTACAGACAGTCCCAAAAGGTAGATATATATTTAGTCTCTAAAATCTGTGAAATTGAAAACCATCTGGACATGGGCCTGGACCAGCTCTCTGTTAAGGAACAGCATGTCTTGGTGAACCAACAAAGTCTAGAGAAAACCTAACTCAGGCCTCCTGCATGCACACAACCTTACAATCAGAGATACAATGGTACAAACAGTCCTTCTCAGGTAGAGTTTAAATCAGTTCCCAGAATTTAGTCTGAATATGTTGTCAAAGGTGGTTTTTTTTGCTGGAGGAGTTTTGTCTGTGTTAGCTTTGGGCAGGATGGGTAGGGGAAATGGGAGAATAACAGCTCTGGCTGATGGAGCTAATGACGTGGCAAAACTGTTGAAGTGTGTACCAGTCCCTGGTAAGAACAGAATTAGGAGCTTTGAAACTTGTCTCCTTTGCAAATATTTACATTTTGATTATCACATGATTGGAATCCAGAAGGTTACAGCAAAACAAATTTGGGAAAACAAACAAACAAACAAACAAACAAACAAAAGGAAAACAATTTTTAGACAACCTGAAATTATTACGGGTTCAATTAAAATTCTGACAAAATCCTAAAGGGAATGTACACTATTCACACTGATCAGATCATCCTGAAATGGGACAGTATTAAGTTCACAGATTCTGCTTTGCATTTGTATTTGCAGATAATCAAGCTGCAGTGTGAATCATCTTGTTGAGAGTCCTCTGCTGGCATTTCCCGTCACTACCAGTTCAGGACATGGTACCGTACCAGTGCTGTGGCGGGTGCCTGGCCAGAGGCTGCTCTTTTGCTGCTGCTCTTTCCCTTCAGTGCACAGAAAGCTGCTGAGCCGTGGGTACACTTTATGTCTCTTACCCGTCAAAAAGATGTCTTCCATAATGCCGAATTATGGTTATAAATAGAAATTCATTCCAAATAGTGTCACCCACTCCTCCGCCCCATCCCCACGCAGGCATTATTCAAATGAAAGGCTGCCTGTTCCCCAGGGTTGCCTCCAACTCGAGCCAGGCAAAGCTTGCTGCTCCAGGGTTCCTGCTTCCTGCGCCAGTCAGTGAATCACACTGGAAATTGTGATGATCATGAATTAAAATACCCCATGAAAACACATTAAAAAGCCCTTCTTCATTAGCTGAATGTCAGCAATGGGGTAACAGTCAGCACAGTTAATCTGATGCTACACCCCTAAGGACCCAGTCAGTTAGCTAATGCCTTTCTAGAGGAGATGCTGTCCCCAAAACAGGACGGATATCTATTTGTGCTCCACTCAGCAAGGGTCAAACTGGCCAGACGCCATTACTGTTTCCTTGTAAACTAGTCACCCTTTCCAAAACAGACTTCAGTTTGGTCTGTTCTGGATGTCTTTATAGTTTCGTATTAATTACTGGGATAGTAAAACATTTCCTTCTCAGAATTCCATTACAATTAACCTTGTCTAGAGTCTGGTCTGACCACAACACACGACAGAGAAGGTTCTTCCCTGTTGTCTTCATCTTAGAGTGCTCTCACAGGCCAGGGAAAATGGATCCTCCTTCCCTATAGAGACCTTTTCTCTTCATAAACTGAGCTTCTAATATACCTCTGTATGTCAGCTCAGCTGTTCCCTGGAAATATGCTAGTCTGCAGGGTTTTCATTTATCCACTCACCTGGGTGTCTTCTGCAGGGTCTCCCTTTCTGTAGTCAAATCCCCGTCCTTGGATTCACATTTCCTGGCCTCTGAAACCCCTTCATTTGACTCCTGCATTATTTTTGAAGATCTATTTCATTTTCTGTTTCCTTGCTGCTGCAGTTCTCTTCACTCAGTTACTTTCTCCCGGTCCAAGGAATGATGAAAAAAAAAAAAAAAATCTACCTTGTGTTTTCTTAAGAAGTCTCCACAGGTGCAATTAACAAACTGAGCAGCTGCCTTAGCAAACTGGAGCAAATTACTACTACCTTGAGCCGCTCTGCAGCCCCATGCTGCCTTGCTTTAACAGGAATGGAGAAGACAATGAGATTCAGAGACAGTCACAATGTACAATCTGGGCACAAATTCCTATCCAGAGGAGCACAGACAGCTTAATACTCATTCTGTTACATGCTCATGCTCCAGAACTGTACCTCTTTTCATAAATATCCCATAGCAGTTTCTCAGAGAGTGATAAAATGTGGGTAAACTGTGGTAAATCTCATCCTCAGGGTACAGATTTGGTAGCAAGGTAATAATTAAGGATAACCAGATGGCAAACAGGGTGGTTCCGTTTAGCTTTCCAAAATGAACAGAACATCTGTAGCTGCTGAACAAAGCATTAGTTTTGCAGTATGCATAATTAGCTGATAGAGATCTAAATACACAATACCTCCAAGACCTTGATTTTTAGGGTAAAGAAAAAGGATTTAGACATGTATGTGTACACCTACTAACCGCTAACAGGTGCAGTAGGTAGGTTTTTGTTTGACTTTGTCTTAAGCAGAGATACACTACTTGTTTCCATGGGTAAAGCAGTTATTGGTGCAGGTAGGAAAAAAATCTATTATGAGCAGTTTCACTTCAGTCACAGAGCACACATACTGAACCTGGTGTGCTTGAAACCAAGAGGGTAGTGGTGATATCCTTCACCATCAATAGCCTGCATGCAAGTTTTGAGGGAGTGGGGACTGCATTAACCAGTAATGCCATACTTCTCTGCAGCTGATGTGGCTTCTGCCCCTGTGCATCTTATGATTCCTCTAGGAATCGCTCTTAAGCCAACTTTGCTTTTCACGTCAGGATCCAACTCCATTTCCCAGACACTTGGGGGTGGCTCAGTGCGTCATGGGGAGACACGTCAGCCTACATGTTAGGTGGCCAGCGGGGCTGGCTTGGCTCCCTCTGCCCCTCCCGCAGCCAGGGGAGGCTCTCAGGCTTGGTGACCGCAGGGAGGAGCCCAGTGCCAGGGGAGGCCATCCTGGAGGCCAACACACAAAGGCCTCACCTCGTCCAAGCACACCTGGCCAAAAGCGGGACCTCTCATCCGAGCTGCTGCCTGCACTGCCTCTGCAGCCAGCGGCAAGAGAGGAGGCAGCCCTGGCTGATTCATCCCACTTAAGCCAGGTACAGGGGTAGGTGGGATGAATCACTGTCTGGCACTGCCCCCATTGACTGCAGGAACTGCAATGAACTGAGGTGAGCTTCATCTCAGACTAAATCAGGTTCAATTAATCCCACCCTCTGTTGCACTGTGATGAGGGAGGCTAGAGATGGCACATTGTTTGAAAAGAGACTTTTCCTCACCTCAGAAAAATGAGATCACTTTGTTATTTGTTTTCCAACCATGCTATTTGTTCTGAAGTGTGGATCACTGTTCTCTAATACTGGAGGTAAAATGAGAGGAGACATCTAAATCACTGATGCAATATTGCCAATTGTTTGTATCATATTGCTGGTCTCTACCAGTATGTGCTGTTTCTTGAAGCCTCAGGCACTGAAAACAAATGAGAATAGCACCTTCCTTTTTAATATAAACCAGAACTTTATACTTCTGGTCATCTGAAAAACAAGCATGAAAAAGCACGATTTGAGTGTTCTATACAAGAAAAGGAAAAAAAAAAAAGGCAAATGAAAAGTACTGTGGAAATATTAAAAAGATATGAAAAAAAATAAGGAACAGCTCTCCTTCATTTTAATCTAGTTTTCAAGCCTGACACATGATTTTCTCCCTTTTGCTTCTACTAGTTTTGCTGATGACCCATACATCTACAAAAGAATGAACCCTAAGATTGTTTGCAAACATACAGTTAAAAAATAAAAAGAAAAAGAAAAAAAGAAAAAAGAAAAAAAAAATAGACTTTGAGATGTAAATGCCATTACAGCATGGTCAATGAATGGCATCAAAAACATTAGCCTTGCACCTGCTCCTTTATGAGCTGGATACTCCAGGATTTCTGTTCTATTTTCTTCCACACATGGCAGGGGCCACGTGCAAAGCTCCGAGTCCATCTCTGGCTGCTGCTTGTTCATTGGGCTGTTGCATGAAAGCAGAAGAGAGTTCAGAAAGTTTCCTTGGCCTGCCACATTTCCCTGCAATGCACCAGATGAGGTCCAAGGTCACGTGGAAGAGTCACACAGCCCTGAGTAAGACAAAATAACCCTGCGTTGGCTTGTTACCTCTTCAGTTACCCATTCCTTTGGGCCTCAAGGCTCTGTCATCAGCTGCAGGTAAAAGCCTTCTTTCCCCCAAAACAAGAAAATCTACTGAGTTTCATGAAGGGACTTAGTGTTCAGTCCAACTCTTGAGGAAGCTGGTAAAAGTAAGTCTTTAATAATGAAGATTAACCGAACAGCGTATCTTAGATTTTAAAGGATGATTTAGGACAGCACAACCTTCCTCGCGGCAAGCGGCATGCAGCAGTTGCAATTCTCGTCTCAGAAGCAAAGCTTCATAAGCATAGGAATGATGAAGTAGGAGTCCAAAAGGTTTCTCTTACAGTTTTGTTGACTTCTATTTAGGGTTGCTGGTACCTGTCATTCTTAAAATGAGACTGGGAAGGGACTTGGTGCAGGAGGAGCACACATATTGCCCAGTGATTGGAGATCCATGAGCAGGCTCATGCCTTGACAACCAATTTCTGCATTATCTGGGCAAGCCACTGCTCTGCCAGTCTTTGTTAAGTAGCAGTATTTGAAATAGACCTATTCTGCTCAGTCTTTCATGTATGGTGGATAATTTAAACAATCTTAGAAACACTCTGAAATTCTGCAAGGCAAGGAATTATCCATGGTGCAAAATATGACTAATGTTTGTGTGAGTCATCAGCCATGTTACCGAAGACAGTTTAAGAGAAATGAATATGCAGAAAAGAAGGCTGACCCTGCAAAACCCACAGATCTCCCTCCATGTGCACCCTGGATGTAAGCACATCACAATGTATTGGGATTTTCCAATGCACCCCACTACAGCTTGCTTCTGCTGGGATGCAAAATGCCCACTGCCAGGCCAGGGCTGAGGGCTTTGGAGGTCCCACCACATCTCCTCATGATGTGTGAAAAAGGAGAGCCTGGAAGTGAAAGACAAAAGGCATCTTGCCCACCAGCAGGGGAAATGTCGGGTCCGTGATGCTCTGGCTGGCCATGCTGTGCGCAGAAGCCCGCTGATGGAGAGCTGACCCTGGCGAGCTGGCCATCTGGTACCCACAGCCTGCTGCAGCGGGAGGAAAGGAGAGCCCAGCAGCACTGCGGCCAAACAGCCGGCAGCAGTGGCAGCCAGGGAACTGGCCTTATTCTTTTGGCAAAAGCCTCTCCATGCATCCATCCATACGTCTGTTCCCTCACCCACCCCCTGTCTGAATGAAAAATCAGGGCCTTCCTGACACAAGGCAGTGCACGCCAGATGCTGAGCAGTCAACGAGACAGATGCTGCCAGGAGGACAAAAGAGGTAATCATATAAATACTTAAAAGCTCTTTTTAATCAAAATGTTCATTGTCCTTTTTAAAAGGAAGGTACTTTTTAATAGCCATTTAATTCCCTTCGAAGGCGAGGAAGGGGCGGAGGAAATATTTCTTTATGAGGCATTATTTTGCTTTCATAAATGCAGTAACTTAGCTGAAACTTTCTTCCTTTTATTTTCAATGTGTTTTTTTTGTTGTTTTTGTTTTTCCTGTGGGAGCATATGAGGATAGAAAACTTGGGACTGACAGTCTCCACTATTTGCTATTGCTGTTTATTTCCATATTTATCTCTAATACTTCCATTGACTGCCAGCCCTGCTTGTAAGGGCGTATAGACAATAAACCTATTCTTTTCCCCTTACAGAGTGAAATTGGAGGGGAAACGCCTGCCTCCCCAAGGAGAGGAACAGCTGCCTTTGGGAACGGCAGCATCAGCTTTCCCCTTCTCGACTGCACAGAGGAAAGGCAAAGAGCAGCAGGACGTGGCATCCCAAGTCAGAAGTACTTGCATGCTCTCTCCCAGCCTCCCCGCATGCTCCCCTCTCCCTGCGAGGATGCTGGCACTGATCTCGAGCCTGCCATCGTCCCAAGGGATGACACCATCTGCAGCGAGGCTGATGAATGAGTCTCTGAGCGCCAGCGGCAGGCGGCACAGACAGCGCCTGGCCCACTCAGCTGAGGCGGAGGTAATGATGGGGGAAGAAACCTTGTTTTGTCATTGTGCCTCTTCCTGAACACATCCCAGTCAAGTGTTGCCCTACCTCTTTCATTTGTGCACGCAGCTCCCGTGACAGTTCCCACAGCAAACACACCGCTGGCAGTGCCAGCTTCCGTGCACGGCTCTGCTCTGAGTCCTGCCTTTGGCTCTGACAGGGCCTAACTATGCTCAGCTAAAGTGCCTCATTTCTGGCCTGTAAATAGCATGAGATCAGTGTCACCTCTTATTTCTCACAGCCTGCCTTGCCTGTGCGTTAAGCACCTCTTTGCCATGGAACAAGCAATTCAGACAGGTGCATCTGGCTTAATCATCACAGAGAGGTCCAGTGCTGGAGCTCTTTGGGATTCATTTCCCCTTTCCCTCTGAATGCAATGCCAGACTCTTACCTGATGAGGGATTTTGCCAAACCCAAAGGGAAGCTTGCAATGTGGCCCAGGATGATTACTCAGGAGTGTGTCCCAGATGTGTCACAGCTCCATGACTGATGGCTGCCAGATGGTGGCTCTGGAGAGGGCAGAAGCAGGTACTATTTTAGCATATTTTTGTCTAGCGTGATCCCTTTGGAAGAAGGTGGGCATGTGGTAAGCAAGAGGTAATGTCCCTGGAGATGCTGGGTTAAATACAGGGGCCCAGGAACGTCACATTTCAGCTTGCACCACCAGCACACACTCAGTGCACACTCTGAGCTCTGCCCCTGGATTGTGATGGCTGCTCCCCACCTACCCAAAGCAAAGTGGGAAGAAGTGGGAAGCCAGGCTGCACCCATCCTGACAGGAGCTGAATCTTTGCAGCACACAAGCTCTCACAAAACCCTCTACAGGAAGCACAGCAAGAACTGGTGGCAGAGGCCATCCATTCCAGTGAGAACAGGCACAAAGCCCCTCCCTGATGTTTGGGTGGCATGGCAAGGGCACTGCCAGCTCCCAAGGGCTTTGCCCATCCAAGGGGGTTTTGCACTAGGGCCAGCCTCTAGGGTTTCAGCCATCACAGTTCAAGTTTCATAACAGTATTACTCTGTGTATAGGAAGTGTCATTCAGAGTACAGTCATGGTGCAGGAAAATATTAGGAAAACACCAGCTGATATGGATAATTAGCATATCGAACAATTGCTGCTTGATTTCACACACAGCACCCTCTCTTCTGAGGTAGTGCCCCTCCCAAATTGCTTAAAATCCACATGAAAAAGAATTTGCAGAAAATTTGCAGCAATATTATTCCATTTCTGTTCAGACCAAGGGCTACAGAGGGAGATCACCAGCTAGCGACCCCAACAGAGAGAAACAGTTTGTCCTTCTGTGCAAACCTTGCTCCCAGCAGCTTGGGTGAAGAGACCAGCTCCTTTCATTAAAGACACTATGAAATAACTAGGGCCAAACTTCCCTGAGGCAGTAAATGTTGTGTCCTCCAGACTATCCCATGCCTATGTTTCTGCACCAGCGGGAGGAAAGTGAGCACATCCCCTCCAGGGAAGCTCCTCAGCAGCTTCCTGCAGGGTCAGACTTCTTTCACCCTGATGTGAATGCTCAGGACTGGAGTGTCTTAAGTTATTTACTGGTACTAATTTATGTAATGAATGCAACTTTTTGTTCCCATTCATGAAGCCTGCACAAAGAGGAAGTGCCTTTTACAAGCATGTTCTTTCTTCACAAGAGTTTGCATTAGTTCGTGGTTTGTAATAGCTCTGAGCATTAGCAGTCTTTTGCTGTGCAACCTGTGACCAAAGCTGCTATCCAACTTCTTCTTTGCTTGGGACAAACAAAGAATTACAAACAGGACTGTCATTTTCTCCCATTTACTAATTACTGGCAAAAAAAAAAAAATAACAATTGTTGTGTAAATCTAGCATGAATTTTATGAGGATTTTAAAAATAGACTGGAGAGTGCTAGCTGGGCACAGCTTTTATTTGCTGGTATTTATGATGTTTTAGTTTCTACAATTCCCAAAGTCAGAACCCCTCAATGCTTGTAAAAGGCCATGAAAGGGACTAGAGGTACCAGCAACATGCATCAGCAGCTCTTATTTTTACAGGTATTTGTGAATACGCATTTGTTGTATTAACCAAAGGGTCTCCTCTCTTGCCAGCTGAACAGAAGATGGCAAGTGGCAAGGCAGAGGAAACATTATCAGAGAGGTTGTGTGAAAAAGTCCTCCAAGCATTGGACAAGTTAGCAGCATTCTCAAAGCTTTTCTTCCTTGCTCTCTTGCTGGTTGGGCACACACACCCCACATGCATGGAGGGGACAGTTGTATATTCCATCATCAATCCACCTGTAATCCTCACCTCCTGCTTCTCCACACAGCACCAGTGAAATGCCACAGACTCTGTTAAAGGCCTGACATAGACCTCACAAACTCTCCATCAAAGTCACATTGAATTCACTGGGAGATGGATCAAATCAGATTTTTCCTTGCTGTTGGCAACCTTTCACAGCTCTGAAACACATCTCTTACAGGCTGTTTTCAGGTGCTGATGTTCAAGCCAGTGCAAAAACACAGACCGAGGAATGCGTGTATCTGCAGCAGCACGTAAGATATTCAGCTGTTCCTTCCAGTCAGAGCCAGCTGATACCATGCTTCATTAACCTGCACAAAATTTGCAGTCTTCCCTCTTTCCCTAAGCAATAATTAACAGCTGAGTGCTGTAATGACTTTATGTTTTACTAAGACTTCATTTTTTACCACATATAAAGCAGCACATTTACTAGCACATTAAGGAGTATTACCATCAATAATTAAAAACTGGACTACAACTGTCCAAATAAATGAAAAAAGCATATTTTATAATGCATGATTCTTGCTCTTATATTGCATTTAGTCTCTTCCTAATTTGCAACAGCTAGTGATTCACTGCAAATTAATGTTACTCTAATGCACATATGCTTTACAAATGCATCTTTAAACATCTGTTCTTCCCCTCTCTCCGGTAAAGGTACCTGTGAGTACAACTGGGAGAGAAAGTGATCAGCCAGCAGAAAAGAATGAAGTGTAAAGAGACACAAAGGGACCCCATAAAATATACAGGAAAAGTCCTGCTTCACCTGTCTTTTAACTACCAGGATGCAATGGAAGATATTTTGTTTTTCAGGATTGCTGAGATACTTCAGGAACAACCAAAATCGGAAAGGTTCAGCAGTGCTGTGCTAATAAACCAAAGAATTATTAGTGGGGTTCAAAGGGGTGGTGTAGATCAACATCTGTAAAGGACGGGTGTTCTTACAAGGCACGTTCATCAGATGGAGCCATGACATTGCCACAGACCCCACAGGACAACATGCAGGACAGGGCTACCCACTCTGCACCACCTGCAGACATTCAGAGCCAGAGCACAAAAATTAAAGGTCGGAGGCAAATGGGCTTGCTTTCACTTTCTTCTCTATGTCCTGTTTCCTACAGCATCGCTGAGATGCCACACAACTTGTTCAAAACATCCAAAGGAGCACCCATCCCCTGTTCATCAATGAGTTGGATTTTAGGGTTCCTTAGCCTTATGGAAAATCACAGCACCTTCCTTAGGGACAGGATCTGACTTAGCCAGGTTATTTAGAGAGCAACATACAGATTAACGCATGGACTTGACAGAGAGAGAGAGAGAGAGAGAGAGAGAGAGAGAGAGAGAGAGAGAGAATGAGATTGATAATCATAATTAAAAGTCTATGAGACACTCGTATACGATGCTTTGTTACCAGGGTAGGTTGTATTGTCTCTGCCAGTGGAACTTAATAGCAAGTCATTAGCCATCAAATCACTAATACTGATTTAAAATCAAATAATGTCTCTTTGAGATTTATCTGTAAGAGCTTGGGTGTCTGAAAAATAATGTGCCACTTAATCATTAGACCAATTAGGGGCTGCAGGTTAAATATGCTATGCAAAGCAGAGACACAGTTTTCTGCAAGACAATAGGTCTGGTTCTGATTTCATTTACCAAGAGAGCCTCCACTAAATCCAATGTTTGAAGTCAGACCCATGAGAGCAAAATTTGGCCCAACCTCTCAGATTTTTATCTTTTTTTTTCCACTCAGTGTATGAAGAGAAGAAAACCTCATTACATGCTGTGACACATTATTTTAAATGTAAGTTTTTCAAGGTATGAGAAAGTGAGAAAATCAAATTGAATTAAAATAAAAACGCATGACTTTCTTTTTTGCCTTCCGGTATAATTTATATATACTCACTTTCCTGTTTATATTGCAAAAATAGACAAAACTGTTGAAAATAAAATCACTTCCTAGCTAGTACGTTGGAAGGAAGTTTGAGCCTGGAGGAAGTTTCGCAGCTGAGCTATGCACTCCTGGGGAAAGGGAGGCTTTGTAACAGAAGTGCTGCTGACACAACCTTCAGTGCTGTTGTGCTGGCAGTTCTTACAGTGTTTGCAAGGTCTTTTAGTCTGAAAAGTGCTAAAAAATAATTGAAGGCAGTTTGTTTTCAAAGGCATCACTTTCCATCTTATCACGGGTAGGTTATAGTTAGGGGGATATGTATTTGTAATCCATGATCTCTCTGGCCAAGCTCCTTTTAGTTATTCCTATCCAAACAAAATTTCTTCTGAAGGGAGCAAGAAGTTCTGAACAGGGTATAGTTATATACAGTTACACAAAAAAAAAGAAGCACACTTTAATTAATATTATGGAGACAATTCTAACAGCTGCAAAATCCTGTACTGAGGAGGAGAGGGCAGGCTTAGATAAAGCCTTTCCTGTGTTTCCAGAAAGGTACTGATTTTCCTATCTCTACATCACTATGGAGGGCTGAAGCATACTGAAGTAATGCTGTCCTTGGTTGTTTGGGCTGTGCAGACCCTATTCATCCTGTTGTATGGCAGGTTATTACAGCAGAAACTGGAGGAAGTCCTGGCTGCTCTTTGGCCAGTGGAAAAATTCCAGCTATGGATTTCATCCCAAAGGTCAAACCCAGGGGAAAAACAGAAGAGTGAACAAGAATGAGAATTTACAGAGCTTCATACTACAGCCTCAGTGTTAGGGCAGGAGTGTTCAAGTTAGCACAAATGAGGCACCTTTCAGTGCCATTAAAAACACCAAAACAGCAACAGACAGCATTTCTCATGCTCTTTTCTTGGGAGTATCACTACGTAGTTCAGTGTCACCTCACTGATAATCCACAGCAACCTTCCCAGGCACATTAGGCTAAGCACCGCTTTACAGCCCTCAGAGTGGGGAGAGGGGCAGGAAAACTAGATGGGTGGCAGGGAAACTGAAGCAATCTTACATAAATTTAAAGTGAGACCTTTGAGGATTTCAGCTGGGTCTCCATGAAGAAGCATAGCATCACTATAAGGTGTGCCAGAGTGATGCTAAGGACCATTTCCACATTTCTTCTCTACAGCTGTGGTGAGAAACAGCAGCACCAGTCACACAGGGTCCCCCATTGCTCATTGGGTTTACTGCTATAGTATTTCATGGTCATTTTCCACCATTATTTGCTTGTTTCTGAAGCGTGTTCATGAAAAGGATAAGGAAGAAAATGCACCCGACCCACTGCAGTGTGTGGCACATGGTATTAAATGTGTTTCCTTTAATGCCACACAAGGGACGTTCATCTAAATGACTTGCCATACATCAGCCAGGGGCATTGTTCCAAGCCTTATTCTTGAAGGAAATCTTTGGGACTGAATAGAGAACTGAGCTTTCTTAAATTATAACTGTGTACTGCCAAACCCACACTATTTTTCATGATGTGGGCTGTGGGCCTCTTACTCTGCTGTTTGCAATCTAGAAAGTAGAAATTAAACATCCTCCTTACCTGCTATTCAGCCTCCCATTTCAAAAACACTAGCTTTTGTTTTCTTCCCTGTTAACTGTTTCCTTGTTCTTTATCCATTCTTGCTGTGGGGAAGCGTTCATCTCTTGCTCTAGCTCTTCACAGAAACTGAAGCAGAGCCTTGGGGGCATGGCTGGGACACGGGCGATGTCTGCTGTGTCAGCTGGCTTGATCTCTGTGGAGGGCCAGGGAGCAGCAAAGGACGTGCCCTTCCCTCTGCCTAGGGGTTGAAGCCCTGTCTGCTGCTCACGCCTCTGACCTCCCACTCTGTGCCATGCTCTGCCAGCACCTGGGGAGGAGAGGTAGGCAGCTCGGCTGAAGCTGCTGCCCCGAGGACTTCACTGCAGATGGTCCATGGGAGCCCTCCTGCCTCTTTCTCCTCTCGGCTCCATCCCTTCAGGGGAGAGTTGCAGACCTCGAGCTGTGAAGATGACTCAAGGGCGTGGTGTGTCCTTACCTTAACTGGGAGGTGCTGAAAGGAGCCAGCTGGCTTCTCCACCAAGTTTCTAGCACCGCTTCACAGAGGGGTCCTTAAAGCCAGAGAGCCTCTGGATCGCTGCTGTGGGAGGGAAGGAGCTGCTGGCCAAGCATTTCCAATTCCAGATTCTTGTGGCCCCAGGAATATCATAAATCTTCGAGGGTTAGAATCAGCCCATCAGAATGATGACTTTTATCCAGTGAGATAAGTTATGTTAAAGATCTGGATTTTGGAAAGGCATGAAATAAAGATGAAGGATTTGTACTGCAGATTCCTGTTCAGTATTTATGTCTGTCCACAAGACGCCCAGGAGCTAGTAAATCTGTTAGAGATGTTTTAATAACTCTCAGCTAAAGGCTAATTTACTAATCTGCCAATACAGAAAAGTATTATTGCTGTGGAAAAGTAGGTCCACTCAGTGCAAGCATGAATTTCACTAACTGTGGGAGATTATGGACATAATAATCTCCTACTTTTGCTGCTGATTTATATTGTTTATTAACTGTCCTTTGTTCCAAAAGCTTAGCCTTTGCCACTTACTTGCCAGTTTCAAGTGCAATTTACAGCGTATGAACAATTACAGAGAGACACACACCCCCAGAGCTACATGTAAAACACACGTATGTACTGTTTTCTACACTGCAGAGAGTGCTGGCCAGACATTTACATTTGAAAATATAATAAATTAAAATAAATGTTTCCAGTGATGAATATATTCTAATTAAAAAAAAAAAAGGTGGATTTTGGCAGATCTGAGCAAGCTCTTTCATTTTTCTTTGGCTAGGAAACATGGAAAGCAGACATATAAAAATATCTTTTCAAGCTTTCTCAGGTCCTTCAAGGAGGAGGAAGGAGATCCCTGGGATACAAATAGAGGACATAACTCAGGGCACGTTCAAGGCTGCATTGGAAATTCCTGCTGGGTGATATGGGAGTTTCGTCAGGCTCTGCATGAGACACTGGGCTAGGCAGCTTCTGATAGGGACACAAAGGAAAACTGGAGCAGGTACCCTGTTGACTGCACAGCTGCACAGTGTCTGTCCTTTCAAAGGAAGAGGTAAAGGTCCTGACCAAAAAAATTGAGTGCGGGTGCAGTGAAAGTCTGCATTGCCATGGACACACGCACACCTGCCTACAGGGCTGCTGGTGTGAGAACTCCAAGGGCAACTTTATCACAGCCACTTCCCTGCAGCTGCCTCTGCAGCCTTCAAAACCTAAATGCTCTTCTATTATTGGACTTTCAGTATGGAGCTTTATGACTTCATTTGTCATATAGTTTTATCTTAGGTGCTGCCTTTATTTGTGCTTTAAACCAGAGGCTCTGTGGAAAAAGGGCAATAACTTGCCTATAATAGGGGGCAGAAAGAACAATTTCCTTGCCTCTTTTTGCACAAAGCAGAGGCAAAATATTCAGTGTAAGAGAGTTTAGATGATACCTTATCTTTCAAGTCTTCCTCATATTTCCCAGTAATGGTGCTATTATGTATCTTTGATTCTTTTTATGATTACAGCCTGTGACATCCTAGCGCAATGCATGAATATATCCGTTTGCGATGATATGGAAGCTTTTTTTCATTTCCACTTCACTGCTTCCCTTATCTGCCAGCTGCCCATCACTCTCTGCCTCTTCAGTGCCTTCTCTTTTTCCTCGCTCCTCATCCCCCCTTTGCCCCAAAAGGAAGAAATCGACTTTCAGTTGAAAAATAATCTCAGTATGATAACTTTCTGACCCTGGGTGGAAATAGTAGTTACAAATGGGGCCTGCTTGCCCTGTGTCGATCAAGGGGGAGGTAAGTTAAAGACAGCACAGTGGGGGAAAAAAAAAAAAAAAGTAAAAAAAGTGGAAAGCATACAGAAGTACCCCAGCACTACCCTGTGCAGGACTGGCAAGGCTGGCAGAAGCACGTGCCTTTGCTCACATACGTGACTCAATCACAGCGGCCAAAGCTATGATGGTTTTCTTTATAGGCTGGTGAGGGCACAGGTGGCCTGGAAAGATGATTACTGTGGTGACAGGATACACAGGAACCCCAACGACTAATAGATCAGAGAGATATGGTGCATCCTAGTTAATCCCAGGTCCCTAAACTCTCAAGTGCTGCTGTGCATGCGAGGAAGGGAAGGGAAGGGAAGGGAAGGGAAGGGAAGGGAAGGGAAGGGTCCTATAGTCCACCTGCTGTGAGCTACAGAGCACTGGGGCTGATGGCTGGGTTTGTGGTTATGGGGCAGGTGTCAGAGTTGGGCAACCCAAGCCCTGCCGCTGCTCCCTGGCATCACCTTGGCCAAGTCTCTCAACCTCCCCAGCTCCCCTCCTCACAGATGATTTACCAAACACCATCCCACCACAGCTGATGGGAGCATGGTGCAAGCCACCGAGGACAGACCGACTGCCACGTTTCTCTGGTTCCCACCTAGTGCAGTGCCAATGCAAAAACAACCGCAGCAGCCTGGCAATGGAGTTCCTCTGCTTCACTACTCACAAATAGCTGCATGATTCACTTAGCAGCCCACAGACCACAGCCTCTCCTGCTGTAAAAGGCTGCTTCATTGATTTTAGTAAGCACTTCAACCCTCTCCCCAGATAATTTAACCACAGGTGTATTTTATCTCCACATACTTTCCTGGAGTTACACATGACCTTCCCAGAAGCAAATCTGGTTCATTGGGTTTTATCCTTTGATATATTCCCTTATGCAAAATATAGCTTTAAAAAAAAAAAAGAAAAAAAAAAAGAAAAAAAAAGAAAAGATATCACATTCTCAGTAAAAATAAAGAGAAAAACCACAATTCCTTCTGAAAACAACAACAACAACAAAAATCCTGCTCTGCTCAGTCCTTAAAATTTTCTGAATGAAAATTAAACAATCACCTTAACTTCTATTTCCTCTTCCCTTCCCCAGAATAATATTAGTTTCTTTTTCCACAAAGCACATAGATCATCCTCAGCAGAAAGCCAGGTAGAGCACATTAGAGAAGAAATGATATAGTGGATTATGGTTTATGAAGAGAAGAGGCAGTGCCTGGTTGGTCTAACCATGAAACATTGTCAGGCTGAGGTATGTTTAATCTTCTGCTACACAGACACCTACCAAGCAACTTATCTTCTTATGGGATATTTTTAATAGCCTTTTTGGAAACACTGAATAATGCTTTTCTCAGTGCCATGCAGTGAGCCAGTTTACTGCAAACCTTTCTAGATAGTAGAGGTGCACAGACCTCAGGAATTTCACATATAAATATTTTCTCACTGAGACTTGGTTAGTTAACCATACAGCAAAGTACTGCCCCAAAACAATATTTTTAATGATATACAGATCTCATTTAAACAGGTCAAAAAAGGAGCCAAAGTCTGGGTCCCCATCCAGATCAAAAGCACACCAGATTTCAGCACCATCTGGTTTGAAGGCCTTTTTAAAAACACAGAGTAGTCATAAGCTATAGTTCAAACACAGTTTCACATAGCTGGTGGAAGACTAGTTAAACAGGAGATGTTCGTGTCTACTCTGGCTCACCTCTTACTCAATAGTAATCAATTCCCAAGTGTGCACAGAGCCAGGACAAAGCAGTCACCCTGCGGATACGACCCACAACCCTGTTTCAAATATTGCACAATTTATAAACATCCTGAAGACAGTTGGATTTCTTACATCTAGGCATAGCACTGAGTTTAACCATGCATCCCATGAAAAGCAATATCCATGTCTGTCCTTGGAACTTTTTTTTTTTTTTTTTCAGGGGGAACCAAAATCATGAGAACCTCTTATAACACAGCAAAAACCACTGTCTAGTAAGAAGCGTGGCCCTGTGTTCTGCCTCTGCTTTCCCTCCCAACTGACCTTCTTTAGAGTAGATTGTGGACTTCGGACCAGCCCCTTTGACAGCACCAGGCAGAAGATGAAGAAGGCACTGGTCAGCTCTTGCACTTTTCTCTTCTGCTCGTTTCTTGGGGCGACCTTGTGCTGATGCTGATGATAAGCGCGTGAGCTGTACCACACACAGGCAGGAGAACCACAGGTGATGGGGCAGATGTACCTGGCTGGTAAGCTGGTTTCCCCCGAGGAGCAGATCTCTTTAATTACAAACAGCAAACACCCTTGGTCACCTCATACATAGCGGTCATGACCAGGCTTGGAAGAGCACCTTTCCCAACTAAAACAGAAAGGGGCATTTATGAGATCAGCTTTTTCTCATCTTGCTGCTGCTTTGGGACATGATCCAAAAGCAGCCAAGAAATTCCAGAGCTGGATTCACTCGAGCTGCTTGCCCTCAGCTCACCTTGTGCTCCACGGAGAGGAAGAGCTGTGTAAGGTTGGTTAGGTTTTTTTCCCTCACTCACGGCTGTTGACACCTTTGAAGCAAGCCCTTGGTGACTGACTACTGCTTTAATTTCCACCTTTGAAATGGGAAAATACTGTTGCATGTCTCCACCTCCCAAAGGTTGTGCAAGATTTAATTCATCCTTTCATCTATTCGCTCCCGTTGTAAATGGCTTTGGGATTCCTGGAGGGGAATGAGTGAGTGTGCACAAGGCCAGTTGAGCTCACGTTGTTATGATGCAGCTCTGTTTCAGCCTTTTTTAGAGGAAATCTTGGGCTCAAACAAGGGCTAAACTCTGCAGTCCATTCAGCAGGAATGAAAACTCTTGCAGCACCTAACAAACAGATTTCTCTTTTAGCATACTCTAATATTCTCATTCCTCGGAAGCAATTGTGATTTTAGTTCTGCTTGCCTTGAGGTCCCAGCTGTAAGTAAGACATCGCAGGAGGGAGAAAAATGGACCTTCCTGCACAGATCTGTGTTGGCATTTTTGGTATCATAGTCCAGGTGTGTTGAGGCTCAGAGGCTTTCCCTGGAAGCTGATTTACACTGAGGAGGTTTTTTTTTTTTTTCTTTTTTTTTTTCACCTGCTATGTCTTCATCTTTACAGCCTGTCATGCTCTCCCTGCGCTCACCCAGGGACTGCCTGGATGCCAGCAAGGCATCAGTGGGGCTTGTGCTCTGACACCTCCCGAGGGCCTGGGGCTGCCAGCAGGCTGGCACTGGTTGGACACCTCCAGCAGAGCCTGGATGAACTGCTCATGTTGGGAAGCATTTGCAGTGGTTTCTTTTTGGCTGCAGTTAGTGTTATGGACACAGACGGCCAGTGAAAGCTGTCCCAGCCCAGCTGCTGGCTGGGATGTGCTCAACCAGATCCTTGCGGCTGCTTGTCCCCAGGTCTCCTGCCGTGGCTGTGGCATGGGGACAGGCCTGAGGGCAGGCAAGTGTTGCTTTCCCCAGCACAGAGCCTTTGCAGGATCTCTCTGGACCTTCATGCACGGTGGGGCTCCTTCCTTCCCTCCCATGCTGTGCTGTGCATCTCTTGGCTTCCCGTGTGTGTGAGTGGTGGTGCCCACGTCCCCGTGAGAGAAGGGCTGTGCTGCCTGAGCACTGCATGTCCTACATCGGGGTGGGCCCTGGCTTTTGGCAGAGCTCCTGGTGTTGGTCTTGCTCCTGCACAGCGAAGTCAGGCAGCACTGCCAATGAGCTGCCATCTCAGGAACAACAACAACAATCTTTTTAGCTGAAATTACCACTGCAAAACTTTCGCCACCAAGCATTATAGCTTCATATTTATGTATATTTAAGGGCCCACTGAAAGGAAACACACCGACACGAGGAAGACGTCCAAGGAAATTATGATGAGCGCTAACAACATTCCAATTAATTAATAGCAAGTGACACGGGAAGGCCACGTGTGATGGGGGACCATCTGCTTGGAGCCATGGCAGCGCCGCGGCGTGGGGCGAGCGGGCGCTGTGCGTAAGCGAGGGCTCCCCGCCGCACTCTGACGCAGGTGGCTCCGTAGCTGCCAAAGGAGATTTTTGAAGGACACGGGAGTTTACTAATTAAAAAGATAAATCTCCTGAATTGCACTCCTATAATTACATTGTCATTACGGCAAGCACAGCTAAATTAACTTACAGGAGCACGGCTTTTGCCTGGCCCCGCTATGTTTACATACAAATCCCTTCGTGTAGAAGCCCCTTGACTGCATTGCTGGCTTGTTTAGTACCATATGTTTCACCCTGTACACTCCAATGGGCAAATCCAGTCATCTTAATAATCCCAGTAACTACATCACGAAGTCCAGAACATCGATTTTGGTCATATGGTGCTCTGTCTCCCCAGTGGCAGGGGAGCCTGACTCACTGCCGGAGCTCAGATCAGCTGTCAGAACTCATCTTTTCTCCTTAAATCATTGCATTTGGTATTTTTCTGCTGCAGCAATACGCTCAGACCTTTACTTCTTTCAAAGTTCAGCCCTGCTACCCCACTACTCAGCATTGTGGCCGGGGATTTCTGTGCACAGCTCTTTGCAGCAGTGCTTTAAGCGAGGCTGCTTTGTACTGAAGCTGGCTAGGAAGGAAAACGTTCAGTCTGGGAGCAAAGGGAAGAAACAGAAGTACTGAAGCCCAGGGTGTTGCAATGAGGAGCACAGCATGGTTAATGATGGCTGTTTTTTTTTTTTTCTCCGGTGCTATTTGGGTGATGTTACCTTCGCTGCCACCAGCCTGTGAGCCAGCAGGAAGGCAGGGGCAACACTGCAGTCAGCACCAGGTGGGACACAGGGAAGGGACACCTCGTGAAATTGTTACCAAATGCCAGGAAAAACATCTCTGACTACTACTGAAAAATATGCTTGAGAAAAACAAAAGCACGTTTCCAGAACCTGCAAAGATAATGTTGAAAAGTTCATGAGCCTTAAGCCAGTACTTAGCACCAGAAAAAAAAAAAAAAAAAAAGGTGTTCAGGTGTTCAGCTAGACTTGGCCCAGGGCTGTTCTCCAAAGAACAGAACAGGTCTGCCAGAGGAAAAGAAAAATGGAAATTGCCTTCTTATAAATGCAGAGGAAAGGGGGAAGATAACGTGAATCTGGTCCTTCTGTCCAGAGGCAGGTGAACACTCCATTCCCAGGGCTGGGAGGAACAGCCTCGGCTGCCTGTCTGCCATCAGCAGCAGAGGTGAGGCTGGGACTGGCTCCTGCCTCCTTATCTCCCAAGAGCAGCCTCCTGACAGAGCAGGGAGGGGAGCTGCTATTTAAAAGCGACATTAAACTATCTGGGGTCGCTGTCTGTAACAACACAAGGGGTTAAGAGTCACATAAATTTCCATTCCCAAGGCTTTTAAGGACCTAGTGATAAGGGAGGACTACCTTATTTTATGTTGCTTCGCAAAATAAAATGTCAGTGCAGCAACATCACTGAGCTGTATGTCTTTGCATTTCTTTCTGTTCTGAAATGAAAGAAAACAAAAGGAAGGTAACTCCAACTGTTAGGCTGGCTTGACACCCAGCTGCACACCAGAAATATCCATGGGTCAGCCAAGTCACTCAGATGGAAGGAGACACCCACACTGGTTGTGCTCTGTGGTGGGCACGGGATCTCAGTCCCTAAAGGCAGGATTTTATCCCTCACATAATGTCAGTGATCAGCAAGGTTTCAAGAGGTGTGACACCACTCTGCACCCACAGCAGGAGATATGGGTGGGCAGCAAGGAGGGAGCAAGTGGGAGGAAGGCAGCAGGGGGTCACAGCTGAGCAAGAACCTGAATCTGCCATGCCTTTTTAGCCAGCTCTGAAATAGACCATGGGCATGCCTGATATTGCAGTTTATTCCTTTGCTCTTCAGAGGATCTGTATGATGAGAGCGATCCTGGGAGCCTCCTTTGGATGTTTTTTTATCCCAGCTTCAGGACGAGAAGCAAAAGCTGAGAGGCCACCGTGGGTGGCTGCAATGGCATTTTGGCATGGATGAGTCTGGCCCACTCTGCCACAACTTCACTTTGGGTTCACTGATGGCAACTGCAGATAATTTCTTCCTTCTTGTAGACTTTTTCTAAGACACCCTGGGAGCAGGATCACTAAAGAAGAGTAGTGCGATCAGGTACCATCAGGTGGGTACTCATGAACACAGATTTCAGGAGCCCTTGGTTTCATTTCCCTTATTTTCAGGGAAAAAGTCAGACAGAAAACAGACCAACAGTAGCTGTACCAGCCTCCATCTTCCCATTTCTTCTTAATAAGTACATCCCAACAGCTTAACAGCAGAGCCCAGCACAAGCTTTTCATCACCAGCCTTACATAACCTGGAGACACCACTGGTCCTGCTGTACTGGTTCCCCACCCTGCGGAGTGGAGCGCTTTGTAGTTCCTCTTGCTGCCACTACAATACACTTCCACATGGTTATTGTATCTGCGTTGCCTGTCAGCTCTCCTCACACATCCCACACTGTTACACATCAGTAACATCGGTGCTGTAGGCTCAGGAACCAGGGAACAAGGCAGGCACCAGCAAAGCCAGCCTCCCACCTTCCCAAAGGGAGCCCTGGGAGGCTCGCTTTCTCCTCCCATGCAGCAGGGTAGGGGCTTACCCCCAGTCCCATTGCAGGAAAAAGCTGAAGAAGTAACCATCTTGCCCAGAGGCTTGCATGGTGACCAGGTCCATCCCTGTTGCAGACTGAGCTGCAGCATCTCTTTCCTAAGGGAAAAAAAAAGTGGGTCTTTTTTTGTTTGTTTGTTTTCCCCTGAAGTAGAAGGGTCTGCACTGCTGTCAAGGAGCAGACCCTTATGGGCTGATTCAGCCAGCCCCGAGCCCCGTGCTACTGCATCTACCTGATTACCACTGCTGTAGCCAGTTACCCTAGTCCTTGCCTGGGTATCTGCACACTAGACAGCTGTGTGCATGTCTGCATAGATACAGGCTGAGGTACTGCCTGCCCAGCCTGGCACTGCTGGCACAGATCTGGTAAAGTTTCACCATCTTGATTTTGTAAACAAAACCACGCAGAGCTGTCATGCCTTTGCTTCACTTAGCCAGCAGCAGAGTGCTGGAAAACATTTTTTTTTTTTTTGCCTTTAAAGATTTGCTGCAGGTGTGCAGAGCTCCATAATTAAGAACAATTTGAGAGACATCCAACAAGCCTTGCTTACTGTAGATGCTTCTCCTCAATTTGCAACCAGTTGAATCCATATTTAAGAGGTTTCTGTGTTATTGTTATTGCAGTAAAAGAGTTCTAAGCAGCTGTAGGGACATGGGATTGCTGGCTGACTTAATGCCTCTTCTTTCACATTGTTTCCTCCAAGCTCTTGCTTCCCCTCCTGCTAGAGGGCCCCATACTTCTCTCAGGGGTGAAGTACATCAGTACTGTAAGAACACAGTTTAACAGGCTATGTGCTGCCTTATAAAATATTTTAGGAAAATTTAAGCTGAATTGGTAACATCCCTTCTTGCTGAGACTGCCTTATGCTTCCTGGTCCAAGCCCCTTTTGTCAGCTGATTATTATTTTGACAAATGCTGTACATCTTTAGGTCCTGAAATTTTCCATGCTCTTGCATTCTCCCAGCAGTGAGGGAGAATTTCAGCAAAGAAGTCAAATTTTCAGAAGAGAAACACACACACGAAAAGCATAGAGAAGCACAAATATGCAGCTAAAAAATTACCCACTTTTGGATTGGTTTGCAGAACTCACAGCACCATAGTTCAAAGTCAAAGCCTGAAACCTGCAGCAGGATTTGCCTTTTGTCAGGGACAATTCTGATTTTATCATTCTCAAAGTAAGAGGAAAATAAAAAGAAATAAAGCTGCCTCAGTTTAACTGCAGTGCCAGTTTAACCAAGCTCATGTAAGACTGCTAGCCGCTCAGTTAGCCACCTGGGGTAGGGTCTGGACAAGGGAGAGCATGATGTTCCTGTAGTGGTGGGTCTGTGGTGAGCCCTGTCCCCCACACAGCATCTGGCTGCCTTATGACAGCATTTTGTCCATGCTGAGGAAGAAACCAGGGGGAAACACTGGCTTCAGCTGCAGCAGATGATGCTCAGCCTCTACAACTACTGCCACCCCACTTACCTCTCCAGGAACATCCTTCTTTGTGTCATGGGCACCAGAAATGAGAAGCTTGCCTCTACCAGCCTCTCCAGCTGCCTTTATCCTAGTGCACAAAACAAGGCCAGGTGTGGGTTCCAGCACCAGCCTTTGGTCATCAGTACCCGAATAGTTTGCATGCTCCCTGGCACAGTCCTTGAGGTGGATAGGCAACGAGGTGCTAACAGGGTGCCAAGCAGTGTCAGGGCACAGGGCCAGGGCAGGGATGGCTCCCCACAGGCAAAGCCTGATCAGGAGCAGGAGAAACCTTCTGTGGGTGATAGGTTTCAGTGTCAGATAGGATTTGGTGTTGTATCCTTTAGCCTCCTGGCCAGGGAGAGCTCCATGCACATCACAGCTAAAACTTCTGGTGAAGAAGCTATATAGCAAGAGGGACTTCAGGAGGAAAAAGAGCAATTTTGTAGGGATTAACTGATCTGTACACTGTCCAGGAGCACAAGATGGGAGTCCAGCCTTTGTCACTAGATCTCTTTGCAGAGCTGGGTGAGTCACTTTACCCAAAAGTCATCACAGATTCTTGTTAAATGCATGCCCAACATGAAATTTGGGATTGGTGTGCAGCAACGACAAGCCCTTCCTCCCCCTCCTCAGTCTCATAGGGCTTTTCTGGAAAGAAATTCATTGACATCTGATATCCTCCCATGCCATGGTGATGAGTCCCATGGAAAAGCTTGGAAGAAATGAATAGCTCCAGCCTGACAACAGTGCTTACACAGCAAACTGCAAACAAGGCATTGGGCCACGTACCCAACAAAACACCAGCCAGCTCTGTCTTTTCTGTGCACTCAGGCAGGCAGGGATGTGTAAAAGCAATTTAAAACCTTCCTTCCTTGCAGTGCCTGCAGGAAATCTGACAGCCATAAGGAGTCTGGAGCTCTAGGCTCCTGACTTGCCTATTGATGGGCCCTTTCTTCCTCTGCTCCCCCATCCGTGTACTTGGATCCTTCATTTGCCTCATATACCACTCTGGGGCAGGGATGGGGCAGGGGATGGCTTGTGTTGATACAGATCTGAGCACAACAGCCAAAAAAAAAAAAAAAGCAAAAACAAAAACCAAAAAACACCTGGTTTCAGAGGCTATTCCAATGCATGTACTAAATGACTGGGATGATGTAAACATGTACACAAATATTGTGCCAGGCTTCTCTTGCTCAGGAACCTTCCCCTTTGCCTACTGTTTTCCCGTTTTGCTTTAACAAGGCTGCAGCTCTGCAATACTTTAACTCAGCTCATCTCAGTGCTCTGGCTTGCAGCCAGCCCCAAAATTGCCCTGCAATGGGAGAGCTGACAAGGCAGGGGAATGCAGCGAGGGGGTGGGCATGGGAGTGGGTGGCAGCTTCCCGCACTGCTTCCCAGCAGCACACAGCCATCTCCTGGGCTCCTCACGTAACACCTTGGGACACGCTTTCCTCCCATGCTCCCTGACATCCCCAGAGCCCCCTCCGAACAAAACCCCAGACAAGCAGCCGGGGAGGCTTTTCAAGGGTTGTGCGTGCTCTGAAGTGGAAACAGCACCTCGGCTATATTTCCCAGGGGGTCGGGATGTGACAGATTTCACATTAAAGAGGAGAGCAAGATGGGGCACACAGACAAAAAGCCGTTTTTTCCTTCCAGATTATCAGCAAAAAGCTGTCCCCTCGTGGTCCTGTGCTGCCCATCCCTGTGGGTGTGCTGCTCCATCCTGGCACAATGGGGCAAGGTTGGCCGTGCTGCTTCACGGGAAGCGATTTTGCCAGCGTGCCTCATGGTGCTGTGCCTGGGCATCACCAAGAGCTGTGCCAGCACCTGGTGCAGTGACTCTGTTCTCATTCAGAGCCTGACTTTGGAACGGATTCTCAAAAGTCCTTAAGAAATTCTTAATTCTTCAAGGCTTTCCTTAAAATCCCCCTAAACCCTTGCTTTCTCAATACACTTGAAAATATTGCCCTGGAGGTATTTAAACAACAACAACAGCAACCCCCCCCCCCCTTCCCTAGCTAGCTCCCAGGCGTTTCACAGAGTGACCCTTGGCAGCTCCCAGATGCACTAAAATGCATTGCCCAGGCTCAGATTTTTAAGGGAACAAAACAGCAGCTGAGAACATCAGTTACAGCAAGGACTGTTTTGGCAACACACAGAAACTCTGGGTTAGGTCATGTGCAAATGGCACTTGTGCAATTACTGCTTTAGTTACAGGCTGAAGCGTGGGTATCTCACACAAAAAGGACTTTTGCTAGTGCAGTGGCAGGGTCCAGACCACACTAAGTTTACAGGAACATCCATTATATAGCCCATTGTGCAACCAGGCTGCCCAGTGAAGCTGCTGACCCATCTTTTCTCCTATGTGACAGATTCCTACGTGCTGCCGCTGAGAGGTACTTGTCTCACTTCTTGTGGCTGACCACAGCACTGAGAGGAGCCCTGGGCTTGGTGACATCTACTCTTGCATGGAAGGAGAGGGATCGTGTCCCCCCGCACCCTCAAGGTGTTCATTTCAGGGAGGCTGCAGCTGGGTCTGGCCTCAAGCTGGCCCCTGGCCAGCACCACAGCCTCGGTGAAATCACTGCCTCAGCGGGATGAAAATAAAGTGGCTGGTGGAGAAGTGTAGAAAACACTAAGATTTGATTCCAAGAATAATCTCCTTTTATTCCTTTCTTTCTTCCCCCTTTTTAACAGATGTATATTAATGGCAAATATCCATGAGGCTATTGTAGCAGATACGAGCCAAATATACACCAGAAATCTGCGTCACAAAACTATTCCTAGTAAGTGCTGCTTCTGCCTTGCTTCTCATTAAAGGTATCCACCAATGTTTCTGCCTGCCTTGCTGTCTCTCATGCGGGGCCTGGACCCTGTCTTTCACCCCCAGAGCACACAGCAGGGCACAGGATCAGGCCCGCAGGGACGTGCTGGGAGGCAGGGAGGGAGCTGGGAAGCAGAGTACATTTCCAAACCCTGTGGGGGCTGCTGCATGGAAAATGTACCTCATCCAGTCCTGGCAGGAAAGGAGCAAAGGAACAAAGGTGTTACATGTCAGAGTGAAAGAGAAAGAAGCCTGAGCGAACTCAGGGATGTGTCACAGCACCTCCACAGGATGAGCTTTCTCTTTCATTTTTCTGCTTATTTATTTTTTACTGTTCAGGTTGCATTGGTGCATGGCCTCAGCATTGCCACTGCGCTTCCTGCTGCAGAGGGGTGGCACCCAGACCCAAGGACATACAGCCTTACCCACCCCAGCATCCACCCTGTGTGGTGGCCCCATGCATTCCCAGAGCTCCTGAGGTTACGTACTAGGCAGTACAGCACATGGAGCAGAGGCAGGGTAACCAAACAGGGATGTAAAGATGGGGAACACGCCAGTTCCCCAGCAGGCCAGCCTATTTCTATGTTTTCCCCCATGCTCTGGAGGTCACACGGCCATCTCTCCCTGGGCCACGAGTAACACAGGAGGCTGGAGCTCACCTCTCTTCTTTTACAGGTCTGAGTTTTATTCATGCAAGTCTTAGCTAGTGCACATGGGCTCCTTGAAGAGCCAGGGGAGAATGGCAGACGCTGGCTTCAGAAAGTCAATACACGTCACCCATTTTGACAACCTGTTTTATAAAGGTGACCTTGGGTGAGCTGGTGAGAGGACAAGCTTCAGAAAATCAGTCCAAGAAGTTGGGATGGTCTCTGCAGGTAAAAGAAGATGAAACATGAGCCGTGTCTCTGCAGCCTCCCCTCAGTTTGTCACTCAGCACCACAGGAACGTGAGTACTGATGAAGTAAGCTCTATGTGTTGGACGCTCTTCTTTACTCCTTTAAAAGAACCAAAAAAGAATTAAATGACTGCAATATCAAGTACCATGGAAAAGAAAAGAGGCTTCCAGTTTTTATGCTCTCTGGAAGTCCTGGGGTCACTTGCTGGGTGAGTGACAGACGACTTTCTATTTGTATTGGGTAAACAGCATCACACAGCAGGCAAACTTAAGAGAGCAACCTGTGTGGATGTAGCATTGCCACTGCAGCCACATTGGCATGCACAAGAGAAGAAAGTCATCAGTAAGTCTGCTTAAGGGGAGAAAGACAAAATCCAGGCCAATTAGCTTCTGAAGTAGCTCAGAAAACCTGGCAGCTGCACAAGGAAAGTCAGGAGAAACACCAGACTGTGAGGGATCAGCTGTAAGAAACACCAGCCAGCATGAAAATCTTCTCAATCCTTCTCTAAATAAGACCTTGGGAACCAAGATAATCTGTATAATATTGATCTAATGTAATAATATTGCTACTCCCAAGACTGTAGCCAGAGAGGATTGGCCGTGCAGGTGCCTGAGCCTGCAGCCATCACAGGGCAAAGCACAGCCCAGCTCCCGGGCTGCTCAGCACCAAGGTGCCCCTGGGGAGAGCTGGCTCAGTAGGTGGAGACAAGAAAAGCAAGGCTTTGGGTACACAGATGGGTCAATTTCTTGTTAGCCAGCAGGTTGCAAGGCACCAAAAGATGCTCCTTAATGTTCTCCCCTGACTTTGGACTCAATGCTCACTTTATAGCCCAGTCTGGCTACATCCAGTTTCACTCCCCCTGGACTGCTACTGACTATAGACACTGAGCAGCTTTTCCTGGTGGCAACAAGATTTTCTCTCCTCTGCCATCCATCTTCCACTGGCAGCTTCCCCCTCCTTCCCCTTCCCTAAGGGCAGGTGGCATAGGACAGCTTGGGCTCTCCTTCCAACAGCAGGAGCAGGAGGTGCTGTGTCGCACCACTCTCCACAGGGCTGAATGTGGGGAGCACACTCTGCCCCTTGACAAGAGCATGCTCTTGTCCAAATTTATTGCAGGCTGCCAATAATCCCATAAACAACTGCAGCAGCTATTACTGCAAAAGAAAAGGAAACCCCACAAGTGATGTCTCCACTGTCAGGCAGAAGGAGCAAGGTGGGAGAGCAGTGACTGCTCTGTGATGTTTTGGGAACCAGTATGGCATTTGGCCATGACTGCATTGCTAATGATGGGCTGGTGTCTGCATCCCAGCCTGGAAAAAATACTGGTTGGCTTCAGCTCCTAGTCTGTTCTATCACTTTGGTGGCTCTCACGCTCACAGGATGCTGGCCTGCAGCATCCACCCAGGGAGAGAGGTACTTCACACCACTCACCCCAGCGTGTCAGCACAAGTGGCGTAAGGCGGTATGACTCAGACTGAAATTGAGGTATTTACCTTGGGGAAACAGCAAAGAATAAAACAGATTTGAAAGCTTTTAACACCATAAATGGAAGGTGAGCTCACCACAACAGAGCTCAGGGTACGGGCTGGGTGTGGGAGTTTCCCAGAGGGGAGGATGGCAGGAGTGAGCATGGCGTTTGCAAGGACAGGAGCAGCATTTCCCCACCAGCCCCATGGTATGCAGGGGCACGTCAGGTGCAGCCAACCTCTGACATCCAGTGTGCCTCCCCCATCACGTGGATGAGGGGGACAAACTACACCAACAACTCCTGGGGTGGAGTACTCACTGATGGTTTCAAAGAGTGACTTGGTAAAGCTGCACAATTTTCCAGGATGGCAGGATGTAAAAAGGATCTTGGACCTGGAGCCTCACTTACTGTGACAGTGTTCACCTCTGCCCTTGCTGTCCACTGCCTCCAGCTCTGGGTGTCAGCAGCTCCTTCAAACAATGCAGGTGTCCTCTGCAGAGCCCCTGATGCTCACCTGCTCCTCCTCGCCGGTGCAGAGGTTAGACACAGCCTTCCCATATCCCTGCACTCTGCTGAAAAAATGCTCTGTGTCTTCCACTCCCCAAGGACTTTCTCTGTTGATATCGGAAGCACTGTTTCCTTATGACCACAAAGGGCTGCTGTGCTTTTGGGAGAGAGTGGCAAACAGTGCCTGGCAGGTCTCTAGGGGACAGGAGACTTGCTTCACAGAGGAGAGGCAGGCATGACAGTAGAGGCTCGAGTGACAGCCTGGCCATCAGGCCTGAAGAGGTGAGGTCCCTCTGGGCCTTGCTTCAAAGAAATAACTCAGAAAACAGCAGAGGGGAGCAGGAGCAGTGGCCTCGGAGGTGCCTGGTGTCTCTGCAGAGGCAACACCAGTCAGAAGGAGGTGAGAAGGGCCTGGGAAGAGCAGAGCATTTTTCACACTGCGTTAAACTGATGCTCTGTGCCTCCACAGCACTGCATTTGAAATTTTCCAGTCTTTGCGAGCTGTTAATGAGCTTCACACCATTTGGGTGAGCTAATTATTGCAGCCTTCCTTTATGGCTGAAAAAACATGGTTGTGAATAAGCTGCCGGGAGGTCCCAAGAAAGGTGGTGAGCAGAGCCACGCTGTCTCCTCAGAATGGGGAGATGGCAGCACGTGCATGGCAGCACCACGCTGGAGCAGTAGTGGCAGATTTCAGGCCTGCCATCCCTGACCCCTCTGAAGTCAGTACCTCTCTGTTCTGGGAGAGACTCAAGTCACTTGGGTGGAGGCCTTGGCTGGGCCTCAGCTGAGCTTCTGGTTGCAGTAAGTGCAACTGCTGTGCAACCCCTCTGAGGCCTAATGCACCCCAGCAGCAGGGGTGGGTGGCTGTTCAGGGCTGTAAGATGATATCCCCTGGTCTGTGCATGCTTGTATGTGTGCATCTTCAGCCCAGAGTGGGTAACATTGAGGTGCCTTTGGCAGCTGAGAGAGGGTGAGGGTTCATACAGATTCTGATGGGAGGGGGTGGAGGGGAGTTAGACTGAAGAAGGACAGGTGATTGCAATTTTGAGGAAAAAACAATAACAATTTTAACTGAGGTTGACATCCTGTTTGAAGAGATAGTAGAAATATTTGTTATCTTTCCTGCCAGAATGGCCAGGTCCTCATTTATTGATGTTATCTTGAAGATGACAGAAAAGCACATTAATATACCTGAAATGAGAATCTAGGCTTTGAGAACAGCAGTTGATGCCATCTAAAGGGTAGAGCAGTTGAAATCAATCACATTTTATAACTCACAGCAGTCAGTTTCTGTAAGCAACTCAAAGACCCAGCTGCCCCACCACTACCGTCTCCTTCAGCCTCTCCTCATCCGTTGTATGCTCCAGCCCTTACTGCCTTGGTAGCTGTCTGCTGGACTTGTCCCACTCCGTCCAAAACTGGACACTACATTGGGTATGCGCCCTCACAAGTGCCAGATGGAGAGGAATAATCTCTTCTTGTGACCTGCTGGTGTGCTCCTGCTAGCACAGCCTGGAGTGCAGTCAGTATTCATCCCTGCCAGAGCGTTTTGCTGACTGCTGAGCGACCTGCTGCTCACCAGGGCCCCCGGTCCTTTTCCACAGAGCTGCTACTGAGAGAGTTTGTCTCCAGCCTGTGCTGTTTCCTGGGCTTTCTCTGTCTTGGGTGCAGGACTATGCTGGCCTTCATGAGGTTTTTGTCAGTCCATTTTTTCAGGTTGTCAAGGTCTCTCTAAATGGCACCCCAGCCTCCAATGCAGTGACCATTCCCCTAGTTTGGTGTCATCCTCACCCTGCTTTTGAGGGCGCAGTCCATCCCCTCATCCTGGCTGTTGATGAAGATGCTAAACAGCATCAGCCCCAGTATTAATTCTTGAAGATAAGGATTATAATAAGTTAACTCATAACAAGTTACCAGATAGACTTTGAACTGTTAACCACTACTCTTTCACCCTGATGGTCCAATCAAAAGAAGCTGTCTTGATTTTCTTCACGCCTCTCTTTCAATTTCTACTTTCCTCCTTGTGTAGCCTTTCACCTGGCTAGTTTTGCACGTGAAGGTGGGGAAAATGCCTGACAGAATGTGCAAATGTATCCCAACATCACATGTTTTTCCTTTAAAGTAACATCTCTGTATGTCTGGCAGCACTGCCTGTGTAATTCCCTTCTGGTTTATTAACACTATCGGCAGGAGACATCAAGAATTCCTAAGAAATACAAAAAGCACGATAGTTGTCTCAGTGGGCTCCAGCCTTACATGCAATACACATACTCTCTTCTGTCACTAAAGCCAAAAAGGGGCTGATCATTAGTTCTTACCAACTTATTTACATTGATACACACAGAGATCCTGCTCAAGACAGACAAAGAACCACGTCATTGTTTATCAATGGTCCAAGAGCAGCAGCAAACCAGCTTCCCTCAGGTCTGACACCCAGGGGCTGCCTAAAGCACTTGGCTGTGTGCCATGCTGGGTCCCACACACCCACTGGCGTCATTAAGGCTTCTCTTTCACGGTGATGCGGGGCAGAGCTGAGGAGAGACAGCATTAGAGCAAAGGTGCCAATTAGTGCCGGGGGGATGCAAGCACCTGCCCAGTGTGACAGGGACTTGGGCATTGTTCCTGATGGTTCGCTGAAGATGTTGATGTGTGCTACCCATTCCCACAACGCCTGTCTTGCTGAGTGCACCAATGGAGCTGGTGGCAATCCGACCTGCCTGCCGTCAGATGTGCAGCTGCAGCCTGAGCTGATGGCTCTGATACTGCACCTCTGACTCCTTCTGTCAGCAAGAAGTGACAAGGACAGCATCCTGGTGGAATCCAAAGGCAAAACAGAGAGAAAAAAACACCACCTGATATGTCTGACATGTTCGCATATGGCAGCTCTTTACCATATACAGCTACTCTGCCTGTGTTTATGAAGTGCAGAGCATTACGCACAGCCATACTCCATACTTTAACAAACTTCTCACCAAAGATACACCTGTCCTATACCAGGCTGAAATCAGACAGTTAGAACTAATTTTCAGTTCACACTATGCTCTGAGTCAGTTCTGAGCTAGCAAAGGCCCATCATCCCTGCCCTCTTACCTAGGGCACATAAGGAGAAATGCAGGAGAGCAGAGATGACAGCCTGCCTTCACCTGGGTTGGGGAGCGCTCTGCAGCCGGCAGAGTCAAACGTGGTTGTCTCCTTGCCTCAGCTGTGTCAGCCCTGGGCTGCTTTGAGGCAGCACCCTGGGAAGTCCCAGTGCTCAGATCTGGGGAGGATACGTGAGGGAATGAGAGGAAATGAACGCAGGCATCAGCAGCCTGGCGCAGCTGCCTCAGTTCAAACCTGAGCCAGCTCAAACACACACACCAGCCCGCTGCACACACTCAGCCTGAGAGCTACTCTGTCAGAGAGGCATATAATTAATGAATTACTCAATAAAACATGCACTTCATTATTGTCTGTTGGTCACCAGTCATCATACGGAGCTATATTTACCCAACACCGCTAGGAAGATCCCACTGGAAAGACCTGCCGGCAGCCTGTCCTGCTTGCCATTGGGTTTACTGCCGACATCAGCAGAGATGGCATCAGGTCAGGGACTGCTGCGTACCTGCAGAGCCAGCTGCTTTGCCTGTTGGGAACTGCTGAACCAGTCCAGACCTTTGCTTTGGGGAAATACTCCATTTGCACATAGACCTAGTTTTTCTCAGTCAGGCTGGGTGCCTTGCAACCCCCCTGGAGAACAAAGTAGAGCTCACCCCTTTCTATCTCTTGCTGTCATTGATGAAGAGATGCTAGATTTCCATCTCTGTCCACCAGCAGGAGCTTAGTAATGTGGAGCCAGTCACTCCTCTGTCCAGAGCTCCTATTCCCTCCTATTCCCACCTGTGCAGGAGGATTGGCTCTACCACTGATGAGCTTGAGGTTGTCTTAGAAGATTGTCCTGGTGCCTCGCAAGTGAGACTGCAGTAACTAAATATTTCAATCCTTCCCATTTTCTTTGCTTTGAAGGATGTTGTAATATTCCTTAATAAGTTTTGATTTTGATAGGATCAACATGCTCCTGAATGCAGTTCTTCTGATGCTCTAATGCTCTCACCCAGCTGTAATATTCAGAAAATGAAGTAATATCAGCAATATATTGTCCTAATTCAATCTGTTTAGTGTAAGGGGGATCTCAGTTGAGTTTCTGAACCTGTCCTTCATTAAATGCAGCTAGGAGCAAAAGGAGGTTGCTGGCTTGTTCCCAGGTAGCCATGCTAGAACTTGGCCTTATGAGTTTTGAGTTCCCTTTATCAAACCCCCTGGCTGCACAGGAGTTTGTTGGCTCTTTCCATAATAACAATGATGATTGTCTGCACTCAGTGCTTTCTGATGAGATCATTATGCCCACGGTAGCATTTTTAATATATGACTTGATTTTTTTTCATGACTTTTTTTCTGCCTCATCAAGTGGAGTTAATTACATTATTTATGGTTCAGACCCAGCCAGAGTTTTCAGTGTGTATTACATGGACTTGGTACACACAATTTCTCCAGTAATTAAATAATTGTTGTAGATGGGGCATGCCTGCAAATGTAATGCTTGGAGTACCCCTGCTCTCTTTGCCTGCCTCGTCATACAGAAACGCGTCTTGTCATACCATGTATCAAGAATTGAAGAAGCCTGGACAAATTTGGAAAAGGACTGGCAAGCTGCCATATCATCTCAGGCTGTAAGCACATAAGAGGCTCAAACCAACCACAAGTCATTGGGCTTGAGGCACAAAAAACTATTTAGCCTTGTTTGACACCAGAGGTCAGATGTGGTGGCTGCTGTGCTCCTTTCAACCTCGATCATTTATGAATCTAAGGAGAGCCGGATTTACTGCTTTATGGGGCAACACAAGCGACTCGTGGGACATGACCCTGTCCTGCTGAGAATGCAGATGTCCTCATGGAGATTAAGGCAGCACTGTATGAAGGAAGCTGTATGAAAGGAGAAATGCCAGACCTTTGGGTTTATCCATAGCTGAGTGTCTTCTGCCCGGGTAGGACTGAATCAGAGCCCAGGCTGGGATCAGCACTTCCATTCTGAAAATAAAGCAAGGATATTTTGATCAGGCACACTTTTCCCATGTCCCCTTTTATCTGTGTCCATTACATTAGGTGGCAAAAGATTTAATTTTTTTCTTTTTTTTTGTGTGTGTGTGTGTGTGTGAAAAAGTGCTATGCAAAGCCTCTTGTTTTTTATTTTGAGGTGTTTCAAGTTCTAAGCTGTTGTTTCTGAGCTCCCTAAGTCTGCATACCTACTTCCCCTGCCTGGACTTCTCATTACCCCAAACCCTACTCTCTCTGCCCCTCCCTCTCTTACAAAAGGCTGATCAAGAAGAGCCTGTGCAAGCTAAAACTGGTAAAGTTTCCTGGGGGAGTTATCCTGACACAGGGAAACACCTAGGCCATAGGACCTGGCCTGCCTGAGAAGCAGCACAGTGTACAAAGGTGAATAACTCCTCAGAGATGAAGAAAATAAAATTCTGAATCAGTAAAAGAAGGGCCCAATATTTATTAGGCTGCATGATAAATTGTACCTGCAAGGGATTCACGGTGATTATAGCTGTTATCTCACTGGTATCACTTCAGGTATTGTGTAGGAAGCTACTTGACTAGGAGGAGAGAGGATTATTTTTTTGAAGTTATTCTAGTTTCATCTACCTTACCACACTGCATGCTGTTAAGCAGTATTGAAGGAAATTGCTGATATGGTACCACAAAGTCAGTAAAAGCTAAAACAAAATACAGAATCTGTCCTTATCTGTGCTATTTATGTACTTAAACCTGGCCAGCCCCTGCGCTGTGGGAGGCAAAGGTCCTGAGATGAAAATGATGTGTGAGCAGACCACAATGCACCCACGTCCCCAGCAAGACAGAAATAACCAAACCTCTGGCCATTCCTTTCTTCTGGGAACCCTGTGAGCTTAAACCTGAACTTTTCTGCATGTTTAAACAGAAGAGGGTTCAAACCATGTGTTCCATTAGACAGCAGAGAGTCTCGTCTCCCACTCCCCCATTTCCCTCTGGTGCTCTCCAGACCAGCACACGGATGGCAATGCCCACTGCAGTAAAGACTGCCACTGCTGAAAGGGAGCCCAGATGCTCATACCATGATCTGAGTGCTTCAAACGTTTGGGGGATGCAGGCAGGCTTAGCTCTGTCTCCATTCTTCACCATCTCCATACCTGCAGGTGCTGAAACCTGCACTTTGCAGTTGCCACTGTCACTCATTATTTTGGAATGATGGCGACTTTGGAGAAGGTTAATGACGGAAAATAACACCCATAGCAGTTTATAAGTAAGCTGATTCTAAAACAGATTTTTTGTGGGTGAAGACAAGGTATATCTGTAGATCAAGATCTCTCCAGATGCCAAATTCTAACCATCTGCTATTGGCAATAGCAGAAAAAAATAGTAATAATAATAATAACATCGCTCATATGGGAAAGTGTAAAGTATGTAGCAACACTAGTATGTAGGTAGATAGCAGCTACCCCCAGGCTCTGTACCTTTTAAAACCAAAGTTAGGAAACTGAGGGGGAAAGCATCACACAAGCCTCTTGATTTAATTTAGTTTCTGTGTCCAGTACCAGGCAGAAGAATGATATGAAAAACTGTCAGTGAAAAGGTCCTAGAATATTTATTTTTAAATGCAACTCAAGCTAGCAATTGTGTTGTCTTTGCTGGAATACAGACATTATTTCAGGGCATTCTTGTGGGAATTTGAATCTTTTATTGCAGCCCACTGGCTCTTTTCAATAGTCTTCTTTTGAGATACCTCCATAGCTATGTGCTAAGTGCCAGGCAGCCATGCCACACAGACCCCACATAAGCAGCCCTCCTACATGGGCGGTGGCAAAACCACCATGCAGTCTACAGGATTTTTGTTGCCTTCACAGTTAAGTCTGAGGACAGAATCCACACTGCTGAACCAGAAAATTGCTGGGGAGATCTTCATAATGGCAGTGAAGACCAAAAACCAACCCACCAAACAGAACCACCAAACAGAACAACAACAACAAAAACAATGAATCTTCTTATGATCCATATGTTCGTATGTCCTTTTAGTGAGTGTTTCTATGACACATGTGTGATGGATGACAGATGCCCCTTTCTGCAAACCTTCCCCCCAATATATTCATAGGAAAAGTTTCAGATATTCAACAGCACACTGTATTTTTCCGTAGCTGACAGATCGCTTTGAAGATTATGGCAAGAAACTTTACTAATATATTATTACTGCCGTTATTCAAGCCATTCCTTCTTTAGAAGTTATGAAATATAGATTATGAATAGAATCTGAATAAGCACATATTTTCTTTGTTGTGTTAATGGCCTGGCTGAAGTCCACCAAAACAGGTTTGTGTGTGCAGCTGATTGTTTTGTTTCAAACCTCTGGATAATTTATACACGCTGGCTTGAAGAAGGGCACTCAGCACAGATCTGTTCATTTGGTGCTTAACTCAGCCAGGACAATAGCCCTGTTTGAGAACTCTTTTAATTGAGACATTCTTATACTAATGAAAACAATTTCATAATTAACACTTGGAGGAAATTTCTCCTAGTAATAGCCAATGTGAGAATTATCTTTCTGTTCCTCCTATTATATCGAGTATTTCTTGTGTTTTTCAAAGACTTCCCCAGTGACAAGAGATGGTTTGGTAAAGTTACAGTATCACACGAATGAACCAGTTTCTCTAATAATTTTCAGTTTCTCTGTTGTGGAAACTTGCCCGGACAATTAAAACAGTTAAGCCATGACCTAAAGAGACCTAAAGTTTCTAAAGGCTGACCATTGAATTCCACCAAGACATGCTGATGACCGTGGTTTAGGAAAACTGCTGGAAACAGACTTTTTCCAAGGTTCATAGCATTTTCAGCCTGATTTGAATAACACAGCAGTGAGAATATTTTCAGTTTTACCACCTCCCATTTTGGTGCCCTTGCACTTCAGCTCCCTAGCTGATCAGCATCCAGCAATGTAATTGCATCTTCTCAGTTCTTAGGAATCTGGTGAAAGAGCATCAAGAACAAATTTTAACCAACGGACAGGTGGGCAGACCACACAGCTGCGTCTCAAGAAATACTCAAACACCTGGAAATAAAGAATACGTGAGGTGGCCAAAATAATATAACTGCCCTTTAGTCTTTGAAAATTTCCAAGAGGCACTTAGATAGTTTCCTGAAGTCAGGATTTTTTAGTCACCAAGTAGTCCCTGTGGAACCTGGGCATCTGCCATAGTCCTGGCAATTTGCTTCAGAAGAACTTTTCCCAAGCTCATTGCATCCAGCTGGATTAGTAAGAGAAGCTACAAAGAGCTTCAAGCAACTGATGTTCAATTCATGAACTTGCAACAAACCACGGCAAGCATCTGATCAGATCCTCCAGTTCCCAGTGCTGTGCAAACGTGGGCCGGTAAACACACCAGCAGCCTTCATTTTTGGTCTATTCTGTTTCGTTGGCATGGATTTGGAGCTCGCAGGACCCCCCCCCCCCCCCCAGTCATTCCTAGCACAGAAGGACTGTGCACAGTCACGCAGGACACCTGGAGCCTGAGCGTGATCATAATTCACGTCTGGACTGGATAAAACATATTTGGGTTGAGGCTTCTGTCTTTAACTCAGCCTTTTCCCTCTCTGTCAAGACTGACAACAAAGCGTCCGCTAGCACCAGTTGTGATATTAATACCTTTTAGAGATGTTTTTAAGTATCTAATTGGAGTATGACAGCATGTTGCCTCACCACATCTAGGCTACCAGAAAGCCTGCTGCCTTCTCTCCCTGCAGCTTCTGGAGGAGCGCAGGGAGCGGGGTGGGGAGGAGGAGGGAGGACCGCTGTTGTAAGCATCTGTGGTACAACCAAACACCTGAATCCTCCTCTTTCCCTGTCCTTTACTTTATTCCTAAGCCAGAACTAGTTACTGCCTTTCTGAGCACAATGTTAAGTCATCAAAGGTGTTGTGCCTGCCAAATTACTCACTAGAGATGGAGTTCCTTTGAGTGGTGCTCCTTTGGAGCCATTGCCTCCTCAAAGCACAATGCTGACACCACACCAGGTACCAAATAGGAGAACTGGTTCCCAAGGATTTGCAGGCTGTGGGATCTGGCATCTCACTCTGTTTTTACAGAGTTAAAATCAGTGGAAATGTATGCCTGTGAGTGACCTTAGACCCAGGCTCCTGAATGGAGACATTCATTCCTCCTAAGAGGTGCAGACACAAGCCCTTGGGTTATAAAAGTGCAAACCATTTGATGAATTCTCCCGTAAGTTTCAAAAGACATAAATACAGCCCTGCAATTTCACTTTGGGGCTGGCCAGAGCCCGCGTGTTCAAGGGAGGCACCTGAAAGCAAGGCACTGAGAGAGAGGAGGCTGGCGGGAGCAAACCTGGGTTAGACCTTTCACCCAAAGCTAACGCTATTTGCTGTGCCAAGAACGCTGCTTCACCTGTCACATCCTGCCTGCCCGTCTGTCCTGCTCTTCTTGCAAGATCCCAGGCTGGAGCTGGCACGGACGAGTGAAACTGCCTGAGCCATACCGTGGGTGAGAAGCTTTCTTCAAGGGAGTTATGCTACTCAGGGAATCTGGCAGTTCTGTAAATCACAAGACAAACGTTCATTGTAAATTAAGGCAGAATCAGCCAGGCAGAAAACTCCGGTGGCTGAATTTTTTCACGCATTATAAATAGGAGTAGTTGCCTTGTACAACATGAAATAACCCAGAGATGACAGGATGTCCCTTACGTTGTAGCTATAGAGGCCCCCTCCATGCACCTGGAGGAAGCATGCACTGTAATAATATCATGTGTTTTATGATCATTGCTTAGGCTTCAAAGACAAATTCATCTCCTTTTTCTTGGCTACTCTCGGGTGAAATTGATTTTGTTGTTGGCTTCCTGCACTAGCGAGGGAACAAAGCTTTATGCATTGTTCATCTTTTATCAGCATTGAAGAGAAATAAACAGCTTTAAATTTAACATTTCCATGGCTCCAACTCTTATCAAAATACTATTGAACCTGTTATCAGACTGAGGCTTTACGGCATAGCCCAGTAGAAACACCCAAGTCTGTTTCAAGGCTTCTCTGGGGTCAGGAGAGAGCCCTGCAGACCAGGCTGGGAAGGGGGCTGTCAGCACAATATGTGGTGGGGACGGCATAGACTCTGCCTTCCAGGGGGAGGAAGGCATCCCATCTTCTGCTCATTCCCCATCTTCTGCTCAATTTATCCCAGCAGCAAAAGCCTGGCTGTCCAGGACTCGGGCACAAGCAAAGCATGCTGAAGGTAATGAGTATCATACTTTGCTCTCCATGTTGCAGCCAGTCTGCAACTTTTAAACTTCCCCTGGGTTACAGCAGCATCAGAGGGTCTTGTGTTGTTTGCAGCCATGGGTGGGGGCCACAGAAGAGCAGGGCTTTCTGATGCTCCCACAATTTACCTCTGAGATTAAAGTAACCCACATTGCCTGGCAACCACCAAGGTCTTCACCAAATACCCTTTATTGTCTTCAATCTGTGACCCAAGAACAGAGTTCATGAAAGTCATTAGCAAGCACGACACCAGCTCAGCAAAAACAGATGAGCACCCTACAGACAGGCAAAGCGGAGGCAGAGCATGTTTGCTTTGCAGAATGTCCAGAGGACACGTAATGATGATGCTGTGCTGATGAATCGCCTATCTTTGCCTATTTGTGGCTCCACTGGTTTACACTGGTTGTCAGCTTGGCACGTATCTCAAGAACTGATGCAATACATGAAGGACCTCAAAAATACACCAAGCAGGGAGGTACCCAACTCCATCACGCCTAGAGGGGGTTAGGCAAGGAGGACCAGAGAGTTCAAATGCTCCTGCTGCAAGCAGTCCCAGTCATGGGACTCTTTGGGATCATCATGGGGTGCCTCAGGTCTGGTAGCTGGCAGATATGATGAAGGTACTCGCCTGGGGAAGTATTCTGCTCTAAGACTGCACCACAGAAAATCTATCTCATCATTTAGAGATAGACAGAGCAGCTTTGTGTTTTGTTCCTTTTTTAAAAAAATAAATAAATTTAAAAAAATTGCACTCTCCTTTATCTTCAGGTGTCCTCGTTCCCTCAAGCAGCAGTGTCACTTACTCCAAGACTATCGATGAGCATTTTGAAGGCTTCAGGAGATGAAGTCACCCTATGAAAACCTGCAGTCTTCAAAAGTAAAAGGACATTTGATAGATGGTTACAAATCACTAAAACATACGTTTGGTTCTTGACCTAGTGCTGGAAAACTCTTGTATTCCTTCCCTAAAAGATAAGAGCCAGATGTAGGCTGAAAGTCAAGGACAACATGGTTTCCCATTTTGAAAGCAGGTCTCCTCTGCCACCCGTCTATTTTTGTACTTCACAACAAAATCTTGTTTTCTGTGATGGGAACCCAAAACATAGCATTAGTCTTTAGCTGGTTTGGCTTTTTTCCACTGCAGTGCCAGGAACAGCCTTCTGCAAAAGGGAAATGGACATTTGCTCAGAAATGATCAAAGAAACTTGTGATTTCACAGAGACATGAACTTTGACAGTCATTTGTGTATAGTGTGACAAGCAATTGAATCAGTGCATCTTCTGCTACTTACGCTCTCAGTGTGGCAATATATTCTCCCATATATACCTTACATCATCCTGTATACATTGGCTCAAGCGAAATTAGTTAGAAAAACCTCTGGAAAAAGAGCATGAGTGAAAAACTGAGATGTGATATAATCTTAATAACTCCTCAGCAACCTTACATAGTTCTTATCACAATCTTCTCTCCTCACACTTAATTTCGCTACTAAATCCCTCATGCTTTCTCAAGCTACTTATCCTTGCAGACTGGAGGTCAGGTTGCACCCAGAGTGGCAGATTCTCCTCTGATAGCATGCCCAATATGAGGGAGATTCCCTGCCTTCAGCAAGTTTTTAAAATGAGGTTATTGATTTCAAAATGCAAACGAATCAAAGTAGATCACCTGACCAAGTGCAGTGGGATTTCATCAGTGGGATAAGGACAAAAGGTGAAGGGTTTTCTGTGGAGCGCCGAGCAGAACAAGCAAAGAAATAAACCTCTGGTGTTGAAACTCCTAACTGCCCTGGAAGTTACTGAAGAAAACAGAGTGACAGAAACGCCAGTTCTTTTGTAAGTTTGTTGAGCTGCAGTTGTCTAAAATGATGTAAGATTTTCCTGAAGACAATCACCTAATATAAATTTACCCTCTCTACGTTGATTGTCTGATCTGGGATATGAGACGTTCAGGTGCAAAAGGGCTTTCATCTCTTTGTGGCTGTGGAGTACACGGAAGGCAGGCTGACTGATCTGAAATACAGGACAGACCCTGAAGGAGATTTTCATGTGAGGTTTAATACACAAACTGTTGCACTATCTCATAACAACTCTGTTTCTAAACTCTGTCCTGTGAGTAAGCTGCTGGAGAAATACACGCAAAAAAAAAGGAATACTTACAGGCTAAGGAAAGTCTTTCAAAAAGCAACTTATTTTGGAGGAACAAATATAGTTTCTTCACTGGGGGGGATGTCTCACGCACTATTCCCATAATCAGCACTCCTCAAACCAGTGTCTGGCACCAGTACATTCACCTGGAGTTATGGGCTCTGCCAAAACCAAAGATGCTCTGTCCTCTGCTTTCTGGTGGGAGTTACAAAACTCCAGGCTCCACAGAGCTGGACAAGTTTTGCTGCTACAGCACCTGTTCACACCAAAGGCAAGATGCTCTCTCCTGCCACATAGAAGGCAGCGCCTTTCAGTGCCTGTTTGTTTAGGAAATGCATGTAGCTCTCCTCAGGCTCTGAAGAAAAGTGACCGTACCCAGCAAGTGCAGCAGCGGGGCCTGCCCCAAGGACAGCCCCACGTTAGCAAGTCAAAATAATCACATTCCCTGCCAAACCCTCCCACAGGTGTACACGGGACAGGGTGGCTCAGTCACAGGCACCTTCAGCCTCTCCGAAGACCCATGACCAAGGCACTCCAGCTTCCCAGGGTCCAAACCTGGGACGTATCCCAGGCTGCAGCAAGGGAGAGGCAGGCAAAGCTGTTGCTCTTCCAGCTACTCCGGCTCTCAAGATCCTGGCTCTGCTCCCCAGCATAATTTCCATTACCTTGAAGAATGATCCAAACAACTCCAGTACCATGATCAAAAGCGTATGAAGAGGATCCAGAGGTGATTCAGTATGTTGGTGCCACAGAGACATAAACGTGCTGATGTATCACAGTCTGCCCCATTCCCCCTGCCTCCCACACAACCAGTGGTGCCACAGGAGAGGCCCTAAGCACCAGCTCCCCTTGCAAAAGCAGAAAGCATAACTCTCCTTAACATCTTTTCTACAATTATTACATCTGACCACTAACTGCCCCCTTTGCAGAGAGAAAACCCCCAAATATCCCAGTGTGTTAGAAAAAACATCCTCTGGAACTGCAGGAGTTAATTTCCTGCACCCAAGTTTTGTATGCTGCTCTGTAGAAACTTTCAGCTGTGGAGTGTTAGATAAAGCCATAGAAAGATCCCTGTTATTGTTTCCTTTGTTTGTTTGTTTGTTTGTTTGATGATTCTCCTGCTTTGCTGCTGATGGCACTTCAAACTGATCAGAATAATGACTGTATTTATTGGTTACTTGAACTGTTCAGCATACTGAGTTTCATACAAATATCTGGAAAACATTTCTATTCAGATGAACCTTCATGGCCCTAACGTTCAAGGATCGATTTGTCTCACAAGATGAAACAGAGGTCAGAAATTCAACGCAATCTGACGGCATTCTGTCATTCCACTTACTATTATGGCAACATGCACTGGTACCACAAGTGTTAAGGCTTGCATAAACATTCCCATTTTAAATCTTATTTTTAGAGATTGTAGCTCAGTCAGAGAAATTTGCTGTAGGCAGAACTTGTCATACAAATATTCAGCCTAGAACTAATTTTCTGTAACATGTTTTAACACCTTCCAAAACAAACAAAGACTTCAGCACTTTTAAAAACACAGTTCTCTATATCTTGATCTAAACACAGGGCTTGATTCAACAATGAGCAGCTCTAGTTTGAGGCTAATGTGAAGTATAATAACATTAATTGAATTGGGTTACTCTAGAAGTAAACTAGAATAACATAGTGTTAGATGAGACTCAAAGACTCTCTGTTTATTAAAAACTCTATGTGCCTCTACTTGATTCTACTTTAACACCAGCTTGAAGCCAGCTGACCTCTGCTGCTCATAGCAACCTGTCCAAAAAGGAGAGAAATCCCGGTTATAAAAGCCTGTTTCCAGATGATTGTATGTCATTTACTGAGGCATCCAACAACGCTTCAAACTCGTCTCAGCCAGGATAAGTTCGGTGAGTGCATCTCACACCTCCTGTTCTCATTTATTCAAAATGAAAACTCCCCTTTGAGGGATCCTGCCTTGCACAGAACACAAAGCACCACTGACTTCAAACAACCTGAGCACCGATCCTGCTTGCTCGCTACAGCAGGTGAGAGTGTTTCTCATTTTGTTCAAGATGTTCATAAACATTCTTTTAAACATTAAAGGAAACAAAAGAAAGGAACAGCTGAAAGCACGCAAAACCAGACCGCACTGCAGAAGCACACCTGAGCTCCAGTGCTGCCTTCGGGTTGAACACCAAGAGAGGGCTCATCCATGGGTGGCTCAGGCCAGGGGAGTTCCACGAGATCCTTCAGGTGAACTACTCTGCAAGCCCTTGCTGTTCTTCTCCAGCTATAAAGGGAATGTACTTGGTTAGTTCAGGTGGGGGGAGGCTCCACTGGATGGATCTTGCTTGATACTGTAGCAGAAAGACAATGGAGAGGACTGCTGCCTGGCTCCCCACTTGGATTGGCAGCAAAGAGCAACAGCGCGTTTGAAAACTGTCTTAAGCTAAAGAGAAGGTTACTGTCCTTTCACTATCAACGCTCCTCTGGGGATTTTCAGCTTACATGGGTCTCACAGAAGGTGCACGTGTGTGTTTTTTACTTCAGTTTCTGTCCGACACCAACACTTCTGTGTCCGTCGTGAGCATGTGTGTGTGCATCTGTGCACATCTTTATCCTTGTCACCACCTCCACTCATGACAAACAGAAAAGCATCTCCTGTCCTCAAACTGTAGCCAGATGTAACAAAAAAGAAAAATTACTGCATCTCCCAAGAGAGTTTGGGTTGTTGGAACAAGGAGGCAAACTACACTTACCCTGCATGCCCCTGGATATATGGGATATTCCAGTAAGGCTTCACCTGGAGTACTGTGTTTGGTTTTGAAATCCCAGTAAAAGCTGGATGGTAATAAACTGGGGAGAGAGCAGCCCCTGAGACCATCAGGGGCCATATGGCCAAGAAGGGGCAGCTGAGAGAACAGGGCTTGTTTAATCTGGTAAAGAGGAGGCTAAGGGATGATTAATAGTAGTCTAGCACTCCTTGTAGGGTATTTGCACATATGAAACAGACCAAGTCGTGGCAGTGCCAGATGAGGTAATGAGGGATGAGGACCAAAGATTGTGGCTCAGGTCAGACATTGGGAATAAACAAAAGAAAAGAAAACAAAACAAAACACATTTCACTGTGGGATAAGGCAGGCTACCCAGGGAGGCTGTGCAATCTCCATCCTTGGAGATCTGTAAGACTTGGCTAGACAAAGCCATAGCTAACCTGGTATAGTGGTGGAGGTAGTGCAGGAGGCTGGACAGGATGACCTCCAGACATTCCTTCCAGCCAACATTTCTGTGACAAATCATAAGTCCTATTAATTCATGGTAACTTGGTCACTGAAACAGCTTCAAAAGGAAACGTGGTTGCTCACAGAGATAAAAAAAGTCTATGCATGTATGAAAAACGGACTAAGGGCCTTGCAAATCCAAGGAGGCCAAATGAAGAACATTCATTGAGATGAAGGAGAGTGTTTACTTTTCTGGCAATGTTGCCTTAGCAAGTTTAAAATCATCAGATAACATAAAGTGAACAAAACCTAGCCTCGCTGAAAATTGTGAGTTGTCCATATTTCCTGCTCAGAACTGGAATATAAAGCCCTAGCAATAAAAGGCTCATAGAGGAAGGCTTTTTTAGACATTACAATACCTTATACAACATACTGGGGGTTAAAGATACTTTTAAAGGGCTGGATCTATAGCTGCACAGTTGACTGCTTTTGAATGCCAGAAAAGCAACTTTGTGCACATTGAATAATACTCTTATCGCTACTTCCAAAATAACCTAGGAATCCTGAACCTATTTGTTTGCCACTGGAAAAAAATCTACAGTCAAGTTTCAGACTGTGTCAGGGCTTTCAGACTACTCAAAGTTTCTTGTGCTGCTTCTCCCTGTAGGAGACTTTAATGAGACAAAGCTGTTTACATTTTTTCAAACCCACTTTATTTCCTGCATTTCCAGCTGCAGCCCACAGTTTGCACTTAAGTACTGGCAACACCAGATTTTCCAGAGTTATCATTATATGACCACAAGCAAATCTTTCAGAATATTTGTGGATAACTGGAAAGGATGCTATCAGTTTTATTTGTTTGCTCGCTGCTTACTGTACGTGCATTATGTGTTAGGTACAGTTTAATAGGCTACAGCTGGACAGCAGAAAGGAAGGTGGCTTTACTTTAGCATGCAAGCAAGCAGCTTTGTTGCAGCACGTGGGGCAGGTGAAAACCGTGAAGTAGAGGAATAGAGAGCAGGGAGCCTGCAGGCTGGCTGGGGGCTCCCATAAGGAACGGGAGAATTGCCTGTAACAAAGACTCACAAATAACCCATAGGGTGCCAGGGAAAATCACGGTTTCCTCAGGTGTCAGATAGGACCATACAGTCCTGGAAGCTGCTCAAAGCTCCACAGTACAAGCAAGAGGAAAAAACAAGCCTTTGCAGATAGTGAGTAAAGATTTATTTCTGAACACCAGAAAATTAAAAAGAAAAATTAAAAAATCTGTGTCCTTCAGAAGATCAGAGTAGCTCTGTCAGCAATTACCTTGCTCTCATCTTTATTCTAATCAAACCAAGCATTTGACTGGAAGCCCTTTTGGTATTTCAGGCATATTCCCTTCAAGGAAAAGGTGCAGGTATATCTTCCTCTACGCTCAGTTTTCAACATCTCAGTTTTCTGTCAGCACACATCAGCAGTCTCAGTCTCATTCTAACACTGACTAAGGGCTTCATACTATTAACACTAAGTGAGCATTTCCACATCATTTAAATAAAAATGCAGCTTGGGTATTTCTGAGAATTTTCCTTGAGGTGAAAAATAGTGGTTTTTATGAAGGAAATTCATAACATTTCTTTTGAAATGTGGACAAGTCATTATCACCATATTGTTAGCCATTCATGTAATGTGGTTTGCTGTCTGCACGGCTTGACAGAGAACATGTGGTACATTCAGGAATTATACACTGGCCTGCTAAATATGCAAGTCTAGTTATTTTCCTATTTTTCTCTCGTGAAGATTATTAAAGCATCTCTATGCTGTTATAAAAATGTGTAAAAAGAATGCTCATCTGTGCTAGTCTGAAGATTCATTTCACTTTATCTTAGATTTCTTCTATTTCATGCTTGTTATATAACAAAAAAATCAGCAGCCGAACTCCAGGTTGCTCTGCACTAACAAACTAGGAACAGGAAGGTACCTATACACTGTCTTAGCAAGAATCCACTCCTGAAGTATCCAAGAGGATTTTACGCATGAAACTTAATAAGGCTATTTATAGATGATGAAATTCTCCTGTCAGCATCCCTTTAAAGTTTCTCAGCATAAATATCAACAGTCTTGCCGGACAATTGGCGAGACGTTAGGAGGCTTACTGCATGCTGTGCTGTGAAGCTATCTAGTTTTAAAGAGCAGATGACTCATTTAATAGATATGGTTCTGTTGAAAGAACATTCTCCAGAGCTTAGTAAGATGTTTAAACCACATTAACATTAGAAATCAATGAGCCAAAAAACTGGACAACTGAGGTCATGGTTAATAAAGACAGGCTTCAATTTTATTTTCAGATCCTGTTTTGGTCTAACCACTTGACCTCATTTTTAAACATGGTCTGGATGTAATTCACCATTTCAGACAGAGACTGATTGTTTTTCCCACTTTTACTTTCTTCAGCAATTTTAATGATATTAAACCTGATTTACACCAGAGGAATTGAATCATATTTGCTGATATTTTCAAAGAAATCTGCCACCCAATACGCACACGCCCACAAAACAGTCCAATTTAATGCTGCCATTTAGAGTATTTCTGGCTAAATGATATGTGTCTGCTGGTGGCTATGTGACATTAAAATACATAGGAACGAGCCCATTGTTTGCGTTCTCTTTTGAGTGGTAAATGACTCACTCCTTGTTGTCCAAGCCAACCTGGACTGAAATTGATGAAATGGCATCTCCCCCACTGGAAACAAGGTTGCTTCGGGTCTCTATGCTGACTGAAAGCACATTGAACGGTTTTTATATTAGTTAGTAATTATAGTTATGGTTCCATACCCATAAACACACATTTCATCAAATAGGCTATGAATTGTTCAGGTGACAAGCCACCCTGAGCCATCCCTAAGTTCCTTTTTGAGCTTTATGACAGGAAAAGGCACAGAGGGGAAAAAGAAAAAAAGATATTTGTACATTTAAAAACTGTATTTCCTACAAAATGAAGATAGTGCAAGTCTGAAGTAGCTTTTTGTTGTGTGCATATTTACACTGAAGCCCCTAGTGAGAAACTCTTAGCTCTTAGCAGAGAAAAGGATGACCAAAAATCTGCGAACTATGTGACAAAAGATAGTCACCAGGCATAAATTTCAAATACTGATTCGTTTGAAAACTATTAGGGAACAAACCTGAGCCCAGCAGCTTAAAGTTGCATGCTTTTAGTGCTATTGCAAAAATATACTTCCTGGAGCACTGTTCTCACACACAAAAGAAACATTTATTGTTTAAAAGAAACACCGTGTCTTGGGTTTGTGAAAGGAACATCCATCATCTTGAAAGAATGTCTTTAGAGAGAGAAACACAGCCTTGATGAGGAGAATGCAGATCTCTTGGCTTTCCACAGCAAAAAATCTTAAAAATACACTACCTACCAAAGCGATGCCTGAGTTGAAATCGCATTAGGAATAATGAAAACCTCAGATGTGTAGACGAGTATTTATTTCTGGACAAGCCTAGTGTCACATATTTATCTTACCAGCAATAGCTTTGGTCACTCTAAATAGTCACAGATTTTCACCAGTTTCAAGCAGAAACAAATATGAAAAGGTCTGAGCTTCTAACCCTTTAAATTTCAGATTAACCAAATACCCCACGTTAGATATTAAGTCTGAATACCACAGACCTTCTCCCATATTTCTGGTCAGGGCTAACTCTTTCTTGAGGTAGTCTGACAATTGTTTTCTGTGTTCCAAACTGTGGCTTTATAAAAAACTAAGCAAGATATGTGAATATTTACAGTTTTATTAAAATTCTAGTCTTTCGACATAAATTCGTCTGTCATCAATAACAGCACAGCTCAAGTATTGCCCAGGATTACTATTAGTGTATTTTGCATGTCCCACTTTCTGGCATGGTATGTTTCTGTCTCCTTACTCTCTATCATCTCTCCTCAGATTTATTGCAAATGCTTCCAGCTGCTCCGCAGACACAAGGACACACGAACTGATATAACAGAATATGCAATAATCTTTTGGGCTTTTGACATTGGTCAGAAAATACCCATCTGCTGGCTTTCAGCCTTTGAGATTTAATGATTTGCTATTTTATAATGAGAATATAGAAAAAAACATGAAACAGATTTACAACCTTTCTGCAGAACTAACACATTCATATTACTCACCTATCAGCCTCAGTTTGTTGCAATTAGGGCAAGGGCGATGTGACTTTTACTAGATTAATTCTATGATGCTATATAGCAAAGAAGCCTTTCAATATCAATGCTTCCTGGATGAAAAAGGCTCACATGCCTGAAAAATGAAACAAAGGCCATAAAATTACTTCTCTAGAGAAGTAAATGAGATAAATAAGATTCCAACACTGAAATGTTTGATACCTTCAACTGATTTCTAAAGTGAAAGGCTATGAGCAATAAATCATTCAACTCTCTGGTCCTGCTAGTTCCCCATGATCTGGTGCAACTGCGAGCAATGTTCTCTAACTGTCTGAAAGGAAAACCAAAAGAAAACCTAAGCAAATGTGTCTGCTCCCCCCCACCCCGCTCCCATTTTTTTTATTGATTCCCTGGTGAAGATATTAGAAAACTGCTAGATACGGTTATTTTAGAAACATACATTTTTGACTGGTGGCTTAACTCATGACTCGAGAATTATTCATAAAGCTAGCAATGTGATAAGACACCGAGTGTCTAAAGAGACTGCAAGAGAGCAAAGATTTACATTTTGCAAGGCTGGATTGTACCTCTACCACTTTCCTTTTCTACAGCCACTGTTACAAATTTCATAGGAGCAAAAGCTGAAAAATGTTTAGGCCTTCCTTCTCCATGGCTTTGTCTAAACCCACACAAACCTGTCCCCACTGTCCAGACCAGGGGTCTATTGCAGCTCACTTGTGTGCACCTTCTGGCTCATGTGCCATTTGATTCTGCTGAGAGAAAAGCAAGTGAATGTGCTGGGAGACAGAAAAATAAAGGTCTTGTAGGGAATCAAACGAAAAACACAACCTGTCTGCATAGAGAAAAGGGCTGAGATTAAGATTTATTTTTTCCTGGCAAATTCATTTTTGGATTCCTAAAGTACACATTTCCCTCTCCGTTTGTATAATCTGCTCCCAAATACACAGAAGCAAGCTTTTGTCTGAAAAAAAAAAAAAAAAATGCTTTTCAGTTGAAAAGACATCCTTTTCCTTCTACTCTTTGCTGTGGAAGAGAGAAGTTGGGGTAACAAATAACTTATTTGGCAATAATTAACGGTTTGGATGTTTTCAAATCACACAACAATTCCAGGGTTCCACTGAGTTTCTTAGATATCAGAACCAAAATCTAATTTCAGAGTATTTGAGAGAGCTGCTGCAACAACATCATAATGCATATAGCAACATTTCTACAGACTGACAATTGTTATTCTAAGAAACTGCCCTACAATACACTAGGCATGTTTATGTTACAAGTAATTTAAACATTTCTTTCCAAAACAACAGCATCTGGGGCACAAAAAAAAAGACCCAAGTTCAGAATTTATATGAAATAATGCACAAGATGTATAAAGATTCTGTATAAAGCTGTCACGTGCCTACTAACAGTAAGCACAGAATAACTAAACTTAAGGGACAGAAAAAAATACCAGAAATTCCTGCTGATTTTTGTAATAGTGGTCTCAGAAAAAAACATACATAAAAAAATGCAGTCCACAGCATGAGAAATGTCTCAATAAAGATCCCTTCAATAATGATCTACATACAAGTTAGGGTGCCACTTTTAAGGCAGAAGTAAAACATTTGGTAATCTTGTCATGGTTTGTGTTTGTCACTCTCACAGAAGTAAATACCTGAGCTGGTTGGTTTGGTTTCTGCATCTTGGTATTTCACTGCACTGCCTGCTGTGCTGGTAAGACTTTGTTGACATCTGAAACACTTCCATATTACTGTTTTAAGTTCAGATCACAAAAGCGTCTTTGAAGTAAATTTCCAAATCCTCCCCACTTACTGTGCTTTGGTTCATACGGATTGGATTTATTGCACAGAGCCTGGCATCCTTCCAGATAAAACTAAACCAGAGCCCACCTACCGTATGACTGCAGTCTCCAAAGGCTGTCCAGCCATGGGACTGCACAAGAAATGCCTAGCAGACCTCCCATCCCCCAAAGCCTGGATCATCGACACTAATTTTTTCTAGTGCTCCACACTAGCTGCTAACGTAGACTTAGCCTCTGCCTCCACATGTCTAAACCAGGTGTTTTTATTAATATCTCCAAGTATTATTCTTAAAACATCAGATAACTGAAATGTCCAGTTAACTGCACTTTACTTATGCCAAACCTGAACCTGTATTATGGTATCTAATAAATATTGCATCCAAACATCATTAAAACAGTAACAGCCAGGCGAAAAACTTTGTTCCACAGTGATGGCCATTTGAGGAAGAATCATGTGCCCCTGATGAAACTACTCCTGTGAGGCAGTGGTCAGCAAAGGCATTAAGAGATTGTAGACAGTTTTTGCTTTTGGAAACAAAATGTTCTCAATTGGTGGGAAAAGAAGAAAAAGAATTACTGACAAACCTTTCTGCACAGGTAATTATAATAATGCTTATTTTCAATAACTGAAAGAGACAAATGCTGAAATGAATATTGGACTACAAACTCTTACACAAACCTAACAGCATTCCTTCAGAAAAAAAAAGCTTGTTCTGAAGGTCATTTCAGTTAGCACAGCTGTTCAAAGAGGCCAGTCCTCACAGAAACGTGTTCACAGACCAATTGTGAAAGTTGTTCAGCACTGCTGTTTTGGCAAGGTGTCCAGCCAGATGGGTTTGCTAATGACTCTTGTAAAGTGTTTAAATCAGAATCTAGCACAACACATGACTGCCATGTTTAATTACTCTAAATTAATATAGCTTAATGGACATAGTTGAGTGGATAAGAGTCAGGTGATTGATGAAAATACAAAGGCTTTTTCATTTGAACGTAACGACACCAAAGCCTTGATTTGCTGCCCATGTAACCTTACCTAAGAGCAGTTATTTAGAACAATCATTATAGCAGGAATATACATTTGTTCAACTTATGAACCATTTCTTAGGCAATATATGCAAACAATGGATACAGAATTTTATTTGCATCAGTTGCATATATACGATTCTACAATTTTCTTGAATTGAATTCATTTAGCTGCTGAAAGGAAACTGAAATACAACCATGATTTGGAACCATTTTCTTTTTTTCCCTTATTGAAGGATAACTTCAAAGGTTCTTGTTAGCTTCATTTCATTTTGTAAATTTGTATTTCTTTTTTTGGAGTAGACTTAGTACATATAGCTCATTACTACACACAAAACTGTAGCTAAAGAAGAATAAAGCAGTGCAAGCTATCATCAGCCTGCTTTCACATCTCACATATGCTAACACTGCAATCAAATCTTCAATTGCAGACAAGACGATGGCAACCTATCTGCTGTTGTGATTAATGTAAAATAATACATGAAAACTAGACACCTTTTGAAAAATATTTCTTTAGAACATATTTTGCAGTAAAGCAGTTTTTGTCATAGGTCACTAAATCAATGCCTGTGAACAGTCAGAATAGCTTTTTGCTCCTTGACCTGTGAAGCTAACTCCTCAGTTATAGCATAGGCCACATCAAAGAAATCCACGCTGCTAATGGTGACAATTCCTCATTGGTAACGACGGACTGATTGCTCGAGCAGTTTGGACCATCTCCGGATTGAGAACCTAGACGGTGAGCTGAATGGAAACCTGAGCTAGTGACAATGGTTGTAGATGATACAAGATAAAATAATTTTTCAGGTTTAGATTTTTAACATTTATTAAAAAAGCAGGATGTATGTTCATTTCAAATTAAACAGTTAAAAATGTTAAAGCATACAAACAAATCAATTGTGTACTAGCAGCATCCAATTGTTAGAATTTTCTAGAACTCCTCAGTACAGTCTTGGCAAGCTAAAAATATTACAGCTTGCAACCAACTGACCTCACCATAGTGCAGATAAAACAAACTTTATAAAATCAACAATTTAAGGTTAAATAAGCTTAAATAAAGGTGTTAAATACAAGACACTTGATCAAAGCTTCTGTACAAAGATAAACAAATTTGGCATTGTACAATTGATTGGCTGGCTCACACCATACATGATTCCAATAGTTAAGCAATATAATGTTTAGCTGAACATCAACTATACAAAAGTAACTGAAGTTGGGAGTGGGCTAACCCCAGTGAGCCATTTACAAGGCATGTGAATCTTTAGAAAATCAGAACACTGTTTATATTCAGGCACCATTTGTTCCTGCAAATAAATAATCTCTAATGTATCTGCATCCAAACTAGTGTTAAACACATCAGTGCTAACATTTTATAAACACAGCTTTTTGACTATTCACTATACCTCCATTCTTATTGCTATGACAATGTGGACCGTGGAAATAAAACTACTGTACATACAAAAAAATAGAGCACCTTTTAAACATTAAAGTATATGTCTGGTTATTCTTTTTATCTTACAATGCTGAAGCCCAAGCTAATGTAAATTGCTTTAACATCTTCACCAGCGTACCTGAAATGAAGGAACTAAAACCCCAAATATTCCTCTTCAGGCAAGCCCTAGCCAGCGCATCTTCTAAAAATGTCTAAAATGACACTAAGATTTTTTTTTACATTCATCTTCACACAAACAAATATCTGCTATTCTCTGCTTTCTTCATATGAATTTAAAGTCAGATTACCAAAGTTCTCCCTTTTTCAAATGAATAAAGCTGGATAGAGAATGTAGCAGAAACACCTAAAATGGATTGTGAACACAGTGAAATTATTATCCTGCTAATCAAAAAAATACAGCTGTTACATTACAGCTGTTACAAGTAAGTATTTTCGAAGGGGGTCCAGCCATTAGGATTTTTTGTCTATCGTATTGAAAAACCATTCTGTAAATTTCCTCAGTTGAGCAGCTGCTGTTTGAGACTCTTCTTGAAGTCTCATGTTATCTTGTCTCAGATGCTGTACCTCTGCTTGGAGAACTGCTTTGTCCTGTTTTTCCTGGTTAATAAAGATACAAATTGAAAAAAAAAGTGAGTAGTCATGACTAGAGCAATTATTTTTGTTGCTGTTATTTCTCTGCAAGTCATACAAGTTATATTTTGTTGAGCTCCCTAATCCATTCTGACAACTAACTCTAAGCTGATTCCCAAAATATGCTCCAAGTACCTTATTCATTCTGGGGTATGTTGTTTTGAAGCTAATGCAATCTAAAAAGAAAATTAGATGCTACTTCAAGTACAAAAATTCTAGGAATTCATTAAATTGAACAAAAACTTCAAGGAAGAAAAGTATGAGAAGACTTCGAGTATTACAGATAATGTGAGAGCCCAGGAAGAAAGAAAATTATCTACTTTCAAAATCTTCCCTATATTGATTATTTTCTGAATAAAAGCAAGTCTCATTTCTACCAGTCCTGGTAATGTTTCCAGCTCAGGAATTAGACAGCAAATGAGCAACTCACTGTTACATGATCAAGACACCACAAGGCAACAAGAATGACAAATCTAGAGTGTTAACTGCTTAGAAATAGAAACTGCATGCATATCCCTATCCTTTGTCAAATCCAAGGTACCATAAAACAGAGATAAAGTACATTATTTATTATGGGGTATGACTACAGGTAGGACAATTTCTTTTGGAGTAGTCAATGACCTGTAAACAAGTCAGCCTTATAGCAACTTGTTTGTGTAACCATTCCCACAGGACTTTCTGCACTTCAGTGTTCTGACCAACTACGAGGAACTACCATTCATTAATCATCATTATGCTACCTATTTTAACTGATGTACTTTTTTCAGACTTTAATGAACTCTGCATAAAAATCTAGCTATTAAAACTACAAAGTAGTAATACCATTAATGATCTCTTACCTTCCTCAGGTCGGTTTGTAGTTGCCGGAGGATCACTTCCAGCTGGTTAACTTTTCCAGTCAGAGTAGTCGGAGCATGCTCCCTATAAAGTAAACCGTTACCTTCACTCCAGGTTACTTAAAAACCATTTTCTCCCTCATTTTCTCCCCCAGCTTTTGAAGAATAAGACTTTTAGGGATAACAGAGAAAACAAATTAGTTTAGGAATAGTTTGGGAATTAAAGATAAAAACAGCAACAGTGGAAAACTATTACCAGAACATCAAGCTATTGCTGTAATATCTGAAATATGACACAACCTCACATACAAACCTAGAAAAAAATAAAATAATTTTGAGAAGGAATGTTTTAGGTATTATTTGCACATACCTTCACAGTGCAAGTCAAACTTGCTGCTAAATGGTGTGCTGAGCACTTTTGTTAATAAGCTGCTTTCAGATAAGGACTGTACTAATCTGAAGCAAGCTGCAGCAGCAATTATTGTAAACCAAAAGAGCTGTTAGAACTCTTTTGTCTGGTCTGCAGTTGTGTCATTTCCAGTAAAAGATAAACCTACAGCTTTACAGAGACAAATATTTTGCTTAAAGGTCAAAACATATGAAATATTGCCACAGGTTAATCAAATGCATGAGCGAAGGAAAATATTGAGAATAGCTTCTGTTTCCTGTATGACAACAAGCACTGTGGGAGACAGTTTCACATACGTTATAGATGAAATTAGCCATAACGTGAATTAGTTTGTCTAAAAGAGAGAAGCTGAAGGGAGAGTAGCTTCATATACAGAGCTGAATCAGCTGTTTCATGCAAGTGCAAAAATCAGACAGATTTGCCCATGCTTGAAGTGGAACATCTTTTTTAAAAGTCTTTTAAACCCTATTGATCACTTGACTGGTGAAAAATGTGGACTTCGAAGTCGTTGAAATAAATGCATTTAACCATGTAAGTTAATTTGTGTAAAATTGCTTCAAATTATAATGTGATAGCCTAACAAGCAAGAAGACTAACAGCTTTCTTTTCCCTCCATTTCCTGTTCTTCCACTCCTGCAGCTGAAGAGCAAAACTAATCAAAGATGTTTTTCTTTTAAGGTGTGTTAATTGACAGACTCTGCACTCTGCTTCTCAATCCGCTTTTTTTTAAAAAAAAACAAGTATACTCCTCACAACAGAAAAGACAGGGATTAAAAAAAAAAAAAAAAAAAAAAAAAAAGATGATAATCTAATCCTCTCCCAGATCATTGGGTATGAAGAATTTGGGCAGTTTCCCACAGTCCTCAGTTACAGGTTCTCTTGATTCGTTTCTGTCTGTGTAGATGAAAAACTATGGATATGCAAGTAGCATTTTTTCCCTGAACATGATCAATTGCAAAAGATAAGTTCCAAGGTCTGAGATGTTTGCTGCAGATAAGGATGTTATATATCACAGAGCTGAGATCCTGTCACCAGTTCTATCCAGATGAAAAAAAACCAAAAAAACTATTATTGTATAGGAGAAATACAATGAAAAAATTGGCTTTCTGGTGCAATAGATAAGTGCAAGTTAATTGATTGAAACTCTGCATCAACTTGCACTTTGCACTATTCTTGTGAGAGCGCTTTATCTGGCTACGCTACAAATTTCCTAGATGGAACGGGTGTGAGGTTGGTTCCAAGAAACCACACTTAACAAAAAGTAAAGTGGAAGTGTGATCAGTCTGCCATCAAATAACAATGAAACATGCATACAGACAATTTGGCATCATGCTTTTTGAAATAAAATAGAGACATTTACATAGTTTCTAGAGAAAGTTTCCTGTTATGGTCATAAAAATAGCAAAAATACTTATGGAAAGACAGAGTTGCTGCTCACGCAAGCAAAGTAGTGTGCAACACTACCAAAGCAACAGATTGCCTTGGTAGATTGAGACTCAAAGTTGAACTGGACTCTTTGTCCAGTAGCTTCACAATCTAAATTAGGACTGTAAAATTGCTAGGATTTTAGTTATTTATGGCACCTATTATGCAAGACAGTGTTACTGAGTAGATTTCTATTGTTAAAAAGCTTGTCAATTCCCTACAGGCAATATCTGTCAGCTGAATAGGAGTAAAAAAAGCTTTCTTAACTTCCATAAACCAGTAGTTGGACCAAGACAGTTCTATCCAATGTCTTAATTTCTTCCTCGGGTCTTATAAATACAACTTGCTAATTTCTGAACAATTTCAACCAAATTCTAAAACTTCTTATAGACAAAGATCATATGATAAACTATATCACTACATTCTAAAAAGGCAGTGTTCATCCCTAACATATCAATATCCAATGTAACATTAGAATCATTTCAGCATTCCAGAACACTGACCTGAACAAGAATCTCTCCTACCCATTCTCCTTATACAGAGGATAGAAAAATGGGAAGATTTTTTTTTTTAATGAAGTAGTACATTTAATTTTAAAACCTGTGCATTTTCAGAGCAGTGGTACTGTGCTTTCTATACTCTTCTGATTTCTTTCTTTACATTAACATGTTGACTCTCTCCTCTATTTTCTCCACTTTTTGGCTGCCCAAATTATCCATTTTGTCCAGTTCTGTCTTTCCATTTCCTTCTACATGCCCTTCCTTTGACAGCATTTAAGTTAGAGAAAAGGACATTCATCGCTTTCCTTCTGTTGTTCTGGGGAGTGTGTGTTATATTTCAACAGTAATGGGAACCTCTGTCCTACATATAGTTTTCCTGTATTGCCTCTACCACAAGAAGGAAGAGGGAGAAAGAACTCTCACCACCACGTCACATGCAACATTAGGAGAAAATATTTTGTTGTTGTTGTTGTGCTAAGAAACATGCTTTAATTTTTACATACCCAGTAGCCTCGAGGAAATCTTTTCCATCTGTGGGACTCTCATCCAAAGGTAATTCTTGTGTTCCTTCCAAGCCCTGAGCTTGCTGCATATCATCCAAGGTACAAAAAGATGCTACTCTCTGATCTGTAAAAAATAAAAAAGTAACATAAGGATATGTTTAAAGCTAGACATATGTATACAATAAAAGGCTGTATTACAGCCAGTATCCTGGTTCAATTCGACAACGGGATGTAGGTTTCTACATCACAGCTTCGAAGATAATCAGCAGATGTAAAGTATATTCCAAGTAGTTGGCTTCCCCACATCTGCATCCAAAGGCAACCTCAAAGCAATTTTTTTGTGTCTCATATTTGTTTGGACCAGTTAAGACTGATATGAAACGTAAATTGGTCTTGATGAAATCCACAGAAAACAGCTTGAGAACTCATGGCCACAACCAATGACAATAATTCAATGAAAAGGTTTGCATTTTCCATGGACTTAAAGCCCTCAGATTCCTCAGAAATCTGCACTGTTCATTTTGTACCATTTTGTACTGTTTACTATAGTCTCAAGCATTTGCAGAACCTATTGGCCATCTGCAAACTTAAAAAGCAACAAATTCTTATTAGTTTTTAATCAATTGAGGTTTTTGTTACATATATTACCAAGGCACACTATTACCTACATTGGATTCCACTACAGAGTAATCTAACAAGCATAGAAATAATTACCTATGGATATACAGTGTGGTTGCCAAAATACATCAGTCACCACATAATATAATTATGCCATGCAGATCATCATTGCACAGAATGGGAGTAAATGATGCATTCATTAGGATTTAATTTGTCTTCTATAAAATCATCCATATTCTGTGGAGATCAATTTAACTTATTTCTGTCAAACAAAATCCATGTCTGTAGGTTTGTATAAATTCAGGTGACAACATGCCTGCCTTGCCCTTGGTCCCCTTGCTCTACCACCCCACAGACCCAAAGCTTGCATTGTCATGCAAACGTGCAAACACAGGAAACATTAAAGAAAGTTACAAAAGGTAAAAGTCATCAATCCCAGATCATCACCTAGAAACGGCGTGTGATGACAGAACGGCCCAAGTTCTTCATCTGAGTCAAAACCTGGAATAAGATTTAGAATGTTCCTATAAACAAGACAGTCCATCTCCACTAAAGTAGCTGTGGCCCTTATGTAAATTTCACATGATGAATACTCCCAGGGCAACTCATGCTGGCTCTCACCACCAGCCTTGCAAAAACATTTTTACACAACACCAACATTACAATAGAGCATGAGATGGCACACCCAGTGTCTCTAATAATAATAATACCCAGTATTGTGATACACAGCATGACAATTTGGCACAACACACAAAGAGACAATCCTCCAAACCCTAAGCACCTAAACAGCAAATACAGCCCAGACCATTTTCACTAGGAAGAAAAGTTTAATACTTGTACCAAATGAAAATAGGAAGCCAGCAGAAAACTGTTCAAAGGCATTTCTAAATGAACATTTTTATAAAAGGAATAGCAGAGTAACAGTTCATTTTATTATATAAGGAAGAAAAACTGGATGCCATCTTTTACCCAATTTTAAAGACCACAGATAATTTCCTCTGATTTTATCCTTATTTCTGACTAGGCTTTGCAAATATGATCACAGATTTTTCATCTGTTGATAATAAAGTAAGAATATAATTTTAAACACGATCAATTTGAAACATATTAAGTGGGATAGATTTAATTAGTATAGATAAACTAGGTTCACAACTTGAACATAATATGTAGGCCAGAAACAAGGCTTTGAAAACTATCAGCCTGACAAGGGTATGGGTCGTAAGTTTGAAGTACATATCAAATAATCAATTCCACTTCCATGGAATTCACATTTTCATTACCTCTTGACAGAAGAAAGGAAAGTCAGCAACAAATGTTATGTTGCTATTTTTTCTATGGGCACAAATAACGTGATGTGTGACATTGCATCTCACAGGCAATTCTACTGTAACATAAAAACATGCATTTTCCTTCCACTGCGGAGTAAGCCTAATTAAAGAGAATGGCCACTTGTCTGGCGTATTTTGTCAGCTGAGAATATGTTTTGTCAGTTTATTCAGGAAAATATCTTTCTCCTGATGGATAAAAGCAGGTATAAAAACAGATGCATGTAGCTGTTAATGAAACCATAGGAGGAAAGTTTAAAACCCATTATTTTAAAATATCTTTATATTACTTCAATACACAACAAAAATACAAAAACATGGGTGCTTGCAATGAAGCATAATGTGCAGATTGACATTTTCTTCCTCATATATTCCATAAAGAATTTCAATTGTAGATCATTAAAAATAGTAACTCTTAGAATAGGAGATTAATTATTAAAACTTCTCTATTTACATAATAGACTTTTCCAAAATTCTTATCTTTATAAAACTTGAAACCATATTACATTCCTCAGGTGAGGAACTAGTCAGTACATGGCCGTTAAAAAAATAGAAGTCTCCAAACGTACAGCATACTATGTGCATTCCTGTGTTGCTCTTCAAAGAACAGCTACTTAATTTTCAAAAGCCTGGTTAGCGTCAAAATCATTCTCTGAACAAGTTTGTGACAAAAACTTTTGTAACAACTCGTATATCAACAAGATCCTTGAGTAGCAAAATATTTTGCCTTTGAGTACTTTTCAAGTACTTTTAAAGATATTTTTATTTTTAAAAACTATATCATCTCACCGATCTCCACACAAATATTCATGATTAGCAATAGTTTCAGCAGTTCACTATTTAAATCAGAAATGCTTTTAAAACTGAACTGTGATCAGAAATGAACTTGTGCTTCAAAGTGCAAGATCTTCCAACTGATTCTGTTTTCATATGTTCTTAACGGAATTGGCTTGACTCTATTCACAAAAATGAAATCAAAGCTACTTTTTGCTGACAGTTAATTTTTTGATAGAATAATCAAGCGTATTTCCGACTATGATACTGTAGATATAAGTTCTGCTTCCTCCAAATTACGAGGGCACCTCCTATTCAAGTGGTATGTGCATGTTAAAATCTCAGAGCTCTAATTTTATCGGGACGTTCTTACCAAACTGTTTGAGAAAACGGTTCTCAAGTAGTCTCAAAATGAGACTGAGAGTTGAGTTTGTTCAGCCTGGAGAAGAGAAGGCTCTGGTGGAGACCTTCTACCAGCCTTCCAGTTACTAAAAGGGATCTACAGGAAAGATGGGGAAATAATCTATCAGAAAGTATAGTGCTAGGACAAGGGGTAATGTCTTTAAACTAAAAGAGGGGAGATTTAGATTAGATATTAGGAAGAAATCCTTCCCTCAGAGGGTGATGAGGCCCTGGCACAGGCTTCCCAGAGAACCTGTGGGTGCCCCATCCTTGGAAGTGCTCAAGGCCAGGCTCAATGGGGCTTTGGGCAACCTGGTCTGGTGGCAGGTGTCCCTGCCCATGGCAGGGGGTTTGGAACTGGGTAATCCTTAAGGTCCCTTCCAACCCAAACCATTCTGTGATTCTATCATTCCACAAAATGTATTGGTGTTTGTACAAAAGCTTAAGCAACTGTCAATTTAGCAAGACCAAAGATGAGGCAACAGCTGTGTCTGACTTTCAGGTAATAGAATTGTACAGTTGTAGCCACTCAGAATTTCAGTCTAGATTTTCATAGTCTCAGCCCACTAAGAAAGGCCAGAAAAGAACTCCAGACATTTTCATGTACTGCAAAGCACAAAAGGCTGAAATAAGTATCGTGCATGAAGCATCCCTTTCACTATTAAAGCCAAGGTTACCCACATACATTGACATATTCATGGAAGCAAAACAGAGCTACACAGGCATGCATTAGAAATTACCAAACGCTAAATGAGTATTTTATTTATCTAACAATTTAAAATATAATTATTATTAAAATAATTCTCTCTTGTTGAATGCTTCACTTCTTTCTCGTTATGTTCTGTGTAGCATTACTCGCATTAAGCTATAAAGATTTTAAAATGGAAATATTAAAATAATATTAATTATAGTAGCACAGATGTTTCTGCAAAGATAAACTGGCATTAAGAAACATTACACTCTGATTGGCGTGGCTAGCAGATGCTCATAAAAATAACCTGGAAAATAATCAGAAAGTGAAACCACCTATTTCAATGACCTAAATTAGAAATATCAGAGGGACCAGCTTTCTTAGGCTGTTCATTCCCCTAATACGATACACAAAACACTATTCTATGTAAAGCAGAACACAGCCAGCTTAAAGTAACAACAATAGTAAAAAGATCTATTCATCATAATGATTTTTATGTTTGGGTCAACCCTTTTCTATAATGATAGTAACAGATGTAGACATCTAGAAAGACTTCACTTTTTGTTCCACAAGTTTTTTAAAAGATCCCAGATTAGCCATCAGCAAATATCATTAGCCAAAATTAGCCATCAGCAACACACTGAAAACCTGTCTTTCTTTTCTAACTTGGGGATCTCCCTGAAGGATAATACAAAAACAGAATTAGAAAACAAAACAAACAACATACTCTCTCATTTTTCTTTATTCTTTTCTGAGATTGTTTTCCTTTTTCTTATTCATCTTTCAAATTTATTCTGTAAATCCCCATATCTTTATCTTTACTCAGTTCAAAAAGTTGCTTTATGTCTGTTTCTTTCTCCTATTCTCACTCCAATTGCCCTCCCTAAAACCCTCCTTTTTCTCTTCTGATGCACAGTCACATGAAGTTCTACTTTTTTATGGTTTGCTTGAGGGATAGATATCAAGATATTACCACAATGAACTTCCAGCATGTCAACTGCTCCCGTCTCTCTGCAGCTACTACCAAAATAAAATACAGGAATGGAAGTAGCCTATCCGTGTATAAAAGAAATTGAAGGATACCTCTTGCAACTGACAGCAGGAATTCTGGAAATCATCTCTGGATAAATATCAGAATCAACTCTATGCCCTGCAATGGAAGGCAGTGCCAACACTTACAATGATGTTGCACTGAACTCTAGCTTATAGATATTAACCCTCAGCAGAAACAGCTTAAGCAAAACCTCTTACAGATGCAGCTTCTGGAGCTTGGGGAGTTAACCCCTCCACAACTCTTCATTGCACTTCGGACACATGTCCACGTAACAGTGGATTTTCAGGAAGAGTTTGAAGTAAATATTCTGCTTCCCATAAATGTTCTTGCCCAGCAAAGCATTAAAAATGAAATCCTCACAAAGTAAAAAAACATTATCATCACACTTTCAATTAAAAGCAGTTATGACTGCCTCATACACTGTCCCTCAAACACTTACTCCACCCTTGCAGACCACAGTTTAGAAACTGCTGTTCTACATAAGATCAAGGTGTCAGTAGGATAAAGGTTAATATTAATTATAATATTAATTAATGAACAAACTCCTTAACTGTTCGGGTGTGGGGGGAAGAGAGTTAAGCTAAAATGAGAGCCCTGTTCTCATTACATCCATGAATAAATTCTGAGCACAGATGATGGTAGTAAAAATGTTGCTACTGTATTTCATTCTTCATTCAACTAACTCCAACAAACAGCTCAAAGGCTATATATAATATTAACCAGAACACAACACCATTTTAAGACAGACAAATGAAGGATTGCAAGACCCATGTAGATCTTGAACTGATCAAAACGTGCAAGTTATCAATATACAGTAGTGTATAGAAATCAAAGGGAAAAAACTTCATCAGATTGGTAATACTAATGAAACAATATTAAGGAAAGACCTTGTACAAAGAAAAAACTAAAATGAAGTCTAGGTTCTAGAAAAGAATATGACTTAAATATCAGCTTGATGAAGCCAAACTAGAGATTAGTTTTAACATTAAAAACAAATGCTACCCATTTTTGATCCTTTTTATTGCATTTTTTTTGAGACTGTCCTATATAAAATGTGACCCCATTTATCAAAATAATTTTATATTAATCAGTTTATGATTTTAGAATCATCTACTCCCTATTTTTCACATTGACAGAATGCAGAACAGTAGTTCCAAGCTATTTTTAAATACTAAGTTGAGGCAACTCCTCATTCATCACCATTAAAATACTTAAGGTAAAGGATCTGCCAATTCATATCCAACCCTCTCCCTCCCAGGAATTTTTTATGATATCCCTATTAGTTATTCTTTTTTAAACGACTTTCAAATTGCAAGACATCAGACAGAGAAAGTTGAGCAAGGGCTTAAAAATTCTACTCCTAGTCAAAAAGTTTCAAGTTGCAGTACTATGAATCTAGTCAAACATTTTACAAATCATCTGACATACGTGCGGGCGTCTCTACTGCAGAGTTCTAAACAGAAAATAATTATGTTCCTTCATACAAAACTGATATTATTTATTGCTCAAATTCTTCTAAAAATTCAAAGGAAAAAAAATAAAAAGTTTCTATCTTGCAACTCAGACCATCATTTCTTCAGCTCTACATGCATACATATATATAAAATATGTATATAAAAGATGTTTGCAACTAAAATCCAACAATATCCCCACCTCCTTATAACAGGGGACTGTGGGTAGCTATGTTGTTTTACCTTTCTCTCTTAAATGAACACTCTTACCTAAATGATAATATTTTCATCAGAATATTAAATGGTAAAAGCAATGGAAATCTATTAAAGTTTTCAAATAAATCTAAAAATAGAGGAGCATAACTGGTACAGAATGACCTTTTAGAGAGCTGAACTCAATTTCTGTTAGCATTTAAAAATATTCTTATGTACAAAGTTATAAAATCTGTCATTTACTTATCCAAATCTATTTTCAGTTGTTAAGATTTCCATAACAAGTGCCAGGATGTTTCCTGAGTAATCAAACATACAAATGTATGGCATCAGTTGTCAGACTTTAAGCCTTAAAGTACAGCTTCCTGTCAGCTACAGCAGACATATGTTAGTAGTACTGAACAGTAATGAATACAGATAAAATTAATCACATTAAGAAACAATACAGTACTTTTGATTGCTAATCATCGCTGTTGGTCTGTTTTTTGTTGTTTATTTTGTTTTTTAAAATTTTAATAATGACATTTACATTAGTATAGTAAGTACTTCTCAAGAGCTTTTGATCAAATTGAAATTTAATCACTTCAGACTCAGGGAAGGAATCAGTACCAAAAATATTATTACCATGGTTACTTTTTAGATGAAAAAACAGAACACCTCATTACTAACTTAATAACCTGTTCTTCTCATAAAGTTGAGACCTGTACCTTATATTATATATGATGATTGCAGTAATTTCATCCTTATTCAGATACCTCTGACTTCTCATACATTCACTAGTGAGAGTAATAGCAGATAACAAATGCTGCAGACTTTAGGACAGACCCATGACCTAACCAAAACACTCCTCAGAAATGAAAAACACAAACACAAAACTTCATAGATAGATAGCTTCAAACAAGCAACCACTTATCTGTGTTTATACATTACATGTAGGTCTAGCTGCCAGAGAGGTGAATGAGTTTTTTTCTTAGTTAAACTGGTCTTATAATTTAATAGTGCAAACCTGGTTTATATCCTGCAACTCAAATTCTGCTACTGGAAGATACAGCATACATTTTTGCTGTTTTACAAGGGCTTATTATGAAAACTGAAAAGGACAGAAACATCATTTGGACTAGACATGCAAAATTTATAGAGACAATACAATAAACCCAGAGAAGCTGTTACTCTCAGTCTCTTTATAAGTATCTAACTTATGTGCTTTGATCAAAGCATCTGATTTTTTCAATTGACTACAGAGACAACTTTGGCCCCTAAGTCACTGAATTGTATCTACAATTCTACAATAGATACTGAGAGTATCATGAACACCCCCAATTTTCTCAGTGACAATCTACAGCACTGAGAAGTAATACATCTAAAAGAACAAAAGGGCTTCAGAGGCAAACATTGGATTTTTGTAATTCAAAATGTGGCTATACAATATATATGTGTTTTTTTTTTTTTTTCTTTAAAAATAATAAAAAAGAAAGCTTGCGTAGAGAACAGTGATCTTTATTCAGCTTTTCCTGTTACCTTCAAACGCTCGTGCAGCATCTACCAGGTGGGACCAGTCTAGCCCTGTGGCAGTGTCTGGCAGGGGCATCAGGCCAGGATCATTGAATTTGGCTTTATCAGATAAGGACCCATCTGAGAACCAGAATTCATCTAAACAATAAACACAATAATTAGTCTTCCTATAACAGTGATGTACAGTTAATTTTGAAGCTAATATAATGAACTGTAAAAAGAATGTATAAGCAATGAGCACTCGCTCATCTTCACTTCTCTTTTTATCATTTCCTGTTCAATATCCAGTTTGGGTGAAACTACTGTTAAGCAGAATAAGATGGGGAGGGTTTCTACAGTTTTTTTTTTGTGACACTTTGCACATGATGAGTTCTTTCCATTTTGATGTGTATGCTGTGTGACTAGGCAGTATCCAGTCTTAAAGAATACCATACTGAACTTGAACACTGAGCAAAAAAGTTGCCAGATGCAGTTATATTTTAAAGAAGGCTGTGAACCAACATGAGATATTTATATGCAGAGCTGTATTCTGAAACTTAAATATTGCATTTCCAGAAGCAATTTCAAACACATTATCTGCTTTTCTTTAAATGCATTTCTAAGTTCTAGCCTATATCCAAAACTCACTTTCACATTGAAAATACTACCCTATTAACTTAATATTTGTGTATCTGAGAATGCAAGACTTGCATGCTGATCTCTAAGCTTCAGAGTGAGCTGTAACATGTTGTATACTGTAGGTAGTGTATACATTTCAATTAATACACAATCTATAAAGTTAGTTCAAACACAGCTTTCAGTTATACAGTCTTTTTAGAAAGTTACCATTATCACACATCATAGTAGGGATGATAATTTTCATAATCTTAAGTAGTTTAACATTTCCCTATCTTTCTACAGCAATCTTCACTTTGACCAATGCAAACATTAAAATGAGTATTGCTGAATAAGCATACGGATGTTCTTAATTTTGCATAAAACCCAAATAGATTATTTCAAACTAAAGTTCATCTTAACCACAAAGCTAGTGATGCAAATATTGTCCTTTTATTAAATATTGTAGTCAAAACCAAATAATTTTTGCTTTTATGATGTTTCTATTTGTATTAGATAAAAAGGTCAAAATAGTATTTTTCTTGAATATTTTGGAAGTACAGAACTTGTTTTTTCTTTCAATTTCTTTACTACTGATTAAGACTATAATATTTACTAGCAATGTTTTTTGCCAGTACAATACCACACACAAAAATCAATGAATGGAAAAATGCATGCACACAAACACTCAAGTGGAAGATACATTATAGTGTAAGAAAGTGGCGTGTTGTCATTTTCCTGATACCAATGATAAGAAACACCAAAGTCTATTTTAATTTTTTTAGAATTAAAAATCTTTAGAATTAAAGATTTTTGACCTAAAAATCCTAAAGCCTAACCTGTTATACAGTGTTCTATTGCACAGAGCAATGATTAGAGTTTATCATATTATTTGCAAAAAAGTGTGTGTGGAGAGTGGTTTGTTTTTAAATCAGGAACATAGCAGTAAAGATTTGCAATCCTCTATCAAAAACATTAGGATTCCTCCAAATAAATAACAATGTGTACGAGGTAGAAATCCTATTTACAGTGGAATTTATCTTGTTCTACAACTTACGTGAAAGCATTGTTATATTACAATTGGAAACGATTTAACAAACCTCTGCAGAAATGTACTTCCCAACCCATTCTTAGTATGCCAAAGTGGATGTTATGTGAAATGGAAAATGCAATGGATAAATGCACTACTCATAAATCTGTACAAATATTTTATTTTCAGTTTCTTATAAACACACATCAAAACTTATCTAAGGTTACCTTGGGGTGAAAGTACTTTGGCAACTCAACAGCAGAACAGTCTCTGAACTTTTCTGTATGACCTGGGAATTATAAGAACCCTGCTTATGGTAGTACAAGTGTTTTATATATCCCTGTTGTGGAAAATAGGCAGAATGCTGTATTTGAAAGCTAGAAAGCCAGCTTTTGGTTCCAGACCAGCAGGCAGGCCCTAAGGGACAGCCCTTGCTTTTGTGTGATCAGCCTACAGAAGCTGACTGTGAAACCTGTCAGGAAGATGCCTGTTCCCAATACATTCTGCTGGCTTTCCAAATTAAAGAGTAGGAGTGATATATTCACCAGCAGTCATCCTTCATTATGCATTGTCTTTGTGAGAACCTCGGTTCACCTTAGGGTAGATCCTACTCAGTCCTGCTTAAGCCCTGACAGAGCAACTCAACTGCAGAAAGCCTGCTGGAGTAGGAGATCTGAATACTGATCGCTCTGGAAACTCAGGCACTCATGCTGATGGCTGAAATTGTAAGTGGAATAACTGAACAGGCATCAGTGTGTCTCCACAAAATAATTAATTTCCAGGATATGAGTTATGGTTTCTTGGGCAATGGTGGGGGGGGGGGGGGGGGAGGAAGAGGAAAGAAAAGAGGGAAAGAGTGAAAAGCTGTAAAAGCTCTAATAATGTAGGCCTCATAGTGCTTTTGAATTTCAGAGATCATTGTTTATTATATTTCAGGAACACTCTGGCTGAGGTTAAGTATTTCTATAGTACTACATTTGCATTTTCTCCCTGCTCCTCTTTACCTTGCTGTTGCCTCCACTTTTTCTTTGTATGACTGCCATATCAGCAAACCTGCAGGCTACCTGCTGTCTTCCTTTTGGACTTGTGCAAAGGTGACTAGTTATGCTTAACATGCATTCCTCTCCATATCCGGGAACATATGCCTAATCTCATAGGTCACTATCTTCATTGCCCCAAGTTTGGTTTTGAAGTAATACAGACTTATCCCTTTATTTTCCCTGGTGAAACAATACAAGTGTTATCTTTCAGTTTAAAAGACTACTTTATTTCCTGTACAACCTTTTGGCACAAAATCATTGATCTTTTGATTTTCTGGTCCTTTCAATTATGCCACTTTCTTCCTGTACTTAGGAATTTTCTTTATTTTTATTATTGCTACGTAAAAGTATAAAGCATCTTTAAAAGTCTTTATTTTCACCAAAATTATAGAGTAAACTCAGTTTCCAATAGAGATCTTAAATTGACTGTCATCAGTCCCACATTCCTCTGTACTCAAAGCATAACTAGTAATACAGAAACATGACAGCTATCCTGCTTCATTTGGAACTGCTATAAATACATGGAGATCATAGACCATAGAAAAGTATCTGCTATGTACTCCTCACTTACTGTCCTCATAAACTAGACATGTCATTTAATAAGCACATTATACTCTAAAGATGCTGCAACTGAAGGCACAAATAAAGACATATTTGGACATAAATCCCAGTGTCTGCTTCCTACTCCTCCTTCCTGCAATCAGCAACTATATGCTCCTTCTAAACAGCATCTTCCTGCCAAACCTTTCCCTTTTTCAGTACTACCTACAGTTGTGCAATGTCTCCCTACAAAGATGTCAGCCTGTTAACAGACTTTCCCGTGGACCTATGTTTACGCTACTGTTAGAATAGTAGACATATGCCCCCAATAATTAGTTTTCCTTTCCCTTTTGCTAAAAATATTATGTTCTGGTACAGCGGACTATATATGTATGAGAGCCTGTAGCAGATATCATATATACTCCTTCGGTTATATGAATTACTTAATCAACATTCATTACTTGCTTACTAAAAATTGATTTCCAAATTGTTCAAGTTGTATATCATCAATACACAGTGATGTTCTTCCATTTTGATACTGTTGCTCGGGGATAACAGCAGTAAAGGACTCAGGAGCACAGGTAGTTTTTTCATGAGTCCTGCCGGTCAAAGGCAAGGGGACTGACAGGGCCAATTGAATCTGGCAAATCAACAGATGGTTGCAGGACTCATGCCACAGCCAGGGGGTTGGCTACTTAGACCATGGGACTCACTTTGAGAAACCTGGTCTGCTAGGGGCTGATAGGATCCACCTGTCAGAGAAGGGGAAGAACATCAGTCATAGGCTTGCCAGGCTCGTGAAGAGGGCTTTAAACTAGAGTTTCCAGGAGAGGGGAATCTCACTCCATCCCCCTCCTCTCAGTTTGATGCTAATGTCAGTGATAGATGTCCAGAGCCTGGAGAAGGGTCATGGGTCAGCAGGAGAGCACCTGAAGAGCAGTGCAAACGAATTCCATCCCAGCTTCATCAAAGGCCCAGCTTAAACATCTCTATGCTAATGCATGTAAGCGTGGGGAATAAACAAGAGGAATTAGAGATGTACGCACACCTGCAGGGATGTGACCTCATTGCCGTTACAGAAACATGGTAAGACGGCTCCCATGACAGGAGTGTTGGAATGGAAACACCCTCATCATTGAAAGTATCTTGCACCTTGCTCCTTTCCTCACAGCACAGCAACGTCATGCCAATATATTGCTTCAGGATTTTTTCTTTCCCTATTCTTTCATTATTTCATAATTGGAGCAGACCACGGTGCTCACAAGCTCAGTCAGACTGCCTCCATATGTCTTCCTGGGTTTCTCTGACATGTTTGTACACTAGTTCTGTATGAGTGGTTTTCATTCTTTCCCCGCTAATTCAGCTGCCATGAATTAGCAAGATGGGGATAGATTTGTACCTGCAACTCTGTATAGTATGCTAGAATAACTCAACATGAACAGCGCTGTCTCAGGTAATCTTCAGTGTCCCTAAGGTTCTCAGCTACACAAGCTCTACTTTCTTAAGTTAAATATATAATATATATACACACACACACATTTATAATATGAAATGAAATAAATTTTCCTACTGTTGTGTACTGTGTGCAATCCAAAGTACTCAATTGTCAGGGTTTGCATTTCAGGCCTAATTAAAAACAACTTTTTTTTTTTTTTTTTTTTTTTTTTTTCCCAGTTCACTTCCTCCAGTGATAAAATAATTTTAAAAAATCCCATAGCTTCACTTTCTCATCTCCTTCCCACAGTGAACATCACACAGTGTAAGCTCCTGTTTCCATATTTGCATGGTCATTTTGCCTGCTAATTCTGATTTCCTAATAATCTGAAACCCTTCAGGCTGCCTATTATGCTTTGTTTTTGATGTTGCTTTGCTTACCTATTCATCACACTCTTCCTTGCTGAAGAGTCTCAAGAGACTTGGTGCTGCCACAATATTTCATGTAATACTTGCTGCGTAATACTATGCAAGAATACCTAAAAATGAATTCTGGCCAAAACCACACTATTTCTACTGATTTCTGTAAATACTAAATATTGGTAAAATTAAAATGTTTTAAGATAACAAATGTATGTATTTTACAAAAGGTAATAGCATCACAGCTAGGAATTCTGATATCTGGAACTACAACCTCAAACTAAAAGTATAAATGGAAAAGAAACCTCTCACATCACCACTGCAATAGAATTAAGGACCTGCTATGTGCTCACTAAAAAGTCCTTCCTAACAAGAGCCAAAATTAGTTTCTTATATGGAGATAATGACTAAACATTACTTTGAAAATAATAGTGAGAAAGTCATGATTTGTTTGTCTTCAGGTGGCGATTACAAATGACCAATTATATCTTCCTTGAGACAGCCATTATAAAAGATCTTCTACCACTGGCATTGAAAGGCACTTTTATAGTACAAAACCAGAAGGAGAAAATAGAAACTGTGTATGAAAATAGCATGAACTGCCTTGGCTAACAATCAGCTTCATTTTGACTGACAGGATACTAGTTTCACATTTTTCCCTGCAATGCATATAAATATCTTTCTGCTTCTAAGCAGCAGGACTGGGAAATAAGATGTGTAAGACAGAGCTAATACACAAACACTAAAATTTCACTGCTGGAGGAGCAGTACACAGCTCAAATGTAAACCATTAATGCCTCGTGTCAACCTTCAGAATACAAGCATGCTGAAGGTTTGATTGCTTTGCAGATTAACCTTTATATCAAATAGCTCTAAAAACACAGCTGTAACATGGTGTAAGAAGAAAAAAAGGCCATCAGGAAGCCATGTGTATATAGATCCTTAACAGACTACAGAATCTACTGAATTAGTCTCAAATGAAAGAAAATGGATCTTCAGTAAAAGGAAAGATCTTTTCAAATTGAACTTATGCTAAAGAGTTTTATTCACTCTGACAGAAGAAGAGAATTTTGGCAAAATGTACATCAAGCATGCAAACCCAGCTGAAGCAGGAATTTAGCACTTGTTTATGATACCACTTTAAACTGAACCAGTGCACAGTACATGAACTTCAGTATCAGACCCGAAGCCACTGTAAGTAGGAATGAGTTTTTCTTCATAGAAAACTTATTTCTGAAAGTTAGCAAGTGACTGCTAGTGCCTGAAAGACATGATGAATGACAGAGATGTCTATTACTTAAGTCATCTGTCTGTATTCTCTCTGGATATGGGTCTGTAAGTGTCCTTAATGTTTTCAAGAAATCCACCCACAGTTTCTTAACTATGGACTTTAAAGTCCACAGTTGTTCTACTATTTTTGTAAACTGCAGTCAGCTGTGAAATTAAAGTTGCTAATTAAAAGTGTTTCTTTTTTCCTAGATTCTAGATTATGGGTCAAAATAAAATGACTGAGAAGAGATTTAGCATTTTTTTAAAAAACAATTTACTCTTATTAAGTACATAAATATGGATATGTAGCCTACATATTGTATCTGGGTGCATAGATTTTGGCTCTGGTACATAAGCACACAAGAATTTCACAATTTCCTTTTTAGTATTTTTTTTTAAATGAAAATCATGAAAATTACCAAGCTCTCCATAAAAGCACTACAATCTTAATAATCCATCACTCCATATTGGAGCATATGATAAAGATCTTGCTTCTGAAGAACATCACAAATGAAGATACACCTCCATTAAATAATTTTAACTTAGCACTCCAAGCTAATATATATATATTTTTTTGGATTATTGAAAAGGCAGTGTCATTTGCAAAGCTTTTCCTAATATTAAAAAAAAAGTATCAGCAGATCCAGTTTTGAAATTGGAGATGATAACTATCACACATTTCCTTTTAAGATGTTACCAAAAGGATCATCTAAGCTCTCCTATTTAACTATAATGAAATATTCATGAATATATTCAGTAATTTGAATGCGCACACACACACACAAGGGAACAAAACAGTCCAGATTGGCTTAATTAGGTCACCCTGGAAAATAAAATTATAACCAGAAATCTTCAAACAATTGTTTGCTGTCTGTCACTGGTCTCATGAAAATTTCTTGGCATGTGAATCCAGTCTTCAAACATAAATCTGAATTGATCACCAAGACAAGCCTAAGTATGGACTGCTGACCAAATATGCTTTTATTAGAAGACTGATGTAACATTTCATAATTTTCCCTCAAAAGTAAAATCTAACTTAATATTTGGTGACTTGTTTGACTTTACTACAAATATTCCAAACTCAACAATAACAGCAATCACTTACTTCTCAGATTTCCCATTCCAGGAGTCAGGCTCATTCTGGGAGGCAATGTACTGTGGTATGGTGGAGTAGTGCTGAATAAGATATCATTTGGCAGGGCTTGGTCTAGCATTGAACTTCGAGAGCTAGCATATGAAGATCCTCTTCGATTGCTACATATACTCTCATCAGATAGGGTACGATAAAGCGTCCTCCGTGGAGAAAGGTTTCCATAACATGAAAACTAAACATCAAAATATGAAGATATAAGAACTTGTATTACTGGTTAAAATAAATTACACCACCATATCCTATTATCCAATCTTTGGAGTGTTTTTCTGCGCAGACATTCTGGAATTTTTTAGCTAATACGGAAGGATCAGAGATTTCTTCTATCACAACATCAGCTCTACTGAGGCCTCAAATGTTACTGAATTGGGTTTTCAGACTTGCTCTTGATATGTTGGAACATATCACCACAAATTAATTAGATATTGTACAGCTTTATTAGTTCTGAAATGTTAAATGAAACCTCTATAGCCTCATGACAGCAATTTTTTCCAGAAATACGTATATAAGGTTACCAACTCTAGTAACATTTATTCAAGGCTATACATACAACTGTTTGATTTTAATTTGAAATGACTATGCTTTAATATTAAGAATTCTGAACTGATATATGGTGCAATATAATTTATTGGGAGATAAAAGTGATTTGAGACACTGCATCTCTCCAAATATCATAATATAGCTTCAGAAAATACAATAATAGAGTTTAGCGAAAATTTTTATATGTATTTCAAAAAGCTATTTAAACCACAACCTGAACATCTATAGTAAAAAAAGATGTTATTGTAGTGTAAAACTGGGCCATTCCACTTCATAAGTCATTCTTCAGTACTGCAAATCCAGTTATTTTTCACATCTACAAACTTCAGATGTTGTCTTAAGTATTTTAACTGGATTGTCTTAAATATAACAATTTAATATCCTGTCCTATTTTCCCTCTAATTAATTATGAGTAGCTCGCTCTATATGCAGAATGTATGCTTAAGAGTAGTAGCTTTCTAAAACAGTGAATCACATTTTAAATAATTTTTAACAGTTAAAAATATCTACATTATTATTTCTGACAAAACTTATCGTATTTCTAAAAATAATAGACAGAAATGTTCAATCATGCCACAAGAAACTTTGCCTTTGCAAAATAGTTAAATATACTTCATACACTTAGTTCAGAAAAGCATCTATCTGGAAGACAATATAGAAAATGCTCAGTTGTTAGAATAGTTAACTATGTCCCAAAGAAAATTGAGGCAGATATTCAGATTCTAATCTAGGAAAGCATCAAAATACTTCTGGGGAAAAAAAAAGGCATTAGTGCTAGAGATTTGGTTGAAACAGATGTTGGAACGAACATCAGACCAAGGTTGTATTTTAACACTTGCAAAATAACTACATTAATAGGCAAAAGCAGCAGTCCTAAATGACTGGATAAAGGACATACACAATATCCTTAAGTGAATGGATATACAAATGCCAAAACCCTCTGAGTCTAATTAGGGATCATGTTGGACAAAGGGTTGAAAAGCTCCACACTCTGAACCCAATTCTCTTTCCCGCACTTGAGATTCCCAGCAAGCATTCTGCCACGATTCTTGGATGTTACTCAAGTCTCCCAACCTCATATTGCATCTTTTATCTAAAAGAATTGGTCAGTAGCTATCCAAACATATTAAACATTAATTGTTGAAGCTTTACAAACTTTCCTTTCAGGACATGACAAAAAATTGAACATTATCCATTCTATAGGTTTCATTATTCTCTGACCTATGAAGAAGAACCTATGAAAAATGTGATTTGATTCTGTAGAATACTGAAAATTCCTTTCTGGTTTGCTGTCAAAGTCAACTAGCCAAGCTATAGTAAAGTAACTGCCCTCTACGGAGCGTACAATCAAAGACTGGATACTGCTAATTCCTATGGCTGGGAATTCTCTGCAAATCAGGGCCTGTGGTGTTTCTTCCTTGGATATCCTGGGAAGAGAAGTGTGCAGCAGTAATTTCTCTTAGGATGGCTACACCTCCTCACTCCTTGGTTTTTCATACTTAAGTACCCAGAAACACTGGCCGTACTTGAAATCATTACAGAAAGCCAATTACTGTATCAAGCGTAACTCATAAAGACCTCTAGGATGTTATTCATAAGAATTCAAAGACATACAACACGCATACTTAACATACTGTAGTTTAAAGGTGCATATGATCTGAATTTTAAACTCAACTCTGCACTTTGAGTATTCCCATGTGTTACTTTTGTTCAGGCATGATGATTATGCTATTTAGCACATTGTATAAACACAGTGGGTTAAGACAGCATTGAATTAATGTTTAAGTGTGACAATTACCTCAAGTAACTCAATTGCTTACTGCTTTAATACACATTAAGCACAGAATTCAGAATCATTCATACTTTGAAAAGCAGTAAATATTAAATTCTCTATCCACTTTTTGTGAAGTTTTTAATGTTACTGATTGTTTTCATACTATATAGACCTATGCTTTCCACTAGCACTGACAATTATGTCTTGTGAGCAGTTCCCACTGGTGTCTATGTGGAATTGTAATTCAGAATCGTTACTAGTGTGTAGCATAGAACAGAGGAAAGTGGGCTACTTTTATTCCTATGCCTAAATATCATTTGAGATGTATAAATGTAACCATTCGACCTTGAAAATGCTACTCTTAGCCTTTGAAATTATAATAAACTTGCTCAACCTTTACAGCTAACCAGAGTCATACTTAGACAAATACTGTATTTCATACATAATCAAAGTAGGTATAATTTCCATGTTGTGGAAAATGATGTTTTGGGACTTATGGTCAGTATTGGTTGCATCCCCATGGAATATACTTAGCACAAACTGATATTGCCTTCTCTATAGCAATTTTGGGAACACCAGAAAATAAATTTGTAACATAATTATGCCTGGGATACATGCAAACAACATAGCTAACCTTTCTCCTCCCTTCCTCTGCAGAGAGGCTTTCTGGCAGCATCAACTTCAGAAAATCTTCTTTGGATAAAACTTGTTGGCTTTCAACAATGGCATTCCTCACAGAAGTTTGAAGTGGACTCGATGCAGACACAGCATCAATATCATCATACACTCTGTTGAAAAAATTAGTGTTTTTAGCAAAATAAGCAATAGCGCTCATGGATTTGAAAGACTAAATTTATTTTCAGTCACAAAGTAAAACTTGTTAAAATTACCTCATGACAGAGCATGCTTTTATTTAGAACATGTTCTAGTCATTTCATACAAAACTGCTTCTGTATTCAAGATGAAATTCTTAAACTACTGAAAGATCAATATTAAGGAATTCTTCAGAAAAAAAAAAAAAAAAAAAAAAAAAAAAAAGCTTGTTTCTCCCAGCTTTCCTCTCCCCCTTTTTGTTGCACACCACAATAACTTTATTGCTAAGGCTGCAAGTATAGCAGCATTTTCAATAGTTCCTCACAAATCAAAATACATAAGTATATTCTTTACTCCCTTAGCAAGTAAGAAAATCAGTATTTTTTAGTGTGACATTGTATCCAGCTTTACAATCTGATAAAATTACTATGGTCATCAATGGCAACGTTTGAAGAAGATCTGTAATCTATCATGCCATGTGCCAAGTGTGTTTTATTATCAGCAATTTCATAAAGCTGTTTAGACAAATAAAACAGCTGTCTTCTTTAATTATCAGTATATAAAAATGTATTTACAGTCAACAAAGGACTGTCAAACTGAATTACTATCTTTCACATTCCCTCCAGTGAGAAAGGAGATAATTTTAACAGGTTTACTCTGGAAATGCAATCTGAAGAACCAAAGATTCCCAATCACACAGAACATGCATTTGAAGCCATTACTTACTGTCAAGTGCAGCATAATCAGTGACTCTGTCCTCAGCAGAGAGGAAACAAGCTTTGCTACGGTAAAGTGTAATTCTCGGTGAATTATATCCTATAGTGGCACAACATTCAGCAATTGACCTGATTTTCATCATCATTGCTAATTAGAGATGTTTTTTTATTTCAACATAATTATCCTCAGAGGGATATTTCCTCTCTGTGATGTATAGAAAGCTTTCCTAGAAAGAGGTGAAGCGATGCTATAAACCATGGAAAAATCTGAAAGTATTTTCTGGCATATGAAGTGCTGCCATTAATCAATTATTATTTCTTAAACTGAACTAGCTCTTGAAGATGCTTTTCAAAATTACTGTGGTTTCGGTCTAAATGCCATGCTTCATTATGCAATTTTGTTCTAAGGGTTCTATTCGAAATAAAGAGAAATTGTTTCAGGGGTTCATCAACTTCAAAATGCAAAAACTTATGGGAATCAGTGAAGCTACCATTTTCCAAATGTGAGTACTACTATGACTAAACAATTTAATAGATGAAAACATGAAAAAAATCACCAATACAATACCATGAAGAAATACAAATAAACAAGACAGCTTTTTTTTTTTTTTTTTTTTTTTTTTTTTTTTTACTTTTGAGAATAAGGAATTTAAGAGCTTGACTTCAAGTTTATATTTCCTAGTACAAATATTCTAATTTATATTTTTAAATATGAATTTTAACATAACTATGCACATAAATGGAATACAAGGTATTAGATGCAAATACCATATTCCCATTAAACAGAGTAATCTTATATTAAACATTTGAAAATCAGGTACTGCATGTCACCATGTCAATTTGTCGAAATATATAGGCCTGACAGATTTATTGAGATGTAGCACTAAATAGCTTATGCACAAAAAGAAAGCAAGGATGTTATCAAAGAAGATGATTTTGAAGAAAAAACAATGTAAAAGTTTGTTTCAAACAGCAGATTCAAACATTATTTGTTGCTGCTGAAGTACTGGGAAAAGTTTCATCTCTATCTTTATTTGAAGTACTGCATCTTGTCCTTTGAGTGAAACATTTTTATTCTGTCTATGACTAACACATTCCTAATGGGTTATTCCTCTGTTAAGCTGTACATATAACTGCTTATTAGAACTGATCTGAGTACCTTTGATTAAATGTCACTTCCTATAAAAACATGTAGTGTGAGCCTACACATTTTGCAGAATCTCTTGAAGAGAATCAGATATATCCACACTTAAACTTTGACTTGTGGGGTCCTAACCACCAGTTGCTATCTATTCATTAAAATCAGTCAGAAAAAGATAGACACAAACCACTACAATACCTCCAACAGGCACTATTTTTTTAATTGCCTACATAGATTACTGCTAAGTTTATGGGCATGTCTGCCATTTCTATGTATTAGCTGATGTATTAGGCAACAAGATAGGAAGGTTTAATACAGAAACATCAGGAAGTAAGCTTTTTTGAATTAACTGCAATGTTCCTGAAGATTTCTAGAACAAGTCTTTAGACACAATAAAATTGTGGCTTTACAACTGTTTCCCAGAGATTTGAAAAGGAAATTCAAAACATTTTGCATAGCCTTATGGTTTTCCCTCCATACACTTTCAGAAATTTCTTTGAGCATGCTTTATCAGAGAAATGGAAAAAAGGTGCAGCTAGATAGAAAAGACGAGAAACCAGAAAAAAGGTGCATCCTGCCGTTATTGTCCCTTTTTCCTTTTTTGGATGGGCATCTGATACATAAAGGTACAGAAATAAACCAAATATTTACAAGTCAAATGGCATCTGTATTTTTTCACCTTTTGATCCTATTTTAAAATATATTTTCTTTTCCCTCCTGCCCCAAACAAAGTTGAAAATGAATTCTTACTCGTGGCATTCAGAAATTTCAGATTCTTCAGGTGTAGGACTTCCTTCTGATTTTTTCCATCCAATGACGTATTTACTTACTGCTCCTTGTCTGTGGTATGGTTTTGAAACCGACCCAGAAATCTGTTGACTACTACTCTGTGACACTATATAGACTTTGGAGGTATCTAGGGAGCCGCTCTTTTTAGAGCAATGTGTTGATGGGCTTCCTGAATGATGTGACCCACTGAAAAAGTAAAGAAAACACACAAAAGCACAAATGAAAACTGCTATGCAAAACAACAAATCAGAAACTCATCACCACATACTCAGCTATCATTTTTAATGTTAACTTTTTCTCAAGGCAAAATAAAGGCAGAATCATCAGTAATTTTCTACGTATCAGCAGGATATACATTAAAATTCTTTGATAATAGAATTATGAGTTTTTGAAGCAAGTAACATGTAATTCAACATGCTGAAATGTCAACACAAACTGACGTGAATTAAAATTAAAGAACTAAATTCAATACATATATATGTAGGATTACTATATGCAATTTTCAGTAAACATGTATACACACATTATTAATGCTATAATTCAATTTACATCAAGAACTACATAAGGAATTATCCCAAACATCTATCTAATTATAAAACTTCTATAGCTTTTCACCTCAAATTAATTTTCCTGTTCATGCCAGTTTAAATCCAGTCTTTCATTCAGTACTGTTGAGAATTTCATATTAACAGAAGTAAATTTTAGTTCAACAATAGTTCTCTGGATGATTATAATAGTCTCTTTTATTACGAATAATAGCACTAGTAGGCACTAATGCAGCCTTTTACTGAAGACTCTCAAAATGATTTAAAATGAACTAAAACAAACCCTTCCTTCAAGAATAAAGATCTTTTCATCATGCAGTTGAAGTAACCAAAGCATTCATAAACCAAATAGCTTGCCTAAAACTAGAGGATGGAACCTGAAGCAGCTACAAATACCAAACATAGTTCTACCTTTTAATCTAATCCCAAAACCATTAAATTCATCCACAAAAGATCAGAAGGTGTTGCTCAAATATAAGAGGCATGTCTACTTTACTGTCCATACAGAGTCAAATACAAGCAATGCACATGCAAAAATGTCACTAGATCAAATTAAACTGCTTGACATGAAATAAAGTTCAATCATTAAGGCAGAGTTTAAGTACATTTAATCTTAAAAACAACTAATTTTCTCTCCTTTCTTCCCCCCTTTCCACCACAAAAGTAGAAACAAGATTATGAGGTTTTGGGGGAAGACAATATTGCAAGTGATGTTAAAAACAACAAGGTTGCTCCAGCTTATCATTGCAAATACATGAAAAAGGGATATAAAGACATAGAGAAGAAAACAATTCAGTTATGAAAAACCAAAATCTAAAGGTGAAGCACGCATTAAAGCACAATGTAAAAAACAAAACAAAACAAAACAAACCCATATCAGATTGACAGCAAGGACACTATCCAAAGGATTTTAGACTTCTATTTGCAACTAAACCCAAGAAAAACAGAGCATCCAACTTCACCCTGTAGATTTTAAATAACAGGACATTTTTATGAAGTAAAGAAATAAAATGCCTACAGAAATTTGCTTTAAGATCATGAGTTTGATGCAATGGTTGAAACAAGCAATGTATAGTCTCGACATCCAAATGGTAATGATAGTCTATGTAAGAAACAAAGCAAAACTAAAGGCAGTATAGCTGTTTCAGCTACAGTAACCTGAAGGTATTTTATAATTCATATGCATACTGACAATAAAATAGGAGAGAGAAAACCATTAACAATATGGCTGTGAGACATAATGCTGTGCTCCAGTCAGTCTGGTTGTCTGAAATACTGCTTCATACAGCAGGCTTAATTCTCAGACTTCAGTATTAGTTCTTTCAGGGGCTTCTTTATCTGATCACATTAGAGAATCAGGACAGTATTTCCAACTGACATCTTTCCTGCATATTGCCCTTCATTTACTCAATAAGCAGAATAAAGTTTTAATAGGGAAAATGTTGTATTTATAGAGCAATTACTTTCCAGTCTGTGGTCTTGTGTCTAAGTTTTACACTGTTTAGCTGTTGTAGAATACATTTATTGTTTAACATTTATAAAGCAGTTGTAAATAAATTTCTCATTCAGGTTAGAGCTTCATCATTACATATTATGAACCAGTATGAACTTAATTTCTAACCAGTTGGAAAATATACATGGGATTTGGCAGTAGATATCACAACACCTTAACTCAACCTTCTTCTGTCTATTTGAACACTGTGTTGCAGCATCACAGCCATAAAATGAGATTTACTTGTTTTTTAAAATAATGTAAGCCTGCAGGTGCTGGTATAGGTGTTGCCAGCCTTTAAATCCAACTTTAAAATTATTTACTACTCTAGTATAATATGAAGGAAATGTAAGCAAAGTTTAAATAAAACAGTTGGGTCACGTAATGCAAGTCTGACATTTTCCTGTAGCAAAAGCATTTGGCACACAGATTAAAAGCTGATCATTTGAAAACACAGCTATTGCTGAAGTGGAATTGGTCACTCCTAGCGTAAGTTATATTCTCAACAATAATTAATACTTTTAAAATGCCTGGATAAACTCACTTAAAATCTATATGCTTTTTTTTCCTCCCCAAATCTATTGTTTATTCCATATAAATGAACACGAGAATATTTAATAGCTGCGTGGCATTTTAAATATGATAGCTGCCACACAAGTGCTGAAAATGCAAACTCTAGCCATTAGAAATTTATTGCAGCCCATTATGATGAAGTCCCAGAAACACAGAACTTCTTCATAATCTATAAAACTAAATCTCAGTGCCTATAAAGCAGAATAAATCTGGAGCTTCTACTTCATCACAGATGTAGTGAAAGAATGTGAAAGCATGTACCTACTTTTCACAACAGCCTATACTGCAACTCATTGTAAGTATACAAAATTAATTCAATCAAGGTAGCATATAAAGACATGACAATATTCTTTTGTTATTTTCCTATACTAATTGACATTGAAAACAGAAAATTCAGAGGGAAAGAACAAGCAATTTCATTCTAATTCTTTGCAGAGTAAAAACCTTCACACAGAGACCAAAGCTTCAGCTTCAAAGTCCCCATAAAATGGGAATTGGAAGATAAAGGCAACCAGCTGTAAAAGTGTACTTTCACAGTTTGCTTTTTAATAGATGTGCCATACAAACATTCCATTGGTAACAAAAAGAAGAGTGCACACAACCAGAAATCCAGATCAAGAAACAAAAATGTAAAGTATACACCACAATAATCTAAATTAGGGTGGATAGTATGCTACAAAGCTTCACTATATGTAAAAAATGTCAGTTGTAATTTCTTTGATTTCCTTCATCATTAACTCCAATATAATTTGTTGTACAGTATGTATTGTAGTATTATATTCCTTCACAAGTATGTGAAGGAAGTTCTAGGGGGAAAAAAAATATATTAGTATCTTTTGGTGGTGTCAAAATAATACAACCAGGGTGTTTGGACCTACTATTCTCATAACTGAGAAACAGAGAAGGAAAGACTATTTTTAAATGTACAGTAATAATGCAAAGTATTATGAAAGCATCTTATGCTGATGGACAGTAATTTACAGTTTCCTTCTTTATCAATGAAAGTAAAGTTGTGAGTTTTCTAACATTTAAGATCTCAGATGATTACAGGTAGAACACATTGGTATTGAATATATTTCACAAATACTATAAAAAAGAAGAATTAATTTCAGTTTTACTCAGGGATGTTTTCCAACTCTGAAAACCTAAGGAATTTCTGCAAAGTTGCATATAAATTCTCCATCAAATCTGGGAGCAGGACCAGCCATGCTTTTTAGGAGGACTTATCAAAAACTGCCTGAAAAATGTTACACTTCCTCATGTAAGTATTGAATACAACAGGAATCAAAATCCGTTAGGCACACTTTCAAAGAAAGGTAAAGAGAGCAACTGTAACAAAAAAGAATTATCTGAACATCAATCTACAGTCCAAAATCCCTAATCTGTAAGAAAAACATACCTGGAATGAGAGGAGATTTCACTTAGGTCTCCCATACTGCCTTCAGCTGTATGACTGGTAGAAATAGCAGAAGCATAGCTATGAACAGCATACATTTTAGTTGGTTCCTCATCTAGCCCAGGAGTTTCAGAAGACTCGGTCCATTGCTCAGTACGACAATGTACTCCAGACCTGCTGCCAGCAAGGTGCAAAGGGGCCAGGAGAGGAGCTGGCATACAGGGAGCTGTATCAATTCCACTGTCAGTAGACGCCCCTTTTATATAAGTTAATCCAAGCAGCTCAGGATCCATCAGATCTCCAGAACCGAAGTGTTTTTCATCACTGTTGCTGGATGTATTACTGGATAGGGTATTGCTGCTTGAGTGGCTTGAACAGCTTTTATCTCCAATCTTATCAGCAAGAAGAAACCAAACAGAAAAAGAACCACCCTCAAGTTAAATTGTAAAATTTTAATTTTCATATAAACTACTGAATTTGTGCCATTCAAAGATAACTGTTATTTTTACAGTATGCTATAATTGCAAAACATGACAAAAGCTAATTATACCACTAGTTTCTATGAAATGAATTGCATAACAGACTAGACACACTAGAGGTTGATGTCACTGCAAATAAAAGTGAACATCAGGCTCTATTTCCATCTTATATGGCAAATCATAAGATCACACTTGACTTTTCTGATTATAGGACTTGCTTAACATCCATAAAATTGAGTTTCTGAACAGCTGAAATAAGCATTTGCTAAAGCTACAAGCATTTGTAATTATTTGTTTAAACAAGTTCTACTGCAAAGCTGAAGGACACTGAAGACTGAATTAACCTTGGCTTTTTCTCAGTGTGGGTGAAATACGCTGTTTATTGGATCAAATCCAATTGGATGTGTGGCTACTTGAACTGAAGCCAAGTGCAATGTATGTGTACCAGATGACAGTAACAAGTCACAGGCCTCCAAACTAAGCATGGCAATTGAAGTGGAAGAATTATATCAGGCATTTGTGTCAATGAAGGTTTTGTGTTTTGTTCTGTTTCCTGAAAAGAGATTTTATAGAGTTGGATTAACTTATCTTTGTGACAGAGTAGCCAGAATAAGGGCAGATGGGCTTCTATTAGGCAGAACTAAGTGGGAAGGTAACAAACTTTTTTATGAGACCCCCTTCCTAGCAGACATCTATAAACATAGTGGTTGCTCATAGCTAAAAGCAGTTAGAAAAGGCAGCTCTTGCAGAAATAACAGCTCTATTCCATATGGGAATTAGCAGGTCTCAAAATTTGAGAAAATACAACAACAACAAAAAAGGGTAGGGGTTACATTTGCATTCATTCTAGCCTTTGCAAGATGGCTGCCACCTTAAAAATAATGGAACAATTGATAAAAATACAAATGAGCTGTTTTTCCAAGGAGAGAGTTGGGGAAAGGTGTCTGGAGAAAAGATGTGTCACTTTGTACTAATAATGTAAAATGGAACCAAAGTGGAAAGAAATGGGAAAAAAAAAAAAGGTCAAAGACACAAAATCAGCCTCAGAAGACATAACGTGTGTATGAACCCTCCCAAAGATTTCCCATATGCTGATGAAAATACATGTTCATTTAACCCTAACTCTGAAAGCACCTGAGAATCTGGGAAACATCTATTGATATAAACATCTTGAACTGTTCAAAGTTCACTATGGCCATAGCTCTGGGTCATTTTATGCATTTTCTTGTGCCAAGAGAAATTTTTGTATGAAAGCTCAATGTGACCCTAATTGTTACATGTTGTTAAATGTTACATCATGAGGCAAGATTAAAATAAGAAAAAAATAAAATAAAATAAAATTAGGAGGAGATACTCATCCAAGGCAAAAAAAAAAAAAAAAAAAAAAAAAAAAAACACAACAACAACAACAAAAAACACCTGGGGTTATCAAGGATATCAGAAGTTCACTGGCTATTCAAAAGATGGCAGTGTCATATGCAAATTGAGCTGAACAAAAAGGAGATGCACAGGTGAATATTACAAGGTCCCTTTACAAGGCGATGACCTTTTTACAGCTTTACAGCATAAATAAAATAGTCTAATCATGTACGTATTATCTTTGTAATGATACTGGTTCTTACTTTGTACAATGCAGTTATCTTACACCTGCATTACACACGTGCATATGCATGCAAACACTAACATAAGTCCATCATGAACTTTTTCTGTTCAGAACCCCAGCATCATGAGAGCTGCTATTAGCATAAAATTCTAAGTGAAGCAAACTCAGCACTTAACTTTGGCTTCAGTACAATGATTAATGGTAACTGTTACATATAATGACTCTAGGTTTGTGCAAACTTTGGCTTAAGATACAAGGAAGTATTTTTGTACATAACTGTACAGCATGATCATATTTATGACAAAAATTTTTTTGAGAAGTATCAGGCTAAATTCTCATAAGAAATCAATGTACGTAAGAAGAGAATTTGGTTTTATATTTTTACCAAAGTCAAAAGTAGTGTACAGATTCCTACAAACTATAAGAGGTTTCCATATAAGAAGTACAAAAGACAACAGAAAAAGACAAACCATGTCATTAGTGTAATTTCCTTAAGTCATTTGAGGATTTTGCTGTTACTGAGGACAAACCTCTGAACTAATAAGACTAGAAATCTTTTCAGCATTCCCAACATAGAAACTACATGTTTACAGTGCTCACTGATAAATACAGTACATGTGTATTTTACACATCATGACAAGTGGTAACATAAATGCAACTTTTTTTAGCACATGAAATACTTCACAGATTAAACAAGCCTCTATAAATGAAGCTGTAAACACACAGCAGAGTGTAGCCTATATTAGTTAGGCTTTTATCTCCTCAGTGCCCTAGACTGAAGGCCTCTGGGGGTTCTTAGTTTACAAACTCAAATTAAGCATGTTCAATTCACCCCTCATCTAAGTAAGCATACTCTGCCTCCCAAAACCCACAGTGGTGTTTTTAAATTACCAAAAGAAACACACCTGCAAAATACATTTAAAACCAGGATTATTATTATTTTTTTAATTTTATTGTTCATTTTGTTGTTTTTTCCTTTTTAATTTTTGTTTGTTTAGTGTGGGTTTTTTTGTTTGTTTGTTTTAGAGTTTTGAATGACACTGAAGTAAAAGACTTACATGTGAAAGTTTGTTTGGTGACTCCTTGCCACTGCCTTCTTTTTGTAAAGCCCGGTCTTTGTAGGAGCTGAGGACTTTGGTCGATGGTGCATGCCACTTGGTTTCTGCCATAAATAATTGTGTTTTAATTTCTGAATGCTAAAAAGATGAGTTTACTGTACAAAGAAAAGAGCACATGGCTTAGCATCAGGTTTCAAACCCATATACTCTTTGGAATCAGAGACGTGCAACTTTGCAGGATTGTTACGATCTAAACCTGCTTTTCATCATTCACAAAGCTTTCTGAAGTTCAGGAGCAGTTTGTTCAAAATACCGCCCAAATATCTCACACCACATTCCATTAGACTGTCTGTAACAGTCCCAGCTTTCATTGTCATATTACTGCTCTTTGGGTATCAAACTGCCACATCAGAACGTGGCTGCACTTCATCAAGCACTACATTACAAAGAACATTTCTTTTTAAGATATGGTATGTATTATTACCAGAATGTCTGGTTCCATCCAAAGTTTCCTCTCGTTCTCTGCCTCCTTCACACTCTAGCGAGCCTGTACCTTGGTGTTCATGGAGTAAAGGGGATTGGCACCTTTTAACATAAGCAGAAAATTAAGCTGTTTTTTTTTTTTTTCTTTTTTCTTTTCTATAAAACTATTTACATGATGAACAACGACACTTTTTACTCTTCAAAGCAAGTATTTTGCAAGTGATTTGTTTAAAGTCATCATCCCTCCTACCAAGCAAGTACAGTAACATTTCCAAACATTGAACAGAAATATTTACATGTAATTTTCTCAACAGCCCACTGTTATGCCTTAAGTATGAACAGACCATGACAACACCGAGCTTTCAGAAGAAATGCGTTCTTGGGGCTACAATAGCCAAGGTTTTGCAGTCGAGAACTACATTAACATGTTTAACTGCTTTATAAACTAAGTGCCATGAAAATAACTATTTTTGCAGGATTTCAAACTCATAGCATGTATGAAAGCTAATATTAGATCTACTTTTTTGTATTTTGTATCCACTGCTCTGTCATTTTTATGTAAAATTATGATGCCACTACTCCAGTATTAAAACTACGTAAGATTTGAAGGATCTTAAATATCTGAACTCTAAACCCTCTGGTAGAATTTGCAAAAGTTAATTTCACAAAGCAACGTACTAAAAACAAGGTTGCTCTAAGTAATTACTGTGCTGGTAAAATGACACCAGAAAAACTGTCAAAAAAGCAAAAAAGCTATAGTTTTATTTGAATTTTTTTAGTTTTATTTGAATTATTTCCACATATTTAGCTGTCACAGATTTCACTGAATAACCTGAAATACTTTGAGGAGTCTCCAAGACGATGCGTATATATCTGCTACATGGACTATTTGATACACAGGCATGCCAGAAGAATATTTTGCTAACAGACAAGGAGCCAAGATAACGTTTTCAGTATTCACATCTTTTCTTAAAAGTAGCTTCCTAAATCCAAATGGAAAATACTCAATGTTTCTATATTATGCTATGTAGATACTGCCATTGCCCAAATTTTATAAAGTGATAAAGTAATCTAGAACAAATTTCTAATGTAATATTCTTAAAACATAAGCGGCATATTGGGGTAGTCTTTTACTAACACATAGATAACATTTAAAACCTTCAGCATCAAGGGATTAACAGGTATGTGAACATACCATCTACATATTGCAACAGATTCAAAGGGAGAAGAGACCTGAAATATTGCTGCTTTTTTTGAGGAGAAATGCTAGGGAGTGGAATGTCGTGGAACAAGTACAGTAGGAAACAAAACCTTAGAAGACTGTAAAGTTCCTTTTTTAATTAAATACCCTTCCAATAAAACTAAAGGAGGAGAAAATACTATTCAATTCCAGTTCTATTTTACCAGCTGCTTTCTGTCTTGTTCCTGGGAAAGCAAACCTAAAAATGGTTTATTTACCTGAATTGTAAAATAACAATTTGGTCCTAAAGGGTTAAGTAGTATGACTTTAAAACTTTATTGGCATACAGATTACATTATAGTGAATCTTAAGAGTCTTAATATTTTACTAACAGATTTCCCAGATAAATCTATGATATAGAACATCCACACAGATGTGTGCTTCAGAAAGAAGATGCAACAAGATTTAAAAAAAAAATCATCAATACCCATCATATCCCACTTGCTGTCTCCACTGGCTGCTTCCGCTGGGTCCTGGGTCACTGGATGAGGACTGGTTGCTTGGAGAACTTCTGTAATGTTGACTAGAATCATTAATGATGCACTGAGATAGTTGTGGAGTTTCAGATTTGAACTGTGTTTCTTTTAAACGTTCATTTTTACAAATAATGCATACATAGCATGAATACTTTATGAACATTCATTTGGGGAATACATAGGTTTATCATAGATTTCTAAAACTTTAAGAAGTATTTTCTAAATATATTATTTATTTAATCACTAATAAAGTATTTCCAACTTTACTTTGGAACAAGTGGGACTGCTCATGAGTCAGAGCAGCTGGATTAGCCCTCTAAATATATGCATGGGAAGCTCTTGTGATGCATTGGAAACATTCTTATTGCTCTATGTGTTCCAATTTGCCACATAATAATTTAGATAAGGTACAACCAATAATTTTTTATTAATACATTGACATAGAAGAGTGGCAATAAAACATTTTAATGAATAATAGTATTTTGTACTTAAAACATTTCAGACTCATGTCTTAGCAATGTCTCTAACTATTCTTCTGGGATTTCTGGACAGCTGAAATGCAATGTTGAAATTTGTTTTTGATTACCTTCCTACCCTTCGTTTTTGCACATACCAATCAATAACTCTACAATTTATCTCAGCTACATTAGCTTGGATACCCTGTATTTCCATTCTTTTTTCATATCTTTTTGTTGTTGTTGTTTAGAAGGCTCTAAGTAGAAATGAATTTATGTACTTGAAAAGAGGTAGTTTGGGATTTATGCACAACAGTTCCCCAAGGGCATGACATTTAATAAGCAACTTTACTGTTCAGCTTGATAATTTCCAAGACATTTGCTATTATATTTTGTCTAATAGCCAAACACACATAAGTAGATGGTATAGTGCCTAATTCTTCAGCATGTCCTACTCTGATAAACATTGACAAGAGTAAGCAATCAATTGCATTCTTGCAATTGATTTGATTGCAATTTGCAATCAAATGAATTAGTCTATAGGCTATGGTTGAGCTCAATTGTATGTTCTTTTTTATTGCCGAGAACTTTGCATTTCTTGCACAGCTTAAGCGAACCAGCATTAAGGAAAAGGTAAATTATCATCCCATGTGTTTCTGGCCTCGAGACAAATGTTTGGGACACTGTTCTCAAAACTGGGATACTGTTTTTTACAGACAAATGCCTAGATCCAAAACCTCCTATTTCCTGGACAAACGTCTAGCCATTAGCCTACTAAACAAAAGGTGGCTACAAAGGGAGAAACACAGAAACATAGTCTGTGAATGCCTCACATAGTTCCTTCACAGAACAGTTGCATCTGTCTGCTTTCAGGAATGATTTCTGGACTGGAGGTGAAAGGATACACTTGCCTACCACTGTGACTCAAAGACTAAAGTACAAAGAAACTACTTGGCATGAAAGAGCAGAAAAGTGAGTCCCATTGAAACTTTGATTTTAGGTACTCATTATGGGAAGCTGTAACAGAATTAGGCGTACTATAAAAGCAGAAGTGAAGTTCAAAAATATCCATGTGTTTCTTAATGACTAATTACAGCAAACTCCTTGTTCAACACAAACATTTGAATTGCTTTCTCAAAGCACTTAGCTCTCCTCAGTAGTAGAAGCACAGGTGTTTGGCTCCCAGTTTAATTTCACTCCAGGGATTGGGCACCTAAACTGCTCCTGTTGAAGTCTTCCACTATATCTAGCCTTTTACTGTATCTATCAACATTTCTATTGCTTCTTCCTCTTTTTAACAAGAACCTTTGTATCACTGACTTCAACATTATCTCATTTTCAGACCAGCTGCCATTACTTCCATGTTTTATCATCCTGCTTTTCATTGCCTGTGCTCATCAATTTGTCTACATTGATACTGTGACTCTGACCCTCTCAAATCTCTTCATCATTTTCCTAGCCTGAGTATACATTTTCACCCTTGCAAAACTATCTTTAAGTACCAAGCAACATTACTTCAAACTTTAGTTTTAAACACATCTCTCTGTCAAGCTATTAACTATGGCTCTTCCCATGTGGAAAGACCTTGCCAATTAGGAACATTTCTTTTCATGTTTCAGAACCCACACATCACAGTTCATCCTTTTTCTCCCTTTTCATTATTGATACTCTTTAGCATGCCTTCCCCAGAATGGTACTCCTGCATTGTACTTGTTTTGTTTAAGTGATACAGGAATTTCTTCATGACAAGAGATGGACTCTGTCTTCAGAGGTTTTTAAATGCTTCACTGAGTGTTAAAACAACTGAAATTTATGTGAACTTTTTTGCAAATAAGTAGCATGTCAGAAAGCTTTATTTTTTCCTATATATAAACATATAGTACGCTTAATAAAGCTCCATAAAACCTGAAGTATTTGTAGACATTCCAATATACTGTCTCCTTATGCTAGATTTTACCAAGAATTTCAGTAACAAGACATTAAGAAAAACTTGAGTCCTAAAATTATATATACATGGTTACAAAAATGTAACCATGGTGTTCTAGTGTTTTTTTGTTTGTTTGTTTGTTTGTGTTTATTTGTTTTTGGTGTTTTTTATTTATTATTATTATTATTATTATTATTATTATTATTATTATTTTGGGGGGAAGGGGAGAGTTGTTGAAACTGGGGCAAAAAGAAGCAGAATACATATGATCAAATATCATAGTTTACAGTCTGCCTTCTCCAGACCCCGATATAGACATGTTTTCAAAGATGTTTTACTATGCCTGTATATATTTCAAACGATCTAAAAAAAACCCTCTAATTTTTTTCTATTAAATGAGGTAGTTAGTGTAGTAATAGCAGTATTTTATCATTTCAGCCAGATTTTTTTAAAGCTATAGAGGAGCTGTACTTCAGATTTATTTTTGTAAGTTAGATATTCCCAACATGCAATACTTTTTGTCTTGAAGATTAGAAAAACTACATCACTCCAGGGTAAAGGACTATGCCTCTTCCCATGTGGAAAGACCTTGCCAATTAAGAACATTTAGAAATAATTGCAAACAATAAAGGACAGAGAGTTCTGTTTAAGACATATGGTTTTCTAAATAATTCAGAGGTCAATGTATTTACAAATTTAAAACTTTAAGAAGAAATTGTTCTCTTATGAAGAATTATGATTAAATTAGAACAGAGCTAAGATTTAAAGATACCATCCCATCGTCTAATACGTGTTATATATTCAAATCACAAGCTCTGCTTTGTTTAATTAAAAGCAAAGCAAACCATAAGGACTGGTAATGAGTTACAGAACCTTTTGAAACTATGCCAATAGTGTGGTAATGAGATTAAATCATTCAAGGGATGAGTTCATTTTATATATGCTCATTATTTGTTTAAGTAGGCTCCCAAAAGGTGGAGGACAGGACATTGTTTAGATCAAAACGTAACAAGAGTTTCCCACTTTACTGATTTGGAACTAAAGGGAAAGGTTAGCTGTCCTCATCAGTAGGATCCTCAGCACAGCAGACTTTCATCACAAACAACAAAAGTCACTTGTTTCACATAGAGTGAATTATAATCAGTCAATTCCCTCTCACACAACCTCAGAATTAAAATTATAACAAAAGTTCTAGAGAACAGAGCTATCTAAGTAAGGCACATTAGGAAAATGACAGGCATTAAATGGAGAGTATACTACCTTGCACCATCTGGCAGTTTTCTATCAAAGGAAGTGCTGCGAGGAATGGCTGTCTGAGCCTGCTGGAGAAGCTGCTGGCACTGCAGTCTGTCAGATGTTCCTAGGATTGGAGAGGCACGAGAGAGAGGCTGCCCAGCGGGAGTCGGCACCCGATGCCAAGTGGTATTCCTTCTGAAAGGGGTTTTATACTCACATGGGGTGCCTTCACTGTCAAGTTTGTATTCCACCATGGGTATACGACAAAGTTCTGAACAACCCCTGCAGGATAAATAAAGCAATGATCAATCTCACTGGCAGGAAGAGAAAAAGAAATCTTGCATTCTGCAGTCAGAAGTATATGCATATTTTTCTTCTGGGTGACGAAACGTCTTCATATAGCATTGTGCTGCCCTTTGAATGCTTCAAAACTACCATTTCAACCAGGTAGGAAATGTGTCAAAATAAAAGATTTGCTTGCATGTGCTCAAAGGTTTTGAACTCTCTCCTTGCCTTCAAAAAGGAAAAATTATTAAGCTTTTATAAATTAATAAGCTTGAGTTTGACATAATAAAAACTACTAGAAATAAAGCATTCAGATGTCAGCAAATATCAACATCAAGTTCTTCTATAACAGCAGTAGTTTAAATTTCATAAATACAAATCATTTCTTAATGTGAAAACATACATATCTGAAAATACAAAACGTATTTGTTGCTTCCCAGCAATCTAGACATCTCTTAGTGCTATTGAGCACTATCCTTTAGAATCCATCCAGTTCCTATTGAATGACAAAGCATATACACTGTAATGCAATTCATTATGTAGCATCTAAATATTTTTCCATTTGTTTTTAAACAGCACTTTCTAATGTCTCTTATTCTGGGAGTCTCTCTGCCCAGAAGAGAAAAGGGGAAGCAGATGAAACAAAGTCAAAGCTTACAACTTTGACTTGAATCTTACAGTGTGGATAAATACTAATAGTGTTCCCAGAAAGTATGAACTCAGGAAAAAGTAGTGACAGCATTGTCCAAAAGTTCAGTCTGCCTTGGGGCTATTTACTGTACTCAGGTTGGACTTGAATTAAGGGTTACTGTTTCAGCAATTAGTTAACAGAGACTTCACGCCAGCAGTGATTACCATTGCAGCTGTATTTTACATTCTCACATACAATGCCCATTATTTGTCTCTTTGATAGGCGGTATGCACCATTTTAACTTCTATAAAGAAGACACCCTAAGTAACCCTAATGCAACACACCAAGTTACAGAGAGAAATACTGAAAATTCACTGCCCTGTCCTTGAGCCCAGTCTTAAACTTTGCTTTTGTTGAAAACTGTCATTCATCACTCAGAAATTTATCATCAATTCATCACTGGAAATTCATCAATTCTGACTAAATTAAAAACACCTAGAAAAATTGTAATAAAGCATGTATAAAGTGTTTACAGCCTTAATCCTGAAAATTCTTTGGCAGAAATGACTTAACACAATTACATAGTATAAATTTGCATATGTTAAACTACTTGAAGCTTCCGAACCAAACCCCAAAATAGTATTTTCATTACCAATGCTTCAGTAAACAGACAAAAATAAGGGATTATAAAAATGCCAGCTATGTTCAAGGCTGTAGAAAAGATGTGTGCAACTGTATCAGTTAAATTCTAGCTATTCAGTATATGCCCAGTGCAAACCAACCAGACACTTCTGGCTACTTAATTTAATGGTAATGGCATAGGTAAATTGTCTATCCTGCAGCATAAAATATTAGCTCCTGCTGGCACTCAACCAAATGAAACAGGTAAAGAAAGAATTTCAGTCAAATACTGAGGATACAGTGTTGAGGGTGAAGACTGGGAGCCATTCAATGTAGGGCAGAAGATGCCATGATGAAGATGAGTGGAAGAAGGATCACTAGAATACTGTAAAACAGAACTCAGAATTCCTGATTTTTCAAGGTTATTCTGTGATTAAAATCACCAATAAAATTTGATGCGTAAATTCTGCTGATGTGGCACAGTTGGACATGGATTTTTTTGTGTTTGTTTACTTTTAACAACATCTAAGGGATCACACTAAAGCTGTACATTAAAAGAACATTAATTATGCAAGCTTAAGAACTCAGAAGGGAGGAAATCTTAAAATAATACTGCACACACTTTAATTTGTCCTCTCTGTGTTGGTGAAGTAAAGAAACATATTTTCTCCTTTGGTTTTAGCAAAGAGCTCTTTACCTCATTCCATGCATATAAAAGACAGAATTCATTGAAGCAATGTTACTCAATATGTAATTTTCATTATGATTTAATGGGTCAGATATTCAGCACTGATTCATTATGAGAAATTATTTGATAGCTGCACACTTTCACTGGGTATAAAACTAATTTCTTTCCAGCTCCTCTTATCAGAGCATCAGTGAACAATTTTCTGTTTTTAGCTTTCCTATGGAGGTAAGAAGACCCTAACAGTCTGCTACCACAGATAAGGAATGAAGCTACATAGAAACCAGTGTTTTAAAATTATCAGTTAATTTCAGAAGATCAAGTTGATACATCTAAATAGCCTCCCCTGTCTTCCCTCCAAGAGTGCCACATCTATTCAGATCACCACTTCAAACAACCTCTGTTCATTTAAGAATATTTGTAAACATTGTTTTGCACTTCTGAAAAGCCACAACATACACATTTGGCTCTTAGAATGAAGAACACTGTAAAGGCTGTGTTAAGCTAATTGCCTAGAATCACACTAACACTTCTACTGGAGAAATTTGGATAGAATAAACTTCTCCAGTGCAATATTCAACTGCTTATATCCCACGACCATCCTTCTCTTCATAAGGCTCCCCCCACCTCATTCACTGTCTGTAACAAATGAGGCCAAGGTCTAAGAGACAATAGCCCCTAGCAGTACAACCTTAATTCATTTCCAGAGCAGGGCCATAACATTATGTGAATGCAGAAGGCTCATAAGGAAAAAATAACATAAGATTGATTACTCAATTAAAGGCTTTCATAAAACCCTATATACAAAACAGAACAAAGAACGTACAGATGATATAGCAATGTTAATATTAGTTTAGTGTGCTGTATAATTTTTCAGGCAGCCATATGTAGTTTTTCATTATTGGATTAGGAAGTTCAACAATTAAGTAGGCTGCTATTTCAATCATTCTTCTGCTGATTTCAAAGTTATTTCATTCCTTTCTACATTCCCATAGACCATAAGTGTTAGAAACAAATCATCCTCTCCCTAACCTTAACTATTAGGATATTGATTTCACAGTTTGTCTTAGTAATTGGGAAAAGTATAGCATGTAATTGTCATTGTATCCCTTATTAATTACTTCATAGGGGGTATTTAAAGTGCTGTAAGACTAACCATGGGTTTTGAAGTCAAAATGGATTATTACTACTATTAGTTTGACTCAGCTTGCTAACTGAATACCTAAAGCATGATATAAAAACAGCTAACAAGCTCTCCAACAGAGACAAATAATTTCAATCTTTTAACAAGTATGTTTACTTCACTAAAATGTATTCCTTTAACTGACAAACAACAAATTGATCGAGGACACTTTCTGCAAAAAATAAAAGTTTACAACCCTATTTCAAATAAAACAAAAATCTAAAAATCTAACAATGGTACTTTTAAATCTAAAACGGAGCACCAATATGGCTTTTAGCTGGCATAAAACCACAAAATTCCATGGCTAAAATAGAACTAATTTATATGACTCCCTGTGTCACATAGGCTTATTTATTTTAATGTAAAAGTGCCAAACCTATCAGTTCCACATTTACATGGAAGTTATACCTTACTGCTTCACAAACACTGCCCAAAGAACAGATGCTGCAGTATGCTGATACATCTAAGATGATCATTGTAACTACTTCCTAGATCAGAAACAGAGAATCAATTACTTTATGTCTGCAATCCAATAAATATTCATTTATTTATTTATTTTGCTGTGGATCTATCACCAAGTTAGTTTGAATGAAGAACAACTGATCATTGCATAAATGCAGTTTTCTATTAAATATTCAGTTGAATCATTATCTAACTTCTATTTGTACTAGCATAACTGATTCCACTGGATAAAGAATACATATTGGGACTGGTGTTGAGCTTTTACTCAAGGAGAGCTTTTACTCAGGAGAGCTTTTACTTCATTTTATAGTTTTAATTATTTTTAAATTCACTTTAAAGAATATGTAAATATATATATATATATATAATATATATATATATCTTGAGGTCTCTTAATATTTAAAAGTTAGGTTATTGTGTTCCGTAAATACATTTAATGAAAACATTGTACTAATTTCTAATGTTATGGAAGTCCAGAAATAAAAGGATACAAAAAGCACTGCTTGATTTGGTAAAGCTCTCATATGGACACCAACTTAACTGTTTTAAAAACACATTTTAGTTTGAAGTTATTTTAATACATTTAAGTGTCTATAGCATTTGGGGGTGCTGTGAGCTGACAAAAACATGATTTTTAATCTCTAGATTTCATGCATTGCTATGAATGGTTTGTTAGCTTAACAACAAAAGTGGAAAAACTGGTTACAATTTAATATCAGTTCAATGCATCACAGATCTGAGCTACTAAAGGGGACGCCGGGACAGAAACAGTCATTGGTGTCCACCGGCTGTATTGAATTGAAATTTTCCTTTACTATCACCATTTCAATTCAAAAATGTAATCTTTCTCAATGAAGAGACAATATGTATATGTAGCAGTACAATAAGTAATTGCATTGTTCCAAGTCAACATTTGAAGTAATCGCTATTGCTGTGCATGTTTGTTCTCAGCTGCAGCAGTTCTCTCACAAGGTGCCACAAGGAGAATGAGAACCCATCATACAATCTGTTAAAACCACATAACACGGCATTAATTTCACATAATTGTAAGGATTTGATTAAAAAGCAGAATTTAGTAGCTTAGTTTTCCTTAGACTCGCGGTGTAATTACATGAGACATATGTTTATTTCCCTTTCTCTGACCTACTGAGGTGCCTCCCAGAAGTAAGCCCTGGACTCTGCTGACCCCCTACATCAATTACTGAGCAAGCCAGAGACACTGGATAAGATCAAATGGTCTAAGACAACTTTGGCCAAAGAAGTTGAGACAAAAACTTCTAAGTTACAATATCTCAGAAGCCTATTAACTGTAGTTACACATCAAAAAAGAAAGAGATGTCATTTGAAAAATATTTTAAATGGGTTTTACTTTGAAACAGTTTCGTAGCACAATAGATGTGTGCGACTGCTTATGGCAACCTCAGGTGATAAGGCTGCTGCCACTTTATCATTCCTGGTTTTAGGGGAGTAATAACTGCCTGGCAGTCCCTTCAGAGAAGAGTTGAAGCTGACAAGCCCTCCTTTATGAAGATACATTCATTGTCCTTTGATCTTTGTTACTATTCAGTTTTAAACAGAATCTTTGCATCAGTGAGCTGACAAACAATTTTGAAGCCTCCTAAAAGCCTCTACGTCTGCATTGTTGTATGAAAAAGAGAAGAGGAACACAGACAGGACACATGCATTGGATGAAAGGAGTTAGTCAAGAAATAAAAAAGGAGAAAAAAAAAAACACAAAGCAACCAAGATGTTCGGCTAGTGTGATCAGTGGGGCAATAACAACCCCTGCAGTCTCTGCTGATGGAAAGCAGGACTCAAGCAGAGCAAGTCACATTTCCAAATCCCAGAGAACAGGAAGACAGCCACATCAAAAGATAATAAATATAAGGAATAAAAGCTTGAAAAGCTATTGTCAATAAGGAAGCATCACTTGGAAAACAAATAGGAAAGATTTTTGTGACATTAAAAAGAAAAACTTTCTAAATTCACAATGAGTCTGTAATGAAGAACTGGAAAACCCAGGGCTGGGAAAACCAACTTATGAAGATGAAGAACTTGTATTATGCTCCAGCTTAAGAAATAGAAATGGAAAGTAACAAAGAGGATAAATGAAGAAGCAAATACCTATCTCTTTGAGCTCTGAAAGAACTGAGTTCTGATTGAAATCTGATTTTGAATAATCTTTAAAATCACGGAGAGGCAAGATTAGGACTAGGACCTCATCATATGGAGGAGACACAGGAATCAGTCATGAGGAAGTAGTAGATATAAATATACACGATTCAATCCATTGAATCTAAAATAAAGTTTAGCTTCATATATAGCTTCATATAAGTCATTTAATGACTTATAAATATATCTTCTTTAATGAACAGAAAAAAAAAATCTGCTGATCCAAATCAACAAAATCAAACTACAACAACTGCAAACACTAAAATCTCTTTATAGGTCAGTAACAGCACCTTTGGAAAACCAATAAAAAAGGGAGGAAATGATACTTAACTGACTGTATTGTAAAGCACATCCACAGACCCTTTATTCATCCCTCCACCAGTCAGATTTGGGGGGTAGCTGATTGTTTTAAAGATTTCAAGGCTACCAAGAGCCCTTCTAACACTTTTCAATTCTTTACTTCAGTGGGAGGACCTATGATATTCTCCAAAGCAGCTCCCCATAGCAGTAAAAGACTTCCAGTTAGTATCTCCTGCATTCTTTGGGACAGCATAAAGATATCAAGCCACAGATGACTATGAAGCCAGCAGCAAATTTCAGCAATTGCACTGTGCAGTAATCACCTAGACTGACAGTATACTAATCATAACATGTGTTCAGTGAAATGCAGTTTTGAAGGTACATTTTAAACTTTGCTATATGAAACTTTCATCCATTTCTCTTTTACAAGAGAAAAATGACAGATTGACCATACTTCTGAAGCAGAAAGATAGAAATTCCTCAAGCATACTCTAAGTGGTTATGTGTATATTTTACTTCAATTGATGGACCAATTGAACAATTTGGAGCCCTGGATCTTCTGTCAGCTACAATACATCTGTTAAGTTGAATTATGAGTGTAGGTAAGTGAACTGAATGGTACAAAGGTTGTCCATAAGTGTTCTCTGCACAGCACTATCATTGATGCTACATTAAAGACATTTTAAATACCTTTCTCCACCTAAGCAAAATATGCACTTGCTGCATAGTAAAAGTCTTCTCAATAATGCCTGGAGTTCTTAACAACTGCCAGAAAATGTTTGTTCACAGAAGGTAGTAGGGCAATTTTAGTAACTGTGAGGATAACGCACATATTCAAATGGAACAGGGAAAATTTTCAAAGGGTGCTGCATAAGTTACCTTGCTTACAAAATTTATCATATTGACCTATACTGCATCTTTATGTCAGCTACAGATGAAAGAATGAAAAAGGAAAAAAAAAAACCAAAAACATAAGTGATCAGGTTCTTGAGAACAGTAACACTCCAGTTGCTCTATGGCAACTTTTTTTTTTTTTTTTTTTACCCTCCAGACACTTGATCTTATAATTTTATAGAAAATACCCTAAATGCTGACAATCAAAATCAATAAACCATACACAAGATACCATCACATTTCAAATTCAGTATTAAAAGTAAGCCAATTTTGGAAAGAAATAATTGACCTACAGTATCATCTAAAGGAATTTTCAATCATGGGGGAGGAAATTTTACTCCAAGTTTAAAAGCAATTAACTCTTCCCAAGAATATGTAATGACTAGAATAGAAGCACTAAATTTAAGGAGAAAAATCAATAGAAGCAATCTTTTATACAGGGTCCTGGTAAACCAATTAATAAATATAGAAAGACTGTTACAGTTGCCAGTAGAATTCCACAAGCAGAGCACAGAGAGATGTTGTCTAGTATAACCTGAAAACAGCAATCAGCTCAGTTGGCTACCAAAGATGAAAACGCTCCTCTCCTTTTCATGGCCTGGTGCGTGACATATTAAAGATAAGGTATGGGCTGTCCTGTTCCCTATGTTGGGGCTCTGCTGGCGCTGCCACCCTTCTGAACACAGGACGAGTGGCAGAGTTCACAGTGAGGGGGTGAGCCAAAATACCTTGCTGTGAGGCTGACCCCAATATTAGGGCTTGCACTTAAATGTGATGGCCCAGGGTTAAACATCTCTGCTGTTAATCAGAGTTCTGACAGAGCTCAGTTTTGGCAAGAGTCTCCGTACATCAGGCTAAATCCCAGTTCATGTCTCACATTTCCTGAATCTAACAATGCTACAAAAATACAATAATCTGACCGGAAAGAAAGTTAAGCATTTTCTCCTTTGTTGTTGTTAGGAACATAGGATTAATTTATGTATGTGATGTGGCTTCAAATTAGTATCATTATAGTTCCTTAGCAATAGTTCCCTCAGTTACCTTTAAAAAAAAAAAGTAATGAAACTTTCAAGTTATAGTTTTCAGGTATATGCATTCTTCTCAAGTTAGTAGCAGAGCCAGTAATCAGTAATTAGAATTTGGATACACTCAAACTTGTACAAGCAAAAGTTTAGTTTCAGATTTTTCTGCTTCAATGTACCTCAAACGTTGTTAGTCCAGCACTGTCACCCCAGCAATTTTAGACAATGGCTTCTTTTTAGTCCAGAATGAGGCTTGGCCCAGGGGAACTCTCTGAAGTCAAGGGACCAAAAAAAGTGACCTATGAACTATTGCATGAGCTTATGGCAAAAATCCCTTGAGAGAAGATTTGAACTCTTCCACTAAATAAACACTTCCATACTTCCTAAAAACATTTTTTTCCAAACACTCAATACTCTGCTGGTTATTTGCTACTTAAAAAAACCTTAGAAACACAATTGTCTAGTAAGATCACAATCATTCAAGAAGAACAAGTATCAAAACTGGAAAATACAGAAAGGCATTACATTTGCCTGTTTCATAAGAGTTTGCAAAGTTCAAGAGAATGAAATAACCTGAAAAGAAATGCAGTAGTATTTAATAATGGCTCCCAGGCAGTCTCAGGTATAGGTATAAAAACATTCCAATTTTAAACATTACTAGCAACAGCAGGAAACAAAACAAAACAAAACAAAATAAACAAACCACAAAACAACTGTTTACAAACAGTTGGAAACTACCACTGCTTCTTCTCCTACAATGGCTGTACTTGGCCTTCTGTTTCTTGCCCATCCCTGGAAATTTTGCCTTAAGTTTTGTTCATTTTCTAAACTTCCTACAAACAGTTTTCTTGAGCAATTTTATATATAATGGAAGATGAACTCAGACAAATAAGGTTCAATGTAGCAAGAAAGATTCTAACTGAATGCAACACTAGAGTTTAAAATGGATTTGGAAGTACTTGAATTCCTTGATTGGATTTGACTGATTAAGGAGATTGTGTCCTTGAGCATTACTGTGACAACACCAGCAAAAGCAAATTAGAAGGAACTTTGTTATTCTCCTGTTAAAATCTGTATAATTCCAGCTACTGTGCTGTAGTAGTAGGTAATATTGACAACAGACGAACATATTGACAATTCTAAAGGGAAAGACATATCATAGAAACAAATATGACAAGAATACTTATTCAGATCTGAGTATACAGACTAGCACTTCTGCTCTGAAATCTGTAACTGTAACTGTAAAGAGTTTATGTTTTAAGTAGACATTTCTTCCTTCTATCTAAATATCAGCCTGGTGCCATGCAAATAATTATAATTTCTCAATTTGTGCATGATTATTTAATTGCTGGAGCAATCTGAAAATAGTAGGAGCTTTGTTTCAAGTTCTTTAACTCTACAGGATAGCAAATGAAAGGTCTTATCCCATGATTGCTTTTGCATATACTGCTATCAAGACTATAGGTAGAAAGACCTACATATTAAGAAAGTAATGGGATGCACTGATTGAGCAAAATTTCCCTGGTTTCCTAATCACTCTGTAACATTCATTTGTAAGCACCTTTAACATTCCAAATAATTTTCATGCTGAAAGAAATTAATACAAGACATTTTGCAGAAAAAAATAATAATCGTTAATAGTTCATTGTTAATATTCACAGTATACGCATGCTCATAGTTTGATTTGTTGCTTGCTTGTTGTTGTTTTTTTAAATATAAAAGGCTGATGGATTAAAGATTATTTTTTGGGTGAGCTAACAAACAAACAAACAAACAGAAAAGTTAAGAACTTGATTAAAAAGATCTCCACATCAGTTGGTATTTTTCTAAGGGACTAGGATTGCTTTGGAAACACACACACACTTGAAACTTGGTTTCATTTGAAGGGTATAATTCCCAAGATGCTCAAGTCTAATCTGTATAAACTCACTTCAGAATTGTATCCCAGCAAGGAACCAGTGCAAATAAGCAACCCAAAGAGAAAGTCCTAATTACTTCATATAACTCAGCAGATGGAGTTAAGCAGAAACCACTTTTTCAAGTAGTGGAAATCAGCTGATTATCTCAGTTGTTATAAGACAGGCAATAAAATGATACATAGGTAAATTTCATGAAACTATTAACTGGTTTTGGCTAAAATTATATTTATATTCTTTTAAATTTATGTTAAATTTTAATTCAATTGAATCTCGTAGAAACATAAAAACTCATGCATATTTGTATCTATGCCCAGTGGACAAAACAGTGTCTGAAGTTGAAAACACATTTTTTTTTCATTTACAGTAATCATGCATGAACATAAAATATATTATAAACTACCGAATATTCACCCTCAGAAATAAGACTGAAAAACAGAGAGATAAATCCAAACTGCCAGAAGACCACATTGTTCCATAGGATGCGTCAAACTTTCAAGGTACCCACTTTATCCTCCAAATCCACTGTTCCGCATGTATCAGATGGAGTGAAGTATCATTTTTTAAATGAAAAGCTCCAAGCCCACTTTTGGATGACAGCAATAATTATTGGAGCATAAGCCTCCTTCAGCTTTTGAGCTATCTTTCTTCTAGACATGCAAGGTGTGGACCAACGATTGATGGAACCTCTGGCTTTGAAGGAAATATCTGGATGTCTCTTTGGAGTGTTATTTGGTAATTATTGGAGCTACTCGACAGTGAAAGAGTTCTTTCCTGATGAGCAGGCACAACAGTCTTAACTACAGCTCACATATCTACTGGAACTTAATCTCAGAGACATGATTGTATCCTATATCCATGCATGGATTCTCTGGACAAAGACAGTGGAATTTGTTATCAAATGACTGCAAAATTAATTTGAATTCTCTAGACAATCCTGTTTAAATGCACAACTACTGCCTGTAAATTTCTGGGTAAACCTGATACTAGTGTACAAAAGAGATCTGGACATACTGGAGAGAGCCCAGCAAAAATGGTTAAGGGATCAGAGCACCTGACATACAAGAAGAGGCTGAGAGAGCTAGAACCATTGAACCTGGGGAAGAGACAGCTCAGGGGAGATCTTACCAATGTGTATAAATACCTGAGAGGGGTAAAGAGAAGAAAAGGTGCCAAGAATCAGACTGTTCTCAGTGCTATATGATTAAAGGTCACGAGGAAATGTGCAAAGAAAATTATGGGCAATTCCATTTAAGCATAAGCAAAACCAATTTTTTTTACTGTAAATATGATTGAAGACTGGAACTGAGGTTGTGAAGTTTCCATCCTAAGCAATATTCAAAACCCAGTGCACACAGCCCTGAGCAACCTGCTCTAGCTGACCTTGCTATGATCAATGAGGTTGGACCTTCCATCTTTAGAGGTCCCTTCCAACCTCAAATATTCTGTGTTTCTATGGTACTGTAAAAACTAGACATTGCAGATGGCTACAAGAAATGGAGTAAGAAACAGGGAAATGTATACACACAAGTTTTAGCTAGTGAGCAGCTGTGATTACCAAGACAGTTTCTTCTTTCTCCAAACTGCTGGTAATTTATGCCTTTCTGCCTTTTTCTCATTCCACCTCTCATTAATATATTTTACAAACAGTGTCATAGGTCACATTTGCCAACTAAAATTCTCAGTCTTGTTACTTGGTACCTTTGTATTGCTTTGTCTTCTCTACTTAGATTTTAAACATTTGGGACAGACAAACTCAAAACTTTATGAGATCCCTTTCAAATGACGCAACTAAAATTATTATTCATATTTTGGGGAGGTAAGAGGGGGAAACGAGGTGCTTTCCATTTCTGCAAGAAGCTGATATTTGAGAGGAAAGAGGCATTAAAGAAATTTATTATTATTATTATTTATACTACAGAGATGAGGCTGAAAAGAACTGAAAAACACTTTGGCGCTTTTCATGTTTTAGAATAGAAACAGCTTAAAAATTCGTTTTCCTTAGTAATTAGTTACACAGTTTAAAAAAAATGCAAAAAAAAAAAAATTACAAACAAGAACATTTTTTGCAGATTTTTCCCAGTTTGGTAATACTCCTCAGTTAAAAGTCCTCCTACACACAGACTGAGTGCCATGTATCTTACACTGATTCGGGATTTTAACATTTCATTTCTAAAAACATATCTAAGAAGATATAAACAATTCATATAGTATATATTTTTCTATCAGGGGCTGTAAAATACACGCTTTACCTTCAATATAATAGGATCGGCTCATTAGGCTCATATTCTGTAAACAGCTTGGAAATGTATACCAAACAAGTCAGTGAAAATTCATACCCAGAAGCAGATGGTGAGAATAGCAAAGCTAAGCAAAGAGACGCTTAATTGCACATTCTATCCAACTAAGCAAAACGGTAGTATTCTATATTCACACACGTTTACTTTAGAAAGGAAACCAATGCTTCAACACGCAGGTTGAGGCAGGGAAGGGCACTTTTGTGTCATTCATCAGGCCAATGACTACTTGGAGAATTGCCACCAATTAAGCAGTATTCGTGTACAGCTGGCACCAACTTCACAGAGCTGCATGCTATGTAAAATTTCATGGCTTGTTGTCTTGCCAAAAGCAACACATCTAATGTTTTTTTCTGTTAAATTAAAAATCAACAAGAGATTTAAAGATGGTCTTTTACAAGTAGACAAGTAATTCAATTTACTGTAGTACAGTTCTTGTTTAAGATGAGCCAAATTAAAAATGCCCAGAAAAAAGTGTGAGAAAAACTTATTACGGTAAAGTTTTAAAATTTTACCTATTTATCTACCTCAGTAATAATCAAAATGGAAAGAAGAGCAAAAATCTTTGTCAAAGAAGAAAAGGAATACTGACAATAGAACATAGTATTTCATCCACGAAAACAACTGTACAGTCACTGTAATAACCTTTACTACACCCTTCTCCTAAACGTGTGATCATCTATTTCATGTTGCTTTTTTTTTTCCTTAAACTGATTATATCATTGATGTAATTTAATATTTAATATGAATAAATTTGATATCTACAGAAAATAAGGAAGACAGTTAAGACCTGGTACTGTGTATGTCCAGAACACAGTATTTTCCCTATTTCCCTACTTTTACTAAATTTTTGATGTAAGAAATTAAAATAATAATACAATAGTAATGCATAATAATGAGTAATCATCATCATCCTTTCCCATATGACAGGAGTCAGAGAAGCTTCAAGGAAATAAAAGGTACAGTTTTAAGAGGATTCAAAATTTCCAAAATTAGTATTAAAATACAAAATTATTCTGTGGAAGGAAAGAAGTCTTATCAGCTTTCATAATAGCTCAGTCATGAGGCATTAAAGTTTACTTCTTACCCTTTCAAACCATATAAATGTAGATTTCCCTTTAAATGGGAACCTGTAAGGAATTTAATCTATTACAAGCCAATAAGGGTTTTGGGAAAAAAAATTGCCTTAAGAGCTTCAATACTATTACCACCAGACAGACAATGTCAACTCCCTGAGGGTCACAAAAAAAACAACCATGTAAACTGTGGCAGAGAAAAAACAAACAAAAGCCAAACAGATACAAATGTCACATTGAGGACTGTTGTTTGTTTGTTACCTTCTAGGTGCTCCATCCTCGTGTGGCTGAATAATCACCACTTTTACTGTCACTGATGTGCGTAAAAGGTCAATCATTTGTTCATGAGTCAAAGTTGCCACAGCCACTTTACAGATTTCAACCAGGCGGCTCCCTTGCCTTAAGCCTGCTTTCCATGCAAAACCAAAGGGCTCCACATCTGCCACTATCCCTTCAAAGTTCACGTGGAATCCAAGTTGGCCCAACCCATTCCTCCGAAGGGTCATTTCTGTGGTTTCACATCCTCTGGTCACTATCTATAAAGAAGTATCAGATTGTTAGGACACTCATTTCTTTGGACAGGCAAAGGTCACTTTTCAAACCTTGTAAAACCATGCATAGCTTGGCATTTATTATCTTCAATAAACCAATGTTAACAATAATTTTGACATTTGTAGTTGAAGGTTTCTGCATAAAACAAAGGGAACAGAACACTTCACAAAATTAAAATCTTACAACCCCAAAGCAAGCAGCTGTCCTGTGTTAAATTCCTCTCCCCCCAGCATTAACACAACACCATTTATATCTTATTGAAAACTTAACAGCTGCTTTTGCTTCAAAACACAAAGCAAGCAAAATGCTATCCTGTCAGTTATTTTGTTCTTGTGGGCTGACTGACTGCAGGTGTGCAGGCATTTTTTCTTCAGTATTAGGCAGTATTAAACTTGAGATATAACACGAACCAAATTGAGCGAAATGCTTCAGTTCTAGCAGCATCTCTTCTACAGATTTTAACAATTAAGACCATTTTGATTTATTTTCACTTGTAGCCAGGTTCCTAACTGCTACTACCTCTACACGTGGACATCACTGAAATGGGGTAAGATTTTTCATCTCACTGGGAAAGTTAAAAACAAGACCAAGTTTCCTCGTATTCAATTAAAATTAATTTTCACTATATAGACTAGCCCAAATCCTTCAAATACAGATTTTGTTAAGCAGGCTCATTTTTACATATAATGTAATAAAACCTCAACAGTTTTGCCCTCTAAACCATGATCTTACAACATTCCATGTGCTAGGATACTTTGCCAGGTACAGCTGACCAAACTCTAGTGCAACTTTCAGGCTAAATTCAGGAGTTACTCTCATATTCCATGGGTGTCACAAAACCAGTACAAAGCTAAGTATTAGCTACTGTAAGGCTGCTGATCTGAGGGAGCTGGCACATGCTCATGCTTTTAACCTGAGAAAATGAAAATTTTAAACTCTTCATAAGTTTCCCTAAATTTTTGTCACGGATTTCCAAAATACATGCAAAACTTAGTCACACAGCGGAAAGAACACTCTAAGAAGAGTGTTCATTAAGAGTGTCTCTTAATGGGAGTCCCATTGAGGGATGGAATTTTATCCTTATTGTATCCTTTCAAAAGCACACAGCTTTTTTTTTTTTTTTTTTTTTTTTAGTAGGGGAAGGAGGCAGACACCTCTCTGTTGTTATGTAACAACCACAGAACGTTGCAGAATAAATGCAACAGCCAAGGAATATGGATTTCCCCAACTCAGAGCGGTCAGAACATCACCTTTGAATTAAATAATTGACAGTTATAAGAGAAGAAAGATGAACATTTTTGCCATAGATTAAGCTAGTCCCAAAGCAAAGGTAAAAAGGATTCAAGGATTCCAGGAGATCAAGCCCTCCTCAAGCACATCCCCTAAGATGTGAAATGGCATATTAGATAGTAATGTCACACAAAACATAGTGCTGCTCCTCTTCAAAGTAGGTCATTCTGCGTACCTATTTGCTATTTCTCTGAACATATGGCTGTGCATGAACTAAGAGATGGCTTCTCTGAATGCACTCAACACAGATGAAATTAAAAGACAGAGATCCTCTGAATACTATGAAGAAGGCAAGGAGTATCTTTAGCTTCTAATGAACTTTAGCCTACTCAGAATGATGTCCAAAGATCCATTAAGCATTTTCATTTAATCCTTCTCTTAGCCATACTATATTGTCTAAAGCTCAGATCCATTGCCTTTTCTGTCATAAAACCCAGCCAGTCAAGTTCATTATATCATTTATTTCATTACTTTTCCTCCTCTCTACTTTTTATCACCAGATTTTCCTTTCCCAGTACATATCAGACTCTAGAATGCTAAGTCCAGGCTTTTTCTACTCGAGAACTTATTCTTTTGGTTCAAACCAAGATCACTTTGAAGGTTTTCACATCTTTGCTTAAACTAGATATTCATAGAGGTATCCTATTCATCTGGATAAAAGTCAGCTGTGTTCTGAGTTATTTGAAAGGGTTTTAAAGTATACATCTGAATTGTGGCATCAGAGTTTTAAATACTTCTGAGTAGTTATTATGGTCACCTCTGAGCTCCTATATCAAAATAGATAAGGAACATTCAACTTTAAAAAATTACTGACTTTTAGGAAAATATTTTTTGTGTGTGTTGTTGTTGTTTGTTTGTTAGGAAAAAAATATTCACTGAAAGGGATGTGAAGTACTGGAACAGGCTGCCCAGAGAAGCTGTTGAATTGCCAGATCTGGAGGTCTTCAAAAAATGTTTGTCATCGCTGCTGACAGCAGAAGTTTTCACTAGAAATTTGAACCTTTGTTCCACCTGTGTTAAATAGGTGGAAATTTTTATTGTCATTTAGCAATACATAATAGAAGTGAACTAAGCATACACTATTCTTCAGAAGAAAATTATCTGTGCAAGGAAAGTGAAGTTGAAGACCCCAGTGAAAATAATAATATAACAATAAGGAAAGGAGTCTAGATGTTCATCCATTGATGGTTCATAGTACTTTGGAAGAGAAGGACTAGAGGAGGATACTGCACTGTGCTAGAAGTGGGTGTAGGACTACAGAGGCACTGCAGCATCAATTGCTATCCAGTGTGAAGGTGGTAATGATTTCCATTCAGAACAAGTTTCTCTAATATAAACAAAACCATCATGATCTACATCACCTAAATCAAAATCAAAGGGCAAAGCATAACCACATGATGTAGATGCATCAGCAGTTTTACTTTAGAGCTCCTGTCAGTTCATTTGTACTGACTGGAATAGTTAGTTACAGGACAGGTGTGCTAACATGGTCACAAATGTCTGAAAATCTTTATCCAGTCAGCTGTAAAAACTGTCATTAATTGGTCTAGTTTTCTTTACTTTCTGCAGTTATTCAGCGTAGACAAAACAAATCAGCAGAACCACTTGTGGCAAATTTCTCTAAAATTCACATTTTTTTTATAAAAAGTCAAAGTGAATATATTTTACACATTAAGGTTTTGTGTATTTTTAAATTAAGATATGCTTCTACCTACAGAAGTGTGAATTGAGAAAGGCTAGAGCAAGAGAAAACAGAAGTTTTTCAATCCTGATTTCATTACTGAAACCTTTCAATCCTGATTTCAATATTGAAACCTTTCAATCCTGATTTCAATATTGAAACCATCCATAGCCTTGGACAAGTCTATCAAATTACTGGTATTCATTTTCTCATCCCTGAAAAATGGGTTGATAACTCCTCATATATTGCATGAGGATTACTGTTTTTATAGCTCTCTGAAGACTAAAGACAGTACTGAAGTACAAACAGATGACATTTTTAATTGTATCTCAAAGGAGATGTAGACAATTCTTCATAATTTTTTTAAGATTCCAATTTAGAAATTGTGCTTACTTCGAGTCTTTGAACAATTTCCCTTATGTCTTCAGTACAATTATCTGCTGCAGACAGAAGAATACATTCTCCTCTTTCATAAAATATTTTGATGCTCATTAATCCAGATGTCCATCCAATAACATCTCTGCAGGAGCAGTTAAACACAACATTTTTTGATTCCTTTTCAATCAACATGATAAATTCATTGGAGATTCCAAGGAGACATTCAATGTCAGCAGACTGGCCAAAATCTCGTGCGATCACATTCCACATAATTGCTCCAACACTGAATAAATGTGCATCTTTCCTTGGTTTCACTTTTTCCTTTTTTTTTGCACCTAAGGTAATGAAGCTAAACTTTGCTGAAGTATCCACCGTAGCTGTGGTAACAAAGTTTTCTGCCAGATCTTTCAAGTATTCTTGACGTGTCCTTGTGGCCATGGCTCGAAATTTTTCCGACTTATGTGCTGCATTTTCAGCATTAATAACTTTGGCTAAAAGAAAGTCCCTAAAGACTGCTGACTTGGGGAAGGTTACTCCTTTGGGAATGGGTGGACCAAATGGAGGTACATCTTTTGATCTTGAAACACCAACACTAGAAAGATGAAGAAAATGCAATGGTTAATTCCTTTAAGAAAAGCTCAGAAAGTAAGTAGTGACCTGTTCAGGCCAGTTACACAGACGAGTTTAGTTTTGACATGTCAGTTTTCAGATATTTTCAAATAAAACTCATTGGGTCATCTGTTTTAAAAATGCCTTTTTTCTTTTAAGTGTATAAAGGACATTGTGAATATAATCACACAAATAAAGAGGTTGACTTGAAACATAGAGGTTTCAAGGCTGACTTCTTAGGGTGTCAGTGTCTCTTCTGTTTAGTGGAATAAATTTAAAAATCCTTTGCAAGATATAAATGAGATGCAAGATTTTAAAAAATGATTTAGATTCACCTATCATTTTCAGGTTTCACAAAGTTTCATTAAAACTGTGAAAAATATGAATACAAACAGAATTGATTTCAATACTTATACATCTTTGCAAGGGTAAGGTGTGAATACAAACAAAAAGTATCAGTGCAAAACATGTTGGTAACGGGAGCATTTTGCACCACTTTAAAGTGCCTATTCTAAGTTCATAATACTTGCAATTCTTTATAGGGACAGTTCACAGCAAGATGTAAAGGGAAATGGAAATATTTTTTCCTCACTGACACTCAGTTATACCTACAATTGGTATAGATGTAATGTATTTTATCTGTAAACAGGATTTCAAAATACCATGCAAACTATGTACAACTACTACTAGATTGACTGAAATGCATTCACATTTGGGATGATAGACATAATTTAGTAATAGAAAAATGTAACTTATGAAATACATACCATCATGTAATAGTAAGCACAAAAGAGTTACTAAAACAAAACCAAGTTTTAGAAGATATGACAAGCAATGAGATCCAACCTCACAAGGTACTTTGAATTCCATTCTAAAAAAATAAAGTATAACATTCATAGCTGCTAAATCTGTGCCACTGTCTTTGAAGTCCTTGTCATTATTTGCACGATTCCCATATGCTCCCAGCTCAGGTAACCTTGCTAGAATTCATGATGCAATAACTTAACTGTGAGTTAAGGTGAACTGAAATTTGAGATGTTGTTACGATCCCCCAAAACTTCTCATTCAAGTTATTGACTCACCCTGGTGCCGTGGTGTCATATGGTCATACTCAGGAATTTATATACATTAACAGCATTCTAAAGTATTTTGTTTTAAATCACTTTCTTACTTCAAAAAAGGAAATGTATGATGCATATTCTAAATTAATTTCCACAAGTCTGACTGGAAATCTTATTTTCACTAATATGTAATATCCCATTTTTGTGCTCATGAATCAACAACACAGTTCTGCACACTCATTTAAGTCTACAAACAGTGCCCTATTAGTTTAGATGTGTCCAAGAGAGACAATGGGGCTTCAAACTCATAGAAAATGAAGCAGAGATTTTAAAATTGTATACATGGTATCTCTACAAAGTACAAAACTGTTAGAAAAAGCAGATCCATTGCATACTTAACAGCAAACTTAAATACTTATAAGGTTCTACTCACCTATAGCACACATTTTCAGTACAAGGATTATGCACTTTGACAATGACAAATACATGTTGAAAGTGGGAACGAATATTTTTTGGAGTAAAAGGAAGCGCTCCTGGCTCTTGGAAGACAATTGTAACTATGTCATTTCCTATATGCCTTTTCCTTAGCAGCTAGACAAGAAACATGCATTGAAAAATTAGTTATAAAAAAAAATCAATAAATCACAATGTCTTAATTCTGGCAAAAACAACAACAATAAAAAAACTACAAGTGATTCTTAATTTTTCCTGAAATAACTTTCAATTAATCATATCCTGGATATTTACCAATAAAGGGTATCAGGCGAAATGGAAAAAAAATAAAAAAAATAAAAAAGGAAAAAAAGAGCAAAGTTTACAAAAACACTAATGAATTTTCCCACATCCCCACATCAGCTCTGTATAACTTCAGCTCGTTTCTCTTTTACTCTATGAAAACAGAATAAATGGTTTCTCTCACATCACAATTGCAATAAAAAACATTACATCGCTGGACATTTCTTATTATTCAGAAAGCTACACATTGATTCCTTTTTACAGAGTAACATCTGCTTCTATATAAAAAATATAATACTGCTTTTCTTTCTCTATAAACTACTTTCCCCTATTGCATTTTTATTAATCATCATTCTTATCATGATGATCCTTACAACATCAACTTTTTTTTTTTTAATAGATTATGATGAATACTTATCACAAACTTTAAACAATTGCATACTTGAGGAATAGAGCTGAGACAAATATTCATGGAGAAACAATAGCTATTTGAAACTCATTTATTGATTTAAAAACTGAGATAGCTAGTAGTTTACTTTTTAATCCTCAAGATACACTTAAATTAATACTTTAAAGTACTAAACTATTATTACAGTCTAAAATTTAAAACCTACCAAACTTATTCAGCAATAAGGGACCACTTCTCTCACCACCAAAAAAAACCACAGTAAAATGGCATTCACTTTCCTAATTGAAAAATACCGTACCTCTCAAATATTTTACACATTTACTATTATTTTTAAATAACCTTGCTTATAAAACATCCATTTATATTACTAGACGCAAACAAGTAGTCTGACATCTACTAGGATGTAAATACCTACCTAAAGTCTGACAAGGACCTTGCACTTTCAACTAATAGCATAACAGAGACTTCAAGTTCTACCTGAGCTCTAATTTAACTAAAAAGGATGCAAGAAATCCTTTAACTAAAGGAGCAAGGAAAAATTGTACATCAAGCTCGTTTTATAGAATTCAATCTTTCCAAAAAGGTTTGTTTTAGTTTTCTCAGTTCCATTAAAAGTCAGTATTTCAGCAATCAACAGAAAAAGCTAAGCTGCATATGCTAAAGCCTAAGACCCATAAGCGTTGCATTACATCTCCTAAATAATAGAGGATGGTATTCTAAAGGTAGTGAGAAGGGCCAAAGCTAGTGCTTAAACCACTAGCATATCTATATTATTTTTAAAAAGACTTCTGATTAAAACTAACACATAGAATAGAAAGTATTTGGTGTTATTCTGTCATGTGACTTGGTCATTTTTTTCACATTTTAAAGATTAAAATCAAAGTAACTGGCTATTTGAGCAGATTAAAATATACATCCTCTTGCTGACAAATTGCTCTATAAATTATGTGGAATTGATCACAGAAATAAGTGCATCAGGTACACTTTAATTAGAGCTAGTGAACACTAGTTCTACACTTTAATTAGAGCTAGCTAGATCACAGCAGTGAAGCATAAGTTTAAGAGCTTATTATTATCTCACAGGTTGGAATTTTCACTGTAGTTAAATTTGTAAGACACTTTCCAATTACAAGGTAAAAGGTGATTCATTTCTCCTTTTGTTATGTAAATAAATCTCTTTACTTTCTTCTCACTACAGAAAGTGCCTCATGCCTATACCTATATCTTTCCACGGAGCAATGTTACAAAAACTAGAAAGCTCTCTCCTGTTTACAATTACATAAATTTCTCAAGACAATTGCTGTTTTCAAGAATACTTTCTGCTTTTGTAGAACTCTAAGAGGTTCTGCTGGCCACCATAGGTTGCTCAAACAAGAATAGCACTCACATAGTAAGAGATATATTTTAGAAATGTTTGAATTTGTACTAACAAAATATCCTTTATAAAATGATGTCAGTATTCATATCCTACATCTAAGCTACTGTTTCAAGAGCTTAAACATTTACAAGGCACAAAAATGGTAAATAGAAAGTCAAGTCATTTTTAAGAACCTTACCAAGCTTGCTGAGATCTTAGTGACTTCTTCAACATTTTAGAATAAAATTCATGTAACATTATTATAAATAACTGTCATGCATAGGTGGTCAGTGAACTTACACAATGCAAAGCACAGTCCTAAGTCTGTGCACAGAGAATCATAATGCAAAGAACTTGAAAGGGAAGGGAAAAACTGGGGTGATCGGGAAGATGGAAAGAAGTGCTCTGGATAGGATAAAGGAATAGGAAAGAATAAGGTGGTCAACGGATAAGAAGGAAGGAACACATACTTCCCTGGGAAATGTGAGTTAAGGATAGCATACCGAAAATGAAAGAGGAATTGATGGAAACTGGAACTAAGCAAAAAGACTTAAGAAACTCTGATCTAGTTTCTATTCTATAACCTATATTTTCATCCCAACTTTCACATCCTTTTTTTTCTCCCCCCTCAGGTTCTCAGTTTCCCCTTCCTCTCCCATTTTGAGGTCTGCTCAGGCTGGTTCCCTCCCTCTGCCTTTCTAACATACTCTAGAGATTCTCATGCCAATGCAGAGCACAAGAGAAACTCTCAATAGGGTCCACAGATTATGGAGGATTACTTACAGTAAGGAGATATCAAACACTCTGACATCATTCCAGTATCAATATAAATTGGCACAGTAGAATTTGAAAAACAACCCAGCCAAGTATGATAGGCAGTCAACAGGAAACCAGTGAAATTTTACTTAGAATACAAGAGGGAGTCCAGTAAGGAAAATAGGTTAGAGAAGCAGAATCCATTAGATTAAAATTAGTTACACCAAATAATAAACTTTGAGATTTTAACTGCAATACTCAATTCTTAATTTTCAGATATGCATCTTGGGAAAAGTATTTACTGTCACAAAACAGCACATTTATAGGTGATGCACAGCCATAAGTATCTACCCACTTGAGTGGAATATTATTTATCTTGTCCAATTGCAAAACAAGAAATTCTTGTTGTTATACCAGTGAAAAAGATATTCTTCATTCAAATAAATGAAGAAATGTTAAGAGTGAACTAAGAAAAAAATTTCAAACTTCTTTTAGCACATTTCTAAAATTGGCTTTAAAAAGTTCTAATTTCAATATTTGTTATTAATCTGTACAAAACCCAGAAACAATCAAAAGACACTGCTCAAATCTAGTGAAACCAAGTCTGATATAACCCACATAACCAAGCATATGGTTATCTCAAACATTTTAGCAGTAGGTTAAATTCAAAAAGTTTGTTTCATTCTTGCATATGTTTCATTTAACTTTTCATCAAACCAAGTGAAAATTGATTATTTGAATTGATGTGGATTAATTAGGTCTAACCATGTTTACAGAAGCAGACTACAAATGTGTGAGTGGGAAATTTGCAAAGGAATCATTTGGAAAGGGAATTTGCAAAGGTAAAGTTTAAAGGAGAAAGCCTTGAACTATGACTTGAAAAAACGCCAGGCAAGGAAAAGGAAATGGCCACACCAGGGCTGGTAGTCTTTTCTATCCTAGGGAAGGAACAGCTGTCTTGAAAGTTCCCAGCCTATGTTGCAGCCAAAGTAAAAATTACCTTGCTTTTTGGATCTCCTGCTGGCTCTAAAACTAGAGGGATGTCCTGATCAGTGACCAAGCAGGGCGTAGTTATGTCCTGGAAGAAGCAACAAACAGTTCTGGTGTGGCCTGGTTTTGGCTTACAGGTATGTGGAATCTAAGAAAAGCTCTGTGCCTGCTCATTGAAGGTCTTACTTCCAGATGATGAAGAGTGAGGGACTCAGTATCTTGTCCAGTCATTATCAATCAAAGGACATATGTATAGGGTGCAATTATTCATTCATTGAATAATTATTCATTCAATGAATATTCAGTGGGGGTCTTCATTGCTAATAGAATCCAAAAGGAAAATTATCATAGTCCCTAATTTCCCCTTACTAGGCTACATAGATGTGAGACAAATTCTGAAGAGACAAACAACATTCACATTCTATAGCACCTGTAAGTGTGTCTCTGTGTTGAGCACAACTGATGCAACTGCCACTGGGATCTTCAGCATCTAAAATGGCTCAAGGAAAAAGACCTAATCCAATTTTATCCTAGCTTGTGAAAAATAACATAGTTGATAGATTTCACATTCCAGTATGCATTTTAGAACTATACTGTAATGGAAGAAAATTTAACAATGATTATATAACCTTTTTGAACATTAAGGTTGGCTAAATCCTGGTTATTTGGGTGCACTTTATTAAGACAGTGTCCATGCTGTACAAATACCACTAGATCCCAACACCTAAAATAATGCGGGGGGTCTTCAGATAGGTATACTACTTGAACCTGAAAGACTGCCACATTATTTTAATCCCAAGATAGCGATGAATAACAACATGCTGCTTCTATTAAATATTGAACCTGTTAAAGTGACAACGATGAGTGCTTGCTAAAACACTGTGGAAAGGAACGTTTGTTGCTGGGGGAAACCATGAAGTTAAAATTGGAAGATTTTCCTATATACAAGAATCAGCACCTATCTATAAAGGACACGTAAGGAAACGATGAAAATGAAATGAAAGCAAAGGAACAAGTGAAAGGACAGTAATAGGGGGTGGCTGAGCAACACAGCAATGAGGATGACCAACAACAAACAATTATGAAAATTAGTGAAATAGTGTCAAGAGGATATACCATTCTCATAAACAAGGGCAAGTCAAGAAAGACAATGATGAAAGTAACAAAATCCAAGTAAGGTCATATTTACTGTCACTGCCTGTGCTAAACTATGAAAATATGCATTATTCCCTTTCAAGGCAAGCTCATTCAGTGTATTATATCATAATAATAATAATAATAATAATAATAAGTGTATAAATTTTCCTATTTACATGTTATTTCCAGTCAAAGACCAACAACTCAGTTTTCTATGACTGCAACAAGTTCTGCACTAGTACCTTGCTAACTTGTAAAGTCTTTTGTAAATAAATATATAAATTAAAACTGGTTATTTGAAATACATCAATATTTTTGGACTCTACCATGATATTTCCTTCCATTGTATAATCCTCAGCCTTTAAGTTATTAAAAACATACAGTATCTTAGGAAAATCAGAACCGTTTTACAAATGTGTAAAAGTGAAATATTCTTGTGTGCAAATCAAATTAAAGACTTAAAATAAGAGTTAAACCATTATGAGTGATTACAAAGAGGGCTTACTAAATCAATCCTGTACAGTAATAACATACAAGTGAAAGTTCAGAGAAGTGGAGCAATCTCAAGTTAGTGATGACGATCCAATATATTGATCACCAGCTACTGGCACAGTTGGGGATGTGATATAGCTGAACATTCTGTCCTCTAAAAGCTACATGTTCTAAGATGTGATTTGTCTAAACATTCATATTATTCACATACTGAAGATTTTTGTATTTTTATTCCTAATTTAATTTCTTTAAACTGCATCTAAAACCTAACTGGAATGGAATAAAATTCACAGTTGTCTTAACTGTTCCCAAGAAACAATTCTTCAACAGTTCAGAACATTATGTACTGACTACTTAAAATACATTAATGTTATATACTTTCTTCCATTTCAATTTTCATTTATCCTACGTGAAAAAATTTAATAATTTCATCTTTTTGCCACTGCCTTGACACATCTTCCTTCTCCTGAGATCTACTGATACAAAAGATGCAAATCATACGGTTTAACCACAACTTCCGTATGCTTTCACAAAGAAAATGAGATAGCATATTTCATGACAACTCTCCAAAATGACTGAAGCCTTTATATCACGCACTGCAACAAGATAATATTCAAATAAATCCAACAGTTTTTTGTGGTCGTTTTGTTTTTAATCTGCAGGGTTAGAAAAACGCAGAGTGGAAGCGTAGAAAGTTTCTGAAGTTAAGTGTTAACATTGATATATTATACCAAATGTGCTTGTACTTTTTAATTTGGTCACACATCTCAGACAGGCAAGACAGAATAACCTTACTGGTGCATACTTGGGTTGCTGTGCTATTTTTTAGCCATCCTTAATGCTTTAAAGACATTCTGAATTACCACATAAGCAAAGAATTCTCCATGAATAAAGTTAAGTACACGGCAGTTTTCTGTCTTCACAAGCAGACACGTTGAAGGATACACCTAACCATTTATTAATGGCTAAGCTGATACATTAACAAAACATTTCAAGATCAATAACATTTAGTATAATCATTTAAAAATCTTATTGCTTACATATTTTAACCATAAGATTATTTTTGAGCTCTATTCCATGCAATGTTTAAAACATACATAGGGTGTAAATCCCAACCAACTTGAGAATAATTGATTGACCATGGGGAAATTATGCTGAGTAATAATACCATGAAATGGAGGGTATGGAAGTAACTTGATGAATTATAAATATATTATAAAAATCCTCTTTTTATTCTAATGTATTACACGATTAAAAAAAAAAGCAAATGTCTCATAAAAAAACATACAGCTTGAAATCAGTGTTACTTGAAAACTCAAACACCTCTAAAGTAAAATTATATTGAAAATGGGAAAGTTAAATAACATACCTGTTGCCTGTTATTGGGCATGTATGGAAGCATTGTTGATACATGAAACATTAACTCATAATCTTTATAAGTAGTATAGAGGGAATGAGTTCCTGTTGAATCAGCTGAAAATGAATTTAATCATAAGACGGTCAGTAAAATAGAACATTCATATTACTTTTTAGGACAATGTTATTTGCATGCCATGATTTAAATCTATTAATGGAATTTTAGACTTTTTTTTTTTCAACAGAACAAAACAGTTTGTATCAGCTAAAGATCTCTTTAATTTCATATTATGACACAGATGGATCCTGCAAGAAGTTGCCCAGAGACAGCTGTCTATGAGATGACCTTATTTTGAACATATTGGCAAGTACTTCTTAATATCTCATGGAAATAAAAATAAATGAACAAACATTTAGCTACTTAAGTAAATTTTATATGTTACATATTTACATATATTCATTATTTTACATGTCAATAAAGACAATGGACTAATTCCATATTTCACCAACAATAAAATACTGACACAGTGCTACTTCAAATCTCACAATAAAACACATAATGAAGATCTGACATTTCAAAAACATAAAATATGTACAGTATACATTGTAGTACAAGGCAAAAATAATTTTATTGGAAATTTTCAGATCTTTTAAAAATTGTTAAAACACACTTCATCTATGATATGACTTTTTATTTTGGAAGTTTAGTAATGCAATTCTCATTTCAGATTGTTTACCACAATTTTTTTTATCCACTTTCTTTGACATGTCTGCATTATTTAGGTAAGAATAATTAACTTCAAAGCAGGAGGTGGGGAGCAAGGTATAATGTCAAGGCAGTTATCATTTTTTCTTCCCTTTTTATTTTCATTGATTCATTGATTTCATGTGTATAATTTTATCTCTTCCACAGCAAAAAGCATCCTGCAGGTCTCTTTTGTCTCTTTTACAGTGTTCATTTATTCTTTTTTTTTTTTTTTTTTTTAATAATAGCAGTATTCCAAAAAGGAAGAAACTGTGTCTGGCTGTGTTAGCTCTCCTTTTCATAGCACACAAACATACACTTAGGTGTAACTGTAGTGCATATCTACAGTCCTAAATTTGAAAATATTTAGGTGTGGTTATAATTTTGGATATGTTCATATTACAATTGACCTCATCAGTTGTTTGTACAACTTAAAATTAATTCATTAATATTCATGTGTATGAATTAATAGTTTCATAACAAATAGGGAGCATATTTAAACGTTACTAAAAAAAGCAGCTATTACCGCACTCCTCTATTTTAAAATCCTTATTGAAATCAATTCCATTATAACTTTTCCATGCCATTCAGAAAGAGTTTTAAACACACAGAAGGAGGAAATCAAATATTTTATAAAATATAAATATCTGCCTAAACTACATTGATCTTGGCAACCCTAGTCCCTGATTTTTTTTTTATTTTATAATTTTAAATGAAGCTGAAGTATCTTGAACAGCTATTGCACAGCTATTCCCTTTAAATAGCGATTCAGAAAGGTAGATTATTTACCTTTAAATCCATGTTTTTCTTATACAACATTCTACTTAGCGGAGTACTTGATCTAGCATGCTGATTTTGGAAATGAGCTAGCAAGTTTTTTGTTTGAAATTTAGTCCCTTACATTATGCAAGATAATCTTTTCTAACTCAACAGATGTTTTAGGGAACACCTATTAAGACTGAATTTACAGAATGGTTGCTACTACAAACATTTCTTTGCTAACATTTTAGAAAAAAAGTTATACCTGTCCTACTGTTATACTGTCATTCTTTTGCACCGTGTTCTTTTCTGAATACTAGTTTTACTTCACAAAGTTTGAGAAAAATCAGCTTTTTAAAATAAATTCATGTTCATATGACTCATTTCAGCTTTTTTTTTTTCAGAAAAGCACTGTTTACTAAATGAAAGTGAACAACAATATTTGTCTTAATTGTATATAACTAAATTTGTAACATTTCTTCAATTTCTTTCAGTTTATTTCTCTCTTTGCAGGCTTGAAGTAACATAATTAAAGACTGAACATTAATATTCTCATTTTAATGTTCCAATAATAGTATTTTAATTCCTCATTTCTAGTTGACTGATACGCTTTAAAATATATAATACACAAATTATATAGAAATGTAATCAGTAAAGTTTCCTCAAATTTTCTGATTCTTTGATCTAAGAATTCAGAATCGGATGATATTCAAAATGCACTAAATATGGGCAGAGAAGAGTTTGTAATTAATATTCCATTTTTTTTCACATCTGTTCTGGGTCTAGACAGGATGGAGTTAATTTTCTTCATAGGAGTCCATATGGTGCTTTTTCTATATGTGACCAAAACAGTGTTGATAACACATCAATGTTGGCTATGGCTGAACTGTGCTTGCACAGCATCAAGGCCTTCTCTGTTTCTCACACTGTCTACCCCCTCACCCTGGGAGTAGGCTAGGTGTAAGCAAGAGTTTGGGGGGGGACACAGCAGGAACAGCTGGCTCAAATTGAGAAGACATTCAATACCCTATAATGTCACTAGTAAAACTAGAATGAGGGTTGTTTTCCCAAGGCAGCTGTTTCTCAGAGACTGGCTGGGCATGAGTGTGCTGTTGGGAAGTGCAAGTGATGCCTGTGCATCACTTAGGTGCTTTCTTGTTGGATTGGTTGAGTTTTTTTTTGTGAATTCCCCCACCCTATAACTTATTAAATTGTCTTTATGTCAGCCCACGAATCTTTCCTCATTTTTGCCTTCCCAATTCTAGCCCTCATCCAACTGGGGAACAAGTGAGTGGGCAACTGGTTGGGGGCTTACAGACCAGCCAGAGTTGGCCCACCCCAAAACATTCCACATTCTACATTCCATAAAGAACGGATCACTTACCAAAATACTAAATAAACAGACAAGCAAAACCAAATCAAAACAAAAACACAACACAACACACAGCAAGTCAAGCATTTGAGAACAGAAAAACTTAATAAATGCAAGCCCTTCAAAACTGAGCAAGAAATATTACAGAAACATGCCTACCAAAAGTGTGGCTACTAGAGATGAAATTATTGCACTATTCTGAACCTTCAGGCAGTCAGATCAATGTATTCTCCAATTATAATTATGACACACTGTAACACTTGCTGTGCCTTTATATTAAAAAAGGAGTATAAAAAAAAAAAAAAACAAAACAAAAAGATGATAATTAAGTCAGTATTTTATATTTAATATAAAACTGAAGACTACATTTGTGAACTCTCTTAATTCCATACTGCTTGTTGTAAACTGTGCAAATTATGATAGGCCAATATAATTAACGGAATACAGCATTAGGAGAATAATAAAATGTTACTGAATGGTATGTAGGCAATGCCAATCAATAACATTTGTTCATACTGAAGCACAGCAAATTTATTGACAGATTAGTATATTCTCACATGTCAAAATTAGTAGGTGATATTTGGTAATGCCCTGGGTGAAAAAGCAAAACCACGCACCCTTTGCCCTTTTGAATTTTTCATCCCTATTTGTCAACCCATCCCACAAGTCTGACATCTGCAGTGTGTTAATATTTCCACATATTACTTTGAAAAGTGAAATATTAATCTGTACTATAACAGGATGCAATAGTCTCTATCAAGCCTGAATTTATTAATGTGAAACAAGTATGGATTTAAGCAAAGAGGCAAAAACTAATAAAATCAAACATAGTGCTCAAGCTGGTTGGCAGTGTTACATAACTGCAGCTTTCCCACCTTGTAAGTCATAAACTATAACAGTCTGTCATAGCATTACATTTATTTTTTTCACCATTTCCCACCATTACTAGAGATGGAGAACATAAGTATTTTCGAATTGCAAAGCTTGTCTCCCTTCATCGCAAAAGCATGACGTTTTCCACTAACTCTGAGTATCACATTTGCCACTGAAGAGTGGCCTATGGACAGTTTATTGGCCGGCCACTAATCACAAGCTACACACACTAGACATTTCCAAAAGTTTCTAATATGAATTCAGTTTCTCTTCTAATGCATACAGGAGAGGTGAAAACCCATCCTAGCCAGTATCAGTTTAATAACAGAAGGATAATCTTTTTATGACTACAACACCGCTCAGCAGTCAAGTGTACTATTTCAAAAAAGCAAAAAATCCAGATGTATTACAGTTAAATGAAGACTGATGACTAAGTAGCAAAAACATGCAAGAGATCCCTAATAACCAGATTAGATCAGGTGAATAGGTTGCAGGAAGAATAGAGAAGCTTGGAACTTATCTATTCCTAGATCTCCGTGACTCTCTGAAAGGCAAAAAGATCCCTTATAAGAAAAGATCTTTAGGTATTTCTCTCTAACTTTCCTTCTTGGCAGCTTACCTTTAACAATTCAAGCAACTTTTCCATTTGATTATAAGGACAGGTAGAAAATACACTCAAGTAACAGGATTTAATAGCTTAAAAAAATCTACTTGGCTAACAAAAATCTTTTTTTTACCCACAATTTACAGTAACTGTAAAAAAATAAGGATAGAAAGAAAATCGCATATTACAATAAAGTAGATGACCATCTAGATATCTGTAGGTCACAACATATAGTGGTCAGTTGTCAAAATCCCATTAAAACCATATTAAGCTTAAAGAACGAGTTAAGTTGAATTTAAAGGCAACAAACAGCAATGCTAATAAAGAAGTGTCAACACGTTCTTGTCTTTGTTAACAGCAATATATCAGTTCCTATTTTTGCTACAAAAAACCAGCAACACACACAAAAAAACCAGTTTGTACAAATAAATCACATTATTGCACTGCTGAACTGTATTACTTAGGGAAACTGAGAGACCTGAGGAAGTGGATAGTAATAATACATTGGTAAGGTAGATGAATGTTTATCAGTTACAGAAGGTTAACATGCTCACTGTGCAGGCATTAGAAAAGTCGTCTACGTGATAAAACTTGACTGTGAGCATGTGTGAGAAAAGAAAATTGAGAAAACTTGATTGCAACTCAGATATAAACCTCAACATGTATGTTGGTTAAACAGAAGCAAAGAAGTTTAGGTGAAATAAATAAAATGTTCCCTTTTCCTGACTCTGGATTTAAAATCATTTGTCTATTATTTTACCAGTACGAATAAGATGTTAAAATGTAGCTGTGAAATTCTCAAATGCATCAAAAATCACATAGTTAATATCATCTTAACTAAGTACAAGCAAATTAGATAAGTTGCTTTAATTTTCAGTTCTACTAATATCACAAAGGAAGTAAATAACCTTTCAGACAAGGCATGATATATGTTCATCTTCCTTATTTACCACATAACATTACTAATCAAAACCCAAGGTCAAGACAATGAAAACACATAACAGGATTTGCAGAAGATCAAATGGAGAATTGTAATTTCTACCATAGGTCAGAAACATAACTTACTTTTGTTATCTAGCTGAGCCCTGTATTTACTAAACCCTTTTAGCCGTACTCTTTGGCCCAGCAGATCAAGGAACTCCTCAAAAGCTGGTCCCGCCATCTCATTGTTATACATTTCTTCCTCTGTGCTTTGGCCTGATTTGCAGTAAAGGATACCAATCTTGTGTTGAAAACTCAGCTGGAATAAAAAAGAAAAAAAGAAAGGAAAAATTACAGATGCAAAGGAAATCAATACTAGAATAAATAAAAAATATTGACACTGTTACAATGTCAATTGGCAGAAAATATTGAAAAATGAAAACTTAAGTGTTCTAATTTGGGAAATGAAGTCGAACATGAAAAACGAACAAACAAAAAACCCGCAACATATACAAATCTTGAAAGAAAACTGAATTGACACTATCCAAATAGCTAAAAACAGTACTTGAAGACTTTTGACTTAGTTATCTACAGAAGCACCATCTCTACTGCATGTTATAGTATGAGGACTTTAACTGGTAATTTTTGTGAACTTGTGTTCTCTCTCAGATTAAAACAAGGTGAGTTTATTTTCCTTTATTTCTACCTTTAAAAACTGAGCTAAACCGATCCCTGTATGTGAACTTCCCGCTCTGTAAACTTTCTAATTACATAACAGCAGCCATTCAGAAAACCTGCTTCTCACAAGACATTGTAAAAACAGTCTCCAAACAATAATTTGTTTTATTGTTCAATAAATCTTTCATCTGCCCCATAAAGTTGTCTGTTGTAAAAGTATTATTCCCTATTTTCAAAGCTTTTAATATGTAAACACAAGCTGTCCAAAGTACAGCATACTTCAATCTAGAAATCTGATTTCAGTTAAGAGTTTTCTTAAATAAACTAGACTCTCAACTCTAGGATATTAATATATATATTTAAAAAAACATGATTATTTCTCAGTCAGAGCATTGTCTTGTTTTCTTAGCTTTTTTGTGTACTTAGGATGACAAACTGGGAACCTCCATGTGAATGTATTAGCCCTATTATTCTTAAGTGACAACTATTAGAGCTTCACAAACTGACAGAGACCATCAGTCACACCAGATTCCCTTAACACATTTGTCTATATACATGCTACTCAACTCTCCAGCTGTACAGACTTCTCCTAATCAAACTTCAGGATTAGTGTCTAAAATGTGTAAGACTGTATAAATATAATTCCTATTAGATCAAAGGTGACAACAACAGTCTGCTTCACGCTAGTCATACGTAACACGGTCAGCTGTGTTAAGTATATTATTGTAAAACTCCAGTTCACAGACATGCTACTGCACTGATGTTTTATCACAGCAATTTCTAGGAAAATTTGTAAGACTAATACATTGAATCAAGAAAATATACATAAATGAAAGAAAAAAGTGTCAAAGATATAATTCCAAACTATAATCTTTAATCTTCCTACTTCAATAAATGCTGCATTTCTCCACTTGAAGTGGAGAGCTGAGTATAAATAAGGCAGTTGCCAAGCATCAATTAAAACAAACAAAAAAACCATCACCATCCAAATCCTCAACATTCCTGGAATAAGAGCTTTACTTTGATTTTTTCTAACTTATTCTTTTGTGCCTTCTTTTGTGCTACTGTGCTACTGCTTTTTAAAGTTCCTCTTCAATGTCTCTGATGAAATTCAAGGCTTAATGGCAACATTGTTGGCTTAATTATTTACCTTCATGCACTACCAACAGATAAAAAAATCCCTAAAATGTCCAAATTAACAAAGATTTTTTGAAGGCCACAGACAGAATCACTAGAGGTGCCTCAGTCAGACCCCTAACCTCAGGGAAAGGGCTGGGTTGCTCTCAGCTTGCTCTTATCATTTCATTTTGATTGGCATATATAATAGTCATCTGGAATGCTTCCTTGTCTGAAACAGTGCCTGGGGAGAGTTAGGTATCTAATAAAATGTTCCGAATCGCACACTGGAAACTATTTATTCAGTGTAAAACTAGCATGAACACTTTGTGGAGGAAACTGGAAAAACTGCTCTTATAAACTTCAGATTATAGGAAACAACACTGTTACTTAACACTTCCAACAGAAAATTTAAATGATTGTAAGCACATTGCCACCTCTACCCCAACTCAGTGTCAAAAAACTTAACTTAAACCACAGGGAATTTAAGTTAATTTCCTTGACTTTGCATGAGAACAGAGGAATGGAGGAGTTAAGCACTTACTGAGCCATCAACAATAGCAGCAACAACTAACAGTATGAATGAAGGGCAAGTTAGAGAACCACTTAGGCAAAACGCTCCGTTCAAAAATAGACAGTCACGCTCCTTCAGTCTGTCCAAGGACATGAGTGATTCTTGAATTAGATCTTAAGTATCAGTATAATTCCAAACAGGAGTGAAGTATACCTCTATTCTCCAAACATCCTAGCATTTCCTGGTTAAAACACTGTACTAGGAGATGGTAAAGATGTGATACTGCCCAGCCTAGGAAGGAATTAATCCTAGGTTTTCACTTCACAGACAAGTATTGCAAATACTCAACAATTATGTACGAAGTTGATTCTACCAACACTAATATTCCTAAACAAGACAGCAGGTGCAAGCACACTTGCAATAATTTGAACCTCCGACTGTGTGCTAGGAGCACTCATGTCCACAAAATATACAGACTTAAACAAAGTGACTCAGCTGAGAATCAATGGGGCTTTGCAGAAACAGAAATCAAGGTACCTTTAGAAAGTCAATGCCTAAGAATGCTGTATGTACATGAGGTTTGGGAGCATCTTATATGGGCCATTAACTGATGTGAAATATGTCAGAATATCAAATGTCAGAATATTTAAAACAAAGTTTGCCAGTTTTGGAATGGCATTGCATGCTTATACAAGTCTAAGCAAAGAATTTCAGACACGGTTCTGATTTCGTGATTTCTAAATTAGAAATATTAGACATCAGAAAATGTCTAATTTAGCTACTTGGGTATATAATTTGTAGTAAGTGTGCACAGAAGTCCCTCCTGACTCAAACTGACCATGTTTAGTCAGAATTACTTACTACTGAATCCTGGCATCTTGTCTTCTTGTACAGTACAGACTCTTTATTGTGTAACAACAAATTGATGACTTACACCATGTGAAGACTTTAGAGTTTTTCTGGCAAGGAAACTCAATAGCAACTAAATATCCCTGCATTCAAAGTTCCTATTTTCTTTGGGCTTTTTGTAAACTTTGCTCTAGAGAAAAGCAAGCATTCCCAAAGGGATGTGAAAAAAAAAAAAACATAAATAAAACCATCAAAAACCATTATCAATAAACCATTAGCAGAAATATGGAGGGGGAATTGGAGAAAAAAATCCTATCTATATTGTAGATAAATTGTTGATTTTTTCTGTTAATTTAGGGTCAAACCTAATGCTGATCATCATAAACCATAACAACTTGGAATTACTTACATCCTCAAATTAAGTCAACCATCCAATGTCTATCTATTTTCTACTGTCATTTTAGGAACAGAGTTTTAGCCACACGTTTCATCCACAACCCACATTAGATTTCACTGAAAACTACTCATTTCTTTCTCTACATGTTTCACAAAACTGAAACAGTTATCAGTTTGCTGAAGGACTATGCAAATATTTAATACAGTTTTATTCAAAATGGTTATCATTCTGGTAATAGTATTAATCCTCTAGATCACAATTCATGACATTTCAGCCACTTGCCACTTTCAGCTACCAAGCGTAACTCTTTTTATATTTGGTTGATTAATAAACTGAAGGCATGAAGTACATAAGAGGATTAAAAGCATAAATGGATCTCATGCCACTTCTATGCACATCTTTCTCTCTATATTCAAGTAATTGCCTCACAATAAGCAGTATATAAGATACATTAGTATTACATTTTGCTTGCTGACAGCCCATTTCATAACAGGACTGATTTTTTCAGAACCAAGCACCCAGAATAAAATTCAGTGCTATGTACTGTTTTTTCTCAAAATTAAGAGTTTTACAGTTAATGATTAAAAATATACTGGTTGGTTCAATGGACAATCTCTGTTTCCAATTTTGAGGAAATGCTTAGTGAGTTTGGGGAAATATTCCACTGAGGTCAAATAAAGATGCTGCCTAGAACATCCAACCCTTTTAAGTAGTAATTATTATTTATTACATGAACCTAAACTCACTCTGGAGCTCAGACAGGAAAAACAGAGAGCAACAGGAGATTAGGAACTCTTATATTCAGAGGAGAGTGCTAATGATTTCCTTTAATGTTTTACAAGAAACAATGAAACAAGAAACAAACTGAAAAACACAGGAAAAAATGAGGACATTGGACAAAATTAAAATTAAATTCCAATTAAAAGTTCTCCAATGAACAAAAGTAGTAAAACATACATACACGACTAGCTTAATATTCCACCCCCAAAAAAGAAATTCTCTTTGTCTACCTCTGCTTTGTTTTAAGCAACTGTTACAGTCACAGGAGAAGATAATTCTGGTAGACACCAATATGTTTGACACAATCGCTACATTTGAAACTGAATAAGCATTAAAAATAGTTATATCACCATTATAATCAACTGGATTCATCAGCTGATTCACCTTCAACAGACAGATATTTGCATTGAAAATGCAATCTTCAAATGAACATAAAGCATGGTTTCTAAAATTGAACTAAAAGCCTTCATAAACCTGTCCTTCCAAATTATTCAGAGGCTTTGAATTTACTTATTAGTTTTTAATGAAGCAGATTCACTTTATTGAACCCAATAAACTTTATCATTTTTCTCTCCAAATTTAAAGCATATGAATATTTCATTGCTGGTGCAGTTAATTCATTACATAGTCTCAATCACAATTTCAGTTGTCTGAACCCAGAAGCATTCTATTCTACTAAAACTACTGCAAATTAATCAGAAAACTAGTGTTTAAAAAAAATGCAGAGATTTAGATGCACAGACTTAATATGTCACATCCTTTTTCTTCCTTACCTGTAAGCAGTATTAATAAAATATATTAGATGTGTTTTCATTTGCATTCAACATTTGTATACAGTAAAGGACAAAAAGGACAAAAAAGACTGTGGACTATTAAAAATTTAGTCATAATCTTTCTCCCACTCACAGGTATAAACAGAATCACTACCGTCTTAATCATTTTTAATAGGTTCAATATATTTAAAAGACAATTTGCTCAGAAATTCGCATCTCATTTTGTCTATGAAAACACACTCCGAGTAAATATTGGCAAAATCAAGGAAGTGATTAATTTGCATTAGAGATCCACGTTTTTCAATATTACCTTCATAATATTTAAGATCCCCCCTCCCAAAAATTGAAAAAAAAATAATTATTCTTTAAATAAAAGTCATATCCTACATACCCCTTGTTCATCCAATTTAAGCAGCTGTTCAGGTACTTTGGGTGAGTTGGAAGCCTGCCTCAGGCACTGAATGCTCAGCTCTGGTATTACATATTCTAGTACCTCTTTGAGAGGCAGACCTCTTGCTGTGCCATGCCTTGCAGTGGATGGTATAGCATCTTCTAAAATGGCTCCTCTAAGCGTAGTAAGCTGCAATAAAGGTACAAAACATTTTTAATTCTAATACTACAAAGGCTTAAGGATATTCAGGTTTTATAAAAAGCATTGAAGAAAGAGTATGAAGAAAGACATCCATATTTTCATTTTGTTAAAACAGTAAAAAGATTACAAAATGACTTTTAAAGTAAACAGGCTCTTATTGTCTCAGTGACATATTTGTGGCCAACAGGACTAAGGAAGTGATTGTCCTTTTGTATGTGACACTGGCGAGAGCACACCTCAAATACTGTGTTCAGTTTTGGGCCTTCCACCACAAGAAAACAGAGTCGTTTGAGTGTGTGCAGAGCAGAGCAATGGTGAAGGGATTAGAAAACCAGACTTATGAAGAGTGACCGAGGTCATTCAGTCTGAAGAAAAGGAGGCTGAGGGGGAGACCACATCACTGTCTACAATGAACAGAAAGGAAGATGTGGCAAGGAGGGTGTCAGTCTCTTTTCTGAGGTGACAAGCGATGGGACACAAGGAAACAGTCTCAAGTTGCACCCGTGTGGGTTTAGATTGGATATTAGGAAGAATTCCTTTACAGAGAAGTTGATTAAGCATTGAAACAGGATCTCTGGAGATATCTAAGATACATGAAGATTTGGCACTAAGGAACACACTTTAGTGATGGGATTGGTAGGTCAGGTTGATGGTTGGACTTGGTGATCTTGAGGTCTTTTTTCAACCTTGATGACCCTATGTTTCTAAGTTTATTGTTTAAAGAAATTCACTGATGATCTTATTAACTTATTCCAATTCCTAAGATTTTTTTCAAAAAAAGAAAAATAATTTCAAAACAGCAGAAAAACTAAAAATTATTAATTTTAATGTCATACTACCCTAGAAAACACAGTAGTTGAATGTGATGTTGGACAGGTGAGGTAAGCTACAACTAACGGTACCTTCATTTACCTTAACTACCTGTTTTTTAAACCAATCTGCTTTATCTCCACTGGATTTTGCAAAAAGGGACGTTTCTTAGTAGTGAGTCAGCTAAATCACCACTCTCCTCACACAGAGAGGCCTCTTTTATATGGCAATGAAGGAAAAACCTAGCCTTAAAAAAAACATTTCTACATCTGTTTGTAAAAGCACATGAGACAAGGCATCAAGAACACTTCCATGTGTTCTAATAGCAATAAAAAGCAACAGTCCTAAGGACAGTTAACATTGTGTTATTGTGTATTTTTATACAAATTAAATCTAGTTGCTGTCATAAACTAGAAATTACTTTTGCAACAGACACTAATTGGCTTGAAATAAAAATTATGAGAAATGCCCCTCTACAACAATCACCAAAGCTATTCTGCCAGATAAATAAAAATAATTGTCTTATTAACATGTTAATAGAATTGAATAAAAAAGTTCAGTTGGAAGGGACCTACAAATATTGAGTACAACTGCCTGACTGCTTCAGGACTAAGCAAAAGTTAAAGCATATTGATGAAGGCATTATCTTGAACACTGACAGGCATGGGACATCAACCACCTTGCTAGGAAGCCTGTTCCAGTATTTGACCACCATTAAGATAAGGCCATTTTTCCTAATATCTAAGTCTGAAACACTCTAGTGCAGCTTTGTGCCATTCCCTTGCATCCTATCATTGGTTACCAGGAAGAAGACTTTGGCACTTCTCCATTTCCCCTCTGCAGGGACTTGAAATATTCCTTCCACAAATTATATAAAGTGTATAAAAACAAACAAACAAAAAGCTTCTAAGAAAGTAGTCTGAAATAGAATACAAAGAAGTACACTTAAGTTGTAGTATAAACTTTCATATTTTTCCCCTTTTGTTTTCCATACATTTCTTTTCTAAATATTCTGTTCCTACAATTAGAACCATAACTTCTAGCAGCTCGATCAAAATTTATCTTCAGTTTAGTTGTTATTATCTGTTCTTATGTTTAAGTCTTGGAGATATGTTATTTCAGCCAACTTACCTTCTTTTGGATGCCTGTTGAAAAAGAAAAAAAAATTACGTAGCAGGGAAGAGGAAAACTTTGTTCCAGGCAAACATCTCTTTCCCATTAACGGATTTACTTTCCAAGTGAGCAACCTATCCCCAGACAAACAACCAGTATTCTCAGTGAACATTCCAATTCCTTTGCAGAATTACTGAAAGAATATTACCTCACTTGTCCTGAAAACTATCCGATAGTTGAACTGAGATCCTTCTTTTTCCTTAGCATCTTCAACCTTCTCCCTCCGGATGCTGACTGCTACAGGTCCAAGATTTTCATCTAATCCGAAGTAATTCTGGTGTTCTTTTGCATAAAAGTGAATGAAGAATAAAAAAGCATAATGAAACATGAATCTCCTAGAAAGTGTTCAAATCCCATTTAAAAATAATTGTAGCAACAAAAAATATTATTTACTATTAAAAGTAATATACACTAAAGCTGCATTTCTGAGGGACTTGACAACCTAAGAAAATGAACTGACAAAAGTCTCATGAAGGCCAGCATAGAACTGTACCTGAGACAGAGAAAGCCCACGAAATAGCACAGGCTGGGGAAAAACTCTGTTTAATTGCAGCACCCCACTACCTGATGGAGGGTTACAGAGCAGGCACAGTCAGACTCTTCTCCAAGATACAGAGACAAAGGACAAGATGCCACAGTCATAAGATGCAGCCCCTCACTGAGGTGAATCTCTGGCAGATTGCCAGAAAGGTTTGTGAATTCTCCATCCTTGGTCAGAAACTAGAGGGACAAGGTTCTGAACGAGTTGTGCAGAACCTACCTTTAAAGTTAGCGTTAAACATGGAATTGGACTGGAAGATTTCCAGAAATTTCCTCCAATCTGGTTTATGCTATAATTCCATGTTCCACCTCCAGCATTCTACCTGCATGGATTGTCTCCTAGTGTTAAACTAAAACTTGGAACCTTGATGGACAAATCGAACAGGATTTTACAGACCATAACAATATTAATTTGTGTGTGTTTGTGTATTGAGAGGAATAAGCAGAGGCCAAACACTTCCAAAATTAAAGCTTCCCAAAGCTGCATATTCAGGCTTTAACAAGGGGTAAATGTCTCAGTTAAGGTTTCTAAAGCCTTACATTTTGATGTAAATATAGAAAACAGTATTCCATAGTTACTAGATTTTTTTGGCAGCTGTATTACTGAGCAGAAAAATGCAAGCTTGGCAGATGTCTGCTAACTTCTTGTACAACATAAGAGATACAAAACTAAAGATGTTACGAACATATATTAAAAAAAAAAAAAAGATAAAATAGTTTCAAGAATGGGAATTGTAGAAACTGAAGAGGAGGCTGAGGGGAGACCTCATCGCAGTCTACAACTTCCTCGTAAGAGGGTGTCGAGAGGCACGAGACCTTTTCTCCATTAACACCAGCGACAGGACCCGCGGGAACGGGGTTAAGCTGAGGCAGGGGAAGTTTAGGCTTGACATCAGGAGGGGGTTCTTCACAGAGAGAGTGGTTGCACACTGGAACAGACTCCCCAGGGAAGTGGTCACTGCACCGAGCCTGACTGAGTTTAAGAAGCGATTGGACTGTGCACTTAGTCACATGGTCTGAACTTCTGGGTAGACCTGTGCGGTGTCAAGAGTTGGACTTGATGATCCTTAAGGGTCCCTTCCAACTCAGGATATTCTATGATTCTATGATTCTATGAAATTTGAAAATAACATTAGTATTGATATTGCAGGATGTGGAGAAAAAAATTTTAATTCAAGGTTGGTACTTTATTTGCTGTTTTTTAATATCAAACTATAAACTCATGAAGGTCTGTAGAATTTATTTATTGATTTAAAAGTTCCAATTGGAGATAAAAGAGGAAAATCAGTTCTGTTTTCTAGGTGTTTGAAGAGAGACAGTAAAATACTCCTATTTTTTACTTTTTCATTTTGAGGAATAGTTGCCAACATTCATTCTAATCAAAAGGTTTTACCTATACAAGACTGTGTTAACGTAAAAGATTGATAAGCTTTTAGGACATTTTTTCAGTTTGATATCAGCACACAGATACAATAACATTAAGAAATAGTTGCAAGCATTCCACAAATAAAAAGCACAGTAATAACAGTCAAGTCTTGAGGTATTATGAGGATAAATCACACAAGAGGAAAAGGACAACTCATGATGACATTTCAACATTTCAATTATCCTTAAAAAAAATAAAAAAAAAATAAAAAAAAACAACATTTTTTTCCTCTTCTCTTCGCATTCTATCCCTCAAAAATGTAGTTCATCAAAGGACACCATTAATAGATCAAAATCAAAAGATAAAATATTTTAGCTTTTGTAAACCTTAACTGGAAACTGAGAATATATTTTCCATAAACATTAACATATTTTACATCAGTCTTGTTGGATTTGGTTTTAACAATAGTTACAAAGCTTATAAATATGCAGTATAAAACTAGAGCTCATTTCAGAAGACTGAATTCCAAATCTCTCATTTCTTGAAAGGGAATGGAATAATTAGTGCTACACATGCCAGGGTGTTTCTTCCATGCATCTTAAAACAGAAATAAAACTTGTATGCTGACAAGTGCCAATTACAAAACTGTGAACTAAATCAAATATGCAGAAAGTTGTTTCTCTTTCACAGATATCTTGTTAAAGGCAAAGAAAATCAGTAGCATTGCATATATCTCTATATACAAGTGACTATTGTTTGCTAAATTTTCATTTCATCCTTCCACAATTATTTTGCTAAATTCAACTGTGCTATTAAATCTACAATTCAATGAACAGTCAGCTAGAGGAGCTCACTGTCATGGAATAGCATCAAGTAAGACTCAGCATGCATATAAATGTCATTTTTTCTTACACAGGAGATCAGCACAGCAGCAAGACATTTTGTTGCCTAAGGCAAAATGCCTGTTTTATTTCCTCTACCCACAATAAACTTCGCTTAGGTAAAAACTATGTTCAGATGGAAGTAATCTTGAGATTCCCAAAAGCCCGATCCCTTCAGATAACAGATACTGAAAATTGAGTTTTTGCTCTGTTTGCCTTGACTTGCTCACTTTCACTCCTAAAGAGTTTCTCCAATACAGATTTCTCTTGGGTAGCTTCTGTTAACAGCTCTATAAAAAAATACGTGGAACAGGGCATGGCTTACAGATAGCTGTAAAGCTAAGAGGGTAACAGCTTATTACTAAATATTAAATGCATCACAGTATTTACTCCTGAAGAATGCTACCTACAGAACAACTAACAACAAGGACAATAACAATTTACATTCTCAGTATTATACTGTATGGGATAAAACTCTCAGATATTATTTTTTAAGTTTTTAAAGCTCTACTAACATAAGCATACTTTATTTTAGTCAAGAGATTATATGTACCTAACACAAGAACAGAAGTTAATTAGAGCTAATTATATTTGCATCAACTTTCCAGAAAGGTCATTAGTTTTATTTAAAGCATATTTAAAGTGGTTTCTCTTTGTATTTTCTCTCTCCAGTGGGATTTTTCTTCACACACAAAGAATATGGTCAGCCTTTTGGAACCTGTAACTCCTCCATCATAAAAGCATTTCACAAACTAGTCCTCTTTTATTTGGTTTAATCCTCGTCAGTCATTTCCATCTATGCCAATTCTCTCTTCTCTGTCCCTCAAAAAACATACCACTCTTTTCTCGGAAGCTTCCCAAAACATACCACTCTTTTCTCAGAAGTTTCCCTTCATTCTTTTCCACTCTGACTCCCTCAACATTTTTTGACCCTTTGCAACCTACCTTAAAAGTCATTTTGTACCTCTGAATTTACTGCCCATCCTTGCTTAGCTATGGGGCTTCTTCTTCCTTTTATAACACAGATCCAGATTCTTTCTTCCTTCTCTTTTAAATGCATTGGGTTTTGTTGTTTTTGTTGTTGTTGTTGTTGGCTTTTTTTGTATATTTTTTATTTATTTATTAAGTTTTTACAGAGTATAGGTTCTAGGTTCCTATCATATTGTGAAACTGTACTGGACCCTATTTCAAGTCCCTTGTGATGGGTCACAGGGGGAAGGAGTACAACACAGTGCTCATTTCCTGCTGTTGGAACAGAGTTAGAAGGCAAAGGAAGCATGGTTTCAGGAAGGCTCAGGCAGTAGCCAACAATCTTTTAAAGGACAGAAGCATTTTTTTTTCTTTTAATACCAGCAAAGATTGAACTACAACTCATAATATGGAAAGGCTAGAGAGGTAGTTTGGGGTTCTCCTTCCCACAAAAACAGGGATTGCACACACACTGCACAATGCAGTCCTGAATACAGACAAAGCAGGTCTATGAAGAAATCTCTCATCTGAATAATAATTCAAGCCAAGTTAGTTACTCAGTTCTGAAGGGTACCCTGCTGTTTAGCAGTTTGAACTTACCCAAAAAAGTAGGATAAAAGTCTATGAGAAAGTCACAAAAAAACTTTATTTAGGCTCAAAAACTAAGTATCATCAAAAGCTCTCTGTTTAATGGGTACACATACGTGCATACATACATGTGTACAGTATGAAAGACTCCAAAGACACAAGATAATAGTGGAATCTAGAAGACATGGAAGAGTCGCAATAATAAAACCTCTTCTTTTGGAAACACCTTTTAAGAAACATTGATTTCTACTACAGGTATCAGTATTTCCAATACATTTGCTGGATTTAAGTGTCATCTTTTTCTCCTGCCCTCCAAGAAAGTTTGGTACAGAGAAGTTAATTTACCTACTGATCTAAATGAAACCACACTTAGCTTAGACAAATACCATTAAGCTTTATACATAACCCAATGGTTGCTGATTCTTGCTCTTCTAGAGGGATATTAGGAGGTTTAATTTTAGAAGAGAGTTTGGTAATACTTGGGTATTCCTGCAGAGAAGAAAAAAATTAACAAGCAAGAAAAATCTAATGCATGCATATCTCAAATCAGTTGCATTACAAAAACTTACCTTTTCCGTAGAAGAACTTGCGGTAATAGTACGCTCCAAGGTCAATATGTTCTATGATGTAACGCTTCACTTTCTCTCTGTGAATTGACTGGTTTTCTCTTGGTACTTCTAGTACTGAAACACCAGCATTTGTGCAATGGGAACTCAGAGAGGACTCAAAAGAACAACTTTCACCTGAAGAAAAAGATGCTGAATTTGCCCTGGAAAGTGCAATCCGTCTATCTCCTTCTCCACCAGTTTCATTCCTGAAGTAAGGGCAGCTCAGTACTAAGTCATTGCTCTTCCCATCACCCTCATCAGCATCTAAATTCTCTTTTGAATTGAGATCCTCTTTGCTTCCCAAAGGCGATTCACAGTTTCCTGTTTGGCCTGCTGGCATCTGAGTTTGTGATGCAGCTGAAGCCCCAGTGGTTATATTTTTTCTTTTTCCCACGTTTACTCTGGTAGCCATTGCTTCATTGATGTTAAACAAAACGCTCTGAACATCATAATGTGCAAAACACTTCTGACAGTTCCAAGAACGCACATTTCTGTCGAGTCTGTCATCTAGATCAGAGGAAAACTTAAAGGTTTCATGCTCACTTTTAACTGTTCGCAATTTTCTAAAAAGAGATGTTTCTACCGTTTCTGATTTTAGTCTCCTCTTGAAAGATTTCTCCCTGTCTCGACCAATAAGCAGCGCACTATCCATATAATCCAAACCAGAAATCCTGACAAATTCTCCCCTGGAAATCTGTGCAGCAGCATGCAGACTTGGAGAAACAGTAGGATCACAGTGGAAAAATTCAGAAAATCCAAATGGAGCGAGGGTTTTATGTTCAAAGTTTTCTACTCGGTATCCTCTTAGCATTGCAAAAAAGTTTTCTCCAGACAAGCCTTGTCTATCAATTGAAGAAGTACTTCCATATTCTCGATGAAGGGCTGCTCCAGTATTTGGGTTAACAGCATTCTGGTCTAACACATCTTCAGCATCGATATCACTTATCGTCACATCACTGTTGCTTCTTTGCCTAATGGGATGAAGTCCCCTTTGAGGGGAATGAACAAACAGATCTCCAATAGAATATTTTCCCTCTGCAAATTCCAGTTCTAGCTCTTCTTGTTGCCCTTCAGTTTGGTCATTTTGTCCATTTGGATGTACTGATCCAACACTTTCATAACTAGCTGGAGATCTGCTTTCCCAAGCAGCTTTACTCAACTCCTTAGAGCAGTCCTTTTTAGGCGGCCATTCAGATACCCTTGCTCGAACACCCATTTTAGGCACAGCTGGTGTACCATTTGATTGATTATTTTCAGCTTTGCTAGATACATTTGAAGAAACAGGAGGACCCATGCTACCATTCAAAGCTTTAAGCTTTCTTGCAAAATAATCATCAGATTGCATGCTTCTTGAAGACTCCCTGAACTTTGAGGAAGTTCTGCTAATTTTGTGCTTATCTTCTTGCAAAGACCTTTGATCACTCATGTCCAGTCAGGGGGAGGGGAACCACTAGTGTTACATAAATTTACTGTTAGCTTTATTATTACATTGTTTTTTATAGACCAGTAAACTGCAGTATAAATATACAGTTACTGTCTTCCCAGAAGAAGCAGAACCCTCAGTGCACCATTTTTGTACAACTCCTGGCAGGAGACCAATCTTAAAACATTTCCTTCAGTTCAGATGCATTCAGTTCAGTGTTAATCCAGGCAAATTTCTGTTATCTGTTTGTAAAAGAAATAAAATAAAAAAAAGTGTATTAAAACGTTTATAGTCAGCAACAGTAAGCTTTCAATGCTGTTTGTGTATATGCAGTGCCCTATGAAATTGGAACCACTGAGACTTGCTTTCAATGGTATTATATTCCTTGCCTCCTGAACCCCAGCAAATGCAAAAATCCCAGTTTCATCCCAGTTTCCCATATTATCCTATAGGATGTAGTTTAGACCTACATATCTGCTCATGGGCCAAGCAGTACACGCACAACGAACAGCAGACCAGGTTCTGCCAAACATAATAGACATAGACATTTTTTCCCCTCCCAATACTGACAGCAACTATTCTCTACCTAATCACCGTTTTTTTGTTGTTGTTTTTACATAACATGGAAGAAGAACACAGACATCTCAGATGTCTTTTTCAAGCTTGCTTGAAACAGACTAACACATATAGCAGTTTCTGGGCCAAGACTACTACATAATGTAAGCAAAATATATGAAATAGGGCCTTAGATAAACAAAAATATCCCATATAAAAGAACATTTTAAGTAAACTCTCTGGAGTGAGTAAATGTATTTTTTTTCCTTCCCAAAGAGAGATCTCCTTACATTCCTTTATTTATGCTGTAGAAAAGTTAGAATTGCTTCTGTTACATTAAATTCCTCTGCCTGAAAAGTTAAGACTATTAATGCAGCTACTGTAGTATAGAACGTCTGCTGCCTTCCACAAATAAGAAAAGAGAATAGGCTTTTTGATAAGTGTTAAGTCACTTACAACTTTGGAACTGCTAAGACATAAAAATATATATATATTTCAAAGGGCTGTAATGGTCTTAAGGATGACCATGATTCATGCTGTGAAGATTCATTTGCAGGCAGAGCCCATGCTTTAACCCATTACATCAAACTATACTAAAATATTTATTCCTCTGAACAAAAGTGGCAACATAATGATCTTTTAAGATGCTGCATATAAGCATAATGTGCATTTAAGAGAGTTAAAGAAGTCAGGTTGAATTAGACTGAAATATGAATTCTCCCCTTACTTCAGTGAAGATACAAAATGGTAAGAGGAACTCAGAAAAATTTTTCTTCGCACCTTACATTTAAGAGAAAGAAAATCTCAAAAAAAAAAAAAAAAAGTGAGGCAGGGAGGCAAATTGAAATTTAACAGAGTAGTTTTTCTGCTTGAGAGGAAAACAAACAAACAAACAAACAAACAAAAAAACAAAACACAGAAAGGTGTGCTTGATACAGTGAATTTGAAGACTCTTCTAGTGTAAGAGGTTAAAAACCAAGCTAGAGTTACAGTAGCACTGTGAAGACCAGGGTTTCTATGTGACTCTTACCAGGACCAGGTAACAATGACAACAACACATCACAGCTTACTGTCACTACACAGACATTCCTCAGAACTCCTGTTCAGTGGCCAAAGATGTCAGTTAAAATAAAGTTTTTGGTTCCTCATAGGGCTCGACTCAAAAAATTGTTTAAACAACTAACGTTCAGAAAAAACAATCTTTCAGAAGTAGCAGGTAGGATTTTTAAATACAGACTTATGAAAATATAACAAAAAGGAAAATACCAATAAATACATTTAACATTTTTGTGGCACAAGTAATATTAGAGGTGAAATAAAAGAAAGCTTCTGTGGGATTCACATGAACAGTTCACAGCAAGTTTTTTAAACATTTCTGAAGTGTTTTTTTAATATAAACAGTAACATTTTTACATAATACAACTTTATCAGGTAAGAACACTGAAGGATGACCAAGCTATTCCAGAATCCAATTTATCATTCTGCAAGAACATGAAGTAGTAAAAATGAAGAGATCAATTTCATGTAGCAGGAAAAATATTTAGCTTCTTAAGGAAGATTAATACTTTTTTTTTTTTTTAATTACAGTACATTACATCTTCTAGCCTTCTTGCCTTTACCTACACAAAATCATTCAGAGAAGTCATTGCTCTGTGTGACTTTTTTTTTTTTTTTAAAAAAAAAAAAATAATTTAAAAATAAAAAAAAACATGGAAGGCCACAAAAGGCTATCCTGAAAAATTTTTTTTTTTTTTTTTTTTTTTTTTTTTTTTAAGTGTTAACCCTTTTTCCATCATAAGCACTTGCGCAAAAGCAGTGATTTGGGCCAGGAACATAATCCAGGTTGAAATTAAATTGGATATGACATAGTGGGAGGCAAAAAAGAAAGAACAACAAATAAACACTACCACCCCATTTACTTCCAATCCAAATCCATCATGTGATTTACTATTTAGCCTCACAAACTGCTGTATTTGTATGTAGCAGGAAAAAACCTGAAGGCAACAGGAAAGCTAAACTTATTTTTTCCAGTGGTGTTATCTTAAATATTTTGTGAAGTATGGCCTGAATATTTTAAAACAAAGTACAATGTAAGAAGTAGCATGTAAAGAATGAATTATTCTTTGCTATGTAAAGCTAGTGTGACAGAAGATTAAAGTAACATCTGTTTTAGAACTCCAGATTGACAATTTGTTGGAAATTATATTTAAAGAAGTGATACAATGTATTTAAGTTATACTAGTAAAGTGTTTTTTTTTTTTTTTTTTAACATCTGAAGTTGGCCTAATTGACAAATTCTGCCTGTTCTTAATTTAAAACATGCACTTTAGTACTGACCATTCCTATAAATTCCTGTAAGTCACTACAGCAGCATGCTTTGGTTGACAGCTGACCTATGCTATTGGATAACACTATGGTCTGTACTTTTTGATCTTTTTAATGTTTTTCTCTCTCCATAAGAATTTAGCAACTCACAAACATTCACCTATAGATGGTGATACTGTTATAAACTGATTTTGTTTGCCAAGTTTAATAAACTATTACTTCCATAAAGAACGCTGTCCTGTCAACAGGACCATAAGTACCCCTCTCTGCATAGTCCTTTTGCTCAAATTCTTCATTTCTTTCTCTTTTCTTCTTATCCTAGCATTTAAGAATGGAATCACTGACAGTTAAAGTGAAAAGATAAAAAGCTGGATGCCGCCTACCCTGCTGCTGTGCTCTTGCCCACCCTTCCTACTAAGGCTGCTGGATGTTATGCAAATATCTTAAGTTCCTTCCATGCTGCTACAAAGACTTCCTTCTGAGCTCAATACAGCAGCTGGTTTGTTAGCCACAGTTACAGTTCTTTAAGATGGAAAGCTTCCAAGTTTCCTGGGGACCTGGATTTATGCCCACAAATGTTCCTATGCCAGTAGCAGAGCAATGAATAAGAAGAGTACTATTGGACTACCCTGTCAAAAGGCGGCTGTTTGGTAACCCTGCCTCACGTCAAGTCTTGATAGATGGAAATGAATTATTTAAGAAGTATTTCTGTGGTCATTTTGTTGATCAAGAATTTGGAAACCTGCCCCTATTATTATGTAATGTTATCATCCTAAAAAGGATGCATAATTTTGATGAAAGCGTTAATCTCTACTATTTATCAAGATTACAATTCCATAAAACTGACTCTCAAGCTCTACTAATTTTAAAAATAGGAAGTGCAATTTGATAAAATAGGAGTATAGGCAAGAAAAATACACCAAAAGCTTAAGATCAGACATTTCATTTGCATTCAGTTCATTCCGCACAGCATTTTCTGTGTGCTCAGATTCTGGTTAGTTTCCACTCTTAAGAGAAATACATCAAAAAATAGTGTTATTATGTATTTTGCCAATATAGCAGAGTAATAGTAACCTATTTCCTAAAACTAACCTTGCTCATTGAAAGAAAAAAAAAAAAAAGTCATTTTTGAAAACCAGGAAAAATCATACAAAATTTTGTTCAGGCAATTTTTAAATTGACTTTTTTTTTTTTTAGTTTATTTTTAAAGAACAACTGCATTTGAGGGTTTTTTATTATTATTTAGGTATCTTTAGTGTATCTATTAAAAGCATTTATTTCTTAAATTTGCAGCCAAATTCTAATTTGATTCTTAACTTAGAACTACTCAGTTTTCGACAAAATGAGGGCTATTTTTGGTTTTCAAGTATGTGACCAAGATAGAAAATTCTGGTCACTGACCCGTGACATCGTATCATATGACAGCTGATTATGTCACAGGGGAATTATTACTCTAGATAGGAGTATGGAAAAGGAAGATGAGCTCTTCAAGCGTTTGTTTTCATGCAAATGTCTTTAGAAAACCATGATATTTAAGCATAATTGTCTTTAAATAGAATATTTCTTTCAAAGTATTCCATGAGGCTCAGTGAATATTAAAAGATAACACTAACTATAATTGAGACGCTTATTCAGATTGCAGCTGTGGAAAATTGATTGGAAATAATAAAATGAACAAATTATGAGCACAGTTCATGAAAAAAATGGTTCTGATCATTATACATCAAATTTACAAATAAAGCTACAACTATTACAGTATAAATGGTTACTTCTCATATGCATATTTCAGGCACTTGATTAATATGCGACAGATAAGAGGCAAAAGAAAGATGGGAAGCCTCTCATTTGGCTAACGGAAATACATCTGAGCTGCTATGCAATATTTGTTGCACACTTCCTTTGTTGTGCTGTCTTTCTTTAATTTATCATCTTCAGTTGCAAGATAAATGTGAAAGAAGAAAAAGTGATTGCTGAAATGATAGTTACAGAAGCATACCTACCTACAGAATAATCTAGCAATAATCATGCCACAGCTTAGATGGCTTGGGGGCGGGGGGGGTGGAACTGGGGAAGAGAGGGTGAAGCTAATTAAGAGTGACACCAGCCTACATGATTCTGAACAGTGGTATTAGACCACATTTCCTAAAGCAGTGCAGTTCCACTACTTTGGGACAGCTGCAAGATTCAGTGGTAACCACACGCTTCTTCAAATATAGTTCTCTCCTCCAAGAAATAACTAGCAGGTAGATCCCATAGGATCCTACTGGACAAAATGTCCAGCATACAGCTAAATAAAAACATCACACGATGGGTGAGCAATTGGCTGACGGGCAGGGCTCAAAGGGTTGTGGTAAATGGGGCCACATTGGGCTGGCGGATGGTCACTAGTGGGGTCCCTCAAGGCTCTATTTTAGGGCCAGTGCTCTTCAGTGTCTTTATAAACGATTTGGATGTAGGACTAGAAGGTGTTTTGAGCAAATTTGCCAACGACACCAAACTTGGAGGAGTTGTAGACTCGGACGAGGGCTGGAAAGGTCTTGCAGAGAGATCTGGACAGGTTGGAGAATTGGGCGATCACCAACCACATGAAGTTTAACAAAAGCAAGTGCTAGGTCCTGCACCTGGGACGAGGCAACCCCGGCTATACATACAGACTGGGTGACGAGACGCTGGAGTGCAGCCCTGCAGAGAGGGATCTGGGGGTCGTAGTTGACAGCAAGTTGAATATGAGCCAGCAGTGCGCCCTGGCAGCCAGGAGGGCCAATCGTATCCTGAGGTGCATCAAGCACGGCATTGCTAGTCGGTCAAGGGAAGTGATCTTCCTGCTCTACTCTGCGCTGGTGAGGCCTCACCTCAAGTACTGTGTGCAGTTCTGGGCTCCACAGTACAAAAAGGACTTGAAACTGTTGAAGAGTGTCCAGAGGAGGGCGAAGAAGATGGTGAAGGGCCTGGAGGGGATGACGTATGAAGAGCGGCTGAGGTCACTGGGCCTGTTCAGCCTAGAGAAGAGGAGGCTGACAGGGGACCTCATCAGGGTCTACAACTTCTTTGCAAGGGGAAGTGGAGAGGCAGGTGACCTATTCTCCATAAACACCAGTGATAGGACCCATGGGAACGGGGTGAACCTGAGGCAGAGGAAGTTCAGACTAGATATCAGGAAGAGATTTTTTACTGAGAGGATGGTTGCGCACTGGAACAGGCTCCCCAGTGAAGTAGTCACTGCACCAAGCCTGTATGAATTTAAGAAACATTTGGACTGTGCACTAAGTCACATGGTCTATACTTTGGGGTAGACCTGTGCGGTGCAAGGAGTTGGACTTGATGATCCTTATGGGTCCCTTCCAACTCGGAATATTCTCTGATTCTATGATTCTGTGATTCTTTGTAAGTATGGAGACATATGCAACGTTTAATTTTGAAACAGTGGATCTTAAGAATAGAACTTAGAATTCTGCACTTGTTCTGCACTTCTGCACATTCAATGAAGGGTGGTGGTTTTAGTTTTTGTTTTAAAAAAGCATCCAGTTATTCCCATATCTACAGGAACAATTGTTTAAGATTTAACAGGCCCCCTCAAAAACATCAGACTTGTTTAAGGTCTGGATGCCCTGTATGTTGCCTTGGCTTTTCCAAAGACAATCTTTTAATAAACCACACCTTCCAACTACTAAATACTAAACTCAATATTTTTTTCTTTCAAAATATACTATAATAATTTATGAAATGGTATTAAAAACAGAGTTACAAAATAGATATGTTATTTTGTATAACTCATCAGATCAAAACACCTGTCACAAAGTTCTAGCACTTCTCTTCCTAGATGTAGAGCTTAGTGATATGGTTTAGTGGAGGTCTTGTTAGTGTTAGGTCAGAGGTTAGGACTAGGTGATCTTGCAGGTCTCTTCCAACCTAGATGATTCTGTGATCTTCCATTACTTTCCCTGAATATTCACCCCTTAAATATTGGGGATCAATGAATAGTGTCACTAAAAAACACTGCTCAAGATTTTCATCAAGAAACCTGAACAATCTCTCAGTGAATATCAATGTCTTATCTAAAGCCATTTATGATTATAATATTAAGGTCAGTGATCTTCAAGTTTCTTAAAAGTCACCTTGTATCTGATGTTTTATTACTATTTTCTTACAACATTAATACCAATGCTCTATTGTTCTACTAGCAAGTTTTGACACTGTGATGCATTAAGGCTAGTTCAATATCCCAAACAAACTAGATATGCTGCTATTCTTGGAGCTCTATTGTAAACTCTTCAGTCATGCAGCTTATGCAGAGTTAAACCATAAAATTGGACTTGAAGTTATATCTTGCTCAGGTTGAACCATGTAAAGTAGCGGAGTAAAATCAATTATGCTGAAATCAACAGCAAAACTACCACTGACACACAGACTATGAATCTTTCAATTGTACCCTTCCAATCCAGTTGCATTATTTTAACTGAAATTGTGGAACCTCACAAAAATACACTAAGGCCTAAAATATAATGCAATGAATGAAGTAAAGAGGAAACATTTTAACATGAATCTCTGAGTTTTTCCAGGAAAGGGTTGAAAGAACACATACAAGCACTGATCATTCAGTTATCCCATGAGAAAGAATAAAGAAAAAAACCTGACAAATTATCATAAACCAGTGTCATTTTTCGGCAGTCTGATTTTTTTACTAATTGCAAATAGAAACTATATACCTGTCAGTCAAGTTCTTGTGTCAGTGAAAATTTTAAATAAACAGAATCCACCAAAGTGTCTTTGTTCCCTTTCATTTTTTCCATTCGTGAATCTACATGTCAGAGGGCAGGAAAACTAGAAAGAACTCTACTTATTGAGCTTTAAATAATCTGTTCCCTACAGGGAGACTAAAATGACATCCAGAATGTAGTTTACATGCATGTACATTATCTCTTCAGGACAGAAGTGTGGCAGACCATATGACTAAGACATTTCCCTATCCTCAAGCATTTAGATGTACTTAACTCTCTGCCTGCAACATTTCATAGTAATTACAATTTCCTTGTAAAATCTTTATCCTTAAAAAAACTGATAATGCAGAATATTTATTCCATCTTTGAGAATGAATACATAATGATACAGATATAACAATACCAGTCAGCAGATAAAACCAGGTAAATTTTGTCTAACACGTTACATATCCAGCATAGCTCAAGAGCTTACAAAGTAGGAGTAAAAAGCTGTTTGTATGACATGTACTTTACCCCAGCCACTAGAACCTGTTCAGTAGGTGTAGTGGGTTTACTTGGGAAGGTTTTGGTAGCAGGAGGCTGCATAGGTGGCTTCTGTGAGAAGAATCCAGAAGCTGCCCAAGAGTCAGTTTCAGCAGTCTCCAAAGGGCCCCACTGTCACCCATCAGTAAGTGATGTTGTTTGCACATCTGTGAGAGCAGATGAAAAAAAAAAAAAAAAAAAAAAAACAACTGCTGTGCTACAGCAGCTGGGAGAGCAAGGAGTGAGAACCAGCACTGCAGACCCCAAGGTCAGTGCAGAAGGAGAACAGGTGGTGTTCCATGCTCAGGAGTTTGTGGAGAGGCCCTGGTGGAGCAGGCTGTCCCCCTGCAGCCCATGGGTTCCACACAGAGCAGATCTCCACACTGCAGCCTGTGGAGGAGCCCCTGGTGGAGCAGGTGGATGTGGCCTGGAGGAGGCTGCGGCCCATGGAGAGCCCCCAGGCCGGAGCTGCAGCCCACAGTCTGGGGGTAGCTGCTGCCTGTGGGGGACCCGTGCTGGATCAGTTTGCTCCTGGGGGAGGGACCCTGTGGTATGGACCCCTGTTGGAGCACTTGTTGAACAGCTGCTGCCTGTGGGAAGGCCCCACAGGATCAATTGGGAAAGGATGGCATCCCGTGGGAGGGACCCCACATGGAGCAGGGGCAGAGAGGGACGGTGAAGGAGCAGCAGAGACAAAGCATCAGGGACTGATCACAGCCCCCAGCTCCCCTGGGTTGCGCAGGGGGAGGAGGTGGAACAGGGTGGATGGGGCAGGGAAGGTGGCTTTAGTTTCTTTCCTTTGTTTTCTCGCTTCTCCAGCTTGTTAGTAATAGGCAATAAATCTTATTGTCTCCCTGCACTGAGTCTGTTTTGCCTGTCACAATAATTGTTGAGTGATCTCCTTGACCTTATCTCAACCCTTGAGCCCTTTTCATCGTATTTTTCTTTCCCTTTGAAGAGGGGGAGCAAGAGCATGGCTGTGGTGGAGCTCAGCTGCCCACCTGAGCAAAACCACTGCAATAGGAGAGGCTAAGTTAGAACACAAATGAAGCAGCTTTAGTCGTTACAGAAGAACATTTAGTTACAGTACTTCAGTATTGCACTGGAGCAAGTTCCACTCAAAACCAAGAACTCCTTTGTAGTAGTCTTCTCAAGCAAGTTGCCCAATGTGAGAACCCTACATAAAAGCAGTAACATCTATAGGCTCAGAAATTGTCACATGTCCATGGATTCTTGAGTTGCCCATTTGAATGCACATATTCTTACTTAAATTGCATAATCCTCCAAGGCAGGGACTGTTTCTTTGTCCTGTTCCAACAGGACCCCCACACGATGACCCCATTGTACAGAATGCTACATGCTATGATAATCCAGTTGGTAAACAACAAGTGTAACAAAGTCATTTTCAGATGCAAAGCTCAGAAAGACAGACAGGACTTGTGCACTGCATTTAGACTGTTCAAACACAAGGGAAAGGGCTACCTTGTACTGACGCGGAGAAATGATTTGCATAACGCAGAGGGGAAGTCAGTAGTTGTTGAATAACCTGCTGCATGAAAATGAGGATTTGACAGTTTTGTGTCTTGGGATAACACCCCAAAAGAAAAATTCAGCATCTGCAAACTGATGCTGAAGAATGCAGAGGAAAATATTCATGTTATACTTGAGAAAGGAATGCAATACATGTGTTTCATTTCAATACAAACTTCAGGTTGTTAATAAATACATACTAAAGTGGCTAAAAGTTTAAAATAAAGTTATTGTAGAACACTGGCAGAAAAAAAGCAACTCAGCATTTTAGAAGAAATGAGTGTGGTCCATTATTTTAAAACAATGAAATGAAAATATTCTACCTTTTCCCAGAGTTAATCACATCAGAAATTACTATTTTTCTCATAATTCTAGTTCAGTGCACAAAATGGTTATTAAAATTCCATTAGAAAAAGCATTCTGCCCAGCAGCAGGCATAGAGAAAACAAATTCACAGAATATTGAGAAATGTCCTGTTTCACTGGAAAAGTAGCACTGTGAGATTTCTTGCTCTCAGCATAACAAATTGCTAAAGATGAAACAATGTGACAGAAAAAATTACAAGTACTTAAATAATATCATTATCTATAGATATCACAGTCAGTCTACAGAAATTTAGAACTTCGGGAACAGAACATGAGTTCTAACATAAACATACATTAGATAAATTTCTGACAAAGTGTTAGCAATGTATTTTCTAGAGAAAGTATGTCATCTCTGCTAGCTTCCTCAAACCATTTGTGGGATGTATGTAAAGCTATTTTCACATGCTGCTTATAATTGCTTTCAACTGCTCTGGAAAAAAAAAAAAAAAAAGAATATTGGAGTTGGAACCTCCTGGGGTATCTGAAGAAATGGCTTTTAATGAAAGGTTGATAAGAAAGGAGAGGTGTTAACATTTTGACTTATTTGACATTTGGAGGTAGAAATCTGGTAACTTGGTAACAGGTTCAGAGGCTATATACTTAATTTGAATAAAGAGCAAAGTATTGTGATAGGGTAAATTGTTCACTTAGTAGAAGGGAAGTTCATAAGCTTTGAGCTTTCAGAGTCAATATGCCACACTCATTTATAAGAGACTTCACAGGCCTATTATAGTGAGGCCCAAAATAAAGGTTTTTCATGCACTCAGTAGAACGATAAAACAAACAAACCAACCTGTTTAGCAGGTGAGACTGACTATTCCATGAAGCTGGTTTCAAATTCTGACATGGTACTCAAAAGAGTTCTGGAATTGTATGAAGCCATTTTAAGCCAGAAAATACAAGGTTCTTTTGTATGTTTCTGATATTTTGTTATGAAACAGTTATATTACTTCCAGCAGAAGCAGAGATTAAATCTGCCATTTTCACTTTGAAGAGGTCAGACTGTTCCCATTGTCCTAGGTGCTCCCCTAGATTTCATGGTATGAGCCTATTTGCTCATACATTGGACATCATCTCCAGAGATTACCAATTGACAAGTGCTATTGCACTAGAACAATATTGATGCTACTTCCACCAGCAATACTTTCTCCAGTGTATCACAAGATGTACTGAATATAGCTTTTAAGCACATCTAAAGTTTTGTAGTAAAAAGAGCCTACTGAAAGCAAAAGGTACACCCAGTACATCCATTGGTGAAAGAGTTAACAAAAGAGGTTACAAGGCTTTTAATCATGGGAACACAACACCTTGTATGAGAAAAATTTCCTGATTCACTCCAAAAAAATCTTCTGTTTTGACAAACTACCATCAGTAAGTGTTAGTGTCCAGAGGAAACCAAAGACAGAGCGGCTTCAAAGGTATAAACTGTAAGCGTTAACTGAGGAAAAGGTTAATCTCTTATTTTGCTGATATACATAAGAAATGGATGCATCATTCTACAAGATCTCCATACACTTACTTGCACCAGACTTTCTTGGCTCAAAATAATTAGATTTTTAAAATTAAGTCGTAAGTACAAGAATAGAGTTTACAGATTGCAGATTACAGCTGCCCATCAGTTGTTAAACTTCCACACAGACGAGCCTTCAGTTGTCCAACAGCCATATAAAGCTATGGGTAGCACGGAACATCTGCAAATGACATTAACATTCAGTGCCTACAAAATTACACTTTGACAGATGTATGCTCTTTTATACCCTGCTGTGTGAACGTATTAGAGAGAGAGATGCAATGATTAAAATAAAATCAGAAAAATTTTTACTCAATATAACCTGTTTACATTTGTCTTCATAAAATTTGTCCAGTATAAGAATTATAAAAACATGATTTTTTTTGAGTTACCATGTATCGAAGCTATCTGATGATAATCAAGGTGGTCTTCCTTAGGACTCTGATTTATGAATTGTCTAAAAGCTCACACAAGTTAAATTGTTCCACCCTCTTCTGAGGAAAAAAGAAAAAATCCAGTAAAAAACACTACTCTGGTGATGCTGTAGACTAGTCCTATAGAAAGGCCATATAACCATACAAGCTTGTCACAGCAGAGGGTCATCTTCCAGTTCCTAACCTATCACATGACGACGCATATTGAAAAGGCACTACACAGCCACTCTGCTTACATGCAAGCAGTATCCAGCAATTCCTCAAACATACTAGATTCCCAAAGAAATGCACAAAAGCAATGTGTTGGTTCTCTTTTCTTCTGCTAGACCTACCACGTTCACGTGACACTTCCAAGCACATCTAAGTGAGCCTGAACCTCCCATCACTAAACAACATCACTTGAGCAAAGAAGCACCTCTCTAAGGGCAGCCAACCTACAAGGCTGTTGCTCTGCAGCTTTGTAGTCTTCTTACCACTTAGATCTTACCAACTGAATATTTACAATAATGAATACAGTGTTTCTCTATTTAACAAGTGACTCCCATTAGAAGGCCTGTCATGCGTGCTCCTCAAGGATGAATGAAAGTTATCTGTCATTGCTAGATGCAGCTACAGACATTCACCTCTGCCCTCTTCAGGAACTGAGCTGCTCCCACTAATTACAAGTCAGTTCAGCATTCCTCCAGTTTGGTTTATTCACAGACGATACCAAGCTGCTAACACCACTTTTTTCTAATACTTTGCAACCTCTGGGGGCAGAGGCAATCAAAGTGGATAAATGCAGTTTTAGAAATTCAAGCCAGTTCATTTTTAGGGAAGTTCTTTTTTATTATTGAGTCAACTTTATTTTCAAAGCAAAGGAGAATTTGAATAATCCCACCCATCACAAAAGTTCTCAATAATGAAAGAAGTAAAAACATGCTCCCCTACTAATAAATAAATAAATGTCAAATACTGCCTTTGAGAACAGATGGACCATTAAAAAAAAAATCAAAACATTCTAGTGTGGAAGAGATTTAAAATATTCATTAAAAAGAGTACAGAGTACACACAAAAAACCACAATTTTTTGAAAAATGGAAATACTAGTTTCTCTAATTTCTTATATTTTCAAGACAGTAAAACAGAAAATAAGTTTTATGCCATGCCATTTGGCAATAGAATGGCTCTGATGTCATAGTTCTGAATTATTTTTAGTAGTAACGAAGGAAGTGGTTGATTAAAGTAAAATAAGTTCTTAAAGAAAAAAAGGAAACATAATCCTTTATCTTGATTGTTTTTTTATGGAAACTGTTCTGGTTTGACCTTGTTTCTTTGTTAACTGGTGTGAACTGTGAGGTAGCATAAACTCAAATACTCCAGGCCAGCATTATGAACCTTTCCAACTGGCCACAGCTCTTCAGTTTCAGATGACAGTAAGTAACTTCTCACGTACTTCTGCATCACTTTAGAACTATGAAATATTATTTCCCATTACCACACATGAAGAGCTTCTTAAACACGTTTTTTTGTTTTTTGTTGTTGAGAACAGACCTCCTTTTCTTCTGTCTTTTCCATCTGAAAATTAACTTAAATATAGAATGAAAATACATTGGAATCTATAGTCACCACAATACACAATTCATATAGTCTTACTACATAAAAACTATTTTGTTCTTAATTTTACAATCTAAATTTAGAAAGCAGATTGCATAATATTAAGAAAAAATACTTCAAATATGCTAGTAGTTACCAACCAACCTAGTAAATTTAACTTTGATAGAGTCACAATTCTTCTGATCCATGAAGAAAACCTTTTCACATAATTCTAAATATGAATAGTAAGTGGAACAAGATTTACTAGCAGAATATTGCTTTTCTCAGCAATGCACACAAATTCACCACAACGTAATAGCTAAAAAGTCATTGTCATTTGTTCACTGATCATTTGATATATTATCTGGAATCAAACTGCTCTCAAACTAAAGAGTCTTATTAATGAGACTAAGGATAACAGATAATGTTGGTTAAAAGAAAGTTTTATGCAAACTTCATGGCATGCTGCTCCCCACCCCCCAGAGGTTAGATATCTTTTAGCGCTCTTTATCATTGCTTTATAATTTTACCCTTGCTAGGGGAAAGCACACGTTAAAGAACTCTGAAATTGTCCTGTTGCAAAAATACGCTATATATTTTCATTTTAAATACGAAGAAAATAAGAGTCTTCAAAACTATGACATTGAAACACCTGTAAAAATACCAGGCTATTCCAACAAGACACCATCTTCCTAGATCATCTCAACAAAAGACCCCTCCCATCATTGTGACAGAGGTTAAGGAAGGCAGATTCAGTGTTATAATCTTCCTGTTTGAGAAACATTGTAGAAAAAAAACTGTAAGCTTTTCTTGATTCTTAGCATAACGACAATGGAGAAAACTAGCCTTTAAAGAGCCACCACCTTACAAATAAGCTCTTAACAATGCAGGAATCCTATTTCTTTTTTTTTTCCTACCCTTTCAACTCCCAGTTATCTTTCTTTGGAGACTGTGAAAATCTCTTACGGGATGTCACGCGAGAAGATAGTTGCAGGCAACCATAGGTGTGCTATCATCTCCCTAAACTCCTTGGAAAAAGAAGTGTTGCTTTAATATGACTTACTGAAATAGTTACACATATAGCTAATTACTGATATAAGTGATCTAACGAACAAGCCAAAATATTTTAGGGAAAAATCCAAACATTTGACTGTTTTAATAACTTACCTTTAAGTATCTATCTGAACAGACTAATATGAACTAACTGTTGGGAAGTATGAACAATATATACTGTTGGTAAGCATGGGGAATGTGAATTACAAATTCACATTCATCTGAAGTGGTTTGCTTTTATAGGGCCAGTCTCATTTTTACTTTTGCTTTTAAAATTCTGATTACATAACACCCCCCATTCAATAATACAGACACTGAATTTTATATTTGATTTATCACATTCTGCTCCTTATGTAAATGTAAGAGCTCAGACAGGAGGGTATAATTAACTGATCCAAATGGTTCATACACAGGAATAGTAATGCACTGTAAGCACTGTAAGAAACAATCCGCCTCTGAATTTTATTATTGGCCTTGATTTAGCACAAAGTTTCTGGTCAGCCAACAAACTTTGTATCATTCATACAGACTGCACATTTCTCGAACTGTTTTGACTTGGTGTCAGTGCATATTTCCTCTCTCTTGTGCAGCACATTTACATAACAAACTACAGATTTATTTAAAGATTAGAATGGAACAATCACATTTGATAAGCAGCTGACTCTGAGAAAGCTTATATAAGTTAACAGATGAGAAAAACTGCACTTTTGACACATCCTAATGAAACTGGAATCCTTCTCCTTCCCAATGTATACTTATTGTTTTTATCAGTAAAATCCACAATAACTTCCCCAGTTCCTATCACCCCCCCCCCCCCCCAAAAAAAATCAGGACATTACCAAATTCTGTTTTCTTTCTAAGCTAGAGATATTTTTACCTAAAACTGAATTCACTCTGCATTTGCATATTTATCAACAAATTATAAATTGCTTCCAAGAGGTTTCAGATATCAGGGTCAACATTATGTACAAAAGGGAAGTATCTTCACTGCAATTTATGAAGCCAGTGATTTTAAAAGTTTTATACAGACTGTGCTCAGCTAGCTTTTCCACGTTTTTACACGAATTAATGCACAAGTGAATAAAAACACAACTAAAGATGGACAAATATATGCATACAAGGTAACGTGAAATCCTGCTGACGTGAATCAAGTATGATGAATATTCTTTTGTAATGCAAAATGAAATAAAATCAAGATAGTCAGAACCTGACTAACCATCAATTGTTAATTATTTTTTATGTTAAAAAACACACTTAAAAATATCAAGAATTTTGATAAACACTTTTTGGATAAGTGTATAGTTCAGTATTCAATGCTCCAGTTGTTTGAACTTTTTCCAGACCATTTACATGGGAGTAAATTTTTTGTGCAGGTTCAAGGCTGCACTGTATATACGCTCACATTACGTGTGTGCATAATGTCAGCAAAAATATTTTTGTATCCGTACTCTTATTAGTTTGTAAGTCCGTATTAACAATGATTTTGAAAAAAAAAAAAAAAAGTGCTAAACACTTCAAAATACATTTTATTAAAGACTAGACTTAGTGTTCCAGTCAAAATTCTTCCACTGATTCAGTGAAAGGGGGCTCTCTCTATGCTTACTAACACGCTTCATGAAAGAACTCATGAATCAATCAGTTCTGCCACTCTAATAATCCATCTGTAAGTCTTAAAGAATTCAAAACTAAACCAAATATTGTTTGCCAGTGACTGTCAGTTTCATAGAACCAACAGCATTAGTCATACAATAGGTAGCAGACTAATTTGTTAGTCTCTGCATAAAATTAAAAGCAAATCTATACTCACATTTCTCATGTAAAACAGTGACCTTTCCCCTTTTGTCTAGTTTTACCCCTACCCCACCTCACTTCAGGTGAAGCGCTTTCTCTCCCATTTCAATGGACTCAAATGAACTACAGTCTAGCACCAATTGCACATAAGAGGTCCCTGATTTATGCAGAAATAACTCCAGGAAGAATTTTAGAAGAGAATAGTTCTTTCCTGCTGTGTATTGTACAGGAATGTAATTTTCTTGCAAATCCTTACAAGCCACTAACATTATGGCTCTATAACGCTTCTATTTTTCCCTCAGACATACCTGTGAATTCATCTGGAAATAAAGCAAACAGTCCATCTAATTTCTTCCCAGCTACTTAAGAAACTGGAGTAAGTTAACTCTTAAAATACATCAGAAGTTTAATATTGTTTTAAAGCATTGTTAGACCTGAATTTGTAAGACAGGAACAATTAAAAGCTACCAAATAAAACCACACCCAGTCATCTCAATGCAGCAGTTCTTTTCATATTTGATGCTCAAATAACATATAGCTTGAATAAGTATTTGTAGAACCTCTTAATTTTTAGTAAGTGTTAATAAATGTAATTTTTGTTAAGCAGGCACCAGGGCAAAAAGTTTGTTACAGCATTTGTAACTGATTTTAAAAATGCACTTTCACAAACATTGAATGCAATTTACAGATATACAATTAATTGTTCCTACACACACACAATGGCTCTGCATTAGAATGAGATGGAATTCAATGCACCATGCAAACTGATATGCACATAAAAAGTTGGACAATACTACAATAGCAGCATATTGTGCTTAAGCTAAACAAGGCAGGCATTATTTCCATTGAACTCTACAGAAGCCCAGTGACATTTGTGAAGTGACTGGGGAAAGAGTACACATTTGCATAAAAATTCTGAGTCTGCTGGAGAAAAGCAGCTTTGTAGAAAAGTGCAGAACTACAGAACATACAGACACGATTATCCAGAGCAATGGATAATGGATCCTACACAGTGCAATACAGTGTACGTCTTCCTACCCTGAAACACTGTGAGAAGAGGTTGACTCATTGAGTAAGTGAGCCACCATAAAAGGAACTGAAATAAGATTTTTTTTGGTTGTTTTTGTAGGGGTTTTACTTTCCATTTTATATATATAATAAAGAAATAAATATATATTATATATATATATAATAAAGAATGAGTAAGGTTTGTCCAATATGGTTTGTTTTCTCTAAGCAATACCTGTAGCTACGTATTCTCCATTGTGTTGCAGTGTCATTCACATTCCAGTAATATAGTTCTCACTTAGTAGATCACTTAGATTCCAGTAATAAGTTCTCACTTCTCTGTTTGATACAGATAAGTAAATTCAACCTCTGTTCCAAGAAGTCTACAAAACTGAACCTCAACAGTCAACACACAAAGAAATACCATAACTACCATGGATCCTCTGAAGTGGGAAGGCAAGAGGACAGATTTGACAGATTTCCAGCTCATCCGCACCAAAAACATGAGCATTTAGAAACCAAAACATTCACATAACAAAAAATAACTAAAATAAAACCCACAACTTCTTCCCAGTTCTGGCCATCATCAACACCTAATAATTGCAGACATGATAATGGAAGTAGATCCTGAGTCTGGGCAATGAACACGTATGCATTACTGTTCTGGAAACCTATGCTTCCAGAGAAGAAATGAACACCACTTGAGAGACCATATATGCTGTTAATTGAAAGATTCTTCAAACTTGAATCAGTATCAAAAACAGATGTCTTAATCTGATTAATAAGCAGATTTCACAACAACTGAAATAACGAAGGTAGTACTTACCCTACAGAATAAACAAATGAAGCATAGATGATGCAATGCAAAGATGCTCCATCCATACAGTGCATACAGACATTTCTATCCTGCCTTTGTAAGAGTTTTTGTTTGTTTGTCTTTAAATGGAGCACAAGGACTACAAGTGCTTAAACAAGAACAGCCACCCCCCCTCAATCTACCACATAGCCAACCTTCAGAGATACGGAATACCAATAAGGCCTCCTTCCATTCTGTGAAACAAGTTAATTTTACAACTGTAATTTAAACCTAAACAAAGAAACATCTGTTGCCATCAGGCTTAGCTCTAGTTCTACAAACTAGGTAAGAAAATACAAGTAATAGAACTATTTTAGTGAAATCTTCATGGAGCAGAAATCTTCATGTACCCAACATAGATAGGTCATTGCTGGAATGAAAACTTCAGGAAAATGTACAACTTTAAAAGGACAGAGAATTAAACACTTGAATCAAAATAATGGGGTTGTTGTCAGCATGAAAATCACCATGTTTATCATTGGCTAAAGGGAGAGAGCAAGGATATTCTAGTCAAAACTAATACTTATATGTCGGTAAAAGCAACAAACAAAAGCCTGTCAATTAGAAACAAGTTACATGTTGAAAGTCCAGGCTTGGAATTGGGAAAAGTAGGGAAGAAGGAAGTACATTAACTATAAAAAGAACTGCTAGAGAAAATAATTTTAATAGGATTAGACAAATAAATTAAGCAGCACCAAATCATTCTTGAATAAAATTAAAGATTTCCTTACCAGTATTTCTCTCTCTCTCTCTCCCCCCCCCCCATCTACACAACATCCAACATAAATCAGTTTTGAGGTCGTCCATCTACATAGAGCCTGAGCGAGACTGAATTGCTTTATTCCTCAGGTTAGGATGTGCATGAACACATATACATAAATTACATAAATAAATGTATATACCAGTAGGTTTGCATGTGCTGAGCTCAGTTCCCTCCTCTTTAGCAACTGCATGGACTATACACACACAAACTTGTAACTTAACTGAAATAAAAGGGAAAGAAGCTGCTTGGACAATTATTTTAGGGAAGGGAGAATAGAGAGCATTGCATCAGTGGACAAAAATCAGAAACAAAGAGAAGGAAAGAGCCTAAGTGAGCTCCTGAAAAGACAGCACCCAGCTGACAAGGGGCACACAATAGAATGCATGTCCCAAAAGAAGACACTGTCACCAATCCTTCATCCCCTGTCCATTTTGTTTGGGGCCAACACTGGCATTAGCATGAGGGATTGACTACTCTGGCAAAAGAAATAAAAAGAAATTCAGTTTAGGTAAGATTTCACTATTTCACTCAGCACTCTAGTAGTAAACAAAACAAAAAGCCTACTAATTTTAAATCAAACAGATGAGTGAAGTGTTAATACTGAATCATCCACTTCATTTGGATACTCACAAAGATGACAGGCAAGATACAGAGATGAAGCTCCCATTTTCTCCAAGTACTCCAAAATGCACTATTTCTAATAATGTTCTACACAAGGATGTAAACCTTGTGTGACCATGCACAAAACACCTTTTGTCTCTCCAGAATATTAGTTGTGTTTTGTTTCTGCAAGATCCTCCTCAAAGAATTACCTTTCTTCATTCTCATACTAAAAACTAACACTTAAGTTTTAAACCTCTTGAACTAAAATACATTTTACATTTACTGAATGATGACTTAGAGACAAAAGAATAATTTAGAAATTAACACACTATTTCTCCACAAAAAGGTATTAGACATACCATGCATCACAGCAGCATCAAAATATAGTAGTTTTTTTTTTTTCCTCTTCAGAACTACAGTCCCTGGTATAACTTCCCCAGTCCCTATATTTTCTGCAGACTTGCAGCTGTTGCACTGGCAACTGTCACATTGCTCCTGCATGTCATTAGTGTGTCTGGTTTCAAATTGTACTTCAGTCCTATTTTGTTAAACCAGGAAAACCAGGCTTCCAACATTGAAATAATTACTTCAGTATATAGTTTTAGAAGCAATGAGAACAAACTACTACTACTAAAACAGCAATAAGAACACCAACATGGAGGTTTAAGACACTATCATCTTCATATTTCATAAAACACGCTTGTCAAATATTGCATACTGAAATTGCTGTAAGTCACTTATGTTTATATTTCTCCAGTTACTTAAAGAAAAAAGTTGAAGTGAAAGCTATTTTTAAACCATTTTGTTACCTCAACAACTCACAGTGGTAATAATCCTTAAAGAATAACTTTCCTTTCTACTTCAGCCAATAACATCCCACTTCAGAAAATTGGAGACTATCAAAGTATATGCTACTATTAAAGTATATGCTACACCTGTTCCTTCAAGAGAAACAAAGCATTTCAAATGTTTATTTCTATTGTGTTTTAAGTCTATATCAAACTACATCAAATGCAAAATAAGAGAGAGACAAGATTACTTGGCTAAATCTGAAAGTAACGTAAACACTGGCTGCCCTGACGACTGAATTAGCTGCAATGCATACAGCTGTCATGTCACACTCATCCTCCTCCAAAACAGAACTACCAACTGCCAAATGTAATAGAATAATTAGCATATGTATGTAAAGGAAAAAAGGCTAGACTATGACATTTTATCTGCTCCTTAGAAAATAGTTTCGAATTAAAGCTGTAGCCCAATCTGACCTTCAAAATAAAAAAAAAGCTCTCTAAAGCAAAACAAAACAGAAAAATAAATTATAAGAGTGTATTCTAAATTTTCACGAGAGCTGGAAGATATTTCTAAACAGTCTCTTCTTAAGACAGACAAAACACAAACTACTTCAGGGAAAGACAAAAACAATCATTGTCAAAAATCAAAATCATGTTCTTTCTATCTGACTTTTAATCATGTTCAAAGAACAACACTCATCACTTACTCGGGAAAAATTAAGTAAATATCTGTGAATGGTGCTTTGGAGCCAACTGGAAAATAAAGAAAAGCAAAAGTAGAAATAGACTGTCTATGTAATCTGTCAGTCACACAGACATAATTAGCTGTTATCATCATTAACAAGAAGGAAGATCACTTTTCCACAATCTCCAGGAGACAAACAACAAAAAGGGATGCTGTCACAGACAGAAACAGTTCAGCTCTTCCTTTCTTCTAAGGAGGCAGTTTGTATATCAGTATATGTGCTTAACAAGATTGCATGAAATGGAAAAGCGTTCCTGTCCCTCTAAGAAATAATCAATTCCAAAAGTGTTTAAAAATTTAATTTATATTTTTGAGAAAACTTTGTTGCTACAGTGGGCTTTGATCCTCAGCATTTGCTGGCATGTAGCCGTGCCCTTCCTGAAGCTGTCCACAGCAGTTAATTTCATCGGCCTAAAAACCAACAAAGAAATCTCAAGAAAAATCAAGAAATACTTCCTTCCCCCCCCTCTTTCTTTCCTTCTTTTATCTATGATTTCTTGCCATTCATAACACTTCCCCCATTTGTAGTGAGTTCAAACAAAAAAACATATACAAGCTGACATCAGACAAAGTATAGGATCAGGGGAATTTTTGTTATTACTCCTGTCCCCACTCACCCTGGCCAACATGCATGACAGAGTACACAGACCATTCGTAAGGAGGAATTTGATGAGGCAGCAAATCTAGTTAGTAGGCTTAAATTACATGAATGAGAGGGCAAAACAAACTAAAACCTGGAAGTCTAACAGGTAAGATCTAGAAAGTAACATTCCTAGCAAATCAGTGACTTTTTAGAGGACTAAAAAAGACAGAGTGCCTGTGAGATTTCTATTTTTGAAACCAGGTACTTCCTCACCTCCCCTTCTACCCATCCTGACCCTTCCACCCCAATCTTTACAAATAGACATGGCTCGGAGTGTGCTGGGTTAATAAGCAGACCAGGTCAGCCTGCTTATGAGATTGTGATAAGTTGCCTGCATTTTTCAGATATGGAGTGGCTACTACAGGCTACCTAAGAGAAGACCAAGTATAACAACAGGCCAGTTGCATTATTATTGATATTTTAAAATGAAAATTTAAGACTAAAATTTTCTGAAAATAAATATTTAGACATCCCACAGACAGGGTAAAAACATTACAGCATAGTCAGACACTCCTCATAGTTTTGTATCATCAGCAAACTTGCTGCACATGCACTTGGTTCCATCATGCAGATCACTAATTAAGATGTTAAACAGTACTGAACCCACTAACGATATGTAGTGTATGCTACTAGTGACTGACCTTTGGCTGGACTTGGTGCTGCTGATCGCAACCCTCTGAGCCTGGCAATTCAGCCAGTTTTCAGTCTTCCTCGTGGACAATTATCTAGCCCGTACAGCTTATCTAAGAGGATGTTATGGAAGATAACACGGAAAGTCTTGATAAAAAAAAAAAAAGTCAAGGTAGGCAATATCCACTGCTCTCCCCTCTTCCACAAAGCCAACCAGCTCATCACAGAAGGCTATCAGGTGAGTTAAGCATTATTTTTACCTTTTAAAATCCATATTCACTACTCCCATTTAAGTATCTGGAAAAGGCTTCCAGGATTACTTGCTCTGTCATCATCACAGAAACTAAGGCAAGGCTTACCAGCCTGTACTTCCCCAGATCTTTCTTAAAGATAGGAGTGATGCTTGCTTTCTCTCAGTCCTTAGGAACCTCTCCAAACAGCCATAATCTTTTGAAGAAAATACCGAGTGCCCTCACACTGACATAAGCCATCAACCTCAGCGTTTGTGGGTACATCCCATCAAGCCCCATGGACTTCTTCAGGCTCAGCATTAAGTGTTCCTTAACTTAATCCTCCTCTTTCAAAGAGGAGTCTTGATTGCTCTAGGCTTTCCCAAAGGTCTCAGGGGTCTGGGACTCCTGAAGGCCAGTCTTATCAATGAAGACCAAGGTGAAGAAGTCATTGAGTATCTCAGCCTCTTTTTGGCCTCTTCAAGGCCAAGTTGCACGAGGCCCTGGGTAACCTGATAAGTGGGTAGCACCCCTGACCATGGCAAGAGGGTTGGAACTGGGTGATCTTTAAGGTCCTTTCTAAGTCATTCAATAGAAATATTTGTATTAATGAAAGAAGGAAGAATTAGATACCTTTTTCTGCGTAAGCCAGAAACGAAGGACTTCAATTATGATAATTTATTATAATCTTTCACTTCATATGAAGGAATATGCAATTATTTCACTGAAATAAATTAGTAAATATAAAGTAAGAGAACAAGATGGTACACATCCTTTTTCTCTTCCTCTCCTCTCTTTTCCAAGAACTAACTTTCAATTCTTTGTATTGATTACTAGTGTTTGTTGTTTCTTCTTAGATCTATACATTATGCATCAGTCTCTTGCTCATAGAAAATACATGCTGCAGTTGTAAATTAGCACCCTCTTTCCTTTCCCTGCTAAGCCTTACCACTCTCACAGCCCCAGTCTCTCAGCATCTCCTCATAAGAGAGGTACTCCAGTTCCTTCATCATCTTGGTGGTCCTATATCAGGCTCTTTCCAAGATGTACATCTCTTGTACTAGGTGGCCCAGAACCAGACACAGTAATCATATTAACAATACAGCATTTGAAAATCTGAGACTCCTACTACTTTCCAAGCTTCAGTAAGCTGAACAGATAGATCCACCTTGAGTCTAGAAGCAGTACAGTCACATTTCATGACTTTGTACTCAATCTAATTAACCTTTCCAGAAGCAAAGATTTTGTAAAGCACAATATAGAGAAACCTGTCAAAGACAGCCAAAATTCTTAAAAAAAATTCTTCACAATAAATGCACTCAATGCTTTCCATGAAAAAGTTGTATCACACAATACTCTACCCATATTATTGAATCAAATTTCTGCTATATACATTCTTCTTTAGCATTAGCTTCTGAAAATATGAAAATATGGAATGCATAAGCTGTGTTGTTCTACTTACTCCTTTAGCATAACTATCAACACCAACTGTCAACAGTTTGTTTTTTCAAGAATTCACAAAAATATATAAGGCTTTAGAACTATGTTCCTTCCCAGGTCACAAATGCATTAAAAGAACACAACTCCAGAGTGGGATAAGATGTCCAAAGCACCCATGCAACGACTACCAGAAATATCAAAGGAATAATGGTTCCATACCTGGTGGTTCAGTTTATCCGTAGCTGAAGGTAAAAAGAAGCATGGACTTATTATTAAAAGGAAATAAACCACCGGCAACAAAACATAACAACAAGTGTTGCTTTTAGGTTTACTGATTCTCTATTTACTTAATTTGGACACATGCTCCCAATCAAAAGGTCACCCAGGAAGCAGCATGTGACAACTTCGGCAAATAAGGATAAGTTTAAACCCTTAAGTCTAATACATATATTCAATATGAATGTACAGTCTCTAATTTTATCAGCTGTTCCTCTGCTTTATCACCATGTCTACAGACATAATGGAGACCTGTGCAGTTACCAGAGCACTAAGCAATCTAAACAATTTTGATTGCTTTTTAAACAGTTGAAATTTGAGATATTCTAAAATATTTAATTTTGTGACAGTTATTAAAATAGTATTAAAACAGATATTTTTGACAACTCTTAAGACAAAAATGTTACGATATTGTTCTGAGAATTTCTGAAGCAAAACGCACTACTTATGTGAAAAGCTACAAGTAAGATTTTCAGAAATGTTTCATACTGCTGTTTACATTCAAGAGGTTCATCAGGCACAATAACACAACTGTACTGATCTTATTTCATATTACAGAATGGACCATTTATTGAAAAAATAGAGTCTTAGATGAGAAGGGGAAAGAAACTATTAAGTTAATGTTTGCAAAGGAAGCCACTTAAAGCAGGCAAACCGTAACATGTACCTATTGAACATCCAGACAGTGTAACTGCTGTAAAGCACAAATCACAAAGTGGCTCAAGTAACTGGAGAGGAAGTTCAATTTTACTTCTTGCATCAAAGCATGCCAAACCACTGGCAAGGAAAGTCAATTACTCAGGTTCTCCTAAGACTATGATTCTTTGAGTATATTGAGAAACCTGTAGAGAATCCAAAAGGAATTATCTTTCTTCATACAAATCTCTGAAAGCATAGTAAGTTATGCAAAAAAAAAATCAATTCTTCTTTCAGAAGATCTTTTTTCTGGAAACCATATGTAGTTGGAAGTGAAAACTATAAGTTTTTTTTTTTTTTTTTTCTGGAATTATCAATATGATACAGACAGGAAACTATTATCCAGAAAAAACGATAACAATTGACATGCTATTATAAAGTATAAAGCAAAAATTATCCTCAAGCCTGCATTTGGAACACCTGAAATATTCTGGAAGGACAGTCTTGTCCTCTGTCTTCAACAGGGATAGTTATTAAGCAGCTGTTAGAGATTTTGCACTTTCTCTGCTTTACCTCCCATGGCTGGCTGGTCTCTCTGGTTGGATTTCTAGACTATGAAGCACACGTCTGTCATGGGAACTGCATGAGGATACCCCTTGTGCTCGAGTCATAAAGAAAGTCACTGCTCGACACCAGATGCAGCCTACCTACTTGGCTAGCTGGCCATCAGCATGGACACGTGCTGTTTAAACATCAGCTCTTAGGAACTTAGCCTGTCTCCTAGGCAAACATAGCTTAGCATTGAACTTACAAACAATAAAACACTTTGGGATATCTCGAAAAAGAAAAAAAGTTACTTCAATTTTTAGTTTCCTGCCCCAAAACAGGAATAGTTTAGAAAAAATGTGCAAAGTAAGCTTTTTGCCAGAAAACAGAAGTTTCTGACCAGCTTCAATGATCTCTTCTACACTTCCTATAGAACAGAACAGTAGCGGAACATTGTCTTTACTGTAGAAGTATGGTTCTTGAAAAGACTGGAAATGAAAAGACTGGAACGAATGCAACATCATGGAGCTTGCAGAATTAGGAGCTGTAGGAAGATGACTGCACCTCTTAATTCTTATTACAGGAAATATCAAGGTGTCAATTCCAGGCAACTGTAGGCTCAGGACTTTATACAAGCAGCCTAGTTGTCCCAAAGACACTGGCATAAAAAGACACTGGCATAACATACTGGAAGAGTATTATATTGCTGGTCATATCAGCTCTTTTCCAGAAGAATATCTAGCTAAGAATTTTCAAATGACCAAAATTAAAGTAGTGGATTTTTTGTTTTTTTGTTTATTTAATGCATTAAGGAATGCAAAATCCTTTGACTCAAAGTGATCGTACCATATGTTTCAATATCAATGAGGCAATCTGCCAAGTTACAGATTTGAAGAAAAAAGACTGAACTTCACATGTATGCTAAGGTATATGAACAATTCCCTTCAGAATATCTAGAAGCATGTTAAGAAAACCACAACAAATTCAGTTTTTGAGATGTCAAGCATCAAGACAGACAGAAGCACAGCTGACTGTTTAGTTAAAAGGTGGGAATAATATTAGATACATACTAAAAATACATCTGTCATGACTTAAAAATTTTGCTTACCTTTGGTTAGAATGATTCCCAAAGGATGCCTACTGGAGTCACTTTCTTTCTGGTATCAGTAAAACGGAGATACCTGCAAGTTAAATGAGACAGGTTCAGGTTCTTTTGTTTTTAGGTGAACATGAACACTTATGATATTAAGGCATAAGTAGAAACAACAACCATAGATAAACATTTGTATAGAGTAAGAACATGTAACATACATGGAAATACAGTAACAAGACTTAATGGCTACAAAATTCAGCATAGTGCAATATATGTGCTGAAACAGAAAATTTAAAGCTGTTAATCCATGTGAGTTCCTGGAAATAATTGAAAAAAAAAAAAAAAAAAAAAAAAAAAGAAAAAGCTTTGCTGGAGGGAGATGTAATGAACAACTAGCTACTGAACTATCAGACTGTTTCATGATGGCTCTGCTTCAAAGGTCAGCATAAGGAGTCCACAGCTATTCCTAGAACTGTGTTTTGTGAAGCAAGTAGCCTCATAATATTTTCAGTTACAAGTCTGAGAAAGATTATGAAGTTTCATGAAATATTTTGAGGGAAGATAATTCTTTTCACAAAGTTTAGAAAACATCCTGCTAGAATCTGTGAAATGACTTCCAGCCAGCAAAAAACCTAACACCTCAAACTTCACGTTCTGCAGGCTGAAAAAGGAGAGTTGTTGAAACATTAACAGATGTCTAAAGCGCAGAAAACTACCTCGTACATACCAATATATTATTATTATACTTCATTCTGAAGTATACATGAAGTATTTTAGGTCTCTTTGATCAACATACAGAGTTACGGCACATAACCTTATTGGCACATGGTAGCTTTATCTGGTTTTGTATGTTATCTGCATTAACACAGTTTCAAAAGGAGTTTATTTTTATCACCATCTCAGATAGTAAAATCTGACTTGAAAACACAATGTTACATTCATATTGAAAGAAAGGAAAACACACAGCAGGAAGAGATGTTATTTCCTCTACTAAATCACCACCATCAGGATAAAAATAATTCTAGTAAGTATTTTGCAAACTAGTGTACACAATGAAAAGGCACACAAAGCCTCAACAGCCTAAGTCAACTGCAAACTTAGATCTTATAGAAACCAGTAACAAATAAAATTAAAAAAAAAAAAAAAGAATTTGAAAAAAATTTTTTTTAAAAAAAAAAAACATTGCTTCATCAGCATTCTAATAGTTTTCTTCATAGCATCTTGTCCTACATCCATGAAGATCTACAACTGAAAAATTACTCAAAACTTGAATTAACGTAAGTTCCTTTAAATTCGCATAAAGTAACAAATTCCAAATCAGAAATCAGGAGAAACTACATCTATTTTTTAAAATGTATTTTTAGAACATCCTTATGGCATTAGACTTCATAAGACTCCTCTGTATAAGGCAAATGTCGTACATCTGTACACCTATTTTACTATGCCCAGAGTACCGCCCAGGGTTACTTTTTTCTCCAGGAAGTAATACATGCATCTGTTTTGCTACTCTGTTATTCCTTTCTCTTTTTTTGTTTTCTAAATATGCTCTGGAACTGCAAACCAGGGCCTTGTCTCTACAGGGAATGTCACCGAGAAAACCAGCTTGGCCAACAACAAGGCAAAGAAGAGTTCATTTAAGATACCTGAACTATGAGTAGAGGTAATTATTTAGAAGGCCAATCCTTATCACAACTCCCATTTGGCAAAGGGTCAGATAGTCAAAACTGTTGCCTGCCATACACTGCACACCATCTTCAACAGTTAGAAATATACAGAAAACCATCAGAATAAAGATAATGGAACACAACGCATATAAGGCTGAACATTAAACCACCATAAATTCTTCCTTCTCAACCTGATGTGAAAACAACCTCTCCCTGAATCTTTGGTATTATTTATTTCTGATATTTTAGTATTTCCCTTTGTACTTTACTATTTCAGGAAAAACAGAAAGAGATAAAATCATCAGTACCAGATATCCAATTTTCTCCAAGCAAGTTTTCTTTCTCTACACAAAAAGTTTTTGACTAGGGAGCAGAAACTGACTGGCCAGAAAGAATGGCCCAGCTGACAGCACCCGAGTCAGAAAAGCCTAGCTCCAAGTAGGCCTCCTAGTGCTCTGCAACACTGCAGGGAGAAGCTCCACAGCAAGTTCAGTATGTCCATAAAACAACTTGCTTCACATTTACTATAGAATCTATCTATATAGATTAAGTCTAATTTCTATGGAGGTATCTGAAGGAAAAACCAGGAATGTTAAGGGGGAGGAAGCAGTGAAACTCTGAAAGCCTAGTAAATCTAACAGGAAAGTTTGACTCAAACTCCCATATGTACAATAAAAAGCTGGATTATTACATTTGCAAGATGTATGAAGAAACTATTTCTTATATGCTAAATACAAATCTAAATTCTCATTAAAGAATACTCAAGACAAGATTGCAAATACATCCGAAATCCCACTGACATGGAAAAACTAAGTTTAAAGTTTTCAGTAGTCCAGCAAAAATAATTCCATATAGCTCACAGACTAGCTGATGCCAAGTTGAATCACTTGCTCTATATTGTAGGATACTACTGGCCTTTTTTTCTTCAAGATTTCAGTCTTTAGAGGAAATCTTAAACTTTCCTCTATACCTAGTTCTTTTGACAAGCCTCTGCACAGAACGAAGAAGAATTAAAAAATACAAAGAAACAAACAAAACTTCTGGTCTAGAGGAGCATAACAAACAGCACAGGCAGCAAGGATAGAACCATTTCATTTCTTCTATAAGGACAAAGGCAGGGTACATGCTCCGTTCATCAAGACATGCCAGAAGGTGGACCACTCTCAGTTTCCATTCACATACTCCAGTCTTATTTGCCAAGTTAGACCGAAATACCCTGATATCAGGGTTTCTGTGCAAGGAACCAAATCTACCAAGCAAAGATTTTTTTTCCAATATGGGACACCGCTGCCCAGCATCTAAGTACACGTTATGAAACCAAAAGTGGAGTTTTGTGTATATTAAGCAAGCAGACTTTTTAAAAGCAAACACACCATCTTTTATAAAAAAGATAGAAAAAGACTCTTTATTTGGGTAGATAATGATTGGACAAAGGGGTTTAGCTCAAGACAAAGTCTTAAATTAAAAGAGGAAAGATTTAGACTGGATAGAAGGAGGAAATTCTTCACTCAGAGGGTGGTGAAGCACTGGCACAGGCTGCCCAGAGAGACTGTGGATACCCCATGCCTGGAGGTGTTCAAGGCCAGGTTGGATGGGGCTTTGGGCGACCTGATCTAGTGGGTGGCATCCCTGCCTATGTCACAGAGGTTGGAGTTAGATGATCTTCAAGGTTCCTTCCAACCCAAGCTACTCTATGATTCTTCACTTCTGTGTTTGCAATTGCCTTTTCTTGGCATTCAAGTATTAACTGCATTTAATATTTGGAGCAGAAGAAATGACAAAAATTGCTACGAGTTTCCATTAACAAGTACGACTACAGTAAAAGAACTACACAGATAAAATAGATAAAGTTTATGACAAATAATATCTCCTGTATATTTTCTCTTCTTTGCTTTGTTTTATAAGGAAAGCTGTTGGCTCCCCTACTAGCTTCTGTATACACATGAAATTTCAAGAAAGGTAGATTATTCTATAATACTTGGGCAGCATTTAAGTACCCCAAAACCACAATTCCTAGCAGTGATAATAGTTCTTTGTGGTGCTAGAGAAGATGAATGAAAACCAAATAATTAGTCACAGAAATAAATCTCATAACATAAGCAAGAATAAGACATCCTGATTATCCTGATTCACACCAGAACTATAGTTAGAATAATTTAGCAAAGATCAACATATTTCAAAGATAGCTTTTTTAAAAAAATAAAATAAAATCCACGTTCCATAAGCTCTTAGCTTTTATTTGGAAGTGTAGCCCATATCTGATCACAATTCTTAAAATGACCACAAGTTACACTTAGGAATTAGAACCAAACCAAAGTGTTCCATGTTCTAATTCCTGCTTTGATTTCAACAACTAATGGGGGTATCTAGCAGTTCTCAGGATCAAGACTGAAGTGATTACATGTATTTTGCTTCTTATTTCCCCTCTAAAAGCTCAACTCAATTTAACTCCATATAACTTCCAATATTCCAACACAATAGGTTGATCTCTGTAAAGGCACTTTTCCTTCCTTTCATACAGAAAATGTCCCGTAAACAGCTTATTTCCCACTCTTTAAGTGACTTCTTTTGTTTACAGGAAGGAAAAGCAACAGAAATCTTGCCTTGGAACAGTGAGAGCTGAAAAGCTGTTTCATTTCTCACAGTGCAGGTGCTTCATACACTAAATCTATTGTAATCTTTCATTTCAGAAAGAAAACATGCTGCTCCTTTTTGAAGTACAGACTGAGAAATAGAAAACAAAAAAAGCTAAGGAAGTAGCAGCATGCCTCACTGTGGAGCAAACTGAAAATATACAATAAACAAGCCACAAGCAAGGTCCACAAGGTGCTTGCTTTTCTTAGCTCTGGGTAGCAAGACAGAAAAAAACAAGAGAGACTAAGACTTAGAAAGTGAAATGTAATAAAAGCATGGTCTAAAGGAAACAACACATATCCCTGATCAGGTATTCACTTGTCTTGCATCCCAGCTCTCTGAAGCTCCAGCCCCATCTCCCCTTTTTCCATTGAGCTCCTGGTATAACACAGAGTATTTCTTTCAAGGCCCCAGAATGTAGTAGCTATACAAGCTAGTATCTTTGCTTCAAAACTTGTAAAAAGACTGGTCTGGGACACAGCAATTCTTTTATACGTTGACTTGTGAACAAGGCCTTCCTTCTGAATCCATAAGCCAGATGCAGTTCTAAAAATAGCCAGATAGATGATGGCACTAACAATGCAATTGCTTACCACTCAATTTCAAATGAATTTTGGGGAGTTAATACTATCACAAACTTAAATTGACCTCTACAAAAGGGATACCATATTTGATCCAGGCCGGCCTAAGGTCACCAGCTACATGCCCATTTGGAGATGCCTCACCATCCCAGTAAACATGGCATGTAGCAGAGGTGCCATGCCACCCCAGGGGTCGCAGTGCCAAACCCAGGCAGAGATCTCAGTGCCATACAGGGAATGGCACTCACTCAGCAAGCACACTGCCCAGACACCCATCCCACAACTCAAAGCCACAGGAAGGCAGCTGTAAGGACTGAGTGAGCTAAACACAGCCTGAGGGTCAGATGGATCACACTGCTTCCATCAAAACATTTTCATTAAAACATGCAATTACTTAGAGTTTGTTAAAAACAGCTTTCCATATCAAGCTGCACTGTCACATTATGTGATCAGTTACCTGGGGAAACAAATTACATCACTGCAGTCTGAATACTTAAGGAAAGATTTGCTAATTAAGGGCAATTAATTACATGGTAGTACTTATGTGAAAAGCAATATCCATTCAGCTTTTGTCTGCTTAAGTCTCACTGACTGGTGAGAAGAATTGTTCATGGAGCTTGCTGAGTTACCTATGATTTCAGATGATCCTTTCTCTGAGACAGTTAATAAAGAGCACTCGTTAGGAAACTGATATAAGGTGAACAGGGCAATACACCCTGCGGCTTCACTCCCTAATGTAAGGAAGAATGTAAATGGGTCTGTCTTCAGAACATCAATATTTTCTTACATGCACTCAGATGCCATGGATTCAGGATAAATGCCTTTATCCTGAATATGAAAAGTCAGCTAGCCCTGCTCTGACCTGGAAGAGTTCCAGAACATTTAGAAAATTACCTCAAGTAAGGACTATTCTTCATTACAAAAAGAGAAAACGTAAGCTAGTGATAGCTCTACCCTCTGAACTTCGTCTTCAACTGGGAAAAGGTTTGTGCCTTACACTAAAATGATTTTTCTCAGAAATGAGCAGAACATTCCACATGGCTCATCACTTCACTAGAAGTCTTCTTAACTACGCTAAATTGGCAGTTAATGTGGAATGTATCTATTTTTTAATAAAATTCTATGAAGACTTAGCTCTACTTTTTCAGTGTCACCTCACACTCTACCAATCTTGTACATAATGTGTACACCATCTTCATTCCTACCTTTTCTTTTTATTTTATGAAAATGTTCAGCTCTAGGCATTTTTTCCTCCTCTTTTCAAATTCATTTTGACCACATAGCAAAAACATTTAATAATCAAGACCACAAAGAAAGCATAAAACCGTATCAATTGACACTGCAAAGCATCACACTTGGACCCCAAATTATAGAAAATACAGTACACAATATAAAGTAGATAATGTAGCCACTTTCTGATCTATTCTGTCACACCTTGTTTTGAATGTCTTTGCTATTTCTCTGTTCTCTGCCAGAAATAGCTTAGCATTTACTCTTCACTTTTTTTTTTCCCCATGTGATTTTTTTCTTTGTAGTATTTCATACCATATTTCACAGAAATAAAGTGAACAGCTTAAATACAAACATCTGGGCATAACCACAAAGTTGAGTACCACACCACCTAATGACAGAGAATGGGGCTGTCATCCTCCCTGTGTTGTGCAACGCCTGAGTTTAGCAATAAGATCTGCAATGCTTTTGATACCCAAACACAAAAAGGAGACAATATGGAAGTGTAAATGTTGAAAATTTTAATGATAAAGAGGACCTACCAGCCCAAGAATGAAGTTATTTAATAAGGCAGGTATCATTGACTACATCCACAGTAAAGCAGTTGGGAAGTTAGTAATAAGATGAGGTACTACAGAATTTCCTACTAAAAATGAGAGGAATAAAAACTGTCTTGAGGCAACTGCTTAAAAGCAGTGAAGATGCAAAAAAAAAATTCACAAGTTTTAAAACAAATGAGAACTACACTTAACTAAATTACATTGTTGTAAACATTTATTCACACATAACGAAATGAAAAAAACAGATGCTCTTCCCATAGGACTACTTTGTCAGTAACTTTGGTCTGGGGTGAAAAAGTAAATTCCCTGGCCCCCCCCCCCCCCAGGGAATACAAGATTTTAAGTATTACAGAAAAAAAAAATATATTTTTTATCAGCCCTGTTTTCTTCAAGGGTGAAAAGTGGGATGGTTTTCAAATACTAACAGTGGAGGGGATTTTTTCTTTGTGTTGTTATTTTTTCTTTGTAGTGTTATTTTCTCTCATATACAAGATTAGAGTTTTGGGAATACCATTTGAGATTGCCTTACTGTGTGTGCAATAATGCCTTTTTAACAGTGTTGTTTGCTTTTTCAAATGAAAATATGAGATACAGTTATTTAGAATGCTATAATAAAAGACGGGAGATAGAGATTGAACAAAAACCTAATTGGATGTAGGTGAGTTTTTTGAAGTTACAACTACAGTTATGGTGGCAGCACAACCATGTAAGTGCATGAAAGGGAGTTGAAAGGTTAACCCATCCACCAGTGAGCGAGTCAATGTAAGTGCATGTTTTGGAGCATGGATCATAGAACCATGAAAGTGAGTGCTGGAAGACTTCTAGAAGCCATGAATTTCAAACTCCTGCTCAGAGCAGGACTGTCATCAGCACTACAAAAGGTCAGGTATGGCTAAGTTTTGCTGACTAGTGCAGAACTCCAAAGATGAAAAAAATCAGCAGCTTCTCCAGGCAGCCTCTTCCTGAGCTACACTGCCCTGCCATTCTTCCTGTCTAACCTGAGCCTACCAAACCAGTTTGTGGCCATTGGCCCATCTGCTACCATTGAGAAAAACTGGGCTCTACCATTTTTGTAACTGCCCTTCAAGTACCCATGGGATGCTTAGATCACCTTCCAGCTGCTGCTTTGGCAGAACAATCAGTCCTAGCCCTGCCAACCGCTCCTGGCTGATCATGTGCTCTATGCTGTTGGCCTCCTACCTGGGTTATTGGTGCTCCCCACTTCTTCAATATCCCTCTTGAACTCTGGGAAGCAAAACTAACACGTATCAAAGCCTTTAATGTAATCCAGATCTCCTGCTGAAGATCTCTTCTCCACTGAAATATCCAGTTATTAGAAAAAAATAAATAGTTTGCCAAGTTTAGCAATTGATTTGATCACTTCTTCAGTCAACACACTTAAAACATCATAGCACTTTTCATATATGCTGAACTTATGCATTTAAGTGAAAAAAAAAAAAACCTACTCAAAATTCTGTACAGTCCTCCTTCAACCTTAACTCTGTGATACATCACTGAAAAGACTGACAATGCCTACAAATTGCATTTAAATGTCTCTGTTTCTCTTTGAAGCACAGAGACAAAAATAGCATAACTGGTCATCAAAGCCATTCCAAGAATATGAGTCTCATAATTTACCACTATTGCTTTTTATAGTCAACACGCAATTACAGGGTGTAATAGAGTGGAATAAGCCAGATTAAATACACACAATGCAAAACATAATAGAATACATTAAGGAAAACGTGCCATAGAAAATAAAGAATTAATAATGATCCTGTTGAGGACTGCAGAGATCCTGACGCTCATGTGAGCTGAGAAACATGCTATAACATACCTTACCAAGAACATTATCCCCCTTTCAGGTTTGGATTGACTAACTTGGAACCAGCCGAAAACTTTCAACATCTGAAATAGCATTAATTCATATCCATAGATCTATTTAGTGACAAACTTCAGCTACATGGTGACTTTAGCATCACTGAAGACAAAGAACTTATGGGAAAAAAAATCACTGCAATTTCACCCATTAACTGTACTGGGAGAAATACCATCTTTTATGGAAGTCATAATGCTGGATGTTTTAGGATGTAGTAGATCTTACATAAAATATCTGAAGCCCAAAGTGTAAGCTTTATATAACACTTTTGATTTGAATAAAGATTCTTAGAGGTTGAAATTAGAAAACTGGATCTACATCGTAAAACTCAACTTCAGGTAGAGGTTCACCTTTTCCCCTTACAACAATTGTGGCTTATACTGCTGTTCCCCATTCCCTCATCTTTACTGAATGCCAAAACAGAAGAATAGCCAGTGACTTAAACTTTCAACTAAAACTTGGTTTCTGGTCAGGATTATCTCATTTTGATTCCTTTTCCATATATGTTTGTATTTTTTTTTTCCAAACAGAATTTGAATTAAACAAAATTTCCAGTTTAAATTCTTAAACCCATTTTTCCTACAGATGAAGCTTCAAAATCTTGCTTCAAACAGCACAGTTTGCATGGTTCTGAATGAAAAACACACAGCATGTATTTCAGGCATGCCTAAATAAACCGACCTGACAATCAAACTAGAAGCATCCCATATGCCCTATAGCACAAGAGGAAAGATGAGGAAAAGGAACAGATAATGGCCTGCCCGCTGCAAAACAAAAATTACTAATATCAAACTTTGTTCACTGTACCAAAAAAACAAAAAAAAACCAACGTGAAAACAGTACTTGTCGTGGACTTTTATAGACTACTGTCTTGGGAAGAAAAAAAACAACGCATCTAAATTACTGAATAATTAGCAGGGATGACAGTTTCACATTGCCATGTGCCATATACAGTTATTTTTGTTCCATCTTCAGATAAGATTCTCTGGGTTTGTATATTTCAAGAGGCCATCTGCTGCTGAACTTAAATAAGTGTCCTTAATTGTGAAGTAGTTACAGCTATTGAGTATTTGTGAAATAGGAATAACAGCCACCTATAATATGCTTTAAAAAAAACATTAGACGAGAGACTATCCATGCCCCATATTTTTTTCAGCTTAGAACTCAACATGCACCACAGAAATAAATAAATAAATCACAATTTCATTTTAAAACTCCAGTTAAAATTTAACAGATTTCAACAGGATTCAGACATGACCTAACCTACTTCTAAGTAAAACAAGTTTTTGACCATATTAAAGTGCTTCAAAATAAATGTAAATATAAAACAAGAATACACTAAGATATTACAGTTCAATATATTCAGTGAAGCAAAATGCAAATGATTAAATTTATAGAAAGAGAACAACTTATTCTTTCAAAGTCTGCTTTTTAAGTCACGAGCTTTTACTTCTTCCCCCCACCCAAACATTTGTTGCAATAGATTTAAGATTCATGCTCTTTGTCCATACATTATTGGACAGAGAGAAAATAAGAGTGCTGTTTACCTTAACTGTGACATAAAAGGACAGCAAGTTGCTTGCCATCCTGTTTTTATACCCAAACATTTTACAAATAATCCTATATGAAAAAGACAGCAAGGCTTTGCACCTTCTCACATTCTGCTAAGTAGCACAGATTGAGCAGAGCTCAATAGTGTTGGCACCACATCATGATGCATCTTCTGCCTTAAAAGTCTACTCATTCAGTGCACTCATCTTCAGTCTTGTGAACGCAGCCTTTTGGACTTGTTAAAAACATTCATTAACCAAGAGGAATTTAACTTGACCTGAAACAAACTTTCAAAGTTGCCAAAATTCTAGAAACATACAGCTGATCTGAGCCACTGAATCAAAACTAAACCAAGACGAACCCTTCTAGTATAAAGTTCCAGTTACTATTAGGAGGAAGGCTGGAATAAAACACTAACTGATTTACAAGGCATTTTGAAACTCTGTGTACCACCATACAGTTTTAGCTCATGCATGCACTTAAGTACTTATGCCCACTAAGAATGCTCTCTACATTATATTCGGTTCTAAAAACCAGAACAGGATGAAGGAATAAAGAAAAGTAGTGGTCAGGTGATCTACTGTTTACACTAGGTATAGGTATCTAACACCCAAAACATGAACAATTTAAATTAAACATCAGCCAGTTTACAATATAGCCCCAATTTTGTGACAGTAACATTTTGACAGCCTTACAACTTGATGGTATGTTTAAAAAAGCAAAGAATGTATTACATTGGCTGTGTTCTGAACTGATTCCACAGACCAAGGATAATTTGTCTTTTTCTGCTACGTTGTAAAACCCAGATGACTGGAAGAACAAAAAAACTGCAGTGATCCATTTAGATCTGAGAGCTTCCTGCTTTTTAGTTTGCTTGTTTCTGTAGGGGATAGACAATGAAAGAGTCGGTCTCAGTTTTCTCTTTCTACACTTCTGATGAGCGTGCACACATGCATACCCATTGATTCACCTCCCCCCATCTGGCCAAGATTTCCCTCTCTCCCCAACCCAAGAGTGGCTTCTGTCATGTTTTACTTCTTCTTGGTAGAAGAAAGAAGTAAAACTCTTGCTCTTCTCAAGAAATTCCACATGGCAAGAATGTTAAGACTGGCTTGCCAAGAAAAACAGCACATCAAGACTGAGTGGTACTTAAAAAAAAAAATCCCCGAAACAAATGTACAACTGTAATATACATGTGGTAACTGCAAAGCTTGTAAAAGTAACCTAAATATCACCCAGCCCTAAATTCCCCTTCGGGTTAAGTTATTAATAGTTATTGTTTCAGTCATGATTATCAGCTTGAGGGCTTCTAAGCAACTTGTACTCTTAATAATAGGTACAAATATGTTTTTTTTTTGTTTTTTTTTTTTTACTGAAAACAGAGGTATTTTTAATTTAATGGCTGTATGGACTACAAGGAAAAAAGAACAGAAGGTATCTAATATATTTTGAAGTATGAGGAGGGCAGAACATTTTTGTCTGACAATTTTTTTTTATTCCCAACAACAGGACAAAAATAGCATCCAGAGTTAAGAGATCCGTTAAAGCCTGACAAGGAAGGTACAAAACACAGAAAAGTCAGGATTCTGACCTTAGCATTATGAAAGGGACAAGTGATAGATAACCTTGCAGGCAACAAACTTGGTTTTAGGGAAACAGAAATCAGGCCTGGCCAGTAGGAGTAAGCCTATAGCTAGGCTTCGTCTCTCTTTGTACCAAAAGTGACAGGTGAAGAAAGCCTGTATCAGCTCTGTGGAGCAGTGACAGTACTGTACAAAGACGGACTCATTCGGGGGTTGGGGGCATTTTTCCTCACATATCAGCCCATTACAAAAGATGCATTCAGTTTTCAGACAGGATATCTCAGCTGTTCTGTTAAGGCCATAAAGTCAGCCCAGTCAGACTAGGCCAGAACCCCTACACAAATAGGTCATCACTTTGTCATAAACTGCTCCTGATATAATGGAAAATAGGAAAAAAAAAAAAAAAAAAGAAAAAAAAAAAAAAAGAAATCCCAAGCTTGTTTTGTATGTCTTTCCATAATAGAATCTAACTACACAAATATTCTACCCAACACATAAATTATCACAAAACTTAGATCTGCAGCTCATTTGTACTGGTCAAAAAACAGGAGAAACATAGAATCTATGTGACATAGGTTACTAATGCTCTAGGTATCAAATAGGAATAAAAAGGCTAAAATTTGTACTCTGAAAAGTGTTCAGGCACTTAAACTCTGCTGAGTTAAGAAAAAACTAAAATAGCCATTGTCTTTGTGTTCTATAGATGCACTTCCTGATCTTCAGAACCTCTTCCAATGAATGAAATAAAATCTCTAATTGGTAAGACACAAAATCATTCAAGTCTAACTAGCTTATAAGGACAAAGCATTCTCAAAAATGAAAAAATAAAAATAGAAGTAAACATTATTGTCTATTCCTTTATTTAAAGGACAACCTATCACGGGAAAAATTCAAACAGCCAAGAACACCTCCCTCTGCCCTGAATTTTCTAACATTACATACTGTACTAGTCCCATACAAGACATTGCTGGAAAAGGCATTCCCCTAACTTCCCAGTGGCCAAGGGGCAACCTGTGCGTTTGGCCTATTCAGGGCTGAGAGCACGTCCTCATGGCAGCAGTAAATGTGAAACCTTGCAGGCAGGGACTGAGTCTGAGCACACACTCCCAGCCAGAAGGGATCCTGAGCTGCCATCAGCAATAGGCACGCTCTGCCTCCAGCGAGAGACATGCCGCCCCTTGGGGCACAGCAATGCACCCAGGGTTTGAGTTACGCCGTTGTACCACATGCCCACACTTTTGAAACAAAGAAGAAAAGGGATTTTGTTCCACAAGTGGGTAATGGCAGTCAGTAGAGGGATGTGGGAGACAGAATAGAGCATGGAAAGAACATAATGCCTTTTATTATAGAAGGAAAGACCATGTGGGAGGAGGAGAGTATTAGAGTGGAAATTATGTTATTATGGTTTTAGAAAGAGATTGTATTCTAAACAGTTTTTTCTTTTAAATTTATTGCCAAAAAGGTTGAAGTCCATAAATGTTTTATTAGAAGCTGAAGTTTTAGGTTTCATAACATCTCATAACTGCAAGGTTTTACTGTGGTCAGTTTAACTATCAGAGTTTTTGTATTATTGCTATAAATCACCTGGGCTACTGGTAATTAGTTACAATTTTGTTTTAGTGTTTCTCCCCAAGACTGTCTCTCTAAAAGGCTTGGAACAATAGTTTCTATCAGTTTATTCCCGAGTAAGTAACCTCATTAGGACATGAGCTGACTTCAAATTACTACCTTCTTGTGGGGAGAGGAGAAGCAAACCAAAACACAGAACACTATGGCTAAATAAAACAACTTGAAAGCAAGATAAAGCATGTGTGTGCTGAAACTCCTGCTTCAAGGAAGAGGTGAAGAAAAGCATTTCCTGGGGAATGAATGGAAAGCAGAAGTTGGACTGACAGCTATTCCCTTAAGTCATCAATGCCTGAACAGAAGGACACAAGTTCAACCCCACAGCTTCCACCCAAGCATTCTCCACCTTTCCTCCTTTTCTACCACCTCAAGCTCCTTCTGCCTCCTCCAGCAGTCTATGCACTAGGAAAAAAAAAGTCACTTCCATCTGAATATATATTTAATATTATTAGAACAATTAACATTAGTTAACAGCTAGTGGTAAGTTCCCACTCTCACACCCCTTTGCTCTACGCACATTAAAACGTTGTGCACATGATACTGTCTACACAGCCTTCCCCTTAGTCATCTTCCCCTTTGTGCATGTGCAGTAGCACAAACCAGGGAAGAAAATAATGACTTAAAGTTCTGCTTAAATTACTCTTCCTGTTCTCAAAAAAAAAAAAAAGTACGTTACTTCATACAGGGGAAAATTCAAAGTATTGCAGAAACAATGCTTTGAACATAGAATTTTCCCACAGCTTATTAGCTGTTTGATGAGCACTTTGTCTTCCCATTATTCACAAGAAAACCATAGGACTTTTCACTATGCTATCCTATCTTGTTTTTTCTCCTCCAGATTGCTTCTCTGGAAATGCAACACTTCATATACACAGGGGGAAAAAAAAAAAAAAAAAAAAAAAACTTTTAGAATTAAGAGCAATTAATGGCTAAAGCAAAATATGCTTTACGTGACAAAGCAAGATCACTTGCTAATAGTTTCCAAGGTAGCTGGTACTGCACCAAAAAATGACCACGCTATTTTTCCCTCTTATATTCCTTCGTAATTTTCAGAAAAATACTGCAAAAGAAAGCATCAGCCTTTGCAAGCAATGGTTTCAGACATTCTCCAAAAACAACAGCTTAGAAGTATGACTATGACTCACAGCTCTATGCATTTGTCTCAGGGCACTGAAAGTTTCTAATAAGCACAACATTCCAGATTCTGACATGGAAAAGTGCCATGCCATATATCTTTTCTCTGCAGAGTAGAAAAGGGCTGTTTCATAAACTGTCAATATCCAAAGAACAGGGAAAATGCTGTTCACAACCATCACATGAAAAAATAGATGTATTTTTTTCTATGGAGTGATTTATATTTTTGAATGATGTTTACATTTCACTGTTTCCATTGCTAAAGAGGACAAGAAGCATCTTCTTGGACCATGTTTCTGACAAACACAAAAACAAGGATTTTTCCTGCACACATTTCACTCTAAGGTTCTCAAAGAGAATAGGTAGGTCTTAACCAATTTACTCTACCCATTGAAACAAATGGGCTAGGAAAATCATTATGTAGGGACATGGCTAGAAAGACCCTGGACTGAAAGGCAACAACGTAGATAGCTAGCTTCACTTAATAAGGCATTGATTTGTAAAATCTCCATATTCATATCAAAGCTGGAGGAATGTTTCAAATCAGCATTAACTGGGCCAAATCAAACCTTTTCAAGACCTAACAATTCCACATTGATTTCAGGAGGCTGATTTTCATGGATTACTTTCTACAACTACTGTTGAGGTGAGGTAGCATGACAACCTGCTACTACTGTATTTTACATCTCCATACTGTCACCATTTGGCATGCAAGCCATGCTTGATGTATTATTTAGGAACTTAACATGAGCTACTACGTCAGGTGGGATTCTGCAAGCATCAAGGAGCATCTGGCTCAGAATCTACAGCTCTACATAGAGGTAAGATTGCTTAGATCAGCAAAATGTTATGCAAACAGCATACAAAATGCTGTTGATACAGCCTGGAACTAAGAAAGTACCTGATAATGACACAACAATGAGAACTGAACAAGAGAAAACTGACTCTCCTGAAAAGAAGCTAGGACTAAATCTGTTCATTAGATGAAGCCAACAATCAATCTTGAATTCAGTCCTTCTTCATATCTTCAAGAATGACCTTAACACCAACATGAAGTTAGAAATCACTTGTACTGCAAAGGAAGGTCAAAATGTAACCAAGAAGAGTAAACTAAGTTTTGAGGAACATTTTTTATTCCTTATTTTTATTATTATTAATGAGCAAAGTCATTCATTCAAAAACCAGAAGAAAAAACGTTGATCACTCTTGTAGCTCATCAGCAGAAAACACTAGAAAGAATAACCATGACACTGTGCTCAGCACAAACATGCAGTTCTACAATATTTCCAGGTAGTGATAACACTTTAAAGCCATTTTATTTGCCACGGGTAAAACTGTACAGAATACTGCTTAGGCTCTTCCTAGCCATAACAAAAGCACAGGAAGAGAACAAGCACAGAGAAGGGCTCTGTTTTCCCGTCATCATACCACACAAGAGGAAGCTACACATCTGCCTTGTTTAAAGGCTGGTTAAAAGTTTGGCTAGTTTTACTTCAGAAAACTGAGGTCTGACTGAGGAAATTGTCTTCTACCAGGAAGAAACGAAGAGTATGTAGGCTAAACAAAGATACTGGTAAAAAATATCTGACAAATGGGCTGCAATCTCAGCATGCGTTCCACATACAACTTAGCAGGAAGTTCTAGTCCTCAGTAAAGTCAGTCTCTGGAACAGCCTTCTATTACGCATATGGGACAGGAGAAAAACAGAAAAACTAGAACAGCGACCCATCACTGAATCAGAATTGAGTGCAACTCATTTATGAAAGATCAATGATGTAGTTGTTTACTAAAGCAACAGGATTAGCAAGTACACAAATAGCTGAGTTCATGGCAAAAGGGGTTTCAGGCTAGGACTGCCAATCTATACATATCATCTAGACCTGTCATACTGTCACCATCCCTGGCAGTGTTTAAGGAGAGGTTGGACTTGGTGTTTAGGGACATGGTTTAGTGAGTGACATGGGTAGTAGGGGGATGGTTGGACCAGATGATCTTGGAAATCTTTTCTGACCTTAACAATTCAATGATCAACATTAAAATTCAGAAATGCTGGATATCCAGTGTTAAAAAAAATTAAAGTTTAATCTCCTTTTCTTGAAAATATGAGTCAAAAGGACATCAGACTGAGCTTCTCCCTATCCTTCGTAATATCATGCAAAAGGTTGACAAAATAGATTCCTTTCCACCTTTTAAAAAAAAAAATTGTAACCCTCCCTGTCAAGTGACAAATACTATCAGGGTCTTTTCAACTTCAAGGAGTTTTACCCTAAAAGAAATTCTTTCCATTCCCTTTCCTGTTTGTTATGATTAACTCCGCATGCATTTACAATCTCTTTCATACTGAAGCCGAATGTTATACAAAACCCTGAATTTTTAAACACTTAATAAAATTGCATACAGAAAACAAACAAAGATCTGAAGGTCCGTTTCATGGTTTGGTAAGCACAGAAATATTTAGAAGTATAATTGCTGTGAAGTTGGATGAGCAAGAACAGGAACTGTCTCAATCTTCTGAGGTTCTGCTGACTCTTGTTTATAGTTAACGAAGCTAAGAGGTAAGACCAAACATAAAAAGGTATAAGCAGCAGCTGCTTGCAGAGCTGAACCACTTTAGATTTTTAAATAATATGACATCACACCATTTTTTTCCAGTTATATGGATAACTCCAGCATAGGTTATCAGAAGTTGCACAATAGTAAAATCAGCAGTCAGAGCAAAAGAATACAAATGTAGTTTTGACTGGCTGAGAGCCAATTTCAAACTGGTATTGTCCTGCTCTTTAAGAGCAAAACAATCTTTTGGAAGAGATCCAACTGAAAAGCTCAATAGATGTTCACACATTCAAATTCCAGTATTGCTAATCATGTTGTAGAATTCAGTGACAAGGCCAGCAATGCATATCTGAAGCAAAACCCGAATGGATTCTGTTTTCTTTAAGTGCTTATTCTTTTGTACGGATTATAGTTATAAAATATTTGACTGCCAATAATTTGAGAACTCTTGTCAACTGATTTAAACAGAGTATTTTGTACTCGTATATTCTTTGTCTTAGACTAATATAAAAAATCTTCCCAACATCATAGTACAGAAATATTCTGTACTATAACAAATGAAGTAGAAACAGCAGAGTGGAGCATCGACTAAAATTCTCAATTATCAGACCAACTAACACTTTAAAAAAGTAGTAGTTCATAGAATAATTCACACTGGATGGTACCTCAGAACATCATCTAACTGAATACCTTGCTCAAAGCACTGAATTCAGACCAACTGGCTTAGGCCTTTGTCCAGTCTGGTCTTAAGAACTGGAAAGCAAGTAGCTTCCACCGCCTGTCTGCACTACCAGTTTCCATTCCCCCTAGTCCTCGTGGCAAATTTAGCTTCCTAATGCCAGATCAGAACCTCATCTGTTTTAGATTACAAGCACTGTCATCTCCTACCCTCCTGTCACTTAAAGGACCTGCCCCTGTCCTACTAACCTCTTCTTGGGTATCACAAGGAGCTGTTGGGTACCCCCGAGCTTTCTCGTCTCAGCTATGCAGACCCAGTTCTCTCAGCCTCTCCTTATGTTCTTCAGCCCACCATTTCAGTGCCCAGCCACTGCACTAGCTTCATTTTAATCAACCTTTCTCATGTTTTTGAGGAATCAAAACTGGATGCGATATATCCAGTGAGGTCTAAGGAATGCTGAACACTGACAACCTCCTGTTCATAAAGCTTAGTGTGTTGCCACCAGAACACAGAGACATGCTGACGCATAGCACACAGGTCCTTTTCAGCAAACCTGCTTCCCAGGCAGGCAGCCCCAGGCTATACTGTGGCAAGAGACTCTTCCACCCCAAACATAAGAAATCACATTTATCCTTGTTGAATGCCACAAAGTTTATTACGGTCCAATCCTCCAGCCTCTAAATCACAGAGCACTGTCCTCAACCATGCCAATGACTCCCCCAGTCAGATATCACATACAAATTTGATGGGGATAGGCTTCATCTCCTCCAGGTCAGATAAAGGTACAAAACAGGATAGGTCCCTCTCCTCTTGTAACTGATCTCCAGGCAGAGCACAAACCACTGGCTGCAAATGTGTTGAGCTTGACAGTCCAGTCACTGTCTCATTCCTCTAGCCCTCCCATCCAAAGCATAACACTGTAATTTGGTTACATGGATGCTGTGAAAATTGTGCGAGAAGCCTGGATAAACATCAAGGTAGATGACAGGCAAACTGCCATAAGCAATATTAAATCTAACCTGATAGAACTTACTGTGTCAGCAACATACAGAAAGTTCCCAGAACTACTGATAAAGATTATGTAAAAGATACTCAGGGACTTCACAGAAGGATATTTTCATGATTGTTTAGACAAAAAAAATGCACTAAATTTCTTACTCTTAAGGAATAAAACATAGGGATAGAGAAGAATATGCTTATAGTCCCTGAGGAGAAAGACTGATTTCACCACCCAAGATAGGAAACCAAAATGCATTATCCCCCTTATCCATGAATAATGCAATGGGAAAGACTTCACCCTACAGCAAACAAAGCAGAATTATTCAAAAATTAAAATTTTTGATCAATGTAATTGATTATTTCATACAAAGCTGCAACAGATATATTGACCTCTACTTAGTGGACTTCTAGTTGATGAAATTTTCACAGTGGCTCCCGCAGGTGACCAGAAGTCAGGACAACACTTGCTGGGAGTCTGTGAAGAATAGTTTGTTTAATGGTGTGGGTCTTTTTTTGCTTTGCATTTGATTTTTTCCAACCTGGTTACCTGATGTTAAGTCACAGCGAGGAAGATCTAACATATTTTAGATGTATCTTATTCCCTTTCCCATAGTTCCTGTAGCTGCCACAAAGAATTGTGCTAAGAGATGTGGCTGAAATGGCTGGTAAAGACGAGACGTGCGTGGTTCAGGAGAATCTAAGGCACTTTAACACTGCTGACCTACAGGCATACTGAATGTAATAAAACAAGTGAACACTGACACAGCTGGGTCTACACAAGAAAGAGAAAAAACATTAATACTGAACATCTTCCCCAGGATAAAAAGAATATTACTATGCATATATGCAAATATCCTATTTTAATATGCAGCCACAAAATTTTCATAGGCTTAGAGAAAGACAGATATTTAATTAACTCTGCATACAAAGACAGTTTGTACCACATTGCCAGGCACAACAGCACATTACACATTGATAGCATGCGTATGATCTTATATATTTAACAGTACACAAAAATGCAGCAGTAAAGTTGAAACTAAAAGTCATTACAAAATGCATTATCTATTTCTGCAGAGCAATATGATGTAAAAAATGGTCAGCTACTTCTAAGAACTATTTTCTAAGGAAATAAGCTTTATGCCATCACACTGTGAAACTCCTCCCCCCGCCTCAAGATTTTTTGGGGCCTGTTTGACTCAGCAAGATTTGAAAAAAAAAAAGTCAGGAGTGTAATTACACTTACAGAAATTTAATTAGAAAAAAAAATTACACAACCACAGAGAAAGTACAAGGCGTCCCATCATCCATTAGGTCTGGAGCACCTCTCCTATGAAGGAAGGCTGAGAGAACTGGGGATGGTCAGCCTAGAGAAGTGTTTCTCTTCTAAGGGAGACCTTAGAGTGGCCTTCCAGTACTAAAAGGGAGCTTATAAAAAGAAAAAAAAAAAAAAAAGATGGAGAGCAACGTTTTACACAGGCAGGTAGTGATAGGACAAGGGGTAATGGTTTCAAACTAAAAGAGGGAAGATTTACTTTAGATGTACACAGGAAACTACTCATGCAGAGGGTGGCAAGGCCCTGGCACGGGCAGTCTGGAGAATCTGTGGTTGCCCCATCCCTGGAGGTGTTCAAGGCCAGGCTGAATGGGGCCTGGGCAACCTGGTCTGGTGGGAGGTGTCCCTGCCCATGGCAGGGGGTTGGAACCAGGTGATCCTTAAGGTCCTTTCCCACCCAAACCATTCTGTGATTCTGTGAAGAGTGAGAGAAGCACCAACATTAGCATAACTATCAAATCTCAAACTCATAGATTAACGAAGCACTGCTTGCCCTTCATTCAGAAGCCTCCAGTAGCAATAATGATTTTTCAGGGATCTAGGATGAGAGACTAATGGAAGGTCAGAATTCCAGCAAGTCCTTCTGACCTAACAGCAGCAACCTCAATACATCTAGATAACAACCTAAAAGTTATTTCAGTTCGAATTACTGCATCTCCTGCACACATTGGCCATGTGCAGAGAAGCACCTTACAGTCATTTAGCTTGCTGTGTCTCATTTAGCACGTGACAAGAATAGTAGTTCTTCAAAACGGCAACACTAAAACAATAACTGTGTAGTTTATCATTAGACACCAATTTCATACCACATTTTGATGGAACACATGACAAACTAAACTGAGTCCCCAGTGGTTTCACTTGTTAGCTTTCCAGTGTCAGACTGGAGCTCACTGACATAACATAGCCTTAAACTAATTCCTGCCTCGTCTCAACTCCTATCACAGGTTCCATACAGTCAGACATAAAACGTTTTTCTCTAAGCCTCAGATGGAAGAGAACAGAGGAGTAATGACAACACTGCTGAGAAAATAGGCCATGGGTTTGTAAATACAATGGGTTGTTTTGCATTAGTCCAATGAACAAAATTATTCTCACACTGGGTTGCATTCATCATCAATTAGAATTTTTACATGACAAACCCAGAGCATCCTGCTGAACCCAAATCACAGCTGGCAATCCTTGTATGGCAACACAACCCTCTTTGAAACAGCTCCCTTCATTGCTATAGAGGGAAAAAAACCCAACACACTAGGAACAATAATAATAAGCTGTTGTCCTGACAACCTCACAAAGGCTCACTTTACTACAGCAGAACAGCAAGATAACCTGGTCACCTTAAACTGTTCCCAATTCTTCCAGAGCAGCTGGCCACTACAATAAGCAAGACATCTATGTGTGCATACACCCTATATACGATATGCACATTGTGCATGCAGATCTATGCATATACACAGCCACATTTTTCACTTTGTTTCCACTTTATGTCACACTGGTACTGCAATGAGATTTCACACCAAAGCATGTCAAGTATTCATTTTCAGTGCTGAGAGTCTAGAAAAATACTTGGAGGTGCTTGTTTCCTTGAATGTTCCTTAGGTATCTAAAAGTAGGAAATAACTGGTATTGAACTGAAAGCCACAAATGAAAACAACCAGAGAGGAAGAGTGTGATTAGGTAACCCACAGCTCTCAGATGAAAAAGTGAATAAATAAACAAGCAAAATAAACAAAAAAAAAGAAAAAGGAAAAAAAGACCACAGACTGAAATTCCATATCTTTCACAAAAGCCTCCTCCACAAAACATGAGAGAGAGAGAGAGAGAGAGAGAACACTCTTTTCCAGAGCCAGTTTTGCTAACTATGCATTAATTGCAGGGCTTGTTTTTACTCCCCCAAGTGAAGGGAAAAAAAAAAACACACAAGGGTTTTAACACTATATGCATTTATAACATCTGTAGCAAGCTGTATTCTCTCCTTACTCCCCCTTCTGTTCTCAGCTCTCTTAATTGCCAGTTAGTTCTCAGATCCTTACACAATTTACCAGAATTGATGGAAAATATATATATAAAAAAAATACATGGAAGACAAAATAAGAATATTACACAATGGTGCAGATTCTCCTTTCTCTCTCATATATACAGAGAAAACAAGTGTCAAAAAACATGAACACACAAAAGAGAAAACTTCTGAGTGAGTTCAATAGCATACATCAGGTTTTTAAAACATCCTATTCCATTTACTTGCACAAAACCTCTAGTGTTCTCAGGGCAGCTGTCCTTATGGGTACATTTTATTAGGTACTGTAATCTGCTTTTTATGTAATCTGTAAAAGCAGATCCATAATTTCATCATAGATTGTATCAGGGTTAAAATAAAGGTTGGTGAACCAAAAGGGAAATGGAAGCACAAGTTGTTGATTTGTATCAGAGCTTTGTATCTGTATCTGTAGAGGACACATATGCCCTCTAACATGAATCCCATCAAATAATTTTCATATCACTTAAGCCTGAAAAGTTGGATTTTGAAATATCTATGATTTAAAAGCCTACCTAAAAGATGAGGTAGCAGGCAGGTACTATCACAGTCGACAGCCACGGTGCCAGGGAGATTTCCGGGGAAGAGGGCATGAAGGGAGAGGGGAAAGAAAGAACGGCAAGCAGCATAGGAGGAGGATTACAGTAATGTCTGCAAAGCTGGATATGTCACTCCGCAGGATGCAGGACAACAAATGAAGACATTATGTAAGAAAAGAATCAAAGTCAATGGCAAAACTCCAAGCTCTGTGCTCAGAATTTCATTTGAGCATCTGAATTTGCCAAGCTGCTGAGGGGGAGGGGAAGACATGACAACTTCAGCTACTGCCACCTTCCAGCTTCCTAGCTACTACAGCAAAATTTACTATCTCTCCTGCCTTCTTCTGGATTCCCGTACATCCTAGGGATTCCTTCCTCCCACTGCAGTATCTTTCTACAACACATCTCTTAACTTTAAGAAAAAAAAAAAAAAAGAAAAAGCTTTATACTAAAGTGAACCACGTCATTTTCTTAAGGAATACAGATCCCCACATAACAGGAACTAAAATAAATGTCTACTTCCTTTCAAACATTACCGTTCTTAAAATGTTTCACAACAGATCCAATAAGGCTGCTTGCTCACAGGTTCAAGAAGATGGGGCAGCAGCTGCTTATGTTTATTACATGCTCAGGATATTATCTCCATAAGGATTCAAGATATACTTTAAACAAGACCTTTAATTATGCATGAGCTGATTATTATTCGAAAAACTACAGAAAACTGGAATCCAGTTATAAGCCATGAGTTGCTAACTGCTCATATAATTACACTTTTATGATCCAAACAAGCATCTACATATGTTCTAGTTAGGAACTCTGGTGCAAAATAATCCCAATGGCATTTCTACCTACTGCTATCCTGTCTTCATTTAAAACTAGAGGAGAATCACCAACTATAATCATCCCTCTGAATCTTCAGTTTATTTGATTATGCATAGAAATGGGTTTAAATCTGGGGTCTGTGCTTTACCACAAAGGAAGGCAGGGTGTCTCTCATTTGATACTGAGAGGGTAAATCAGATACTTAAATTCAGTGTTTCACAGTAAACTATTAAAAAAAGCTAATTCACGTGAAGTCCTAGCATTTCTTAAATATATATATATATACACACAGATCTATTGATCAGTGTCATGAGGAATTAATGCTATTCTTAATGCAACCTGTACCAAAATATATTATTTTCAAAATAAGAAGTGTTACACATACTTTTCCATGTACTAAAAGCAAACTTCCTAATCAGAGCTAGATACTGCAACAGTCTTAATGAATACTTGGCATTGGGTTCTCAGATATCACAGACAGTTATCACAGTATTTTCCCAAAATAATTGTCAGAAAAAAAAAACAGGGCAGAAAGACATTGAGGAGCACCCCAGCCTAAACTTCGTGAACTGTTCACATTTATAAGAGGAAGAAATTTCCCTTAAAAAAATAGAGATAAATTGACATTTGTCTTAACTTTGCAAGAAGTAATGTTTTAAGCATTGAATCATATCTAGCATATCAAAAATTTTGACTGCAAGCGCAGTACCATAGCAAATAATAAACACTGCCGCCTCCTCTTTCCCTCACTGATTCACAGTGCAGCTTGCCCAAACACCAGTCAAGTCTGAACACAAACGTAAGACAAAGTACAACACTTTAAACTGAAAAGCAAAAATCGCGAGGAAAGAGAAGGGAACACTCATCAAGCCATGACACTTCAAGCTGTCAGTATGGCTACTGCTGATAATCTTGGATGACTATAGTGAGAAACTAGATAACCCAGCACCCCACCCTCTTTCCACAATCAGTAGCTTGTATCTTATATTTTCATACTAACGTAGCATTTCTCACTCGATATTACCAAACTAGACCGCTCAGCAGTAAACAGCACGAAGCTCCCAGATATATTTTAACATCCAGCCATCTAAATGTAACCTGAATCCCAGCAGCTAAGGCAAGGAGAAAATACCCACTTTCTCCTGCAGGTAGAAGTGCTGCTCTGCACACAACCTTAGGGGCAATGCCCAACCACCACGTCCAACACAAAGCTGACAGTGATGAAAGAAGTGCCTCGGTTCACTTGTAAAGGTCATCAAGAAGCAAAAGGAAGGGGTATTTTTGCCTGTTCAGCCATTGCTTTGCTTAGTTCCTTAACTCTTGTCATTTCCAAAAGCATTTCATAATCTACAGAACCTATCTACAGAACAGACCGTATTATCTTTCTTTCAGGACGACAGAACAGAAACCTTTAAAATTCCTTGATTTGCACAGTAAGCAAGTACCAGCTAGGAAAAGACTGAGCTTTTGTTTAGTTCTAGGTTTCACATTATACCCTCGGCATATATGAGTGACACCTTTAATTGATCCAATACGATCGGTGAAACAGCCTGGCATCCTTACAAGCAAGTTCTCCTTGTTATACCTAAAGTGCTGCGTGACCTGGCAAGGTAACCCACTGGGCATGCAAAACCAAGACAACACATTCAGAGACCTCTCTGTGATCTTGCTTTATACGAACGCTACATAAATTATAAATCAACTGTTGTATGGTAATGCATCATAGCTCTTGATGATTTAAACATTTTTGCATTAATAATAAAAGATATTTCAGAAATCAAGTTTAAGACTCGGGTATTTCAGAGCTACTACCAAAGAAACAAACAGGGAGCAAATCCTGCACTCCACTGACAACGGGGGCAGTTTTGGAAAGACAGAAGAAAGAGATTATTAAAGCATAAGGCTCAGGTTTTCTGTGATGCACTGTTTCCTGAATCCAATTCCAAAATATTTCAGTCCAGGATAGCTAGGCACAAAATCTAGGGGAAAAAAACCTGCAGTAATATTGTTCATCTATTAGGGTTCTTTCTAAAATGAAACCCAACAAACTAAGTAATAAGTGAGACAACACTAACGTTTCTTTATATTTACAGCCTTCCCTATCCAGCTGCCTTCCTTTAAAGGAACCTGAGTGCTTTTCAGAACTATATTGCAACTCAGCAAGCTTCCTTTAGGTACAGGTAGCACATACATAAAATGATGCCTGTAAGCAGCTGAACCGATGAAGAGGCTGAATTGTATCAGCCAGTAAGCAAACCTTAAGTTCTGTTCCGGTCTAACCAGCGCTGAACTGCTCAAGAAGGTAGTTTACTATTCACACGAAGGAAAAAAAAAAAAATAGACAAACGCAGAAACAGTCGGCTCAGAAACAGATTACATGCGTGCCTTCTCTGGCGGATACCTGATATAAGAAAGCCATCTAGCGTTAACTTCTAGAAGCGAGAACCGCACACAAAAGAGCCGGGGAGCACTCACACGAGCGACTCCCTTTCAACTTCCCCGCACCGTAACCCCCGAACTCGCTCCCAGCGGAGGGGCCGGGCCGGAGGCAGCCCCCCGAGCTCCGCCAGCTCCTCCGGGAGCTGCAGGCGGCCAACTTCGGGGCAGCGCCGCCGGTCCCGAGCGGGTCCCGAGCCCCCAGTACCCCCCGGGAGAGCTCCGGAGCCCCCGGGGCTGTTCGCCGCGGACCGGCCGCTGCCACCCCCCCCAGCCCCGAGGCACCTGGCGGGGAGCGAGGCTCCCCCTCCTTACCTGCCGCTGCCCTCGCTGCGCCTGCTCCGGCCACGGGACCCCCATGGCCCGCGGGGCTCCGCTGCCGGGCTCCGCTGCCGGGCTCCCCTTCTCCGCCCCCCTCCCACGGGAGGAGCCGTTAACGGAGGCGGGCGGGGGGGGGGG